>JASDDO010000012.1:232705511-233305511 GCA_030015575.1 Agapanthus africanus
GTTTGCACCGCATTTCATTCGTTCCTTTGTTCTACCTTCGTCGATATCGGATGGTGGTTTATGTTACCACGGGCGCATTGGCAGAGAGAGCTGCGGCTCGAATGCGATAACCATTAGGGTATCAGTTATTCTCGAGGATTGAAGCATTGTTTAGCGTGCGGACGAAGGGTATTCACATGCCGTCCAGACGAAGTTAAAGGATTCGAACGATTGTCAGAAACCCATTTTTCCAAGTTTAAAGTATTCGGAAGAACATGCAGGTATTTTTATGGACCCTCTAGAAGAATGAAACCCTAACTCGACATAATGACCACGAGAACGCCCTTGAACCTTAGGGTTTACGGCAGTTTCGCGGTGCCATTAGTGAGGCTTGGGTTTGCCCTTCTATGGCTGGACCATCGATGCTGGGGTATGTACCGGATATTTTTAAACTGTACTTGAGTGTTGAGCTCTCGGGAAATTATGGGATTTTGATGGATCGATCGAAAAGTTTAATGTAGTCCGGATATCAGGTGAAGGGATAGATTACGTGGGAGACTCTAGATACGAGTAATGTCATTGGTAGCGCAGTCAGCACAGCTACGAAGAGTCGAGTTCGAAGCAGTCGACATCAGATGAAAGAGGCGCACATTGACTATAGTGTTTACGATTGTGATTTGGTGATTTGAATTTCATATTTTCGTTGATTGGATTTTGGTATTTTGAGGACTTTGTTCTACGATTGGTATTTCTTATGTGTACCTTCATTACATTATATCCGTGTTTCATATATCAGTTGTATTGATATTGTTTAGTACATACCCAGTGCACTTGATTGGTTTTAATACATTTTGAGATTTTGATTTGATTTCGTGCATATGGTTACACATGATTTTGACATATGCTTCGACCTAGTTTTTATGTATTTTCGTACTGTGCTTTCGATTTTGATATTCGGTGTATGTTTTCGTGCACCATGTGCACCTGATGGAGATTCTTGCGCACACTTGGCGCACTTGATGCGATTTTGTGCCCACCAGATGTACTAATCGGGGTTTTGTGCAGATTAGATGCACCTGATATTAGAGTCGTGCACGCCCGTTGCACTTGACAGATATTTTTGGTGCACACCTGTTGCACTCAGTTTTGTTTTTGTGCGTATTCGTGGCATCTGTATTTGGTTTCGATTTCAGTGCACACCGGACGCACATGATATCTTTATGATGTGATTGGGATTGATTTCAATTTGAGCAGTGTGTTTTATAATCATTACTATTTGATTTAGTAACCATGCGGGACGTGTATGTTAAATAAAAGATATATGTATAGCTAATTTTTTAAAATAAACATCTGCTACTTATGCCGTGACACATGCATCGCACGGCAATTTTAAAAGGGGTTTTTTGAATGCTTCTTTATTCAGATGTTTGGACGATTTTTTACTACAGTGCGCACTATATATAAGTTATAGTTCTGATGTATATTATGTTGGTTTTCGTATCAGATTTTGATATTGTATTCTCACCATAACTCCGATGATTGCATTACGCTTGACAGAGTTTTGATTTTGAGTTATGTACTTGTTTTTCATGCGCATACATTGTGCTAAGATGTGTTTTATGTATTGATGATTTCGGAGCCCGGCCGATTTGATTGCTTTGCTGAAATGTTTTAGTATTTGGGGGAAATTAAATTTAAATTCGGGGACCGAATTTATTTAAGGGGGGAAGATTGTAACATTTCAGAAAATAAAATCTTATTTTTGAGAATTTAAAATAATTAAATAATGAGTTTGTGTAAAGTAATAAAAATATCTTCAGTGATTGGCCTAAAAATATTTGTGCTTGAGGAGTTGGTCACAAAATGGTATTGTTGTAACATGTATGTGTGTGTGTATATTGTTTAAATCAAAATGATGATGTTTTTTTTAAATTGAATGTACATCCCCTTCTCATCCCCTTCTCAAGTCAACAATGTCAATCCAATCACCATTTCCCTAGTTGCCCCTCACTTTTCCAGCAGCATAGGCCAGCCCCACCTCAACATTCTTAGCTTCTTTTCCTAGTTTGCCTAATTACCTTAGCCCCAAATATAAAAAAAGGGGGGGCCTGAGGCCACTGCAGGGCCCAAAATATGACGCGTGTCCCCTTTCCCTCTCCCGTAAATCTCATCTGAACATCCCCTCCTCAATCTCACTCATTTCCAAATCCCCAATTAATTTTTCCACTCACTCAAATCAATTTCAATTTTCAATCTCAGTTCCTACGATGCCGACGATCATGGGTCCGGTCCCGCTCCTGCCCATCGACGCCGTCGGCCGCCGTCACCAGCACCGCCGCCTCCGCCTCGGCATCTGCAGCGTCGCCAGTTCCTCCGCCACGTGACCAGCCGCGGATGGTGAGGGAGTCGTCGCTGCTCGCGCGGGAGGCGACAGCGGCAGAGGTGATGGAGCAGGGGGCTGACACCTAGGCTCACTCCAGGCCGGTGGTGATCTTCGACGTGCTGTGGAACCTTTCCTTCGTCTCGGTGGCGGCAGTGGTGCTGATGCCGAGCCTGGACGAGTCGCCGGCGATGCCGATGAGGTTGTGGGTGCTGGGGTACGGGCTGCAGTGCTTGTTTCACTTTGTGACGGTTTGTGTCGGCGTCCGCGAGCGGAGGAGAACGGTGGAGGAGAATGGCAGGAACGACGACGAGGAGAAGCCAAGTATTGCAAAGCTTCTGGAATCTGCGTACACAATGTTTTCATTGATATGGTGAGTAATTGGTTTCTATTGGATCACTACATGAGGCAAATGTCACATGATGCACCCTAACTTTACTGGCTTTCTGTTGTTTATCTGGCGTTTGATGTGCTCTTTGTGGTGTTCTGTGTTGGTATTGCATATATCATTGGAGTCTGTGTTTGCTGCTGTTTACCTTGTATAATTGCAATTCATTGGGTTTTCTTGGAGATTTAAATCGATTTTCCCCGCGATCCCTGTGACTGTTCTTACCTTGGAGCTTCATGTCATAACTCTATTTGTTTATAGAATTGTTGGGGATTCCATACACAATGCTTGCTTGGTGAACTTATGCCGCATCAATTTCCAAAAATATCTATTACTTCCAGTTGATTTTTCAGCAACCCTTCTAAATTTGTGTGGATTAACTTTCCAGCTCTAATTTGGAAATGTGAAGGGATTGCTATTGTTTTGATAAAATTTTAGATGAGGGTCCTAACTATCACCCATCACTGTTTGTATGATGATAAATTTTAAGACGACCACTTTATCTGAAGACTATATTCATATATTTCTCGGCTCAACACAACTTCAGAGTTGTATAAATTTTAACACAGAGCAACAAGTGAATAAGTGATTCAACAACTAGATCAAACCTGGCACAAATCAACTAGCTAACAATGCTATTAGTTGTGTGATTCACAGGGAAAATACTTAATTTCAAATGAAAAGCACAACTGATGCATGAGCTCACACAAAATGCATGTGCACCACTACTTGCATGCACTTGGCAACACAAAAAAAATTGGAATTGTGAATAAAGATATTCACCATATCAACCTTTACTAATATTTACCATCATTAGAAGATTAAAATCTATGCTGCAAATCTGATCAAATCATACAAAATATCATTCCTGATCTTAAAAGTGCATGGATATTTCAGGCCTTGTAAGCTTGCACAAGAAGCCTTAGTGGCTTTGGGCGATGTGCACCCAATCGACTCGATTCTTTTAACAGGTGCGCATGCATTGTTGCGGAAGTAGGCAGAAGTCAGAATAATAAGGGATTCGGATCGGAAAGGGATGAAGATGGTGGACAAGGAGCCAGGGTACAGCTTGATTGAGATGGGTAGATAGATGATGAAGAGAAATAGGCAAGTGGATGTAAGGGCACGCTCATGTGGATTTTGAACATCAAGGATGAGCGTGGCGTCATCGACTTCGACAGACAAGGGCCAGGTGAGTAGATGTATATCTACGGGGGGAAATCGGGTGGATGGTGTTTAGCATCCCCGCAGACTTAAATAGGGATATTACTTACTGTTATCAGGAAGTCGGGCGTGGCCTTAGATTCTTGGCGAGTAGGATCCTATTAAAGACTTTAGGTTGGATTAGACGGATTTGGGAAGACTTAACTAGAGAATGAATGCCTTGGAGGGAACTCGTAGGTTTCCGGTAGACACATACACACACACATACATTTGACTTGGTGTAGGGTTCTATATATATATATATGCCTATAACATATACACGTGATATGGGGAGGTTATATGATATCTGGAAAGGAGTCAGTATGATTGGGCGTGATGCCGTGAGTTAAAGCTATATGATCGAATATGACATGAGATGTACTATGATATTAGCGGATCGTTGGGAAATGAGATAATGGATATGTATACATAAACAATAATAGGTGGTGATGATATTGAGGTACATGAGACTCTAAAATAGAACCCGGACTGTAACCTGCGACTGAATCACGATATGATATATGTGTGATTTGATTACAATATCATATAGGTGCGACTTGATTACGATGTTATATAAATGCGACTTAATCACGATATGATATATGTGACATGATATTTCTGAGGATAAATTGACGATGTATATTTATGCTGGCAATGATATATGATTGATGATATTGGGATGTATGCGATTACAGTACAGTACCTTTGATCATGACATTATTTGACGATATTAAACGAATGATGAGGTACGTAGGTGATACTTGACCTGCACCCCGATATTAGGATGCCGTACGATATATTTTACCATACGAGGCATTGATATGATGATTGATCCGCACTATTGATTCGAGGAAGTCATACTACGTACGTGACGCTATTGGGGCTGGATCGTCGACTATTACAGATATGGACTCAGACCTTAGGTTGATTCTTATTTCCTATCGACTAGTTCCTTAAGTTTAGTTCCTTAGGGGGTTAGATAGATACTAATTTAGGCTCGAGTCATATAGTTGTAGTTAGATATGTATGTTCCAAATGAGTGGTTAGTACACATTTTACCTTTATATTCAGATTGTAATCATCACGTTGCTTGTTCATATATATGTTTCTGTAGTTAATATGAAATTCTGCCTGTTAGGACACCAGCACCATTACCGATGATGCGCATGTTCCACGTACACTTATTTGCCGGCTCACTCACATCATCATCGGTAATTGGTATGTCACGTACAGTTTAGATCATATTATCTTTTATTGATAAAATTAGCTAACAGCTAGATCGACATAATATTGTGATTACTCTCCGGTGTTAGTATAGACATGGTATTTATTATTTAGATATTTCATGCATTCGCATTTTCATGTTATCATGCAGTATTATGGGCATATGCCGACACTTATCATATACTTACTCATGATTTTGGGAATTTGGATTTCTATGAGATTTCTGGATTTTTTGGGAAAACCGCAAGAATATATAAAAACTTCTCTCTCTCCTCCTCTCTTTTTAAACATAAGATGCGGTTTTCTCATGATGTATGTGTCGCCCACCATGAGATTTCATGTTTTCTGTTGGATTTCGAGGCTCGATTCGAGGAGTGGATGAACCGTCTCGGGTACATGGTGGGCCCGGTATGGTACCCCGGGGCAAGAAGATCGAGTTGTAGACGATGAGCCTGGCAGGGGAGCACTACCTACCGGTGATGTCTGGCGCGGCGGATATCCGGAGGATACCGACCGTTGTCGTGAGATTTGATGATTTGGGCCGATCCGGACTGACGGAGCCCGAGATATTGAGACTATGAGACATTGAGATTATGAGGTATTGAGACTTGAGATTTACATGTTTTGTGTCGATGCTTGACACGGATTTTCGTAAATTTCATCGTTGATATTTCAGATTTCTATACACACTTTACTATGATAAAAGTTAAAGATTTCTTATACAGATATATCTAGATTTTAAGATTGGTTATTTTACATTCATGGTGCATGCATACTCATTCACATGGCTTGGTACTGTATGAGGCACTGACACGAGCACGGAGCATTTGCACTTACACGTAGCTTATTATCCTATCTTTACTTGATGAGTAGTAGTATATTAGTATATTATTATGACCTAGGATAGAGTCGTGCATTTCGATTTCTTTTCGCAGATATATTCTACTCACGAGTTGACAACTCACCCCCGTTGTGCCAAATCTTATTACAGGTTGATGTACAGGGTCCCTTGGCAGTTGCTGGCACATCATTTCCATTCCGGGTGATTTGCACGGTAGGTTGGTTCATTTGTATCTGAACCGCCGTTGTATTTTTATTATTTCATTTGTATCTAGAAAGCTCCATCAACCAAACTTGTATTACTTGATAGTTTACTGACCATTTATTTATTTCGACCTTAGAGTCGCGCTTGTATTATTATGATATCTGATGGTTTTGCTTTCTTTTGAGTTTTGAGCCTCGCCCTTTGGCGTTGTATACTATTGTGCATTGATGTGGTTGTTTCCGCCTTTTGGCGTGGAGCTAGCTCCCGTTTGGGGATGCTTTTTATTGTTTGTATATATATTATACTTGTACTCGTTTGGGGCCAGTTTTTACAGAGGAGACTCTGCCGAAATTTTTGGGGAATTTGCTGATGCTTTTAAACTTGTTTCCTTCATGTTTCTTTCACTTCTTCTTTTATGGTTTAGATTTCTGGGCTTCGGCTTACTTAGGTTACGTTGCGCCTCTAGACGCTTCGTAATCTAAGTGCCGGTCACGTTCCGTACTTTCGGGTCGTGACATTGACTTTGAGGGAACTATATCCAACACTACTTACCTGGCCGCAAGATTGATAAGGAAGTGGTAGAGGATTGATCTTACGTCTTGTCCTTTGGAAGTCTAGGAGCGGTCTAGTGACTTGACCTAGGTGACCCTAGCTCTAAGGATTGATTGTGTATTTTGTGATTGGTTGAGTCAAGCCTCACGTCCGATATTTTTTCAAAACAAGCCTTCTTAAAATCGTTCTCACACATATCACACGCTGCCACGTGCACTAAACTCGCTTAGTGCATGATCGGCAGGACTCGGGATTCTAGTGCCCGTCTAGTCTACGTTTTTGCTGTCGACTCCGAAGTCGGTATTTCTTCATCTTCTATTTTTCCTCCACCTAACACATCTCCCGAGATGGACGGATCTCCATCGGGTTTTAACAATACCACCTTCCCACCATCCGTAGGTGCGAAAAATCCATCACGCATCACTCTGCAAGACAGATGCTACCCCGTACACGGATCCCTTCCTACGTGTCTGTCTCTTCCACCAGCCAATGGGGATAATTTCGAAATTAAACCCCACTTCATCAACTTGTTGCCCAAATTTCACAGTCTTGAATATGAAGATGCCTACGTTTCTATAACCAAATTTGAAAACGTATTCGCAATGATGAGCACCACCCAACTTTTAGGGGATGCTCTGCGATTACGTCTTCTCCATTTTACCTTGTGCGATCTTGCAGAAAAGTGGCTTTATAGCACTGCCACACATTCTATCGCTAAATGGATAAATTCATTAAAGCATTCCTTAAGAAATTTTATTCTCATCACAAAACCGCCCGTATTCGGAGCGAGATTAACCAGTTTTCCCAACTTCCCAACGAACCCTTTTGGAAATGCTTTGAATGGTTTAAAGACCTCCTTTTCCAATGCCCTCATCACGGAATCGACAGATGGCAACTTTGCCAAATTATGTATGAGGGTATCAATCCAGCTACGCAACAAATGCTAGAAACAATTTGTCAATGTCATTTCATGTCAAAAGACGACGGCGAAGCGTAGAAATTTCTGGAAGATCTCGCTGAACAGACATTACAGTGGGAGAGCACTAGACCAACAACATCGTCTAGGGCAGGTATCCATCAGCTCGACGCTTCCATCACAATGAAAGCCGAAATGGCTGCAATGCAAAAGAAACTCGAAACTATGGAGAACAAATTCTCTTCGGCCTCCCTAAAACAAGTTACACTCCCCAAAACCATATGTGTTTGCTGTTTTGACCCATCACATTTAACGGAAGAATGTCCTTTGAATCCTCTGTCTCAAGGTCATGACCAAACCAATGCTGCTTTTCAGCAACAATCTAGAAACGATCCTTATTCCTCTACATATAATCAGGGATGGAGAAATCATCCTAATTTTGCTTGGAACCAAAACCAATATCAAAATCAAAATCAGTTCCCAAGCCAAAATAACCATCAAAGGCTTCCTCCACGGCAACAACAGCCACCATAACAAATTTAGCAGCCCTTTCAACCGCAATCTTTCCAAAATCCGGCCAACAACTTTACCCTTTATAATAATTCTTTCCAACCACAGACTAATATTCCAACGGCCGGTACCAATAAAATCTCTGCACTCGAAAGAAGATTAGAAATGTTTATTAAACAATCTGCACAAACGACGGCTAATTTAACGTCTTCTATCCAAACACTGATGCAACAAACTGCTTCCCACGGTGAAAGCATAAAATCGATCGAAGCACAAATTGCACAGTTGAATGCCGTAATGAGTGAGAGAGAGAGAAAGGGAAACTTCCATCTCAACCTCTACCAAATCGCGGCCACTCACAAAGCGCAAATATTGTCCTTCACCAACAAAATCATAATGTGAGTGCCGTAACCACTTTGAGACCGGGAAGAGCGCTGAATAACCAGGTTGGTGAACAAGTTGATGATGTAGATGATACCCCGGATACTACTTCTATTCCTACTTCGTCTAATCAAACATTTTCTTCCGAGCCTATTCTCCATTTTCCACTAGGCTCGAACCCTCAGCCCAGTTCCTTGAATGAATTACCATCTCAAACAATCCCAAATCCAATTTTGGGATCCATTCCATCCTCACAAACTTCTCCACAAGAGTTGGACCCAACCCTTGTTAATAAAGCTTATTTTCCAAACCGGTTGAGGCCCAACAGACCAAGTCCATAAATGAAGAAGATTGTGAAAATTTTTAAGCAAGTAAACATAAATATTCATCTCTTAGA
This sequence comes from Agapanthus africanus, assembly GCA_030015575.1. Lineage (NCBI taxonomy): Eukaryota > Viridiplantae > Streptophyta > Magnoliopsida > Asparagales > Amaryllidaceae > Agapanthus > Agapanthus africanus. The sequence continues at coordinate 232,714,487 of JASDDO010000012.1, forward strand.
TGCTATCCAACAAGTTTCATCCATGCTAATATTCTAAAGGACTTGTGCACTAGGAAAAGGAAAACCCAAGTGCCTAAAATGGTTTTCTTAGCGAGTAATATGAGCAATGCTCTTACCCAACATGCGCCCAAGAAACATAAAGACCCCCGTTGTCCTATAATATCTATTACTATTGGGGGTAAAAACATCAATCGCGCTCTACTCGATTTAGGTGCTAGTGTTAACTTGCTCCCGTATTCTGTTTATGAGCAATTAGGCATAGGAGAGTTGAAACCTGCACACTGCACTCTCCAGATGGCCGATCAATCCATCACTCATCCTAGGGGTGAGCTAGAGGACGTGTTGATCAAAGTAGGGGAATTTATTTTCCATGTGGACTTTATAGTTTTAGATACACAGCCTGTGGCAAACCCACGGAACCAAATTCCGGTGATTCTTGGTCGACCTTTTCTAGCAACTTCAAACGCGATAATCAATTGTCGTAATGGTTCCATGAACCTGTCCTTTGGAAAGATGACAATTGAGCTTAACATTTACAGGGTAGGAAGTCAACCCTCCAAACCTTCTGCTCATATAATTGATATATATTCTGTCGACAAGATAGCTTCCGACAGTTGCGAATTTGAGGAGCTTCACAATACTGATCTCGACGCCACTAGTGCGTTATTGTTTGATCCTTCTATTTATTATACGAGTGAGGACCCTTCTGTCGACAAGTCCACACCCGAGTCCGAATCCTTTGACTTATCAAATGAGTTGGTCGACCTATCTGAGTCAGCCTCTTACGCTAGATATGAACCTCTTATGAAGTCCGAGTATCATACTTTTCTTTCCGATAAGATTATCATTCGGAATATCGATGAAAGTTTTGAAGATATTTTTGCTGAAGAACTCGCGTTCCTTAAAGATTTGGATGTTGTGATGAATTAATCTCCACCCGAAGAAGTCTAACCGCCACCCCTTTTTCTTATCAAGTACAAGAATGCGAGTATTCCACCCACTCCTTATCTTTCAAATTCTCGTTTTTATCCACCATCATTGTTTCGTCTCTACCAACCGAGACGTAAAATTATTCAATTACACCTATTATCTCCTCCCCACTTCTTCACGTCTATTTGTAACATGATCTTCTACCAACCATAATGTTACATTGATAAAATATTCGAATGGTTGGTGTTGACTTTTGGTCTTTGTAAAGTTTTGTGCGGACCGATAATATTTGCACCCCTCTTATGATTTTAAATGCTTAATAATGAAAAAACTATTCTACTCAAGTTTTTGTAACATTTTTGAAAATTATAAATATTAATTTATAATTTAAAATATGAGAATAATGAGTTTACCAAATGATATCGCATAAGAATTTTGGTATCGGATTTATATCCGCAAAAATGTAATTATTTTGGTAAAAATGGAGAAAAAGTGTCACGACCCGAGTGTGGAACGTAAATGGCACTTAGATCACGTAACGTCTAGAGGTGTAACGAAATCCAAGTAAGCTAAAATCCCAGAAATCTAAACCGTGGAATAAAATATAGTGGCAAATACTTGTTCAAAAAGGTTTACTTAAACATTGTAAGAGCTATATCAAAAACCTTTTAAAGGCTCAAGTTTTATTAAAATTTCGACAACATCACCTTTGTAAAACTGGTCATAAACTGATACATAAAATGAATAAACATAAGCAATGATAAAAGGCATCCCCAAGCGGGAGCTAGCTCTTCGCCGAATTGGAGGAACACAAACACAGGCTAGAATATATAATAATAGTGCGAAAAACAATAGAAGAGCAGAAATAGCAAACATCGCCCACAAGAAACGTAAAAGTTGGCTCACACGAACTCGACACCAGATACCAAAATAATACAAATCTCACAGTCTCGTCTCTTGGTCAGTATACAAGTAGTAGATGGAGTGTACTAGATACAAAAAAATAAATACACATGGTGGGAGACAAAAGAATATCCTCACAAACCCACCTACAATAATCGCGCACAAAATCGAAGCAAAGCAAAAGCAGAAGTAGCAGCAGTGCGCCTGCCGCGACTATGCTGATGGTGAAAGACTACGGTAGCGCCCCGGCCGTCTTTCCGAGGCCAAAATGCGGAACGAAATTTTTTCTTAACTAGAAACCGGCGCTATCGTATGCTTAAAACCCGGATCGAACCATTAACCTATAACAAGCTATCTAGAGAGAGGGTTGGAAAGCTATACCGATCGATCCATGTCCTTCGGTCTTTGGCCACCATCCCAAGCTCCTCGCGGCATCTCCGGTCTTGATCTCCTCGTCGGAAAGGGCACCACATCTACGTGTCTTTTTACGGGCTCCCGCTTCATCCGAAGCAACTCGGGCACGAATTGTGCTAGCCGACGTGTCCAAGGTGTTGTAGAGAATGTTTGTGATCACTTTGTCTCTTGCATCCATTGCTTTGGATGGAGGTTAGAGGTGTTGCCATTAATGGAGATTTGAGCTAGAGAAGAAAGAGGAAGAAGAAGAAGAAGAGAAGGCTTTCCTTCTTTTTCTTTTGTTCTTTCTATTTTGTGATAGAATGATAATAAGAGTGAGAATGAGATCAAGAATAATACAAGAGTAAACTACAACCATATGGTTTCCTTTCTCTCTCTGCTTATCATTTCAATACAAAAACCATCACATTATGTGACACATGCATAAAGAAAGTGACCATGAGTCACCACTTATGCATGTGTCACAATAAATGCTCCTCATCATGACAAATAGCTCACAATTCCATTTACAAACATTAATCCAAATGTTTGCAACAATGAAAAGATACGGCAACATCTAAAGTAAACTCGTGACGGATCACAAGGATACCCCTCACCTGTATATACATACCTGCATCCGCATTCCGACTGAATGTGAATGCGACGAGACTAAAGTAATCCAACAAATCTAATACTAGGATCCGGCTTAAACCAAAGCCCACTAGTATGATCCGTCCGATCATGATCCGTGCAATACCGCACGTATATGATCGAACACTGCCATATATCATACGGCCTCTACAACGTTTCGCCCGAAACTTGAGAAACAGTCTGTGGGGGACTCTAAAGACACGTCAATACTTTGGCTGTGGATTTAACCACTAGCACGTCAGAGATACTAGCTATACGTAACGGGCAACCAGGTATTGACCAAAAGGGAGGTCGTTGAGCGAACTCATCCTGACACCCTACTGAGACTGTCAGTGAGAATATCCGTACAGTCCGGTCCGTTCGTCTATGAGTATCGCATGTCGGGCCTAGGGGGCTGGTAAAAGTCAGACCCCCAAAAGCGGTACAAGTCGTGTCGGAGTGTAGCCCAGAACAGCTTGAGATACTACTGGAATACCTACCAGTAAATCTCCTGCCTCGGCCGAGGGCTTCGTGTAATGGCTCTCCTAGACACAGCGCGATCTCACCCCCAATACCGGGAGAGACGAAACCCCTGCCGCTATGCTCACTTGCCTCCATGTGGCTCGGGACTGTACCCAACTAAAACCTGTTTGCACGACTCCTTTGAGCCGTGGCAGGGTAGTAATCAAAGTACAGTGGGAACTCACACGAGACAAATGACGATCTCAGATGAACTAACCTGTACACATGTCACCAGGGAACTGCTATCTGACGTCAGGTATAATACCAACTAGCATGTTCCCGGCGAGTCCTGTCCGGTGTACTCATAACCCAATGAGCACCTGTATACATCTTAGGTGAACCAACTGACACCAATGGCTTGTGAGACCGGCCACCGCCCCTCGTCGGGGTCTCGACTGTATACACTAGTCTACTAATGGAGTATCGATGCCCAGTCTCGAAACTCCCACGACTAGGGACCACTTTAAGGATGTGCTTATAGACCCTAGCTCCCATATATATAATCGCCATCATACTGCTGGTCATCAAGCATGAATCCTAAGGGCTCTATCAACGTGCAATAGTGATCTGTACCATCACCTAAAGCAGTACACGATGATAAAGATAAACCGGATAGTATACTATTTTCTATCAACGTGTAATGGTGAACTGTACACGATGATAAAGACAAACCAGATAGTATACAAAGCTTTCGAGTAAGACTGTCCTACCGGTATAGGTCATCCCTCAATCATTGCAATCACGCGCCTGCGATTCAATAATTGACTCTGAGGGCACTATATCCAACAATCTCCCACTTGCACTCAAGGCTAATTATTGCTATGTCGCGTACTCACAGTCCGTGTGATACCGAACACCCAACTCCTCTACTAAACAGTCTCACAAAGCCCGTTTGCGAAACTATTGCGTTCGAGGAATAACCTCAGTGAGTAGATCCGCCCTGATGTTTCTTTCTATGTCTCTCTTTATCTCAAGTTCGCGGAGAAAGCCATCTCCCGAAAATGAGCAATACCTGTCTTATAATATGTCTGGATATCTGATGGGAGCTAGTTCATAAATGAACTCCAAATCCAAACTTCTTAGACTGTATCGTTAACTGAACTTAATCAGTATCTTGCGCCATACCTCCCTCAGTATCCGCTTGGACCATCTGTCCAAAATACTGCCCCTCGTCAGAGGGAAAACTACAACTCTGACAATCACTCTGTCATCCAGGTCACCTTGGAAGCCTGGAATGATAACCGTCTCCCGAAAGAGGCTATCGTTATCATATCCCTAGAACATCAACTTATGTTCTAAAACTTCTTCCGAACATTTCTCCAAGATAGTATTAATATCAACTTATTGCATCTAGTGCAAAAACAACATCTGGTGTGGTACTTGGCATCTCATGACCGACTCAATTGCCTAAGCAATTGATATGCCAATCATGTACATCTCTCTCCCCTTTAGTCTGTAAGACACCTTTAGAGAGGGTGACTCCATCACCTGCAGGTTCACCACCATGCCAGGATTCGTCCATTCTAAAACACTTTTAGAATGCTGTCAAAGTACCCAGATTGGGAAACTACCCAAATCTAGATCTTAAACCATAGACCTAGTAACCAGAATATCTGATATAATATCCATATCCTATGTGGAGAAGCCACTTTGTGACAACCAAAGTATAACCGATCGTAGTATAGAAATTTCACTTCCTACTCTGTGTATGTCATCCAGATACCAGGACATCACACCCTACAACTTTCTTAGCAGATCCATCCCCTATTCTGATGAAGTCAAACCTATGACTGTCACATCAGAAACAGATGATCTGTCTCCGCTATAACTGCTTTAGTCCATAAATAGACATAAGCTACTTGTCCACTATGCTTCCGCTGCTCCCACTGACTACGACAACCCTCTGGCAGAGTCATATATACGTACACTTCTAAAGCTTGTTTAGAACGACGCTATACTCATCCTCCTGCCAGGTCTCATAGTCTGGAACAACAGCAGTGTCAAGTCTGGGTAAACAAAAACCTCTATGTCACCGTCTTTGAGGCTACCGGAGTACCTCTCGGGTGCCTGAGGTTACCCACCACATCTGCGGAGTGGCCAATGGAATGTCAATCCAGATTGAATCTTTAGGTCCTTATCAAATTTTCAGTAATCGTTTGCGGTTCTGGAATCACTTCCAGTTCTACCATACTCCCACTACTGTTTTCTGAAAAAATCCATTTTTATTAAAACTGTGGAGAGTCAAGAACAATATCACTATTGATCTTCCAGATGGTAGAAAGCCAACCCTCGTCATAGCCCGGGTCAACCCACAAACAACCATTACAGAAACGTGTCTTGAGTTATCCAGAGTCTTGTTTTAAGCATAAGCTGGACAACTCCACGTACCTTAACATCGTTAAGATATGAACCGTTCTATATCCTGTAAGTGCACGGCGGCGCCCCGGCCGTCAATCCGACGGCCAAATGCGGAAGCGGTGATAAACTTTCATTTTGCGAACATAGCAAACCGGCACCACCGCGCACTAAACACCCGGATCGGGCCATTAAACTAGTCCTAGCTAACTACAAGATGGGGAAGAGATATACCGAGTGATCCGAGTCCTCCGGTCTTCTCGTCGTCGTCCCGATCTCCCGCGGAAACTTCGATTGTCGCCTCCTTGCCAGAAAGGCACCACATCGCCTGCATCTTTTACGGGCTCCCACCTCAATACCGAGGCAACTCGGGCGCGAAGTTGGCTGGCCGACGCGTCCAAGATTTGCTGTAGAATGTGTAGTGTAGAGCCTATGTCTCATTTGGGGTTTGTTGCCTTTGAAGATGATGGAGGAATCAAGATAAGAAAAATGGTGCTTGCATTTTTCTAGCATGAAAATGAGATCAAGAATGCCACACTCTCAAGAATGAAAACTCTCTTCTTCTCTTTTCTCAAATGAAACCTTATCATGATAGAATGGTGGAGGAAAGAATACATAATCCAAAACCATGAAGGGAGGTAATGGTAGTAAAAGCAAGGGGTGACCATAGCCAAAATGAAATGATAACAATGTCAATTTCATTTCAAATCTCATCTAATCACAAAAGCAAAACCATCATGAAAAAGCAAAGATGCTTATCTTATCATAATGCCACAAGTGCAAGAAACCCCTCCACAAAATGTTATTTGTAAACTTGCAAATAACACCCTCCATCGAAAAAGTCCGGCCGGGAAAGAACAAAGGAAAACCGGCCGGAACGGAATACAAACTGGCAACTCCAGAAAACTGGTCCCGTAATAAATTACAGGAAAACCCCGATACTGTGCATACACACCCGCATCTGTATTCCGTCCGGATACAAATGCAAAGAGACAAAACTACACTATTTAATACTAGGATCCGGCTTAAGCCAAAGCCGGCTAGTAAAATCCGTCCGATCATGATCCTTGCAATACCGCACGTATCTGATTGAACCCTGCCATATCTCCATACGGCCTCTATAGCGTTTCGCCCGAAAGCTTGAGTAACTGAATGTGTGGTGGACTCTAAAGACTCGTCAATACTATGGCTGTGGATTTAACCACTAGCACGTCAGAGGTATTAGCCATACGTGACGGGCCACCAGCTATTGACCAAAAGGGACGTCGATGAGCGAACTCATCCTGACACCCTACTGAGCCTGTCAGTGACAATATCCGTACAGTCCGGTCCGTTCGTCTATGAGCATCGCATGGCGGGCCTAGGGGGTTGGTAAAAGTCAGACCCCCAAAAGCGGTACAAGTCGTGTCGGAATGTAGCCCAGAACACCCTGAGATACTACTGGAATGCCTACCAGTAAATCTCCTGCCTTAGCCAAGGACTTCGTGTAATGGCTCTCCAAGACACAGCGCGACCTCACCCCCAATACCGGGAGAGACGAACCCCTGAAGATACGCTCACTGCCTCCATGTGGCTCGGGACTGCACCCAACTAAAACCTGTTTGCACGACTCCTTTGAGCCGTGGTAGGGTAGTAATCAAAGTACAGTAGGAACTCACACGAGACAAATGACGATCCCCAGGTCGATGAACTAACCTGTACACATGTCACCAGGGAACTGCTATCTGACGTCTGGTATAAGACCAACTAGCATGTTCCCGGCGAGTCCTGTCCGGTGTACTCATAACCCAATGAGCACCTGTATACATCTTAGGTGAACCAACTGACACCAGTGGCTTGTGAGACCGGCCACCGCCCCTCATCGGGGTCTCGACTGTATACACTAGTCTACTCTGGAGAATCGATGCCCTGTCTCGAAACTCCCACGACTAGGGACCTTTTAAGGATGTGCTTATAGACTCCAGCTCTCACTTATATGATCGCCCTCATACTGCTGGCAGTCAAGCAAGAATCCTAGGGGCTCTATCAACGTGCAATAGCGACCTGTCAGGTCACCTAAAGCAGTACACGATGATAAAGGTAAACCAGATAGCATACTATCATCTCGAGTAAGACTGTCCTACCAGGATAGGTCCTCCCTCAATCATTGCAATCACGTGCCTGTGATCCAATAATTGACTCTGAGGGCACTATCTCCAATAATCTCCCACTTGCACTCAAGGCTAATTATTGCGATGTCGCATACTCACAGCCCGTATGATATCGAACACCCAACTCCCCTACTAGTCAGTCTCACAAAACCCGTTTGCGAAACTATTGCGTTCGAGGAATAGCCTCAGTGAGTGGATCCGCCTTGATGTTTCTTTCTATGTCTCTCTATATCTCAAGTTCGCGGAGAAAGCCATCTCCCGAAATGAGCAATACCTGTCTTAGAATGTCTGGATGTCTGATGGGACCTAGCTCATAAATGAACTCCAAATCCAAACTTCTTAGACTGTATCGTCAACTGAACTTAATCAGTATCCTGCGCCATGCCACCCTCAGTATTGTCTTGAACCACCTGTCCAAAATACTGCCCCTCATCAGAAGGAAAACTATAACTCTGACAATCTCCTTGTCGTCCATGTCACCTTGGAAGCCTGGAATGATAACTGTCTCCTTAATGAGGCTGTCGTTATCATTTCCCTAGAACATCTACTTATGTTCTAAAGTTGCTTCCGACTGTTTCTCCAGGATTGGATCAATATCAACTTATTGCATCTAGTGCAAGAACAACATCTGGTGTGGTACTTGACATCTCTTGATTGACTCAATTGCCTAAGCAAGTGATCTGCCAATCATACACATCCCTCTCTACTTTAGTCTATAAGACACCTTTAGAGAGGGTGACTCCATCACCTGCAGGTACACTACCATGCCAGGAGTCGTCCATTCTAAATACTCTTAGAATGCTGTCTAAGTACCCAGATTGGGAAACCACCCAAATCTAGATCTAAAACCATAGATCTAGTAACCAGTATGTCTGATACAAAATCCATTTCCTTTGTGGAGAAACCACTGTGTGACGACCAAAGTATAACCGATCGTAGTGTAGGAGTTTCTTTTCCTACTATGTGTATGTCATCCAAATACCAGGATATCACACCCTCCTACCTTCTCAACAGATCCATCCCCTATTCTGATGACGTCAAACCTACGACTGTCACATCAGAAATAGATGATCTATCTCCGCTATATCTGCTTTAGTCTATAAATAGACATAAGCCTGATGTCCACCAATGCTTCCGCTGCTCCCACTGACTACGACAACCCTCTGGCAGAGTCATATAGACGTGCACTTCTAAAGCTAGTTTAGAACGACGCTATACTCATCCTCCCACCGGGTCTCGCAGCCTGGAACAACAGCAATGGCAAGTGTGGGTAAACAAGAACCTCCCTGCTACCGTCCTTGAGGCTACCAGAGTACCTCTCGGGTGCCTGAGGTTACCCACCGTATCGGCGGAGTGGCCAATGGAATGTCAAACCAGATTGAATCTTTAGGTTCCTTATCAAATCTTCAGTAATCGTTTGCGGTTCTGGAAACACTTCCAGTTCTACCATACTCCCACTACTGTTTTTGAAAAAAAAACCATTTTTATTAAAACTGTGGGGAGTCTAGAACAATATTACTATTGATCTCCCAGATGGTAGAAAGTCAACCCTCGTCATAGCCTGGGTCAACCCACAAACAGCCATTACAGAAACGTGCCTTGAGTTGTCCAGTGTCTGGTTTTAATCATAAGCCGGACAACTCCCCGTACCTTAACATCGTTAAGATATGAACTGTTCTATATCCAATATAGAACCAGAGGCACTGATTTAATTGAACCAGATTCAAATCATGCAGCTGTCTCCAGTGCATGTCAACTAAATGGAAAGAGGCCGATCAGCGTTACTCAACTTAGGAATACTTCCAATTATGAGTAACCCGTAAGAGAAGAAAGTTCTCTTAATCATTACTATCATCTGAATACCATGCACAAATATCTATATCTTCGATCACTTTGAAGAATCCCGATACTTGCAATATCTGGTTCTCTACTTGATCCTTATACCTATAGTTCCTCAAAACTTAGACCCTGTGTTTCTACGAAACACATGTCTAAGAACTAGAGAAGTTAAAAGTAAACAGAATATAGTATGAGGACCAACCCCTCTGTCCTAATAGACACTGGACAACATACAATACTCTGTATAAGTCCGCTGAGTCTAACAACTCTTTCACTGTGTGTCGTAGGTTGAAAACTGTACTTATGGTTAAGAAGAATTACACCGCTGTTTAATGCTCCTTACCTAACCATCCACTGATATAGGTAAATGTCATCGACATAATATCAAAAGGTATATCTCACTCTATGAAAATAGACGTACAGATATATCAATTTGAAATTGGTGCACAACAGCGGATATTCAAAATCAAATATTTGCCGACCGGCAAACAGCCCAGGTGATCTCCTCAAATATCACCGATTACAACGAATCCCGATATAATGAGGATGATCACCCAATTCCCAATGACTTACTCCCACTCATCATCTGTAAAACCATACAGATGTGAGAATCATACCTGGTAAATACATACCCTGGAGTAAGTATCTAATCGGGAAATCAGTTTTCTTTTAACATTACACAGTGAAACTGAAACATTGAAATGTTTCGGTGGGGTATCCCGGTATTCTTAGTAATGCCTCTTCCATTATCCAGATTCACAACTATAACCGTATAATTCTTTGCCACCTCTCCAAATCCCTTTATATGTCTTTAGTCATTACCTTCTGCACACCCCTTTAGGCCAACCTTTAGGCCAATTGGTTTTCTTCCTTCCCTACCGTTCGGCACCAGCCTATGGTTTGGAAGAAGACTATCCAATAAGCATAATGGGTGTACTGTCCTAATCCTAAGAGCACTCGCAATGCGAGAGAAGGTGAAGATAAAAGACAACCGAATAAACCTTATTCCTATTTCTCCTGGACCAGAATCCATCCCCGAACTGGAACAAGTTCCTTTCGAGTTCGTATATAACCATACGATGGATTATCCAATGAACTGGGATCTTCGTAGTGATACGGAGTGTCCTGGAGAAATACAAAGGTGATTTAGGATTGGAGAAGAAATACTTGGTTTGGTCGTGAATATCAGTCGCAATTTACTTTGCCCTCTTACTAATCTCTTTCTTTGTCTTAACTTAATACCTTCTGTACACCATCGTTAGGCTAATTGGTTTTCTTCATTCCCCACCGTTCGGCATCAGCCTAAGGTTTGGAAGAAGACTATCCAATTTGCGTAATAGGTGTACTATCTCCTAAACTAAGGAGTACTCGCAACCTGAGAGAAGGTAAAAGGAAAAGACAACTGAATAATCCTATCCGTTTTCTCCAGAACCGGAAACCATCCTCGAATAAATTCCTTCGAGTTCGTATATAACCATACGATGGTTCTGTCCAATGGAAGTGGACGTTCGTAGTAATACGGGGTGTCCTGGAGAAAAGGGTAAAAGTAGGAGTGGCAATGAGGTTTGCAACTCTGACAATCCAAAAGCCAGTGTTTTAAGAAGGTTCGGTCAACTTAGTCACTGAGTCATAGTTTAGGGTCGGGTCAATGGTCGCTGCCAGAGAGAGAGAAAAGAAACACTCAGCGTGCACTCTAACGTAGATCAGAATGGTTACCAATTTATCTAATCAGGAAACCTCCCACTGTACCTCAAATTCTCCTCCAAACCTGAAAAAAGAATTAGTCGGGATCACCCGAGGAGTAAACCAACTCATCAGTGGGAATCGGGATCCAACTATCATCGCATGATAACGTGACGGAATCTGCTCACGGTATCACACTCCAGAAGGTATGCGCATATCTGGCAAGTTTCAGTTCTTTTGAAACTCCCGATGTGATTTTTACCCCATGCTCTTATGACCTTGACGAAGGTCAACAAATCATAAGTCACATGTCAAGTTATACCCGTCATTATCCAGGTTAATTTGAACCCACCCGTACAAGCCCTTGACGAAGGTTAACAAGGCTATACGACTGTCCCAAACCAACACATCTATCTATGCAGCAGAAAAGCAACAAGCAGCTACCATGCACTATGCCTTGACGAAGGCCAACAAACATAGCATGAATACTACGTGCTACCTGTCTGAAACGACGGAGGGCTACGAATGGTTTCTGGTGAAAACCTTTAATGTAATGAACTTGATATCGTTGAAGGAACGGATAGCTTTTTGAAAATATAGTGACAAAAACCTTTGCTAAAGAGGTCACTCCCGGTGAAGGGATCTAGGCTCTTTCCCCATAGAATGAGGTGCAGGATATTCCAACTGAATACCACGGTGCAAAGCAAAAGTAATCGGCTATAGTGAAGTTAATGCCCTGACGCAAAATTCTGTCCAAGGGGTCACTCCCGGTGAAGGGATCTCGGCCCTTGCCTCGTCGACTGAGGAGCAGGATATTCCAAATGAATACCACGATGCAAAACAAAAGCGAACGCCCTTGCAATAACAGCTTTTTGAAAAGTGTTCCAACAACATCAGAATAGGTTTGTTTTAACTTGCATTGATCCGAATCAACGCAGTCCCATCAATTGATCACACCACAAAGAACGAAAATATACTGATGTACGTATATGCCATCCGCATTCGCCACTGGGTCCCGTCATTACCCGTTAGGTTAACTAACTAACGACAGAGCGGGGACTGGACTAGCGCAGATGTAAAACATATACAACATCTACTAATATATATACCAATATATTATATTCGCTCAAGACGTGAAAAAAATGCAACATCACAGAAATGTACAGCATCACAGAACAATACAGATATCTGGGATCTCCGGGTTTCACAGAGCCACTACTGAAACCCGACGTTCCCCTGGTCGTGTGGATAGCCTGTGCAATGAAATCCTAGACCCCTACGGGCGCGGCAAGTTACCCACCAAAACCTGAAGCGAGGCAGCCCCCTTCAGCGCCGTGAATGGACCACCCAGCACTTCACGGAATCCGGTAACTTGGGCACCCCTCCTGGGTCAACCTGTACCCCCTACAAGTGCGGCGAATAGCCCGCCAATTCTAGAGTGAAGCCCCCTTCGTCTCAATGCCATGAGATGTGGGCCCGTTGCCCTCTAGAATCCGGCTATCCGTGCACCCCTCCGCGGGGTAATCCTAGTACAGAAAGTAAAAATATACATACAACGGGTACATCAACCGCAACCAGGTCGTGCCCCAAAAGAATAATACAAACAGGCAGTGACGGCAGTCCACATGTCGGACGCTCGCCATGCAATATCAAATGTACATAATACAACAATAGTGTACTAGCATTGCATCCAGGCTATCCCCCACGACCGATCCGCAACATCACAGCAAAATCACAGAACATCAACGTGAAAGTCACGTTCGCAAATCCGTCTAACCGGGCTATAGCAGTTAGACAGGATTTACCGATCAAGTGATATTCACGGTCGCAGATATAATGTAAATACTGTGAAATAATGTGTTTAAAATATCCGATCGATCAAAAATTAACAAGTGGGCCCCCAAGCAATACTGTAGCACTCACTGAAATTCTGGGCCCAAGTTTAATATTCCAAAACCCCTATTTTCAGCCCATAAGCCCACTGCAAAAAAATGATGACATGAACCCACATTCCTGCGGCTGAACCGCGGCCTAAGAGGGGTTATGGCCGCGGTTCCGCGGTCGTACGGAGGGATCGGGTCATCAAATTTTTCCAGTGTTCTTAGAACTCCCTGCACATCATTCTGAGACAACCTGAAAAATTTTTGGACTCCAAAAAATTTCGACAGAAACTGATAGTACTTGAAAACACGGTTTCGGGATTTTGTTCGATCGGAAACGTAAAACACATTAGGCAAACCTAGACTAAGTTAATGGCGAGGCTCTGATACCACTGTAAGGGCACGGCGGCGCCCCGGCCGTCAATCCGACGGCCAAATGCGGAAGCAGTGATAAACTTTCATTTTACGAACTTAGCAAACCGGCACCACCGCGCACTAAACACCCGGATCGGGCCATTAAACTAGTCCTAGCTAACTACAAGATGGGGAAGAGATATACCGAGTGATCCGAGTCCTCCGGTCTTCTCGTCGTCGTCCCGATCTCCCGCGGAAACTCCGATTGTTGCCTCCTTGCCGGAAGGGCACCACATCGCCTGCATCTTTTACGGGCTCCCACCTCAATACCGAGGCAACTCGGGAGCGAAGTTGGCTGGCCGACGTATCCAAGATTTGCTGTAGAATGTGTAGTGTAGAGCCTATGTCTCATTTGGGGTTTGTTGCCTTTGAAGATGATGGAGGAATCAAGATAAGAAAAATGGTGCTTGCATTTTTCTAGCATGAAAATGAGATCAAGAATGCCACACTCTCAAGAATGAAAACTCTCTTCTTCTCTTTTCTCAAATGAAACCTTATCATGATAGAATGGTGGAGGAAAGAATACATAATCCAAAACCATGAAGGGAGGTAATAGTAGTAAAAGCAAGGGGTGACCATAGCCAAAATGAAATGATAACAATGTCAATTTCATTTCAAATCTCATCTAATCACAAAAGCAAAACCATCATGAAAAAGCAAAGATGCTTATCTTATCATAATACCACAAGTGCAAGAAACCCCTCCACAAAATGTTATTTGCAAACTTGCAAATAACACCCTCCATCGAAAAAGTCTGGCCGGGAAAGAACAAAGGAAAACCGGCTGGAACGGAATGCAAACTGGCAACTCCAGAAAACTGGTCCCGTAATAAATTACAGGAAAACCCCGATACTGTGCATACACACCCGCATTTGTATTCCGTCCGGATACAAATGCAAAGAGACAAAACTACACTATTTAATACTAGGATCCGGCTTAAGCCAAAGCCGGCTAGTAAAATCCGTCCGATCATGATCCTTTCAATACCGCACGTATCTGATCGAACCCTGCCATATCTTCATACGGCCTCTACAGCGTTTCGCCCGAAAGCTTGAGTAACTGAATGTTTGGTGGACTCTAAAGACTCGTCAATACTATGGCTGTGGATTTAACCACTAGCACGTCAGAGGTATTAGCCATACGTGACGGGCCACCAGCTATTGACCAAAAGGGACGTCGATGAGCGAACTCATCCTGACACCCTACTGAGCCTGTCAGTGACAATATCCGTACAGTCCAGTCCGTTCGTCTATGAGCATCGCATGGCGGGCCTAGGGGGTTGGTAAAAGTCAGACCCCCAAAAGCGGTACAAGTCGTGTCGGAGTGTAGCCCAGAACACCCTGAGATACTACTGGAATGCCTACCAGTAAATCTCCTGCCTTGGCCAAGGACTTCGTGTAATGGCTCTCCAAGACACAGCGCGACCTCACCCCCAATACCGGGAGAGACGAACCCCTGAAGATACGCTCACTGCCTCCATATGGCTCGGGACTGCACCCAACTAAAACCTGTTTGCACGACTTCTTTGATCCGTGGTAGGGTAGTAATCAAAGTACAGTGGGAACTCACACGAGACAAATGACGATCCCCAGGTCGATGAACTAACCTGTACACATGTCACCAGGGAACTGCTATCTGACGTCTGGTATAAGACCAACTAGCATGTTCCCGGCGAGTCCTGTCCGGTGTACTCATAACACAATGAGCACCTGTATACATCTTAGGTGAACCAACTGACACCAGTGGCTTGTGAGACCGGCCACCGCCCCTCGTCGGGGTCTCGACTGTATACACTAGTCTACTCTGGAGAATCGATGCCCTGTCTCGAAACTCCCACGACTAGAGACCTTTTAAGGATGTGCTTATAGACTCCAGCTCTCACTTATATGATCGCCCTCATACTGCTGGCAGTCAAGCAAGAATCCTAGGGGCTCTATCAACGTGCAATAGAGACCTGTCAGGTCACCTAAAGCAGTACACGATGATAAAGGTAAACCAGATAGCATACTATGATCTCGAGTAAGACTGTCCTACCGGGATAGGTCCTCCCTCAATCATTGCAATCACGTGCCTGTGATCCAATAATTGACTCTGAGGGCACTATCTCCAACATATCCAATATAGAAACAGAGGCACTGATTTAATTGGAACCAGATTCAAATCATGCAGCTGTCTCCAGTGCATGTTAACTAAATGGAAGGAGGCCGATCAGCATTACTCAACTTAGGAGTGCTTCCAATTATGAGTAACCTTAAAGAGAAGCAAGTTCTCTTAATCATTACTATTAACTGAATACCATACACAAGTATCTATATCTTCGATCACCTTGAAGAATCCCGATACTTGCAACACCTGGTTCTCTACTTTACTCTTATACCTACAACTTCTCAAAACTTGGACTTTGTGTTTCTACGAAACACCTGTCTAAAACCAGAGAAGTCATAAGTAAACAGAGTATAGTACGAGGACCAACCCCTTTGTCCTAATGGACACTGGACAATATACAATACTCTGTATAAGTCCCCTGAGTTGAATAACTCAAACCCTGTGCGTCGTAGGTTGAAAACTGTACTATGGTCAAGAAGAATTACACCGCTGTTTAATGCTCCTTACCTAACCATCAACTGATATTGGTAAATGTCATCGACATAATTTCAAAAAGTTATATCTCACTTTATAAAAATAAACATACAGATATATCAATATGAAATTGGTGCATAACAACGGATATTCAAAACCAAACATTTGCCGTCCGGGAAACCAACCCAGGTGACTTCCTCAAATATCACCAATTACAACGAATCCCGATATAATGAGGATGATCACCCAATTCCCAATAACTTACTCCCACTCACCATCTGTAAAACCATACAGATGTGAGAATCAAACCTGGTAAATACATACCCTGGAGCAAGGACAAATTGGGAAATCAGTTTTCTTTTAACAATACACAGTGCAACTGAAACATGTAAATGTTTCGAAGGGGTATCCGGGTATTCCTAGTAATGCCTCTTCCATCATGAGATCCACAACTGTAACCGTATATTTCTTTTCCATCTCTCCAAATCCCTTTATATGTCTTTAGTCATTACCTTCTGCACACCCCTTTAGGCTAAATGGTTTTCTTCCTTCCCTACCGTTCGAAGACTATCCATTAAGCGTAATGGGTGTACTGTCCGAATCTTAGGAGCACTCGCAACCTGAAAGAAGGTGAAGATTAAAGACAACTGAATAAACCTTATTCCTATTTCACCTGAACCAGAATCCATCCCCGAACTGGAACAAGTTCCATCGAGTTCGTATATAACCATACGATAGAGTATCCAAATTACTGTGGATCTTCGTAGTGATACGGAGTGTTCCGGAGAAATACAAAGGTGAAGTAGGAGTGGCGATAAAATACTTGGTTTGGTCATGAATAGCAGCGGCAGTTTACTTTGCCCTCTTTCTAATCCCTTTATTTGTCTTAACTTAATACCTTCTGTACACCTTCGTTAGGCTAATTGGTTTTCTTCATTCCCCACCGTTCGGCACCTGCCTATGGTTTGGATGAAGACTATCCAATAAGCGTAATAGGTGTACTGTCCTAATCCAAGGAACACTCGCAATCTGAGAGAAGGTAAAAGGAAAAGACAACTGAATAGTCCTATTCGTTTTCTCCAGAACCGGAAACCATCTTCGAATAAATTCCTTCGAGTTCGTATATAACCATACGATGATTTTATCCAATGGAAGTGGATGTTCGTAGTAATACGGGGTGTTCTGGAGAAAAGGGTAAAAGTAGGAGTGGCAATGAGGTATGCAACTGTGACAATACAAAAGCCAGTGTTTTAAGAAGGTTCGGTTAATCTTGGTCACTGAGTCATAGTCAACGGTCGGGTCATGGTCGCTGCCAAAGAGAGAGAGAAAAGAAACACTCAGCGTGCACTCTAACTTAGATCAGAATGGTTACCAATTTATCTGATCAGGAAACCTCCCACTGTATCCTTAAATTCTCCTCCAAACCTGAAAGAAAAATTAGTCGGGATAACCCGAGGAGTAAACCAACTCACCAGTGGGAATCGGGATCCAACCATCATCGCATGATAACGTGACGGAATCCATTCACATTATCACACTCTAGAAGATATGCGCATTCCTGGAAAGTTTCAGTTTCTTTAGAAACTCCCGATGTGATTTTTATCCCTAGGACCCAAGTGACCTTGACTGAGCCAACAAATCAAAAAGTCCTAGTCAAGTTCAACCCGTCATTCTCCTGGATTGCATTAAACCCACCCGTACGAGCCCTTGACACAGTCAACAAGGCCGCACGACTGTCCTAACCAATCCCATTAATATTCCACAAATAAACATTACTTAGCTACCGCACACTACGCCTTGACACAATCAACAAACGCAGCACGAATACTAAGTAATACTTGTAAGAAATGACGGAGGGTTACGTCTAGTTTTTGGCGAAAAACTTTTAACGTAATGAACTTGATATCTTTGAAGGAACCGGATAGCTTTATATAAAAATATAGTGGCGAAAACCTTTGCTAAAGAGGTCATTCTCGGTGAAGGGATCTCGGCTCTTTCCCCGTAGAATGAGGTGCAGGATATTCTAACTGAATACCACAATGCAAAGCAAAAAGTAATCGGCTATAGTAAAGTTATTACCCTGACGCAAACTTCTGTCCAAGGGGTCACTCCCGGTGAAGGGATCTCGGCCCTTGCCTCGTCAACTGAGGTGCTGGATATTCATAACCGAATACCACTGTGCAAAACAAAAGAGAATGTCCTCGCAATAACAGCTTTTTTGAAAAATGTTCCAACAACATCAGAAAAGGTTTGTTTAGCTTGCATTGATACGAATCAATGCAGTCTCATCAATTAATCACATGTCACGACCCAAAGTTTGGCCCGTGACTGGCACTTAACCACGTATGTCTACAGACGTAACGCGACTAAGTGAACCGAAAAACCCAGAAATCAAACCAGTAAAAGTATAGAGTGTTTTAAGAATTAAATTGAAGCATTTATTAAAATGTTAAGAGATCTGAATAAATAATCACCAAGATAGCAATATACGACGCCGTAGCGAAAAAATAAGCAACAAGTGGGAACATCACTGATGGAATAAACTGCATAAGTAAAGTCGGCTCACAACGAGCTCGACACCAGAATACAAAATAATATACATCGTCCTCACAACTGGTCTCTAAGCCACACATAAGTGGTAGATGGAGAGTACAAGATACAACAATGTACATACTGAAAGATAAACAGATACCGCACAAAACCCACCTATCAGCAAAAGATCTAGTACACCAACTATAGGGGTATCTGTGTCAAAAGATGCAAGAATGCAGCCTGCCGCGACTACTCCGAAGGGCAGCCTGCCGCGACTACTCCGAAGGGCAACCTGCAAATACTGTGGCACAACGGGGGTGAGTTGACAACTCGTGAATAGAAATAACATATAAAGGTAATCGTGAGCATGCACGTACTGCGCTACTCTATCATAAGCTAACAGATGATATCAATGCGCGATAAGCAGTATGTGCAATAATCATGCAAGTGCTCTATCAGGTAATATAACTACAGGATGAGATACAATAATGAATGCTGAGCATGGAAAGTATAACATCTACACGGAATGTCAACGTGGAATATGTAATCGGTGACCATCAATGCACCCCAAATCCCAACAACCCAGACGCCGGCACTCCCATCGGCCCTCAAATCCTGTACATCACTGAGAATCACGAGTGCCCAACATTGGCACCCAAATATCATAAATACTCGTGTCTAGCATCGACACGCAAATCTTCCTATATCGGGCATCCGTCAGTCCGGGTAGGCCACCTCTCTCTCATATATCGGGCATCCGTCAGTCCGAGTCAGCCCTCTCTCTCTAATATATCGGGCATCCGTCAGTCCGGGTCAGCCCTCTCTCTCTCATATATCGGGCATCCGTCAGTCCGAGTCAGCCCTCTTTCTCTCATATATCGGGCTCTAGCACCGAGAAAACATATGGTGGACGCACTGAAATATCATATCAAGGGAAACCGGGTTTTTAAATAATTACTTATTCTCTTTTGAAATATCCACGGTTCCCAAATCCAGAAATAACATGTAAACAACATATCTCAATGCGTAATCTATGCAGGTATGGGGATATCAATATATACATGGCACATGTATGAATATGTGATGTAGATGAGTCCAAGTATAAATATAACATCTGCTGATATGCGGCAATTTATGGCAATCATCAATAATTCGGAAACAATCTGACGTATGATGTAGCAATCTTATAATGTGAGTGTCATGGCAATCACTAACGGTGTGAGTGTAGCATATAAATCGTGCTCGTGCAACTTGAACCGTTAGTAATAGTGCGGTATTCTATCAATTCTAGTTTATATACATATAGCAGAGAATGCAGTATGCACTAAATAGTAGCCATGTACAGTCAATGTACGTAAATGTAAAATGCTGCTACAAGATCCTATCAGCCCTGACGCATAATGCCATGCGGGCGATATCCCCGTAGATGTTAAATCTACTCACCGTAGTCTCGTGCTGGGTCTAGCCGACGACTTGTTTCCCCTTCTTCACGGCGTCCATCGCACTCGCCTGCGAATCCTAGAATTTCACAATATTTCACACATAAGCTCAAAACCATAAAAGCATGACATTTAAAGTCAACTAGAAACCCGTGTCGCAAACCAAGCGCGCGTGTGCGCGATACGCTAAAACGTGTGATTACGCGCCTGAAGCCACTCCGACGCGTCGCGATACGCAGAAACCCCAAACCCCCACACACGTATCACGCGTGTCGCGAAAGTTTAAAAATACGGGAAATAGGGTATTAGATCCCAGATTTTGATACAGAACAGATAATATTAAAATATATATACCACAATACTACACATAGCAGCAGACTCCTGTGCCCCAAACCCCAACCCCCAACTCACTCATCTGGCCGCAAATTGCGGCCAGAACGCATTTTCCGGCGGCCTGGGAAGGGAGGTGGGCCCCCGGGTTTGGTGTGTGCACTCTATACCCTTTGTGTATGCTACAGTAATTCCAATTTCATTCTGAAACACCCCGGGTTGGAGCAGATCCAACAGAGCCCTCTGTCTAGCTAAAATGTCTAATATAGCACTAAAAAGATACTTTATGGTATTTCTGTGCAAATTGAAACAAAAACCTGGCTTAACTAGCTCTAATAGCACATAATAGAGTTAACCAAGCTAACAAAACCCCAATCTAACATATGTATCACAAATATCCCTTAATATTACTAATAAAGCACATAAAACATGATTTTTAGCTAAGATACTACAAGATATGGAAAAGAGTGTTAAATATGAGCTATATACCTTCTAAAGACCCTAAGAAACACTAAAAGTTCCAGCTCCCTCCTCAAGTGTGCAGATTTGCTCCAAAACACCTCAAAAAGCCCCTTTTCCCATGGTTTTGTGAAGAAAATGTGAGGTTTTGGTGTAGGGTTTGTGTAGAGATCTAAGAGAAGTGAAAAGGAGAAGAAAGGATGAAGAAAAGATAGGGTTTTCTGCTGAATTTTCTGCAGGGATTTCAGAAGAGAGGAAGAGAGAAAAGAGAGAGAGAAAATGGGTCAAAAAAGTCAAATTTCTCACCTAACACCATGCTTCTATTTTCTATTGAAAATTGAATTCTTTTTTTTTTTTTAAAAGGGGTTTTGTTTTGATTAAAGGGTGGGGAATTAACAAGGAAACATGCAAGGAAAGAATGGCTAACACTTTAACCTAGATTACAACATGGCTAAGTGTGCAAGTGTACACTACATAAATGGAAAATTTTCCAATTAGGGTAACCCGACTAAAAATAACTAATAATCCTATAAACATAGACACACACACATATATATATCATAACACGCACCATAGCTAATTAACACGACAAACATTCCTAACAGAAGTCAAAGTGTTACAATCTACCCCCCTTAAAGAAATTCGGTCCCTGAATTTCAAAATCTAACTACACGTACCTTTAAAAAAAAGGTGGGGATACCTCTTCCTCATCTCGCTCTCGGTCTCCCAAGTGACCTCCTCGCTGCTCCGACCACGCCCAAGTACCTTGACTGATGGTATGTCCTTCGATCTCAATTTCTTCACTTGTCGATCCAAAATGATCACCGGCTGCTCCGCATAGGAAAGGTCACGCTCAAGCTGGATCGTCGGGTGCTGGATCGAATGTGAAGGATCATGAAGATATCTGCGGAGCATCGAAACGTGAAATACGGGGTGTACATCTGGAAAACTGGGCGGAAGGGCTAACCGATACGCAACTGCACCAACACGCTCGAGGATTTCGAAGGGGCCTATATATCTGGGACTAAGCCTCTCCTTCTTCCCAAATCTCATCACACCTTTCATTGGGGAGACCCTCAAGAAAACATGATTATCAACAGAAAACTCAAGTCTGCGGCGCCGACGGTCCGCATAAGATCTCTACCTACTCTGGGCTGCCTTCATCCTATCGCGAATCAACTGGATATTCGCGGTCGTCTCCTCTACAATCTGTGGCCCTAAGATACTGCTCTCACTGAGCTCTGTCCAACAGGTGGGTGATATGCATCTCCTCCCATAAAGAGCCTCAAATGGTGCCATCTGAATGGTCTCCTTGTAGCTGTTATTGTAGGAGGACTCTACTAAGGGTAAATGATGATCCCAGCTACCTCCAAAGTCTAAGACGCACGCTCTGAGCATGTCCTCGAGAGTCTGAATAGTCCGCTCTGACTGCCCGTTGGTCTGCGGATGAAAAGCTGTCCTGAAACTCGAACGAGTGCCTAAAGCCTCCTGAAGTCTCTGCCATAGCCGGCTGGTAAACTAGGTGCCTCTTTCGGACACAATACATGTCTGTAACCCTTCGAAAATCGTTTAGGCAGTTTTTCGGTAATCGGCTAATTTTTCGGCTTTTTCCGTAAAAAGTCAAAATAGGTATTTTTCATTGTAGACCTAATTATACAAAATTTAGATAAGATATTACTATAATTTTGTCACTAAAATGTCACTTATAATTTTCTAGTTAAATAAAAAAAATTTCGTAATTAATTATTTTTTTTATTATTTTAAGCCTTTTTTAAATACATTAAATTAATGATAAATACAAATTTAATTGGGTAAATTTCATAATTAGGAGTCTTTATAAGCTAAAATATGGTGTTAATAAAATTATATCATGTCTTGCAAACTTTTGGTTTTAGGGTGGGAAATTTAATGTAAAAATGGTGTAAAATGAGGGTTTTTTTGTAAATTGTTGATATGAAAGCATTAAATGACAACATGTGGTGTTTATTGACCTAGAAACTTCTCCAAATTTCCCCACAACTCCCTCCCTCACCTACTGGCTGACCCATTCTGCAGCAAATCCCTCACTTCTCACTTCATTTCTTGCTTCATTTCTTTGCTAAAATTCAATGAAAATTCACAAATTTCCATCTCCATTCAAAGCCAAACCCTAATCCAATCTCTCTTCAACCCAAATTAGTTCAAAAACTTGATGAAAGGAGGCTTCTTGGTGACTTGATCAAGCTAGGGTTCAAGCTTGTGAGGTGAAGATTCTAATCTTTTTGTTAACTTGTAGTTTAAATATGCTAGAAATGAAATTTGAAGTATTAGTTTAGTAGTAAATGTTTGTTTAGGAAAATCAAGAGAAGGATTTGATTTTTAAATTAGGGTTTGTAGCATGGTGGTTGGATTAAGTTTGGGATGGTTATCTAAGTGATTGGAGTGGTTAATTGTGTAGTGTTATGCTCACTAAATCGACAAAAATTGCGATGTTTGTATCGAATCGGTAAGCAAATTGCTTACTAGAATTTTTATAGAAATTAGAATGCGATCAAATTGCGTTATGTTAGCGATATAATTAGCTTCGTATAGGACTATTAGAGTGTGCGAACGCGGGGTTTCGTCTAGTCGGGTTGTAGTTTTGTCGATTTCCCCGAAATGACGATTCTAGTTAAAGGTTAGCGATTTTCGTGCGTTTTCCCGCGCACCGAGTGCATGCTGTGATTAATTCGAGAGCGTTGATAATTGTATATTTTGACTTACATCATTTTAGGTTTTGTAATCTTATGCTTGATGTTGTGCAAATATAGGATCGGTCGGGGAAACATCGGACGCGGCGCGTAAAGGCAAGGCGGTAGTCGGATCGGATTAGCGGGGATTTCAGGTGAGTAGATGTATTCATCTATGGGGGAATCGTCTGGATGGCGCGATGCGCCCCCTAGTTAGGATTACCCTACTATTTGCAAGATTTATATTGTTAGCTAGCTTATCCATTCATGTACACTGCATACCCTTATAGCGAACAGTATATTAGATTGCATGGACATTCATCTATACTTATGCGATATCACTTCATAGGACACGAACACCATTACCATTGGCATCTGTTGCACACGCACTATTCATGTGACACACACGCCTTTGGTAATTGCCATGCCACGTGCACTATAAAACCTGTTTAACTTAATAACGCCATTTGCATTCATACATGATATATGGAATTGCATAGCATGCATATACCTCGCATTACCATCATATCTACATAGATTTCTAGCCAAAACTCACATCATATACATTGATATCATAGACATTTATCATATATAACATGTGAACATTATGATTTTCTTGAGGATTTCAGTATTGCTGCGATTTCTGGATTTTTGGGGAAAACCGCAAGAATTTAACAAAATCTTATATTCATCATTTTTTAAAACAAAGTTGCGGTTTTCTCGTGATGTATGTGTCGTCCACCATGAGTTTTCATGTTTTCTGTGGATTTCGAGACCCGATTCGAGGAGTGGATGAACCGTCTCGGGTACATGGTGGACCCGGTATGGTACCCCGGGGCAAGAAGATCGAGTTGTAGACGATGAGCCTGGCAGGGGAAGACTACCTACCGGTGATGTCTGGCGCGGCGGATATCCGGAGGATACCGACCGTTGTCGTGAGATTTATGATATGGGCCGATCCGGACTGACGGAGCCCGATATTGAGACAGATATGATTCCTATTTGGTGTCGATGCTTCACACGGGTTTTCAGATGATTTCTTGATGGTATTTAGCTATTATACAGATATTCATTTTCTAAAGTTAAGAATTCAATACCCTTAGTATTTAAAACACTTAAACATTTAGTAATGACATTGCATACCTGTGCATGCATACTAGAGATATTATATCACATTTGGACATACATGTTGTGCCGCATTGCGTGCATTCTTACGATTGCCTTACTAGATGTTATATTTACTCACGAGCTGGCAACTCACCCCCGTTGTGCCACAGTGTCTTGCAGGTCGGACTCATCAGTCTTGTAGCGGCGGCTATCTTATTATCAGCTCCTTTTGTGCAGACTCGCGACATCGCCCGTAGGTGGGTTGCGAGCATACTTTATTTCTTTTGCTTTATCATTGTATCTAGTATTCTCCATCTACCACTTTATATTGTATATGTGACCTAGTGATGAGACTGAGAGATTTGTATATTTGTGGTTTCTTTTGGGTCGAGCTCACTTGAGCCGGCGTTGTGTTTTCGGATATTTTGCGTTTCTTTTATGCTCTTTTCTTGATATTGCTATTATATTGCATGTGGTTGTGATCCGCCTTGGGCGAAGAGCTAGCTCCCGCTTGGGGATGCCATTTTATGATTACAGGTTTATTATCTTGTTGTACCCATTTTGGGGGATAGAAAATACAGGGGAGACTCTGCCGAAATTTTCGGAAATTTTTTTTGATGTTTTAAAAAGGGATTCTTTGCAACTTAATTGATTTGAAAAATCATTTTCATTAAAGGTTTTCCTTCACTCTCTTTTGATTTTGGTTTAGATTCTTCTGGGCTTTGGCTGACTTAGGTTACGGTACGCCTTTAGACGTCTCGTAATCTAAGTGCCAGTCACGTTCCGTACTTTCGGGTCGTGACAATGTCGGAACTCCGTGCAGTCGTACAATCTCGTCGATGTAAATCTGGGCATACTGAGCAAATCCGAAAGTCGTCTTCACCGGTAGGAAGTGAGCCACTTTCGTCAACCGATCCACGATCACCCAGATGGAGTCCATAGGAATCTGCTCCCATTTCCACTCCGGAATGGGTAACGGCTGTAGCTCTCCCGCAGGCCTCTGGTGCTCATCCTTGACTTGCTGACAAGTCAGGCATCTCGACACAAAATCTATGATGTCTCTCTTCATTCCGTCCCACCAGTAAACACCTCTCATGTCATGGTACATCTTGGTGGATCCGGGATGAACACTGTATACCGATCGATATGCCTCCTCAAGGATCTCGCGCCGCAATCCCTCAGCATCTGGTATGCACAGTCTAGCCCCAAATCATAGTATCCCCTGATCATCGATCACGAACTCAGAAAATCTGCCCTGTCCAATCTGTGTCCTAATCTCTGAACATCGGTCATCACTGTGATGTGCCTCATGTATACGGTCAATAAACTGTGGGCGTGCACGAACATGAGCAATCTATCCTCCGATCTGCGTAAACTCGAACTATACCCGGCTGTCGCGTAAAATCTGCCAATCTGCCGACGACTGCCTCTGTATTGCGCTCAAACAAGATAGACTACCCCCGGGCCTCCTGGTCAAAGCATCCGCCACTACATTAGCCCTGCCCGGGTGATACAAGATCTCACAATCGTAGTCCTTCACTAACTCCATCCATCGGCGCTGTCTAAGGTTCAGGTCTCGCTGCTGAAATATATACTTTAAGCTCTTGTGATCAGTGAATCTCTGGCACGACTCGCCGTATAGGTAATGTCGCCAGATCTTAAGTGCAAGGACCACTGCAGCCATCTCCAAATCGTGAGTGGGGTAATTCTGTTCATGTTTCTTCAATTGCCGCGAAGCATACGCGATCGCCCTGTCATGCTGCATCAATACGCACCCTAGCCCCACTCGTGAAGCATCACAATAGACCACAAATCTGCCTGATCCTGAAGGCAATGATAGCACTGGTGTCGTAGTCAGTAGAGCCCGTAGCTGCTGGAAACTGTCCTCACACTCCTCTATCCAATCGAAACGAACCCCCTTCCGGGTCAAACCGGTCAAAGGTGTAGCAATGCGGGAGAAATCCTGCACGAATCTCCTGTAGTAGCCTGCCAGCCCTAGAAAGCTGCGAACCTCTGTCACTGATGTGGGTCTAGGCCAACTCCGAACGGCCTCAATCTTCCTCGGGTCTACACATATACTATCTCATGTAATCACGTGCCCCAAGAAGTCTACGCTGTCCAGCCAGAAAGCACACTTGGAGAACTTGGCGAAAAGCTGATGCTCCCTCAAGGTCTGCAGTGTAATCCGCAGGTGCTGCTCGTGCTCCTCTCTACTCTGAGAATACACCAGAATATCGTCAATGAACACGATGATGAACAGATCAAGATACGGCCGGAAAATACGGTTCATCAAGTCCATAAATGTTGCTGGCGCGTTGGTGAGTCCGAACGACATCACCAGAAACTCGTAATGGACGTAGCGCGTGCGGAAAGCTGTCCTAGGAATGTCCTCCTGTCGAACCCGCAGCTGATGGTAGCCTGATCGCAAATCGATCCTCGAAAAGTATCCTGCCCCCTCTGAAGCTGGTCGAACAAATCGTCGATGCGTGGAAAAGGATACCTATTCCGCACTGTCACCCTGTTCAGCTGGCGGTAGTCGATACACAAACGCATACTGCCGTCCTTCTTCTTGACAAACAGGACTGGAGCACCCCAAAAAGAAATACTGGGTCGAATAAGTCCCTTATCCAGTAATTCTTGCAACTGGCCCTTCAATTCTATAAGTTCCGCCGGGGCCATCCGATAAGGCGGTACAGAAATAGGCCCCGTGCCAGGAACCAATTCAATACAGAAAGAAATATCATGCTCGGGCGGTAGCCCAGGAAGCTCGTTAGGGAACACATCAGGGAACTCGCTAACAACCGGAACCTGATCCATCGGAACCTCTGTAGCTCTAATATCGCAAACATAGGCGAGAAATCCCTGACATCCCTTCCTCAAAAGTTGTCCAGCGCGAAAAGAAGAAATCACACTGTGAGGGGTGGCACTACGGTCCCCCAACACAACAAAAACCGACTCGTCGGGAAAACAAAATCTAACTGTCTTCTCACGGCAGTCAACAGAAGCATAGCACGTGGCTAACCAATCCATGCACAAAAGAACGTCAAAGTCCAACATCTCAAGAAGGATCAAATCGATCGGCAACTCTCTCGCCAATACGGACGGTACAAGATCAGAATACGTGCTTAGCAACAAACGACTCTCCCACAGGAGTAGTCACAACAAGCGGCTGATCAAGCAAACCGGACTCTCTACCCAAACTTGGCATAAGGTGTGGATACGTACGAGCACAAGGATCCGGATCAGACAATACGTATGCAACAAAGGGCATACTGAAAGAGTACCTGAAAGCTCTGTGTTGGACGCCCTTGCGTCCCGATGATTCGAAGCGAAAACTTATGCATGTCCTTCATCTGCGACTGACCGAACTCCTCCTCTACTAACCTGACCCCTCTGCGCGAACCCTCCGCGTCCACGACATCTCAGATTACGACCCTGACGTGGTGTGAAGGAACACTGCCTGATGAGGTGTTGAAGGCTTCCGCATCGTAAACATCTACGCGCTGACTGCCGTCCTCCCTAGGGATGAGAGCCAAACAACTGTCCTCTTCCTAAGCCTATGCTCTGGGCTGGTACACCAGTACGAGTCCTCAACTGTTCCGAAACTCTCACGGTCTTTGGAAGACGTGTCTCGTAAATTGGGGTTGCCTTCGCCGGTGCTATGTAGGGGACGGAATACTGCATGATGATCGCAAGGAACAACTGGGTAACAGGGGTGACGACCACCTGTCGCTGCGCTCGAATGACCTCCACCAATGAGCTCACTGTCTGGCGCAAGCCCTGCATCTCTACTACTAGTCTAGCGATCTGAGCTGTCGTAGGGGGAACAATCTGTCCTGGCACAACAGGGGTACTACTCGGATCAGTCCTCGTCTCAGATGAGTCAACTCGAACCTCGGCTCTCACGGCCACTCTCTGCACCCTCGTAGTCCTTGGCGGCATAATGGCTGAAAAGAAGGTAGGATTCGATGAGGATACGGGAATCGAATCGCAAGGATGTATACAGTCATGAGGGAATTTCAATAAATAAGTCCTAAGGTCGCTTAGGCGGAGTACCGTGTCGTGAGTATGCCGCGAAACATACGCACGCTGCGCCACTCTGCTGCAGCTACCTACTCCATCATACCAGGGTCATCCTACACTCCGAAGGTAAAACCTACGCTCTGATACCAACTTTGCCACGACCCAAAGTTTGGCCCATGACCGGCACTTAACCATGCACGTCTACAGACGTAACACAACTAAGTGAACCGAAAAAACCAAAAATCAAACCAGTAAAAGTATAGAGTGTTTTAAGAATTAAATTGAAGCATTTATTAAAATGTTAAGAGATCTGAATAAACAATCACCAAGATAGCAATATACGACGCCGTAGCGAAGAAATAAGAAACAAGTGGGAACATCACTGATGGAATAAACTGCATAAGTAAAGTCGGCTCACAACGAGCTCGACACCAGAATACAAAATAATATACATCGTCCTCACAACTGGTCTCTAAGTCACACATAAGTGGTAGATGGAGAGTACTAGATACAACAATGTACATATTGAAAGATAAATAGATACCGCACAAAACCCACCTATCAGTAAAAGAGCTAGTACACCAACTATAGGGGTATCTGTGTCAAAAGATGCAAGAACGCCGCCTGCCGCGACTACTCCGAAGGGCAACCTGCAAACACTGTGGCCCAACGGGGGTGAGTTGCCAACTCGTGAATAGAAATAACATATAAAGGTAATCGCGAGCATGCACGTACTGCGCTACTCTATCATAAGCTAACAGATGATATCAATGCGCGATAAGCAGTATGTGCAATAATCATGCAAGTGCTCTATCAGGTAATATAACTACAGGATGAGATACAATAATGAATGCTGAGCATTGGAAGTATAACATCTACACGGAATGTCAACGTGGAATATGTAATCGGTGACCATCAATGCACCCCAAATCCTAACAACCCAGACGCCGGCACTCCCATCGGCCCTCAAATCCTGTACATCACTGAGAATCACGAGCTCCCAACATCGGCACCCAAATAACATAAATACTCGTGTCTAGCATCGACACGCAAATCTTCCTATATCGGGCATCCGTAAGTCCGGGTCGGCCCCCTCTCTCTCATATATCGGGCATCCGTCAGTCCGGGTCAGCCCTCTCTCTCTCATATATCGGGCATCCGTCAGTCCGGGTCAGCCCTCTCTCTCTCATATATCGGGCTCTAGCACCGAGAAAACATATGGTGGACGCACTAAAATATCATATCAATAGAAACCGGGTTTTTAAACAATTACTTATTCTCTTTTGAAATATCCACGGTTCCCAAATCCAGAAATAACATAGAAACAACATATCTCAATGCGTAATCTATGCAGGTATGAGGATATCAATATATACATGGCACATGTATGAATATGTGATGTAGATGAGTCCAAGTATAAATATAACATCTGCTGATATGCGGCAATTTATGGCAATCATCAATAATGCGGAAACAATCTGACGTATGATGTAGCAATCCTATAATGTGAGTGTCATGGCAATCACTAACGGTGTGAGTGTATCATATAAATCGTGCTCGTGCAACTTGAACCGTTAGTAATAGTGCGGTGTTCTATCAATTCTAGTTTATATACATATAGCAGAGAATGCAGTATGCACTAAATAGTAGCCATGCACAGTCAATGTACGTAAATGTAAAATGCTGCTACAAGATCTTATCAGCCCTGACGCATAATGCCATGCTGGCGATATCCCCGTAGATGTTAAATCTATTCACCGTAGTCTCGCGCCGGGTCTAGCCGACGACTTGTTCCCCCTTCTTCGCGGCGTCCATCGCATTCGCCTGCAAATCCTAGAATTTCACAATATTTCACACATAAGCTCAAAACCATACAAGCACGACATTTAAAGTCAACTAGAAACCCGTGTCGCAAACCAAGCGCGCGTGTGCGCGATACGCTAAAACGTGTGATTACGCGCCTGAAACCACTCCGACGCGTCGCGATACGCAGAAACCCCAAACCCACACACACGTATCACGCGTGTCGCGAAAGTTTAAAAATATGGAAAATAGGGTATTAGATCCCAGATTTTGATACAGAACAGATAATATAAAAATATATATACCACAATACTACACATAGCAGCAGACTCCTGTGCCCCAAACCCCAACCCCCAACTCACTCATCTGGCCGCAAATTGCGGCCAGAACGCATTTTCCGGCGGCCTGGGTAGGGAGGTGGGCCCCCGGGTTTGGTGTGTGCACTCTATACCCCTTGTGTAAGCTACAGTAATTCCAATTTCATTCTGAAACACCCCGGGTTGGAGCAGATCCAACAGAGCCCTCTTTCTAGCTAAAATGTCTAATATAGCACTAAAAAGATACTTTATGGCATTTCTGTGCAAACTGAAACAAAAACCTGGCTTAACTAGCTCTAATAGCACATAATAGAGTTAACCAAGATAACAAAACCCCAATCTAACATATGTATCACAAATATCCCTTAATATTACTAATAAAGCACATAAAACATGATTTTTAGCTAAGATACTACAAGATATGGAAAAGAGTGTTAAATATGAGCTATATACCTTCTAAAGACCCTAAGAAACACTAAAAGTTCCATCTCCCTCCTCAAGTGTGCAGATTTGCTCCAAAACACCTCAACAAGCCCCTTTTCCCATGGTTTTGTGAAGAAAATGTGAGGTTTTGGTGTAGGGTTTGTGTAGAGATCTAAGAGAAGTGAAAAGGAGAAGAAAGGATGAAGAAAAGATAGGGTTTTCTGCTGAATTTTCTGCAGGGATTTCAGAAGAGAGGAAGAGAGAAAAGAGAGAGAGAAAATGGGTCAAAAAAGTCAAATTTCTCACCTAACACCATGCTTCTATTTTCTATTGAAAATTGAATTCTTTTTTTTTTAAAAAAGGGGTTTTTTTATTAAAGGGTGGGGAATTAACAAGGAAACATGCAAGGAAAGAATGGCTAACACTTTAACCTAGGTTACAACATGGCTAAGTGTGCAAGTGTACACTACATAAATGGAAAATTTTCCAATTAGGGTAACCCGACTAAAAATAACTAATAATCCTATAAACACACACACACACACACATACACACACATATATATATATATTATAACACGCACCATAGCTAATTAACACGACAAACATTCCTAACAGAAGTCAAAGTGTTACATCATACCACAAAAGAACGAAAATACGATGTACGTATATGCCATCTGCATTCACCACCGGGTCCCATCATCACCCGTTAGGTTACTTAACTAACGACAGAGCGGGGACTGGACTAGCACGGGTGTAAAACATATACAACATCTACTAGTATATATATCAATATATAATAATCGCTCAAGACGTGATAAAATGCAACATCACAGAAATGTAATAAGCATCACAGAACAATACAGATAATCTGGGATCCCCGGGTTTCATAGAGCCGCTACTGAAACCCGACGTTCCTCTGGTCGTGTGGATAGCCTGTGCAATGAAATCCTAGACCCCTACGGGCTCGGCAAGTTACCCGCCAAAACCTGAAGCGAGGCAGCCCCCTTCAACAACGTGAATGGACCACCCAGCACTTCACGGAATCCGGTAACTTGAGCACCCCTCCTTGGGTCAACCTGTACCCCCTACAAATGCGGCGAATAGCCCGCCAATTCCAGAGTGAAGCCCCTCCGTCTCAAAGCCATGAGACGTGGGCCCATTGCCCTCTAGAACCCGGTTATCCGTGCACCCCACCGCTTGGTAATCCTAGTACAGAAAGTAAAATATACAATAGGTACATCGACCTCAGCCCGGTCGTGCCCCAAAAGAATAATATACAAATAGGCAGAGACGACAATCCACATGTCGGACGCACACCCCCCAATATCAAATGTACATATACAATCAAACTGTACTACCATTGCATCCAGGCTATCCACCACGACAAATCCGCAACATCACAGCACAATACAGAACATCAATGTGAATGTCTCGTTCGCAAATCCGTCTAAAAGGGCTATAGTAATTAGACAGGATTTACCGATCAAATGACATTCATGGTCGCAGATATAATATAAATACTGTGAACTAACATATTTAAATTTCCGATCGACAAAATTTCCCGAAGTGGGCCCCAAGCACAATTCCCAGTACTCAAACAAATTGTAAGTGCACAGCAGCGCCCCGGCCGTCTGTATGAGGCCAAAATGCGGAAACAAAAACTTTTCTTTAAACAGAAACCGGCGCTACCGCGGACTATAAACCCGGATCGGACCATTAACCAACTACTAGCTAACAAGAGAAAGGGTAGAGAGCTATACCGAGCGATCCGTGTCCTTCGGTCTTCTCGTCGTCAGTCCTACCGGCATAGGTCCTCCCTCAATCATTGCAATCACGTGCCTGTGATCCAATAATTGACTCTGAGGGCACTATATCCAACACAAATCTGGGCCCAAAATAAAAATACCAGAAGCCACAATTCCAAGTCAGAGAGAACTTCTGAAAGTTTGGTGCACTAATGCTCCTGTGCGGCGGCGGAACCGCGACCAAAACAGGGTTACGGCCGCGGTTCCGCGGCGCTACAGTACCCACAGTGAACCAAAATTTCTCGGTTTTCTTTAAAACGCCTGCACATATTTCTGCAATACACCAAATAATTTTTTGACAACAAAAAAATTTCGACAGAAACTGCACATTTTGAAATCGCGGTTTCGGAATTTTTGTTCGATCGAAGTTCTAAATACGTTAGAGCAAGCTAGTAAAGGTTAATAGGGTGGCTCTGATACCATGAAAGACTACGGTAGTGCCCCGGCCGTACCGTCGACTTACAATATCAACATGATGCAACTAGATGAATGACTTGAAGATTTATATGTCGTATGATGCAAATGCAAACATGCAGGTTATCAAGTAGTTTCAATAGTGTATGTGACATAGCAATTACCAATGGCGTGTGTGTATATACAGCGTGCGGCATGAACCATTGGTAATGGTGCAAGTGTCCTAGTATGATAATGTCAATGTGCATAATGATGAGTATGCGATATGGATATGGTATAAGCATATGAATACATGAAATTCTAATTTGATTCTAATTATCGGACGCTTTACGCCATCCAGATGATTCCCCCATAGATGTGTAAATCTACTCACCGGAATGCCTCGGCTAATCGACTCCGACCACCGCCTTTCCTTTCCTAGCCGCGTCTGACTTCTCCGCCACCGATCCTAGAATTGCACAAACTTGGCACGTGATGCTAGAAATCCGTTATAACGCGAAATCAAAACAATACGAAAGAACTAAACCCCACAAGTTAGACACGTGTAAACTAGGTGCTCTAAACGTGTGCAAAACGTCTAAAACCACCCCTAGGGGCTGTTTTCCACAGAAAACGCCAAAACTAGAATTCGAAACGTTCGTATCATACGTTAGCGAAATGCTTATTTTAAGGTAAAATGGTTCCAGATTTTGATAGGGGGCAACTAGGGAAAACTGCACACACTAGAGACCCAAATTACATATCAGAAAACACCCCACAAAGCCCCACAACCAAACTTCCTAATATGGCTGCAAATTGCAGCCAGAAAGCTAAAATCTGCGGCCAAAGGTTAGGGTTAGGGAATCAGACTTCGAGGGTGCACTCCTAGTCTAATAACTATCTCACATTAAATGCAACTTATCTCTGCAACCTCTAGGGTAACAGCAGATCACGAATGAGCACTAAGCTTAACTAAAATGCTATTTAAACACTAATTTGGAACATTATGGTATTTTAGTGCAAGTTTGGTAGTTTAGCAAGACTATTAGCCACTAACTACTCTTAATTACTCCAATAAGTCATTAAAACTCTAATCTTGACCTAACTCGCCTTTTAAAACCATAAACTTGCTTAAAACACTTCCCTATAAACTAATTAAGATTAATTAAGGTAAGGATTAGCCAAACAAGAAGTAAACTCGGTTTCATACCTCAAAAAGATTTAGAAGAGACCCTAACTTGATAAGGTTTGCCACCAAAACGAAGACTTGCTTGAACAAATTCTTAAAGAGGTTTGTAAATAGGATTTTGGATAGGATTAGTGAAGGATTTGTGTTGATTTGGTGTAGGGTTTTGTGATAAAAGAGAGGTTTTAGCAATGGAGAGGAATAAGAAGAAGAAAAGAGAAGAGGTGAAGAAGAGTCTAGAGAGTGAGAGTGAGAGAGAGAAAGAACCCTAGCCATGGCTCTGTCACGATCCGAAATATTAGCTCGTGACCAGCACTTGAATCACGCAACGTCTAAAGGCGTAACGGAATTCAAGTAAGCTGAAAACCCAGAAATCTAAACCTTTTAAGAAAAGTAAAGGAGGTGAGGTTTTGAAATAAAGGTATAATGAAATCAAGTTTTCTTAATGCATAGAAAATGAACATGAATGATGCAAGTGAAATTTACTAGTTTGAAAACATGTTTCGTCTTTTAAAAATTTTGGCAGCACCTCCTTTGTATATTTTGATCCAAAAACCACAAATACATAATAATGATAATGGCATCCCCAAGCGGGAGCTAGCTCTTCGCCAAATGGCGGATCACAACCACGCAAGACAATATATATAAGTATACGACGCCCAACGGCGAAGTTCACCACAAAAGATAAAGAAAAGCAAGACATATAAATCATAAGCAGCGGAAAACCCCTCGCTCTAAGTCTCTCAACCATAATCCCACTAAGTCTCATTACTTATACAATTTATAAGTTTTGATCGATGGAGTTTGCTAGATACAATATGGAATATAAATACAAGAGTGGGTACGATACAAGGTCTCACCTATCAAAGCAAAACACCCAAATGAAGCTGTGTGGCAGCGATGCCGCTACTGATCCAAACGGTCGTCCTGCAAGAACTATGGTACAACAGGGGTGAGTTGCCAACTCGTGAGTAGAAAAATATCAACAGATAGAAATCGAATAAACAACGACTCTTAGGTCAACTATATCATAAAGGTAATACTATGATATCTAGGGTGACCGGGTCTGTATATGTGCCAAAGAGGTAGCCAATGTCTATAAGCATGTGTATAATATCCAACAGTATAGTCAATGCATGTATGCAAGTGGGTCTCGTCCGCCCATATAATCAAAGTATGTATGCATGTGGATCCCGTCCACCCATATAATCAATGTATGTATTCATGTGGATCTCGTCCACGAGTCAACCACTGACACAACAACATCATGCATATAAATATCATAAAAGCATATGCATGAAAATGTGAGGATATAAATCAACATGTGTTCCTCGCGACACCTCAACATCATGGAACCTGAGTGTCCAACATCGACACTCGAAACATCATGAAAACCGTGTCCAGCATCGACACGTAAATCCTCACATATCTCAGACGCCGCATCCTCAGATCGGCACTCAGGCGCCGCACACCCTGGTCGGCCCTCATATCCATCTTGCTACTCCGGTCGGTATCCTTCGGATAACCACCGAGTCTAAATACTATTACCGGTAGGTAGTGCTCCCCTGCCGGGCTCACCGTCTAACATATACGAGTCTTCTTGCCCCGGGGTACCTCACCGGGTCCACCATGTACCCGCAGACGGTGCCTACCGCTTCTCGAATCGGGTTTCACATGCCACTCTCAGAACCGAGAAAACACATGGTGGACGCACTGAAATATCATATCAAGAGAAACCGGGCTTTTAAAACAATACATGCTTTCTTTTGAAATAGCCACGGTTCTCAAATCTAGAAATCTCATGAAAACAGCATATCTGAATGCGTAAAAGCGTAAAGCATGATGTATGTGACATATAACAGAAATGTAAGCATATCAATATATCATGCAACATGGAACAGTTATATGACATATTAAGGGAAAACCGCTCTTTTAAATGATTCCAGTTTTTAAAATATATCCCGCGGTTCCCAATCTCCCAATAAAATCAGTTATCTATGTAGGTACAAAATGTATATGCGCAAGTATAGATTTACCAATGTATGTGTGCACCAATATGGATGTACAAATGTGTATATCTGCAAGTATGGATGTATCAATGTATATGTGCACCAATATGGATATACGAATGTGTATATGCGCAAGTATGAATATATCAATGTATATGTACACCAATGTGGATATACAATATGTATGTGCGTGTTGGATATAGTGCCCTCAGAGTCAATTATTGGATCGCAGGCACGTGATTGCAATGATTGAGGGAGGACCTATACCGGTTGGACAGTCTTACTCGAGAGGTTTGTATACTATCTGGTTTGTCTTTATCATCGTGTACATGCTTTAGGTGACATTGTTGTTTACTATTACACGTTGATAGAGAATAGTATGCTAGCATGGTTTGTCTTTATCATCGTGTACTGCTTTAGGTGACCTTACAGGTCGCTATTACACGTTGATAGAGCCCTTAGGATTCTTGCTTGACTACCAGCAGTATGATGGCGATCATATACGTGAGAGTCGGGTAGTCTATAAGCACATCCTTAAAGTTTTCCCTAGTCGTGGGAGTTTCGAGACTGGGCATCGATACTCCATTAGTAGACTAGTGTATACAGTCGAGACCCCGACGAGGGGCGGTGGCTGGTCTCACAAGCCATTGGTGTCAGTTGGTTCACCTAAGATGTATACAGGTGCTCATTGGGTTATGAGTACACAGGACAGGACTCGCCGGGAACATGCTAATTGGTATTATACCTAACGTCAGATAGCAGTTCCCTGGTGACATGTGTACAGGTT
Organism: Agapanthus africanus; assembly: GCA_030015575.1. Taxonomy (NCBI): domain Eukaryota; kingdom Viridiplantae; phylum Streptophyta; class Magnoliopsida; order Asparagales; family Amaryllidaceae; genus Agapanthus; species Agapanthus africanus. The sequence goes on from JASDDO010000012.1 coordinate 232,752,089, forward strand.
AGTTCATCGACCTGAGATCGTCATTTTTCTTGTGTGAGTTCCCACTGTACTTTGATTACTACCCTACCACGGCTCAAAAGAGTCGTGCGAACAGGTTTTAGTTGGGTACAGTCCCGAGCCACATGGAGGCATTGAGCGGATCGGCAGGGGTTTCGTCTCTCCCGGTATTGGGGGTGAGATCGCGCTGTGTCTAGGAGAGCCATTACACGAAGTCCTTGGCCAAGGCAGGAGATTTACTGGTAGGTATTCCGGTAGTAACTCAGGGTGTTCTGGGCTACACTCCGACACGACTTGTACCGTTTTTGGGGGTCTGACTTTTACCAACCCCCTAGGCCCGACATGCGATGCTCATAGACGAACGGACTGGACTGTACGGATATTGTCGCTGACAGGCTCAGTAGGGTGTCAGGATGAGTTCGCTCATCGACCTCCCTTTTGGTCAATACCTGGTATCCCGTTACGTACGGCTAGTACCTCTGACGTGCTAGTGGTTAAATTCACAGCCAAAGTATTGACGAGTCTTTAGAGTCCCCCACAGACAGTTTCTAAAGTTTTGGGTGAAACGTTGTAGAGGCCGTATGATATATGGCAGGGTTCGATCATATACGTGCAGTAGTGCACGGATCATGATCGGGCGGATCATACTAGTGGGCTTTGGTTTAAGCCGGATCCTAGTATTAGATTTGTTGGATTACTTTAGTCTCATCGCATTCGCATTCAGTCGGAATGCGGATGCAGATATATATATACAAGTGAGGGGTATCCTTGTGATCCGTCACAAGTTTACTTTAAATGTTGCCGTATCTTTTTTTATTGTTGTAAATATTTGGATTAATGTTTATAAATGGAAATTGTGAGCTTATTTCATCATTTTGTGCATTAAATATGACATGGACTTCATTAGTGACTCATGGTCTCTTTTCTTGTGCTAATGTCACATTATGTGATTGATTTGTGGTTTGAAGTGAGAGGAAGAGAGAGAAGGGCAGCCATGATAGAGTTTGCTCTTGTATTATTTTGAACTCACCCTCTCATTTTGATAATGGATAACAAAAGAAATAAAATGGCTCCTCTTCTTCTTCTTCCTCTAGCTCACAACCTCCATTGATGGCTTCATCTTCAACCTCCATCCATGCAATGGATGTAAGAGACAAAGTTGTCACACACATTCTCTACGTCGCCTTGGACACGTCGGCTAGCGAACTTCATGCCCGAGTTGCTTCGGATGAAGCCGGTGCCCGTAAAAAGACTCGAAGATGTGGTGCCCTTTCCGACGAGGAGACCGGAGATCGGAGATGCCGCGAGGAGCTAGGGATGGTGGCTAAAGACTGAAGGACACGGATCGATCGGTATATCTTTTCTAACCTTTTTCTAGTTGCTAGTTGTAGGTTAATGGTTCGATCCAGGTTTTAAGCATACGATAGCGCCGGTTTCAAGTTTTGAAAAAGTTTTCGTTTCTGCATTTTGGCCTCGGATAGACGGCCGGGGCGCTACCGTAAACTTACATGATATGAGAGCCACGCCATTAACCTTTACTAGCTTGTTCTAACGTATTCAAAACATCGATCGAACGAAATTTTCAAAACCGCGATTCCAATTTTGCAGTTTCTGTCGAATTTTTTTTGTGCTCTAAAAATTATTTTGAATATTGCAGAAAATCAGGCAGGCTTTTTTAATAGATCTGAGAAAATTTGGTACATTGATATCCCTGTAGCACCGCGGAACCACGGCCGTACCCACGTTTTGGCCGCGGTTCCGCCGCAGTACTGTAGCAACACTGCACCAAATTTTTTGAGGTGCTCTTTGAGTTGGAATTGGGGTTTCTAGTATTTTTTGTTTGGGCCCAGATTATTTTGAGTACTGGGAATTGTGCTTGGGTCCTACTTCGGGAAATTTTGTCTATCGAAAATTTTAAACATGTTAGTTCACAGTATTTACATTATATCTGCGACCGTGAATGTCATTTGATCAGTAAATCTTGTCTAATTGCTATAGTTCTTTTAGACGGATTTGCGAACGTGACATTCACGTTGATGTTCTGTGTTGTGCTGTGATGTTGTGGATTTGTCGTGGTGGATAGCCTGGATGCAATGGTAGTACAGTTTGGTTGTATTTGTACATTTGTTATTGCAGGGCGAGCGTCCGACATGTGGACTGCCGTCACTGCCTATTTATATATTATTCTTTTGGGGCACGACCGGGCTGAGGTCGATGTACCCGTTGTATATTTTACTTTCTATACTAGGATTACCCCGCGATGGGGTGCACGGGTAGCCGGGTTCTAGAGGGCAACGGGCCCGCATCTCATGGCTTTGAGACAGAGGGGGCTTCACTTTAGAATTGGCGGGCTATTCGCCGCACTCGTAGGGGGTACAGGTTGACCCAAGGAGGGGTGCTCAAGTTATCGAATTCCATGAGTGCTGGGTGGTCCATTCACTTTGTTGAAGGGGGTTGCCTCGCTTCAGGTTTTGGCGGGTAACTTGTCGTACCCGTAGAGGTCTAGGATTTCATTGCACAGGCTATCCATACGACCCGGGGAACGTCGGGTTTCAGTAGCGGCTCTATGAAACCTGGGGATCCCAGATTATCTGTATTGTTCTGTGATGTTGCATTTTATCACGCCATGAGGGAATATTATATATTGATATATATACTAGTATATGTTGTATATGTTTTACACCCGCGCTAGTCCAGTCCCCGCTCTGTCGTTAGTTAAGTAACCTAACAGGTGATGATGGGACCCAGTGGCGAATGCGGATGGCATATACGTACATCGTATTTTCGTTCTTTTGTGGTGTGATTAATTGATGGGACTGCATTGATTCGGATCAATGCAAGCTAAACAAACCTGTTCGATGTTGTTGGAACATTTTTCAAAAAGCTGTTATTGCAAGAACGTTCTCTTTTGTTTTGCACAGTGGTATTCGGTTATGAATATCCAACACCTCAGTCGACGAGGCAAGGGCCGAGATCCCTTCACCGGGAGTGACCCCTTGGACAGAAGTTTGCGTCAGGGTAATAACTTCACTATAGTCGATTACTTTTTGCTTTGCATCGTGGTATTCAGTTGGAATATCCTGCACCTCATTCTACGGGGAAAGAGTCGAGATCCCTTCACCGGGAGTGACCTCTTTAGCAAAGGTTTTCGCCACTATATATTTATAAAAATCTATCCGGTTCCTTCAACGATATCAAGTTCATTACGTCAAAGGTTTTTCGGCAAAAACCATTCGTAGCCCTCCGTCATTTCAGACGGGTAGCACTTAGTATTCATGCTATGTTTGTTGGCCAAAGTCAAGGCATAGTTTATGGTAGCTATTTGTTACTTTTCTGTTGCATAGATAGATGCGTTGGTTTGGGATAGTCGTACTGCTTTGTTGGCCAAAGTCAAGGGTAGGTATGGGTGGGTTCAAATTAACCTGGATAATGACGGGTAGAACTTGACATGTGACTTATGATTTGTTGTCCAAAGTCAAGGTCATAAGAGCATGGGGTAAAAATCACATCGGGATTTTCTAAAGAAACTGAAACTTGCCAGATATGCGCATACCTTCTGGAGTGTGATAACGTGAGTGGATTCCGTCACGTTATTATGCGATGATAGTTGGATCCCGATTCCCACTGATGAGTTGGTTTACTCCTCGGGTGATCCCGACTAATTCTTCTTTCAGGTTTGGAGGAGAATTTGAGGTTACAGTGGGAGGTTTCCTGATTAGATAAATTGATAACCTTTCTAATCTAGGTTAAAGTGCACGCTGAGTGTTTCTTTTCTCTCTCTCTTTGGCAGCGACCATGGCCTGACCCTTTGTAAGTCCAGGTCACGCACCCCACGAACTTGCGGGGAGGCGGAATATATGAAAAACGATTATCAAAGCTTCGTAACACGGACTTGAGCACATGAATCGTATCTAAACCGTTACTAGCAAACTACGAGAGGTTTAACTACTCGGATTCGAAGTTATACCTCACGTTACTTTTCCTTCGGGTCTTCATCGCTGTCCTCCACTCCTCGTAGGCTCCTTGGAACGTCGGCACCTCAACGGCCTCCTCGAGTCAAAGACGATCCACCCGAAAGCTCCTTCTCCAAGTTTGATCTCTAACTTGAGATAACTAGGTTTCATTAGTTGCTAATCAAAGTGACCTAGGTGATATAGAGTGAGGTTATGGATTAATAAGTCTATCTAATCCTTGATCTCAACACATGAGAGGGGAGGATTAGGCTTTCAAGAGAGAGCTTGAGGAGAGAGAAGGTGAGCATAAATTATCAATGAAAAAGCTTCTAACTTCTAATATGTTATGAAGCATAAGAAAATCAAAATGAATAAATCAAATGCATTATCATCATGCTTCATTAAATATTTGCAATGAATCATCAAGTGAGTCATTAAGCAATAAATGCTTCATTAACTCACTTGAATGATTCATCTAAGTGAGTCACAAATGCATTAAATATAAATTCCACCTTAACCCTCAAGTCACCACTCTTCTAGAAGCTTCCCGACAAATTACGAGAACGCCCCTCCTTTCCGTGAAAACACGGAAAAACTTTAGACTGTATAAATCCAATAACCCGATACTAGAATCTGGCTTAAACCAAAGCCGGCTAGCAAAAACTGTCCGAACGACGTACGTGCGTAAACACACATACGCGTCCGAACCCTTGTTGTAAAACCATACGACCTCTATATCGTTTCGCCTGGAGCAGGGAAACTCCCTGTGTGGGGCTCTAAAGACTTGACACTACGCTGGCAGTAGGTTTAACCACAGACCGCAAGCGGCACTAGCTGTACGTAACGGTCCCCAAGTAGATGCCGATAAGAAGGTCGATGAGGAAACCCATCCGAACTCCTACTGAGCCTGATGTGACAATCTCCGTACATTCCGGTCTTTTCGTCTAAGACTATCGCATATCGAGCCTAGGGGCGGCAAGCGTCAGTCCCATAAAAGCGGTATAAGTCGTGTCGGAGCGTAGCCCATTACACCGTGAGAAACTACTAAAACCTACCAGTAAATCTCGCTTGCCCTGGCCAGGGACTTTGCATAATGGCTCTCCGACACAGCGTGATATCAACTCCCAATACCGGGAGAGGCGAATCCTGTCTAACCGCCACTGCCTCCAAGTGCTCAGGACTGCACCCAACTGCTACATGTTTGCACGACTCCTTTGAGCCATGGTAGGGTAGTAATCTAAGAACAGTGGGATACACTCGAGGCGAAGTAGCAGTGTCAAGTCTGCGGACTATGCTATACTCATGTCACCTGGGAACTGTTAACTGACGACGGGTATAATACCAACCAACAGTTCCTCTGCGAGTCCTGTCCGGTGTACCCCGAACCTAATGAGCACCTGTATACTATCTCTAATACGACGTACTGATGGCTGTGGGATAGACCATCTCCCCAACTGGGATGAGAAGCGTACACACTCGTCTACTCCGGAATATCGATACCCTGTCTCGATAATCCAACAACCAGGGACCTGTATAGGATGTTGCTTATAGACTACCCTGCCCCCACTAATGTGACTGCCATCACAACGCTGGTAATCAAGTAAAGATCCTATGGGCTCTACTAATATGTATAAATGATACGTTACAAGAAACATATTAAAGTAGAAACAAACCAAGTAGCATACTACTATTTTTAGCAAGACTGATATATAATTATGAATATCCCAAGCTTCCATTAAATAATATACAAACTAGTATGATACAATAATGGCCCCTAGGGCATATACACTAACAATCTCCCACTTGCACTAGGGCCATGTACTGGCATATCGCAGACCTATCATCTCGAATAGCCTCTCGCACTGTGTCTGAGGAATGACCTTTGTGAATGGATCGACAGTGTTATTCTCTGTATCTACTCTCTTTACCTCGATCTCCCGGCGATCTACGATCTCCCTGATCAGGTGATACCGCCTTAAGATGTGTCTGGACTTCTGATGGGACCTGGGTTCCTTCGCTAAAGCTATAGCGTCGTTGTTGTCGCAATACAGAGGTATTGGACCAACACTGGTAGGAACCACCTGAAGTTCTGTGAGGAACTTCTTCATCCAGACCGCTTCTTTTGCGGCATCGCAAGCAGCTATGTACGTCGCTTCCATCGTTGAGTCAACAACGGTTTCCTGCTTGGAACTCTTCCAACAGACCACCCCTCCATTGAGGGTAAAGACATAACCTGACATGGACTTGGAGTCATCCTTGTCACTCTGGATGCTGGAGTCGGCAAAGGCCTCGATCTGGAGTTCTTTTCCTCTTTACACCAAGAACATCTCCTTAGTCCTTCTCAGATACTTGAGAATGTTCTTTACTGCTATTCAGTGCTTCTCCCCTGGGTTTGCCTAATACCGGCTTACAACGCTCAATGCGTATGCTACATCTGGTCTGGTACATAACATTGCATACATTATAGAGCCTACCGCAGAAGCGTAGGGTATAATCGACATGCTATCCCTTTCCAAATCAGTCTTGGGAGACATCTCTTTGGAGAGGGTGATTCCGTGACAAGCCGGTAGGTTACCGCGCTTAGAATCATCCATACTGAATCTCTTCAATATGGTGTCTATGTACCTGGACTGTGAAAGTCCCAACATCCTCTTTGATCTATCACGATAGATCCGGATCCCCAGAATGTAGGTAGCATCACCCAGGTCTTTCATGGATAATTTCTGTGATAAGAATCTTTTGACTGACTGTAACATAGGAATATCATTTCCTATTAGGAGAATTTCATCTACGTACAAGACGAGGAATACTACAGCTCTCCCTACAATCATACTGTATATGCATGGTTCATCTGGATTTTTGATAAAGTCGAATTCTTTGACAGCATCATCAAAACAGATGTTCCAACTCCGCGATGCCTGCTTTAGTCCATAAATGGACTTAAGCAACTTGCATACTTTACCGCTGCTCCTACTCTAAATGAATCCCTCTGGATGATCCATATAGACGCACTCTTCCAAATTACCATTTAGAAAGGCCCTCTTTACGTCCATCTGCCAGATCTCATAATCGTGGAAGGCAGCAATAGCAAGAAGGACCCGAATGGATTTGAGCATAGCCACTGGAGAAAGGTTTCGTCATAGTCCAAACCAGGTCTTTGACGGAAACCCTTTGCAACAAGTCTAGCCTTATAGGTTTCAACCTGTCTATCTACACCAATCTTATTTTTGAAGATCCATTTGCATCCTACTGGTTTTACCCCATCTGGAGCAATGTCCAAAGTCCATACTTTGTTAGTGTACATGGACTCCATTTTGGTCCGCATTGCATCCAGCCATTTTACCGAGTCACCGCTCTGAATGGCTTGCTGGAAGCTAGTAGGGTCATCATCATCAATGATGCAATCCTCTCTATCCCCGTCTATGAGAAAATCGTAGTATCTCTCGGGCGGATGATACGGCCTACTACTTCTGCGGATAGGAGCAGGTATGTCCCTTTCTTCTGAAACCTCTGGTTCTACCATACTTTCAGTTGTAGTTTGTGGTTCTGGAATTTCTTCCAGTTCTATTTCGCTCCCACTTGTTTCCTTTTCTAAAAACTGATGTTCTAGAAAATGGGCATTACGAGAAACAAAAACCTTTTGTTCCTCTGCGTAATAGAAATAATATCCTTTGGAATTCTACGGATATCCCACAAACTTACACTGTATTGATCGTGCGTCGAGCTTGTCCACATGCTGCTTTTTAACAAAAGCTGGACATCCCCATATCTTCAGATGCTGAAGATGGGGTTTCTTTCCACTCCATATCTGATATGGCGTGGTAGGCACAGTCTTTGTAGGAGCCCTGTTCAGAAGATATGCCGCTGATTCTAGCGCATAACCCCAGAAAGATCGTGGTAACTCAGCCTTACTCATCATGGAACGAACCATATCCAATAGGGTTCAATTCCTCCTTTCCAATACACCGTTGTGTTATGGTGTGTATGGAGGAGTAAGCTGAGAGAGAATTCCATTCTCTTTTAAGTAACCCAGGAACTCGGCACTTAAGTATTCATCACCTCGATCAGATCTTAGTGTATTGATGCTTTTGCCTGTTTGGTTTTCCACTTCATTCTTGTATTCCTGGAATTTCTCAAAAGCCTCAGATTTATGCTTCATTAAGAAGACATATCCATACCTAGAGAAATCATCCGTAAAAGTAATGAAGTAGGAATAACCTCCTCGCGCATGTGTAGACATTGGACCGCACACGTCAGTGTGTACGAGTCCCAAGAGCTCGTTCGCTCTTACTCCGTGTCCAGTGAACGGAGTCTTTGTCATCTTTCCCATGAGACAAGATTCACAAGTAGCATAAGATTGATATTAGAACGGATTCAAATATCCTTCTCTATGTAACTTAGTTAATCGTGTTTCATTGATGTGACCTAGTCTACAATGCCATAAGAAAGCCTGATTTATTTCTGGAGACTTTCTTTTAAGTGTGTTCTGGACATTGAAAACCTGAGCTTGACTCAATACGTATATACCGTTATCTAATGTACCAGACCCAATCAGAACTTGATTTAGGTGGATGTGAACTACATCGCTTACGAATGTAAAATCATATCCCTTTCTCGAAAGTGAGGATACCGATATGATATTACAAGTCAAACTAGGTACATACAAACAGTTACGTAGAATCAATATCTGCCCACTTGTCAAACCTAGGAGATATTCTCCCACGGATTCAGCGTCCATGCTCATTCCGTTTGCAACTCTGAGAGACAAATCACCTACCTTTATAACTCTACGGTTTCTCAAAGCATGTAATGAATTATAGATATGATATCCTACTCCGGTATCTAGTATCCAGGAAGTAGAGTTAATTGACAAACAGTTCTTAATAACAAACACACTTGAGGCTGAAGCCACAACATGCTTCATATCCTGGCTACTGGCTTCCAAAGCTTTGCAATCTTTCTGCCAATGCCCATTCTCATAACAATAGGAGCATCCCTCTTTAGCTATACCAAGTCCCGAAACTTTTGATCTTCCCTTTCCTCCTACTTTACTGGTGTAAGTAGAGGGTAGGGTCTGTGGAAATAAGTCAACATATGACCTGTTTCCCAACGTAATCTCCAGGTCCTGGAGCCCATCAATATAGCTAGTCACTGTAAGGACGTTGTCTCCTACAGATGACCCGACAACCAACCTCGCTTGAAATAATTCGTTCGAGGTCTCATATCTTGCGATACGAGATTGCTCTCCATATAAATCTTTGTTATGGAGAAAGATGGAAACTGAGTCCAACCTCGCTTGAAATAATTCGTTCGAGGTCTCATATCTTGCGATATGAGATTGCTCTCCATATAAATCTTTGTTATGGAGAAAGATGGAAACTGAGTCCAACCTCGCTTGAAATAATTCGTTCGAGGTCTCATGTCTTGCGATACGAGATTGCTCTCCATATAAATCTTTGTTATCGAGAAAGATGGAAACCGAGTCCATCTTCTCGTGCTGCTTCTGGTATCTAACATCAACTGAAGCCAACATGAGGCACTTGGCTTTCGCTTTATCCTTTTCCCTTTTCCGACGGATATCTATATCCGCGACGGTGGAAACTGGACCTGGGACGATGGGATCTTGAGTAGTAATAGGGTGGTCCAGCTTGTCATAGGCAATCGACATCTGGACAGACCTTTGCCAGTCATATAAGTCAGATTCAGTCAAATTGTTATCTAGATGTAACCTATGTGTGGTCACAAGGTCGCTGCAATGATAGAAAGAGAAGAAAACACTTTAGCATGATGCTCTTGCAAGTTTAGAATGGTTTTTAGTTTATCTAAACTGGAGGGCTCCCACTGTTTCTCGAATCCTTCCTCAAACCATAAAAGAAGAATTAGCCAGGACTATTCTCACCGTACAATACTTGCTTAACCTTTAAGCCAGGCCAGTGTCGATACTTCGAGGGAGGTTTTCCAACACTTTCGTGAAGTTCCTTAATTAAAGAACCTCTTTTCTCTGGGGGCGTAGCCCCGCTGACACCTTTCTAGGCACCTACTTAGTTTATAGCATTGATCGTTAAGTGACGAATCTCTTGATAAGTAGCATGTACTCACAGTAGGATCGGGATCCAAATATCATCGTATGATAATGTTGAAGGAATCCTACCAACATTCATCAAACTCCAAATGGTATGCAACACTAGCAAGTTTCAGTTTCTTTAGAAACTCCCGATGTGGATTTTTTTGCCCATGTTCTTATGACCTTGACGAAAGCCAACAAATCATAAGTCACATGTCAAGTTCTGCCCATCATTATCTTGTTAATTTGAACCCATCCGTACATACCCTTGACGAAGGCCAACAAGGTAATACGACTGTCCCAAACCAACACATCTATCTATGCAGCAAATGAATACCCCAGCAGCTACCAAGCACTATGCCTTGACGAAGGCCAACAAACATAGTTTGAATACTACTGACCATCCATAAGAAATGACGGAGGGCTACGACTGGTTTTGGAGAAATCGTGAACGTGGTGAACTTGATATAATCGAAGGAACCTGATAGCTTTTTAAAAGGAGTGGTTAAAGTTCCGCAATTAAAAATTCTGCTCTTTTTAAAATAACCGAGTGGTTTCTTTTAAATTTGTTCCAACGACTTAACATTGGTTTATTTTCTTTGCATTATAATAATGCGTCCCATCATTTATCCTATCATTGCAGAAAACAACGAAAATACCACATCCTCTTATGCCATCCGCATTCGCCACGGGGTCCCGTCATCACCCGTTAGGTTACTTAACTAACGATAGAGCGGGGGCTGGGCTAGCGCGGGTGCAAAACATAAGTGACCTCTAATAGCTATCATATATAGATATTATACATTCGTCAGACGCAATAATAGGCATTCCAGATCATAGATGAACATTATTAGATATACAAGCAATTCGCGTTTGCTTTAAGCCTGCAACAAAAGACGGAATACACAGTTGTGATGAATAGCCATTACCCCACCCTAGACCCCTACGGGTACGGCAAACTACCCGCCAAGTACCCGAAGTGAAGCGGTCTCCCTAAATAACATGAGTAGGCCACTAAACACTTCAAAGTACCCGGTAGTTTGTGCACCCCACCTTGGGTCTATCCTACGAGCAAAAACAGTAAAAAAAAAATAATACAACGGTGGCTACAACCGCAACCTGGATGTGCCCCGCAAAAGAATATTACATCATATTACAATTTATATCGAATGAATGAATATAAAACCCATCTCAAACCCAGGCTAATCATCACAATGATCCAATCAAGTTCATATACACAAACAGTAAACATTACAGAAATGTGCAACCCCCTGCCAACTGACATACTAGCAGTTAGGGGAGGTTTACGAACACATTAAATATTACAGATAAAAACCCGATTAGCAAATAACTTAGAATATCGATCGACAACCTCTTTCCGTGTCTACCCCAAAAGCAAACCAGCACAGAAGTAATCTGGGCAGAAACAGAATATACTGGAAAACAAAACACCAAAATATATGAATTACTGGGCAAATTCGAGTCAACTCGGAGTTGACTCGGCAGCGGATCCGCGGCCAGAAACACTATTTTGCCGCGGATCCGTGGCCATCTAACCGAGTTGAGAGCTCGTATTTTCCCAGTTTTCTTATATTTCCCTGCTGTGAATTTTAAGGCATATCAAATATTTTTTTCGGCACGTTTAAAATGAACAGAAACTTGGGGTTTCCGGGGTTTCGTTTTCGTGTTTTCCGATGATCGAAGTTCTAATTAGTTGCTAACAAGCATAGTAATGGTTTAGTTGGCTCTGATACCACTGTAAGTCTATGTCACGCACCCCACGAACTTGCGGGGAGGCAGAATATATGAAAAACGATTATCAAAGCTTCGTAACACGAACTTGAGCGCATGAATCGTATCTATACCGTCACTAGAAAACTACGAGAGGTTTAACTACTCAGATTCGAAGTTATACCTCACGTTACTTGTCCTTCGGGTCTTCATCATTGTCCTCCACTCCTTGTAGGCTCCTTGGAACGTCGGCACCTCAACGGCCTCCTCGAGTCAAAGACGATCCACCCGAAAGCTCCTTCTCCAAGCTTGATCTCTAACTTGAGATAACTAGGTTTATTTAGTTGCTAATCAAAGTGACCTAGGTTATATAAGGTGAGGTTATGGATTAATAAGTCTATCTAATCTTTGATCTCAACACATGAGAGGGGAGGATTAGGGTTTCAAGAGAGAGCTTGAGGATAGAGAAGGTGAGCATAAGTTATCAAGGAAAAAGCTTCTCACTTATAATATGTTATGAAGCATAAGAAAATCAAAATGAATAAATTAAATACAATATCATCATGCTTCATTAAATATTTGCAATGAATCATCAAGTGGGTCATTAAGCAATAAATGCCTCATTAACTCGCTTGAATGATTCATCTAAGTGAGTCACAAATGCATTAAATGTAAATGCCACCTTAACCCTCAAGTCACCACTCTTCTAGAAGCTTCCCGACAAATTACGAGAACGCCCCTCCTTTGCGTGAAAACACGGAAAAACTTTAGACTGCATAAATTCAATAACCCGATACTAGAATCTGGCTTAAACCAAAGCCGGCTAGCAAAAACTGTCCGAACGACGTACGTGCGTAAACACACGTACGCGTCTGAACCCTTGTCGTAAAACCATACGACCTCTATATCGTTTCGCCTGGAGCAGGGAAACTCTCTGTGTGGGACACTAAAGACTCGACACTACGCTGGCAGTGGGTTTAACCACAGACCGCAAGCGGTACTAGCTGTAGGTAACGGTCCCCAGGTAGATGTCGATAAGAAGGCCGATGAGGAAACCCATCCGAACTCCTACTGAGCCTGATGTGACAATCTCCGTACAGTCAGGTCTGTTCGTTTAAGACTATCGCATGTCGAGCCTAGGGGGCGGCAAGCGTCAGTCCCCTAATAGCGGTATAAGTCGTGTCGGAGCGTAGCCCATTACACCCTGAGAAACTACTAGAACCTACCAGTAAATCTTGCTTGCCCTGTCCAGCGACTTTCCGTAATGGCTCTCTGACACAGCGCGATATCAACTCCCAATACCGGGAGAGGCGAATCCTGTCTAACCGCCACTGCCTCCAAGTGCTCGGGATTGCACCCAACTGCTACATGTTTGCACGACTCCTTTAAGCCGTGGTAGGGTAGTAATCTAAGAACAGTGGGACACACTCGAGGCGAAGTAGCAGTGTCAAGTCTGCGGACTATGCTGTACTCATGTCACCTGGGAACTGTTAACTGACGACGGGTATAATACCAACCAACAGTTCCTCTGCGAGTCCTGTCCGGTGTACCCGTAACCTAACGAGCACCTGTATACTATCTCCAATACGACGTACTGATGGCTGTGGGACATACCATCTCCCCAACTGGGATGAGAAGCGTACACACTGGTCTACTCCGGAATATCGATGCGCTGTCTCGATAATCCAACGACCAGGGACCTGTATAGGATGTTGCTTATAGACTACCCAGCCCCCACTAGTGTGACCGCCATCACAACGCTGGTAATCAAGCAAAGATCCTATGGGCTCTACTAATATGTATAAATGATACGTTACAAGAAACATATTAAAGTAGAAACAAACCAAGTAGCATACTACCATTTTTAGCAAGACTGATATATAATTGTGAATATCCCAAGCTTCCATTAAGTAATATACAAACTAGTATGATACAATAATGGCCCCTAGGTCATATGCACTAACACCCTTGACTATGACTCAGTGACCAAGATTAACCGAACCTTTTTAAAACACTGGCTTTTGGATTGTCAGAGTTGCATACCTCATTGCCACTCCTGCTTTTACCTTTTTCTCCAGGACACCCCGTATTATTACGAACATCTATTTCCATTGGATAAAACCATCGTATGGTTATATATGAACTCGAAGGAACTTATTCGAGGATGGTTTCCGGTTCTGGAGAAAACGAATAGGACTATTCAGTTATCTTTTCCTTTTACCTTCTCTCAGGTTGCGAGTGTTCCTTGGATTAGGACGGTACACCTATTACGCTAATTGGATAGTCTTCATCCAAACCATAGGCAGGTGCCGAACGGTAGGGAATGAAGAAAACCATTTAACCTAAAAGGTGTACAGAAGGTATTATGTAAAGACAAATAAAGGGATTAGTAAGAGGGCAAAGTAAATTGCGAGTGATATTCACGACCAAACCAAGTATTTCATCGCCACTCCTTCTTCACCTTTGTATTTCTCCGGAACACCCCGTATCACTACGAAGATCCACAGTTTATTGGATACTCCATCGTATGTTTATATACGAACTCGAAGGAACTTGTTCCAATTCGGGGATAGATTCTGGTTCAGGAGAAATAGGAATAAGGTTTTATTCAGTTGTCTTTTATCTTTACCTTCTCTCGGGTTGCGAGTGCTCCTAGGATTAGGAAAGTACACTTATTACGCTTATTGGATAGTCTTCTTCCAAACCATAGGCTGGTGCCGAACGGTAGGGAAAGAAGAAAACTATTTAGCCTAAAGGGGTGTACAGAAGGTAATGATTAAAGACATATAAAGGGATTTGGAGAGATGGCAAAGAAATATACGGTTATAGTTGTGAATATGATAATGGAAGAAGCATTACTAGGAATACCCGGATACCCCTCCGAAACATTTACATGTTTCAGTTTCACTGTGTATTGTTAAAAGAAAACTGATTTCCCAATTAGCCCTTGCTCCAGGCTATGTATTTACCAGGTTTGATTCTCATATCTGTATGGTTTTACAGATGATGAGTGGGAGTAAGTTATTGGGAATTGGGTGATCATCCTCATTATATCGAGATTCGTTGTAATTGGTGATATTTGAGGAAATCGCCTGGGTTCTTTGCCGGACGGCAAATATTTGGTTTTGAATATCCGTTGTTATGCACCAATTTCAAATTGATATATTTGTACGTTTATTTTTATAAAGTGAGATATAACTTTTTGAAATTATGTCTATGACATTTACCTATATCAGTGGATAGTTAGGTAAGGAGCATTAAACAGCGGTGTAATTCTTCTTAACCATAAGTACAGTTTTCAACCTACGACACACAGGGAATGAGTTATTAGACTCAGGGGACTTATACAGAGTATTTTATGTTGTTCAGTGTCCATGAGGACAGAGGGGTTGGTACTCGTACTATATTCTGTTTACTTGTGACTTCTCTAGTTCTTAGACATGTGTTTCGTAGAAATGCAAGGTCCAAGTTTTAAGATGTTATAGGTATAAGAATAAAGTAGAGAACCAGGCGTTGCAAGTATCAGGATTCTTCAAGGTGATCGAAAATGTAGATACTTGTGTATGGTATTCAGTTAATAGTAATGATTAAGAGAACTTGCTTCTTTTTCAGGTTACTCGTAATTGGAAGCACTCCTAAGTTGAGTAATGCTGATCGGCCTCTCTCCATTTAGTTGACATGCACTGGAGACAGCTGCATGATTTGAATCTGGTTCCAATTAAATCAGTGCCTCTATTTCTATATTGTATATAGAATAGTTCATATCTTAACATTGTTAAAGTACGGGGAGTTTTCCCGCTTATGCTTAAAATCATACTCTGGATAACTCAAGGCACGTTTCTGTAATGGCAGTTTGTGGGTTGACCCGCGCTATGATGAGGGTTGATTTTCTATCATCTGGAAGATCAATAGTGATATTGTTCTTGACTCACCGCGGTTTTAATAAAAATGGATTCTTTCATAAAACAGTAGTGGGAGTATGGTAGAACTGGAAGTGATTCCCGAACCGCAAACGATTACTGAAAATTTAATAGGACCTAAAGATTCTATCTGGTTTGACATTCCATTGGCCACTCCGCAGATATGGTGGGTAACCTCAGGCACTCGAGAGGTACTTCGGTATGCTCAAAGACGGTGACAGGGAGGTTCTTGTTTACCCAGACTTGACACTACTGTTGTTCCAGATTATGAAACCCGGCCGTAGGATGAGTATAACGTCGTTCTAAACTAGCTTTAGAAGTGTACGTTCATATGACTCTGCCAAAGGGTTGTCGTAGTCAGTGGGAGCAGCAGAAGAATAGTGGACAAGTATCTTATGTCTATTTATGGACTAAAGCAGATATAGCGGAGATAGATCATCTATTTCTGATGTGACAGTCATAGGTTTGACTTCATCAGAATAGGGGATGGATCTGTTAAGAAGGTAGTAGGGTGTGATGTCCTGGTACTTGGATGACATACACAGAGTAGGAAGTGATATTCTTATACTACGATCGGTTATACTTTGGTTGTCACACAGTGGTTTCTCCACAAAGGACTTGGATATTATATCAGACATTCTGGTTACTAGATCTATGGTTTTAGATCTAGATTTGGGTAGTTTCTCAATCTGGGTACTTAGACAGCATTCTACAGGTGTTTTAGAATGGACGACTCCTGGCACGGTAGTGTACCTGCAGGTGATGGAGTCACCCTCTCTAAAGGTGTCTTACAGACTAAAGGGGAGAGGGATGTGCATGATTGGCAGATCACTTGCTTAAGCAATTGAGTCAATCATGAGATGTCAAGTACCACACCAGATATTATTTTTGCACGAGATGCAATAAGTTGATATTAATCCTACCCTGGAGAAACGTTCGGAAGCAGTTTTAGAACATAAGTGGATGTTCTAAGGAAATGATAATGGCAGCCTCATTCGGGAGACGGTTATCATTCCAGGCTTCCAAGGTGACCTGGATGACAGAGTGATTGTCAAAGTTATAGTTTTTCCTCTGACAAAGGGCAGTTGTTTGGACAGGAGGTCCAAGCGGATACTGAGGGAGGCATGGCGCAGAAAACTGATTAAGTTCAGTTGACGATACAGTCTAAGAAGTTTGGATTTGGAGTTCATTTATGAGCTAGGTCCCATCAGATATCCAGACATATTCTAAGACAGGTATTGCTCATTTCGGGAGATGGATTTCTCCGTGAACTTGAGATAAAGAGAGACATAGAAAGAAACATCAGGACGGATCCACTCAATGAGGCTATTCCTCGAACGCAATAGTTTCGCAAACGGGCTTTGTGAGACTGATTAGTAGAGGAGTTGGGGGTTCGGTATCACACGGGCTGTGAGTATGCGACATCGCAATAATTGGCCTTGAGTGCAAGTGGGAGATTGTTGGATATAGTGCCCTCAGAGTCAATTATTGGATCGCAGGCACGTGATTGCAATGATTGAGGGAGGACCTATACCGGTAGGACAGTCTTACTTGAGAGCTTTGTATACTATATGGTTTGTCTTTATCATCGTGTACATGCTTTAGGTGACATTGTAGTTCACTATTACACGTTGATAGTGTTAGTTATATGTATGCCCTAGAGGCCATTACTGTACATTGGATGTATATTGTAGTGGATGCTGGGACATATATAGGTAGGACTTTCTTGCTCGACATGATAGTACGCTATCTGGTTACTCTTTATCTCAACATGTATACTTTCTGTCTGTCTGTTACATGTTGATAAAGCCCTTAGGATGTGTACTCGACTTCCAGGACTATGATGCAGATCATATACTAGTGGGGCCTGGGTAGTCCATGAGTACATCCTTTAATGTTCCTAGTTGTGGAAATATCGAGACGGGGCATCGATATTCCAATGTAGACTAGCGTATATCTTCTCGACCCATATGATGGGCGATGGATGATCCCATATCCATTGGTGTTTGACATCAGAGATGGTATGCGGGTGCTCAGTGGAGACTGGGTACACTGAACGGACTCGCCGAGAACTCCCAGATGGTATTATACCTCACGTCAGATGGCAGTTCTCTGGTGACACTGGTACAGCTTAGTCTGTTGACCCGAGATCGTCATAGAGTCTTGTGTGTCTCCCACTGTGCTTTGATTTCCACCCTACCACGGCTCTACTGAGTCGTGCAAACAGGTGGTTTTTGGGTACAGTCCCGATTCACATGGAGGCAATGAACGATAGGAGGGGATTCGTCTCTCCCGGTATTGGGGGTTGATGTTGTGCTATGCTCGACTGGCCATAACTGGAAATCCCTGGACAGGGTTGTAGTGATATACTGGTAAGAGTTATCAGTAGTTTCACGAATGTTATGGACCTAACGTCGGCATGACTTATCAAGCTACTGGGGTCTGACGTTTACCACCCCTAGGCGAGATATGCGACATATCAGACGAACAGACCGGACTGTACGGTAAGTGTTACTGTTTGGATTCACAGGAGTGTGAGCGGGCTTGCTCGTCGATCTTCTGATCGCTCAATACCCGGGTGGCCGTTATGTTTAGCAGACCGCTTGCGGCTTATGGGTGTTTGATATGATCATCACCTGCTGCCGGCGTATTGACGAGTCTTTAGAGTCCTACACAGAGGTTTCCTGGCTCAAGCGAAACGAAATAGGAGCGCATATGAGATATGTGCGGGACCGAGAATAATACGTGTATGTGATACCGCATTTTATTCTCGCGATGAATGTATCGATTGGTTGTATGCGATATAAGCTAGTTATCAAATCAAGGATTGATTCGATAAGTCGATACATTGGATACTAGTCGGTTATATGCGATATGACCGGATCATTGAATCAAGTGTTGATTTAATGATTTAATGTATAATTATATATTTGATATATTACTTTGCATTAACTAGTATTGGTTCACTTTAAATGGATTTTCTCACTTGAAATGCACATTGTATATGTGATATATTTTTGTGCACTTGTTTGTATCATGTTTGATGATACATGCTCACAAGGGTTTGTGTAAAGATTAAACCATGGTTGTGTAATGGTTAGGGTTTTCATTTTATTATCTATTTATTTATTTATTATTCTTTTTGAAATGATAAAGAGAAAATAGTGGCTTTCTTTGTTTGTTGTTGAAACTTCATGAAGCTTTGACTAAGTGATCATTTTGTCTTCATGCTTAACCCTAACCATTCAAACTAACCATGGTTTATTCTCTACACCTAACTATGGTTGCTATATGATAAGTATTCATTTATTTTCTATTTTAATATAATACTTATCATATTCTTTCTTCATCTTCTTCATCTTCAACAATGAAGAAACCTTGCAACCATCAATGGCAACTTGAGAAAATGAGTGAGAAATCCAATTCCAAAGTGAACCCACTTCCTATTTCTTCATCCTCTACCTCTTGCCAAGTAGTATAGGGTGTTTTCTTCACAAGTTTCATGGCTTGGTGAAGTTGGAGCTTGATCTTGTGTTGCCTCGATGTAGATCATCTTCGGCATCGAAGCCGACGACCTAGCCCGCCCATTTCTCCGATGAAGCCGATGCTAGAGTCCGGGATCCGAAATGGACAGCGAGGGGACTTCATCACGGAGCCATGGAGGTGGAGGACCGGATCTATAAAGGTTATAGTCACTTTCCTTTAGCTATAAATTCGTTTACTTGCTTGCATCGCCTAATTATCTAGTTAACGATCCGTATTAGGGTTTGTAGGCACAAGGAAAAATTTGAATTGGGCATGTTTGATCTGTTGTGAGACTTCATTAGTATGCCTAGGAACCCGACAGATAGAGAATATTAGGCTAGCATGGTTTGTCTTTATCATCGTGTACTGCTTTAGGTGACCTTACAGGTCGCTGTTACACGTTGATAGAGCCCTTAGGATTCTTGCTTGACTACCAGCAGTATGATGGCGATCATATACATGAGAGTTGGGTAGTCTATAAGCACATCCTTAAAGTGGTCCCTAGTCGTGGGAGTTTTGAGACTGGGCATCGATACTCCATTAGTAGACTAATGTATACAGTCGAGACCCCGACGAGGGGCGGTGGATGGTCTCATAAGCCATTGGTGTCAGTTGGTTCACCTAAGATGTATACAGGTGCTCATTGGGTTATGAGTACACCGGACAGGACTCGCCGGGAACATGCTAGTTGGTATTATACCTAACGTCAGATAGCAGTTCCCTGGTGACATGTGTACATGATAGTTCATCGACCTGAGATCGTCAATTGTCTCGTGTGAGTTCCCACTGTGCTTTGATTACTACCTTACCACGGCTCAAAGGAGTCGTGCGAACAGGTTTTAGTTGGGTACAGTCCCGAGCCACATGGAGGCATTGAGCGGATCGGCAGGGGTTTCGTCTCTCCCGGTATTGGCGGTGAGATCGCGCTGTGTCTAGGAGAGCCATTACACGAAGTCCTTGGCCAAGGCAGGAGATTTACTGGTAGGTATTCCGGTAGTAACTCAGGGTGTTCTGGGCTACACTCCGACACGACTTGTACCGCTTTTGGGGGTCTGACTTTTACCAACCCCCTAGGCCCGACATGCGATGCTCATAGACGAACGGACTGGACTGTACGGATATAGTCACTGACAGCCTCAGTAGGGTGTCAGGATGAGTTCGCTCATCGACCTCCCTTTTGGTCAATACCTGGTAGCCCGTTACGTACGGCTAGTACCTCTGACGTTCTAGTGGTTAAATTCACAGCCAAAGTATTGACGAGTCTATAGAGTTCCCCACAGACAGTTTCTCAAGTTTCGGGCGAAACATTGTAGAGGCCGTATGATATATGGCAGGGTTCGATCATATACGTGCAGTAGTGCACAGATCATGATCGGGCGGATCATACTGGTGGGCTTTGGTTTAAGCCGGATCCTAGTATTAGATTTGTTGGATTACTTTAGTCTCATCGCATTCGCATTCAGTCGGAATGCGGATGCAGGTATATATATATAGGTGAGGGGTATCCTTGTGATCCGTCACGAGTTTACTTTAGATGTTGTCATATCTTTTTTTATTGTTGTAAACATTTGGATTAATGTTTACAAATGGTAATTGTGAGCTTATTTCATCATTTTGTGCATTAAATGTGACATGGACTTCATTAGTGATTCATGGTATCTTTTCTTGTGCTAATGTCACATTATGTGATTGATTTGTGGTTTGAAATGAGAGGAAGAGAGAGAAGGGCAGCCATGATAGAGTTTGCTCTTGTATTATTTTGAACTCACTCTCTCATTTTGATAATGGATAACAAAAGAAAGAAAATGGCTCTTCTTCTTCTTCTTCCTCTAGCTCACAACCTCCATTGATGGTTTCATCTTCAAACTCCATCCATGCAATGGATGCAAGAGACAAAGTTGTCACACACATTCTCTACTTCGCCTTGGACACGTCGGCTAGCGAACTTCGTGCCCGAGTTGCTTCGGATGAAGAGGGAGACCGTAAAAAGACTCGAAGATGTAGTGCCCTTTCCGACGAGGAGACCGGAGATCAAAGATGCCGCGAGGAGCTAGGGATGGTGGCTAAAGACCGAAGGACACGGATCGATCGGTATAGCTTTTCTAACCTTTCTCTACTTGCTAGTTGTAGGTTAATAGTTCGATCCGGGTTTTAAGCATACGATAGCGCCAGTTTCAAGTTTTGAAAAAGTTTTCGTTTCTGCATTTTGGCCTCGGACAGATGGCCGCGGCGCTATCGTAGACTTACAGTGCGCAAGTATAAATATATTAATGTATATGTGCACCAATGTGGATATACAATGTGTATGTGCGCAAGTATGAATATATCAATGTATATGTGCACCAATGCGGATATACAATGTGTATGTGCGCAAGTATGAATATATCAATGTATATGTGCACCAATGTGGATATACAATGTGTATGTCATGATCCAGCAAACCTACTGTGTAGTGACATGGCAATTATCAATGATGAAGTGTGTGAGCCGGCAAATCTGTGTGCATGTAACATACGCATCATCGATAATGGTGCAAGTGTACTAGCACAGGTATATGCAATGCAATGGAAATAATATGAATGCAGCATAAGGTAAATCATATGCAAATGCTGACGGGTATACGTATCTAATATGACCGAGTCGGGGAAATCTATCAATCGGCATCCAGCCGAACAACATCGCGTACGGTATAATCCATCGTACGACAAGCTCTAGTCAAGGGTAAGGATCAATCATCAGGTCAAGTCATCACGCACGGAAAATCATCGTACGGCGGCATTAAGCTAATAGGGATCCTATCATCCTACAAGACAAATGAAGGTACGACCTAATATCACGCGTGGCCAATCATCCATGATTCACAACATTCTATATATATATATATACCTATGTCCCAGGTCACATCCGCAATAATCTCATATCAAGGGACCGGCAGGGTATAAATCATCTTGACCGACTCACATCCGTATACCAACATATCATAATATTATCACATCCGTCTTATATTCCTCCATCGCATTTATATCACACATCAAATCGAATTTACATAAACATTCTATCTCTACTAAGTAAAGTATCTAATCTAACATACACACCCGAACCATACAAGCAGATTTTAAAAGAAGCGAATCGTAGTTTTGGAAATAGGGGTTACGGTGTTTTTAAGAAAAAGATATCATTTGAAAATCCGTAACATCCCTCAAGGTATATATTTAAAAGATACATACGATTCTTCAGTTTAGAAAAAGGTATGGTTCAGATGACGCATCTACATCGACTATCAAGTCCTACAGTACCCTAACGGCAATATCGCTAAACGTCATCCTATGATTGTAGTAACATATCACTTCTAACTATCCTCTAGTTTCTAATATGGTTTCTTAGCTATCTCATTCTAACCCTAGTTTCCTAATCTAGGTTTCCTAACCGTATTCTATAAATCAGTTTTCCATCAAAACTTTGCGGGGGTGCTATACGCCATCCACCCGACTTCCCCCGTGGATATAGATCCACTCACCTGGTCTTCGCTTGCCGAAATCGATGATGCCACGCTCCGTCGCCTTGAGATCCATGCGAGGGTACCAACAATAATAAACAATCGCAATGCGTATTAAAAATCAAGGCGGAAAAATGAAAACGGCACACGTTTCGCTCATAGGTCAAAACCTATAGCTTTGCGTGCAAAACACGACCAAAAACCCTGGTCGTGGACGTCCAAACGCCACACGACGGAAACACAATACCAAATAAAAAAATCAAGTCAAAACAAAGTCGTAAAACAATGCATCAACTCATGCAAATGGTCCCAGATTTTAGCCTAAGCCAAATTGGTCAATTCTGCATACATGGAGGGTCTAATTTACATCTAAAGGGACCCCAAAACAAATACGAACCAATTCCAACCTAGTCTGTCCACAATTTGCGGCATGATTGAATAAATCTGCGATCATGGTTCAGGGGTTGGGACTCAGGTCTTGGTGGTAGCTTCCTAGGTGCCTGCACGACTCCCAGTAATTGCTAAATCATTTCTAGTGCCCTCGGGTTGCTCCAGATTCCAAAATACCCTCACAATTCAAACATTTATCCGATGTCGGGGTTTCTAAATCTGTGTTTTTGGGTTTTTAAGCTCTGGTCTAGGTCATGAATCCTCTCAAAAGTCCTATTGACAGCCACAACATCACCAATTTCCCAAACCCTTCTCTTGGGATTTTCCAAGTTCACAATCCATTATTAAACGATGTCTAAACTTAACAAAAAGCTATGAATTCAAAACTACTCTAAAAGAAAAGAGATATACCTCATGGTTACTCCCAAACAAAACCCTAAAAATCCCTAAGTTGTCAAAATCTGGCTTTTCTTGGTTCATAGCAATGAGGGTGAGGAGGTGATCATTTTTTTGTGAAAGGGCATAGGGTTTTGGTAAGGTTTTTGGGGTGGATCAAGAGGGTAGAAGATTGAGGGATATGGAGTTGAGGGAGATGAAGAGGGAAAGAAAATGATGGGGGAAACGGTCAAGGCAGCAGCCCCCTTGTCTCTCTCACTATAATTCTCACCCACTCCCTTTCCATGTCATCATTTTGTCTCTTTTCTCTCTCCTCGCTCATCATGACACATTTTCTCTCTCTTTTCTCACCAAAACACATACACCCAAATAAAACAACACCATGAAATAACATGTATGTCATGGTGCACTAGCCATGAAAAGCTGTAGAAATACGGATTTGGCTTAATCGCGATTAGCAGTGCACTAATCGGGTTTTTATCAAAACTGCATATAATAAATTTTAAAATTTCTATATCCTTTAAATACATTTTTAAATGCATAAATCATTTTAATTTCTATTTATTTCATAATTATTGGTATATATTTATACATTTTTTCGAAAACCCCAATTTCGCAAATCGGGCTGTTTTCGGGAAAAATATTATTTTAATATTAAATTCCAAAAATAATATTTTATATTTTCTGAAATGTTACAGTCTTCCCCCCTTAAATAAATTCGGTCCACGAATTTAAATTTAAACCCCCAAAATCTATAACATTTCAATAATCGGCTCAAAACAACGGGTCTCCGAAATCATGGAAAAATCAGAAATAACACCGCGCGTCAAGTGCGCATGAAAACGAGTACAAAACTCAAAATCGAACTCCGTCAAGCGTCACGAAAATTATCGGATTCGCACGCATATCCTCGGAGTTACAATAGAGATGCCGATCTCGAAATCCACTACTGAAATCCAATATACAATAGTCAAATACTATAATACGTGTATAGTACGCATATTTGAAAACTCCAAAATCTAAATAAAATACATGCCAAATATTTTCTAAATCGCCACGGGAATGCGTAACTCATAGCATAACTGACGGTCTCTCATTTTAAAATAGTAATATATGTCCATATACGTTTTCTTAAATACACGTTCCGTCGTTTTCAAAATATCCCAAAAGGTTTTCTTTTATAAACGTTCGTGTCGCTCACGGACATGTAGGAAAATAGAGAGACTATAGCTCCTCTTGAAAAACCCTTTTGGTAATCTTTTAATGCATGCAGAGTACTTAGGAACTGTCCTCAGATCAGTCATGTTCGGCTACTACATAACATAGTGCCTATCATGAAAACAAAGTGCTCAAAAGCAAAATCAGCCTCAAAAGGCCATCTAACCATCACGTGCGTCTGGTGCGCACGGAAATCAAATCCAAATACACGTGCCACAAAATGTACAAAAGCAAAACTAAGTGCAACAGGTGTGCACAAAAGCATATGTCCACTGCAACGGGCGTGTACGACAACAATATCAAGTGCATCTAAAATGCACTAAAATCTCAATCCAGTGCCTCCGGTGTGCACAGAATTGCATCTCAAATCATGCGCCGAATATGCGCGAAAATCCAAATCAGTGCATATGTCCCACATGAATGAAATCGCATCCAATTTTCACGGAAGAAATCTAAATCAAGAGCATCCAACATGCACGAGTAAAATCTCACTCAAGTGCATCCGATGCGCACAAAAATCCAAAATCAAGCGCCTAATATGCGCAAAAATCCAACCAAAGCACGTCGGGTCCGTAAAAGCATATAGTGCAGTACCATGCACGAAAACGAACGGCAAGTGCCAACACGCACGAAAATACAACTCTGGTAAAACGAATGCTCAAGGATATAAATCGGGTGCAACCAAGGTA
The DNA here is from genome assembly GCA_030015575.1 of Agapanthus africanus. Lineage (NCBI taxonomy): Eukaryota > Viridiplantae > Streptophyta > Magnoliopsida > Asparagales > Amaryllidaceae > Agapanthus > Agapanthus africanus. The sequence continues at coordinate 232,777,468 of JASDDO010000012.1, forward strand.
CGGAGTATAAATCCAGTGCGACAAACGCATAGATACCCGTCCGGTGCAACAAATCCAAGAAATGCAATCTAGTGCAACCAATGTGCGAAATACGAATCTGGTGCAACAAATGCACGAAATATAAATCAATAACTCAAACGCATAAAAAGCAACACCGAGTACACCGATGTGTATAAAACCGTAAACGTGTGCAACTGCGTGCACAAAATACAAATCAATGCACTGCAAGCACATATAAGCTATACCGAGTGCAAAATCAAGTCGAGTGCGTACCACACTCACGAAATCGAACCAACTGTATGAAATCCACGAAATCATAAACACATGCTACGAAGGTACAAAATCGACCTCAAACGCAATAGGCATGCACAGATCGCAGATCAACACAACGGTGTATGAAATACATATCAGGTGCGATAACTATGCGCAAAAATGTAAGTACTCAGTAAGTGCAGCCATGGTGCATGAAATCAATATCAGGAAACTCATCAGCAAAACTCAAATCCAAGCGATATAAGCGTGATACTCGGATCACAAACGCAAATCGCAACAAAGGACATCGAGGTACACCTCCTATAATGTCGAAAATAAATCGGTGCGCCTAAAAACTGGCAGGGCAAGAACATCCGTTCGCCTCCCGCTCACGGCCTGGCGTCCTCTATCTCTGGGTCCTTATCTTCTCCTCGGATTACCAATCTCGTAATCCATCAGCTCATCGACCCTGTCAGGTGTGCTAACGGGGACGATTCTGTTCTGGCACTTCTCTGGTCATCTCTCGGTCAATCATCACGACCACTCGTAAAGCAGCACGTTACTGGCGTCGGTCTCTGGTCCTCTGATTACATGTGAAACATCTGATCCTGGGTGCAATTCTCATTGCAGCAATGTCCCGGAAGGAATCCTGCTCAAAGTCTCTCCCGATCTCGCCTATGCCGAACTGTACGGAGGCTGGTACTCTTACATACTATTTTCTCGTTTTTTGGACACCTGCGTGCTCCACACCCATTTCTTCGGGAACTAGCCGTATCCCAACGCTCTGTATGTATATCAGATCTCTAATCTTGACGGGGAGTAGCAACAGCTCGTAAGCATCTCGCATGAACCTCTGGCTCCACTCGTCTATATCATCATCCACTATGACGTCACACCATGGTATCTGCGCACTGCAATTGTTCTTGGCCACGGTCAATCTGGAGTCTCTCACACGGACTCGAAATCGCATACTCTGTAGCTTCATCACTCTGTAGAAGATATCTGGCCGAACACGTCCTCGGGAACTCGTCCCAACCATCGGAGGAATACTCAATACTCGTCCTTCCTCGATCAACTCACAACGCATCAGGGTGAGGTCCTCTATCCGAAGCTGGTCAGTTTACTGGTCTCTTATCACATGGTATCCGGAAGATGTCAAACTTTTCGATCGAGTCATCGAGGTCCCAAAATTTCCCGAAGGCTCAACACCTGAGCGCTGTATAAAAATATCTGGTACATACCACAGCACCTCTGGACCAACTTTAGAAGGGCAAACCCAAGCCTCACTGATGGCATCGCTAAACTTCCACAAACCCTAAGGTTCAAAGCGGTTCCATGGTCATCCTGTCGAGTTAGGGTTTCATTCTTCTAGAGGGTGCACAGAATTACCTGCATGTTCCTCCGAACACTTTAAACTTAGGAAAAATGGGTTTTTGACACTCGCTCGAACCTTTTAACTTCACTAGCCGACATGCGAATACCCTTCGTCCGCAAGCTAAAGAATCTCTCAATCCTCCAGGAAAGGCGATACACCGGCGGTCATCTCTGAATCGGTCTGCTCAAGGTCTGAGTAAGATCCTCTCCACACTGGAAATCTTCAACTCAACTGGGCCTGCGTCGGCGCATCAATCTGACGAATCACCTTCGTCTCCCAACTCGGGGTAGGCTAGCTATCATATGTCGCATATCTGCCTGGAAGCTCCGGCGATCTTAGCCCGTAAGCTCTGGAAGCGACATCCCATCATCTCAGCAATAGCTGGGTCACCTGTCTACACGGTAGATGACATCACAATCTCTGAGGTATGCTGTACATCAACAGTCCTCTCGCAACCGGCAGCTCTAACAATGGCCCGACCATCCAGTGTAAAACCAAACACTCGCCTCAACAGGAGGTCACAACACCACGCTACATCGAGACGTTCCCATGTCACCAGAAAACACAGTGGTCAGCCCTCATACCAAACGAGCTCGCCCTGACCGCAACACTAGCAGCGGCTCAAACTGCGCTCAAACATGGTGACAGGAACCTCAATCGAGTATCGAAGAAAGCAGATCAACGGCATGAAAGGAAATGACAGATCCAGAATGGATACATGATCATAAGAAGGAATATCATCAATGTGAGTATGATCATGGAAACGAATAGAATCAAGGATCTCAAATGGATGCATAATCATGGATACAAAGAGAATCACTGGTCTCAAAAATATGTACATCCTAAGGCTTCTTAAGTGGAGTATCGTATCGTAAATATTCCGCGGAACATACGTACGGTACGTCACTCTACTCAAGCTACCTACTCCATCAATGAGGGTCAGCCTATGAAATGAAAGTTCGGGTCTAATATCCTCCCGTTCAAGTCTAAGTTCCATAAGGTCAAGCCTAGGTTCCGAAATACATACCAGCCCTAGACTCCGGATAGTCAAAGTAGACTCGAACAAAGGTTAAACCTAGCGCTCTGATACCAACTTTGTCACGACCCGAAATATTAGCTCATGACCAGCACTTGAATCACGCAACGTCTAAAGGCGTAACGGAATTCAAGTAAGCTGAAAACCCAGAAATCTAAACCTTTTAAGAAAAGTAAAGGAGGTGAGGTTTTTAAATAAAGGTATAATGAAATCAAGTTTTCTTAATGCATAGAAAATGAACATGAATGATGCAAGTGAAATTTACTAGTTTGAAAACATGTTTCATCTTTTAAAAATTTTGGCAGCACCTCCTTTGTATATTTTGATCCAAAAACCACAAATACATAATAATGATAATGGCATCCCCAAGCGGGAGCTAGCTCTTCGCCAAACGGCGGATCACAACTACGCAAGACAATATATAAGTATACGATGCCCAATGGCGAAGTTCACAACAAAAGATAAAGAAAAGCAAGACATATAAATCACAAGTAGCGAAAAACCCCTCGCTCTAAGTCTCACAACCACAATCCTACTAAGTCTCATTACTTATACAATTTACAAGTTTTGATCGATGGAGTTATATATATACAATATGGAATATAAATACAAGAGTGGGTACGATACAAGGTCTCACCTATCAAAGCAAAACACCCAAATGAAGCTGTGTGCCAGCGATGCCGCTACTGATCCAAGCGGTCGACCTGCAAGAACTGTGGCACAACGGGGGTGAGTTGCCAACCCGTGAGTAGAAAAATATCCACAGATAGAAATCGAATATACAACGACTCCTAGGTCAACTATATCATAAAGTTAATACTATGATATCTAGGGTGACCGGGTCTGTATATATGCCAAAGAGGTAGCCAATGTCTATAAGCATGTGTATAATATCCAACAGTATAGTCAATGGATGTATGCAAGTGGGTCCCGTCCGCCCATATAATCAAAGTATGTATGCATGTGGATCTCATCCACCCATATAATCAATGTATGTATGCATGTGGATCTCGTCGTGTCAACCACTGACACAACAACATCATGCATGTAAATATCATAAAAGCATATGCATGAAAATGTGAGGATATAAATCAACATGTGTCCCTCGCGACACCTCAACATCATGGAACCTGAGTGTCCAACATCGACCCTCGAAACATCATGAAAACCGTGTCCAGTATCGACACGTAAATCCTCATATATCTCAGGCGCCGCATCCTCAAATCCGCCCTCAGGCGCCGCACACCCTGGTCGGCCCTCATATCCATCTCGCTACTCCGGTCGGTATCCTCTGGATAACCGCTGAGTCCAAATACTATCACCGGTAGGTAGTGCTCCCCTTCCGGGCTCACCGTCCAACATATATGAGTCTTCTTGCCCCGGGGTACCTCACCGGGTCCACTATGTACCCGCAGACGGTGCCTACCGCTCCTCGAATCGGGTTTCACATGCCACTCTCAGAACCGAGAAAACACATGGTGGACGCACTGAAATATCATATCAAGAGAAACCGGGTTTTTAAAACAATACATGCGTTCTTTTGAAATAGCCACGGTTCTCAAATCCAGAAATCTTATGAAAACAACATATCTCAATGCGTAAAACCGTAAAGCATGATGTATGCGACATATAATAGAAATGTAAGCATATCAATATATCATGCAACATGGAACAGTGATATGACATATTAAGGGAAAACCGCTCTTTTAAATGATTCCAGTTTTTAAAATATATCCCGCGGTTCCTAATCTCCCAATAAAATCAGTTATCTATGTAGGTACAATATGTATATGCGCAAGTATAGATGTACCAATGTCTGTGTGCACCAATACGGATGTACAAATGTGTATATCCGCAAGTATGGATGTATCAATATATATGTGCACCAATATGGATATAACAATGTGTATGTGCGCAAGTATGAATATATCAATGTATATATGCACCAATGTGGATATACAATGTGTATGTGCGCAAGTATGAATATATCAATGTATATGTGCACCAATGTGGATATACAATGTGTATGTACGCAAGTATGAATATATCAATGTATATGTGCACCAATGCGGTTATACAATGTGTATGTGCGCAAGTATGAATATATCAATGTATATGTGCACCAATGTGGATATACAATGTGTATGTCATGATGCAGCAAACCTACTGTGTAGTGACATGGCAATTATCAATGATGAAGTGTGTGAGCCGGCAAATCTGTATGCGTGTAACGTACGCATCATCGATAATGGTGCAAGTGTACTAGCACAGGTATAAGCAATGCAATGGAAATAATATGAATGCAATATAAGGTAAATCATATGCAAATGCTGACGGGTATACGTATCTAATATGACCGAGTCGGGGAAATCTATCAATCGGCATCCAGCCGAACAACATCGCTTACGGTATAACCCATCGTACGACAACCTATAGTCAAGGGTAAGGATCAATCATAAAGTCAAGTCATCACGCACAGAAAATTATCGTACGGCGGCATTAAGCTAATAGGGATCCTATCATCCTATAAGACAAATGAGGGTACGGCCTAATATCATGTGTGGCCTATCATCCATGATTCACAACATTCTATATATATATATATATATATATATATATATGTCCCAGGTCACATCCGCAATAATCTCATATCAGGGGACCGGCAGGGCATAAATCATCTCGACCGACTCGCATCCGTATACCAACATATCATCATATTATCACATCCGTCTTATATTCTTCCATCGCATTTATATCACACATCAAAACGAATTTACATAAACATTCTATCTCTACTAAGTAAAGTATCTAATCTAACATACACACCCGAACCATACAAGTATATTTTAAAAGAAGCGAATCATAGTTTTGGAAATAGGGATTACGGTGTTTTTAAGAGAAAGATATCATTTGAAAATCCGTAACATCCCTCAAGGTATATATTTAAAAGATACATACGATTTTTCGGTTTAGAAAAAGGTATGGTTCAGATGACGCATCTACATCAACTATCTAGTCCTACAGTACGCTAACGGCAATATCGCTAAACGTCATCCTATGATTGTAGTAACATATCACTTCTAACTATCCTCTAGTTTCTAATATGGTTTCTTAGCTATCTCATTCTAACCCTAGTTTCCTAACCATATTCTATAAATCAATTTTCCATCAAAACTTTGCGGGGGTGCTATACGCCATCCACCCGACTTCCCCCGTGGATATAGATTCACTCACCTGGTCTTCGCTTGACGAAATCGATGACGCCACGCTCCGTCTCCTCGGGATCCATGTAAGGGTACCTATAATAATAAACAATCGCAATGCGTATTAAAAATCAAGGCGGAAAAATGAAAACGGCACACGTTTCGCTCATAGGTCAAAACCTATAGCTTTGCGTGCAAAACACGACCAAAAACCCTGGTCGTGGACGTCCAAACGCCACACGACGGAAACACAATACCAAATACCAAAATAAAGTCAAAACAAAGTCATAAAACAATGCATCAACTCATGGAAATGGTTCCAGATTTTACCCTAAGCCAAATTAGTCAATTCTGCATACATGGAGGGTCTAATTTACATCTAAAGGGACCCCAAAACAAATACGAACCAATTCAAACCTACTCTGGCCGCAATTTACGGCCAGATTGAATAAATCTGCGGCCATGGTTCAGGGGTTGGGGCTCAGGTCTTGGTGGTAGCTTCCTAAGTGCCTGCACGACTCCCAGTAATTGCTAAATCATTTCCAGTGCCCTCGGGTTGCTCCAGATTCCAAAATACCCTCACAATTCACACATTTATCCGATGTCGGGGTTTCTAAATCCGTATTTTGGGGTTTCTAAGCTCTGGTACAGGTCATGAATCCTCTCAAAAGTCCTATTGACAGGCACAACATCACCAATTTCCCAAACCTTTCTATTGGGATTTTCCAAGTTCACAATCCATTATTAAACGATGTCTAAACTTAACAAAAAACTAGGAATTCAAAACTACTCTAAAAGTAAAGAGATATACCTCATGGTTACTCCCAAACAAAACCCTAAAAATCCCCAAGTTGTCAAAATCCGGCTTTTCTTGGTTCATAGCGATAAGGGTGAGGAGGTGATCATTTTTTTGTGAAAGGGCATAGGGTTTTGACAAGGTTTTTGGGGTGGATCAAGAGGGTAGAAGATGGAGGGATATGGAGTTGAGGGAGATGAAGAGGGAAAGAAAATGATGGGGGAAACGGTCAAGGCAGCAGCCCCCTTCTCTCTCTCACTATAATTCTCACCCACTCCCTTTCCATGTCATCATTTTGTCTCTTTTCTCTCTCCTCACTCATCATGACACCTTTTCTCTCTCTTTTCTCACCAAAACACATACACCCAAATAAAACAACACCATGAAATAACATGTAACATGTCATGGTGCACTATCCATGAAAAGCTGTAGAAATACGGATTTGGCTTAATCGCGATTAGCAGTGCACTAATCGGGTTTTTATCAAAACTGCATATAATAAATTTTAAAATTGCCAAATCCTTTAAATACATTTTTAAATGCATAAATCATTTTAATTTCTATTTATTTCATAATTATTGGTATATATTTATACCCTTTTTCGAAAACCCTAATTTCGCAAATCGGGTAGTTTTCGGGAAAAATATTATTTTAATATTAAATTCCAAAAATAATATTTTATATTTTCTGAAATATTACAGGCTCACACCCTCTCACTTCAATAAATGCACCATACTTCTTCTTTTTATTTTTATTTTCATTTTTCTTTATACAAAAATCTAGAACCATCTATATGTTTAAAAGCAAGAGCATGTTAACAAATTAGGTTTAGGTTGCCATGGTTGTATAAATATGTTTAACCTATACTAACCTATGATTTACACTGGATTATTGTGTATGTGCAAGTTAATTTTTTTTAATAATTAATAAATAAAGAAATAGTTACGTAAACAAGTAATTAAATAAATAACTAATAAAATACATAATTAATAAGTAATTACATAAGTAAATAAATATTTTTATGTCGATGAGGAAAAATAATTATTAACTAGGTTTTACGGAAAAACACGTGCTATGCCACTAATTAATATATAATTATCCTAAATGATTTTTATAATGTTACAAAAAGGTGTGATATCATAAAAATGATATTTTAATTGTTTTAACATGACATGAGAATTTATAATAAGATGATGGTATTTTAGTATTATACTAAGTGTTTTACTCTCCCAAAATAAAGATTTTAGATTTTTAGTAACATAAAGGTATTTATATGCAAAGGGTAATTATTTGCAAAATGTATTGTGTTTTATTTTAGTGAGGGTGGGTATATGTTAGGGTTAGGTTAAATCCTCACAATCTCCACACTACACTTACACTCTCCTCACTCCACTTCCTCCTTCTCCCTTGGCACCTCATGCTTGCTTTGCATAAGACCATGACACCTCCCACTTTATACTTATTCAACCCTTAGGTTATTCCTTGAACTCTCAACTGAAACCATAAGTTCTTTCAAGCTCCAACACCAAAAACTTCAAGCATTCATCATATCAAGAGAGAAATGAGAGGGTTCCTTCATCAATATTGCTCATACCATCAAGCTATAGCCACTACAACCCCTAGGAGTACTACCATGCAATTCATGAGCTGGTTTTCCCTTGTGCACCATCCTTATAGGTATATTTTACCTTCTTTGCAAATTCTATTATGTTTAATATCTATTTTATTGTGCAAATATCAGGAAAATGGAAATTTTGTGATATTTGTAACACTAAATTTGAATATGGAACTATTAGGTTAATCCAATAGAAAAACTAATAAAATGAGGATATGCTGAGACCAATAGGAGATGGACCCTAAAGCCTGAGCCCCTAATTCCCTAGTTCACCCAGCGGTTCCTCCCAATTTCCCGTCGCCGCCGGTCCTTCTGTGTACAAGTGTTTTGGGTTTTTGGTCAGTAGCTTAGGTTAGCGATAATTTAAGCTACTGTATTGTTTGTTTTGTCCCATATTTCACATAGGGAAATATGGGAGTGTTCTAATAAGGTTTTATCAATGTTTCCGACATTTTGATACGGCTTTTCGTATTTCTGTACCGCGACTGAAACATTGACGTTCGTACATTAATGTCAGGGGTATTTGGTCGTTTTTGGAGTAAGTAAGCTATATGTTCTAACCTATAGATGCTTAGCTCATTATTTTGGTTTTGATGTGATATTTACGCCGGTATGTTATAACTACAATTGTAGGTACGATAGCGGAGGTTTCCGAGACGGCAAGGACAGACAAAGAAATCATGGATTTCGACGAGATCGACAAGTTGGTGATTAGATTTATATCTACGGGGGAAGTCGGGTGGATGGCGTATAACACCCCCGCAACCATTTGACTAGGATAGTTATGCTATCTAGTTAGTTGTTAACGATAAGTTAGATAACTTAGCTAATTGTATTGATGTTACAAGTGGTCATAACTGATATTTGGTTATGATGACATATGTACATGACGATAGATCCATACGATATGGATATGATATTGGATGGATATTGTACGAGAGATCATACCGTACTTGTGATGATGTGGAGAGTGTGCCGAATACGGCCGAGTTTCATTTGGACTCGTGGAGTCATGAGTTATTCTGACTTAGGACCGAACGTTTGATTGAGCTATACTCTTTTAAAAACCAACGATTCGTTTTCCCTTTTTAATGATAAATTACAAGGATGCGATGCTATTTTCCAAAACGAATATCTATTTTAACTTAATGCAGCTTCCTTATTTCAAAATAACGTTTCGTTCCATTTTCAAAGATAACAGTATAACTCATGGTAATTAGTTACGTTAATAATTACGCGATACGCTTACCGATTGTATACGTTATCTTTTATACGAACACACTGATAGAACACTGCACAACTACCAATGAGTATTATGTTGCACGAGCACAGACGCATATGTTACACTACACCTCATTAGTACTACCATGTCACTGTAGGACCGCTATACCACGCGATGTGTATGTAAATGCCGATACGAGGCGTTATGAATTCCCTGTATCTGGAAATTTAGTTGTAATTATATGCTTTGGATATGGGTAGAATTACTTTCTGTTTTAAACACTTATAGAACACTTGCACAAATACTAATGATTTCCATGCTGCAGGAGCACAGACACGTATGATACACTACACATCATTATTATTGTCATGACACAGTAGAACTGTTACGTTGGTTTGCATGCCTGACTATACTTAAGTACGGTGCCTTTATTACCTGTTGTTTAATTGCGAATACCAGTACCATGGGTATTCGTATTCGATTCTTATGAGTTTTTTCTGATGTTTTTACTTTTGATGATATATATCAGTGGTATGGGACGCTGCTTTATATATATATATATAATATCATTAGAGTGATATGTGCAATTCTTCTTCTTCTTTACTTGATATTTCTGGATACGATGAATTGACGTTCACCATGAGTTTTGTGTTTTCTGATTCGATTTTATTCCGAACCGAGTGGGGGGCTATACGGTTATGGACGTGTTATATATCCGGACTGAGTGGGGGGGGATATACAGTCGGATACATAGTGGACCCGGTCGAGACCGAGGGGCAGGAAAGCCGCGATAGAGGCTGGGAGCCTAGCAAGGACACTCGATACCGGACATAGATATAAGCACGGCGGATATCCAGGGGATACTGCCCGGGGCTAGGGATATCGGAGGGCGACCGATCTGTTGAGACGGTGTCGACGATATCTGGTTTTGTGTGTCGGTGATGGACACGAGAGATTTGATGACTTGCGTGTCGGTGATGGACACAAGAGATATGAGGATTTAGGGTGTCGATGCTGGAAACCCATATATTGATGTGTTGCGATCATTCAAGATATACCGTTATAGTTTATACGTTATAATAGCCGACCAGGACTGATCCGGAGGACAGTACCTGAATACTTTTTACCTGTTGATATATAAAAAGGGGTTTCTAAACGAGCCATGGTCTCATTATTTTGACATGTCTAGAATGACACAAGGATCTTTAAAACTGTAAACCTCTTAAAACTCTTTACTAAACAGCAAGATGTATATCTTAAATAAGATACCTATTATATTTCATACTAGTACGTCTTCTTTTATGCCGTGACATACGTATTACGCGGCTATTTTAAGAAGAGATTTTACATACATATTTTTGGCTACCATATAGGTTTATACCTGGATACAGGTCATATATATTTGAGATGTTATAGTTACGTGATCGATAGTGATACATTTATTGTACTTATGCATTATATATATATATATATATATATATATATATTAATACAGGCTATGATAGTTCTATACTTATGACCTAGGATATCGTTGTGCATTTCGATTTCTATCTAGTGATATACTTTTATTCACTGAGTTGGCAACTCACCCCCGTTGTGCCCCAGTTTCTTACAGGAGATACCGCTCGGATCATCAGCGGCTTGCAGCACACACTTCTTTTCGGGAATTGCTTTGGTAGGTGGGCTGCTGTTGTATCGTACCCACACTTGTATGTATATATTCTTTTGTATCTAGTTAAAACTCCATCGACTTAGAACTTTTATATTGTGGACTTAGAAGCGAGACTTAGAGTTTATGTGTTTGTGGGCGTCACACTTGTTGGAGTCGACTTTTTATACTTGTTGATCTTGTTTCACTTTTCTTTTCTTCGCTATTGGGCATCGTATATTATCTGCGTGGTTGCTCTGCCGTTTGGACGTGGAAACTAGCTCCCGTTGGGATGCTTTATATATTATTGTGCTTGTATTAGGTTTATTTAAACTTTACAAAGGAGGTGCTGCCGATTTTTTTTTAAAACGTCATAGATGCTTTTCAAACATGCTTATTTAGACTTAAATGTTCATTATAAACTAATTCCATCTAATGACTATTTTAAACTCAACCTCCAATATTTTCGTAAAAAGGTTTAGATTCCGGGTTTTCAGCTTACTTGGACTGCGTCGACGTCTTTTGATGTCACGTGATTTAAGTGCCGGTCATGTGCCACTTTCGGGTCGTGACAATTTTGGTGGGTGTTCAGTTGATAAAACTGCACATTTCTTATTACATTTTTCCTACCATTTTCATATTAAAAAAGGTCTTTATTATAATATATCATACATATGAAGGTTTATCTGTAAAAATAATATTTTCCATGTGTTGATATATTATAATTAGCATTTGGTAGAAAAATGTATGCAAATAATATCATTGACCAAATCCTAAGAGAACAAAGTCTACTAAATATTATTTGAGTTCTTGTGCAGAATTTTCCAAAGTTGTGCAGAATTTTTCAAGACTAAAATCAAGGAAATCAAGTTGTTAAAGAAAACTTGCCTAATTAAGAAAGCAAAATTTGGAGACCAAGTCTGGCAACAACCACGAGAAGATTTCCATGTTACAAAGGTTCCAAGGATCACCAAATGTCACAAAGACAGAGCCTCTGAAGTTTGATGAAGGGCTGAGATTTAATGGCCGTGGATCCGCGGCCATAACCCCCCTTGGGCCACGGATCCGCGACAATCTTGGGGAGATACGAAGTGCAAAATTTTTGGGTGAATCTCTGTTGTTATTTACCTAATTTGGAAGCAAAGGTTTCTGGCTTTGGACTATAAATATGGACCGAGAACCTCTTGGAAAAATCATCAAGCCGATGAAATCACGAAGTCCCAGACGGCTCACGCATCCGGGCTGATCATCAACTGTTCGTCTACCTCCTTAGAAGAGATCGAGAAGCAACTAGAAATTGTAATCATTTTCTAAGGATTCAAGTGTAATGAATATTGTTGATTAATAAAGGTAGCTTTCTTTTTCTTATTCTATTTCTTCGTAGTTTAATTATGCAATTTCTTTCCATCTCTTTTTCTCCCAACATGCGCGAGTAATTCTCCGCTTGTTAGGGTTCGTAGGATTAGGGTAGGCTAATGGATGATGAACATCCCTAAACCCTTCTTAAGTCCTATAAAGTTTATGAACTTTATCAAAAGAATCATTAACATCCTAATTGGGCGCGCTAACAATTCTTTGTTAGTCCCGACTGCGATTAGAGATTAGATTAATGATTGTTTTGGTAAAGGCTAGATATGAACGGAGTTCCGTGTCGAGATAAGGGTTAAGAGTGGGATTCCTTTTCCCTCCAGAGACCCTAATCTACACGCATCACCGTCGTTCTAGTTTTAAATCTATTAAAGGATAAAGAGGGTAACTTTTAATTAATCGTCCATAACTACTAAATCCTAACGAACCCTACAATCCCCTTATTATATTAACTACATCCATAAATAATCTAGATCTATATTTTGCATTAGTGCTTAACGTAGATCTAGAAACCATTCCATAAAATTCTTTATCCCTCCTCTCTTTCAACACATCTAAAGTAAGAGTAAAAGATTCAACGTTTCCCTGAGGACGACCCGTACTCACCTCGGTCTAGCTACACGCGACACCGTTCTGATTGCGGTTATTCTACAAAAAAACACTTTTTCGTACCAATCAAATGGCGCCCTTGCCGGGGATACGTGCGTAATTTTTTTATTCTTACTATTTGTGTTGAATTCTTAGACGATTCATATCATTAATAACACAAAACTGCAAATTGCATATTTAACGATTTGTGCGTGAATTTTGCAAGGAGATCTGGAGTCACAGACTTGAGGAAAAATGAAGAAAGAGATATTCTGAGAGATCCAGAGGAGTACAGGAGACCACAGAGAAAATTTCATCAATAGATCTTTCCTTCTTGCGGCGGATCCTCGGCAAAGGAGGCATATCCGCGGCGGAAGCGCGGCGGGCTAGGAGATCTAGGGTTCCAAACTTCTCTGGTATCTTTATCAACTCTTTCTCTCTCCTCTAAAATCCAATAAAATCCAATAAAATCTATTTTCTGCAGAATTCTTTGCAAAATAGCACCGCTCAAAAATCTTTTTGCAAAAGTTTTGTCATTGGTTTTGTTTTGCATATTTTAATACGGACTTTAAGGGGCAAAGACCAAATCCAGATTAGGTGGGGATTTCATCACCCTTCCTAAGCCCTACAAATCACAAACAGAGCATCTGCATCAACCCTACATTAATTTAAAAAATATCTAGACCAGACTCTAAGGACTGTCGCGCTCATTAAGGATAGAGGAAGGTCGTGAGTAATCTATCGCTTATCTGCATTACTTTTGTGGTGCCTAGGCAAGTGTGTCTAAGGCAAGTGGTTTACTTAATTAGGCCCGCTATTTTCGGTGATTCGTATAGCGGATACCTCCCACTTACCTAGCCACAAGAATAGTAAAGAGGTGGTAGAGGATTGATCCGGCGGCTTGTCCTTTGGAAGTCTAGGAGTGGTCTAGAGACTGGACCTAGGTAACCTTAGTTCTAGGGTTGTTTGTGCATTATTTGTCTTAAAGTCCCACTTTTTCAAAACAAACCAATTTTAAATCACACACACGCTGCCACTTGCACTAAACCCGCTTAGTGCATGCTCGGCTGGACACGGGATTCTAGTGCCCGTCTTGTCCGCGTTCCTGCTATCGACGCCGAAGTTGGTACTTCTTCATCTTCTTTTTCCCCACCACACATCACGACTGAGATGGACGGTACTCCATCAGATTATAACACCACGCTGCCACCGCCCGTTGGTGCGCAGAATCCACCACGCATCTCTCTCCAGGAGAGATGCTATCCTATTCGTGGTCCTCTTCCCACTTGTCTATCTATTCCACCAGCTAACGGGGATAATTTTGAAATTAAACCCCAATACATCAATCTGCTGCCTAAATTTCACGGGCTTGAGTCGGAAGACGCGTATGTTTTCATCACCAAATTCGAAAACGTATGCGCAATGATGGGTACTTCACAATTGACTGTGGATGCTATGCGCTTGCGGCTTCTCCCATTCACACTGTGCGACTTGGCAGAAAAATGGCTTTATAATACTGCCGCACACTCTATCACTAATTGGGATGAATTCGTCATAGCATTTCTTAAGAAGTTTTACCCAAACCATAAGACTGCCCATATTAGGAGCGAGATCAACCAGTTCACCCAGCTTCCCAATGAACCATTTTGGAAGTGCTTTGAACGTTTCAAGGATCTGCTTGTCCAATGTCCTCATCATGGAATACAAAGATGGGATTTATGTCGGATTATATATGAGGGCATTAATCCAGCGACAAAGCAGATTCTTGAAACAATGTGTCAATGCAATTTCATGTCTAAAGATAACGGTGAAGCATGGAAATATCTGGAAGATCTCGCAGAAAACACTTTGCAGTGGGAAAGCGTAAGACCACCTACATCTAAGGGAGGTATTCACCAGCTCGATGTTTCTATTCAGTAAAAGCTGAAATGGCAGCGATACAGAAGAAACTCGACGCTATTGAGAACAAATTCTCATCATTCTCCCTAAATCAGGTCATGCTTCCTAAGACCATATGTGGTTGCTGTTCGGATCCTTCACACTTAACGGAAGAATGTCCTATGAATGCATCGTTTCAAGCTAATGCTGCTTTTCAGCAGCGACCTAAAAACGATCCTTATTCTTCCACATACAATCAAGGATGGAGGAATCATCCTAACTTTGCTTGGAATCAAAACCAATAAAGCAATTATCAAAGACCTCCTCCACAGCAACCACAACCATAGAATTAGCCCCCCTTTCAGTCATAAAATTTCTAAAATCCGGCCAACATTTCTACACCACAAGTGGCCGGTACGGACAACTCTTCACTCGCACAAACTTTGGATATGTTCATGAAACATTCCATGCAATTGTCGGCTGAGATGAAGTCTTCTATTGATACCATACAGAAAGACTCCGCCTCCCACGGCGAAAGTATTAAATCAATAAAAAACTAAATTGCACAGTTAAATGCCGCAATGAGTGCGAGAGAGAAAGGGAAACTCCCTTCTCAACCCCTATTGAATCCTGGCTATTCACAAAATCATAATGTGAATGCCATTACTACGTTGAGATCGAGAAAAGTGCTGAATAACCGAGTGGGTGAGCAATGTGATGATGTTAGTGACACCAATGATACCCCAGCCTCTTCTTCTTCCCCTAATTCGTCTAGACTCCCACCTTCATCCGAGCCTATTCTCCGTTTTCCCCAAGGCTCGAACCCTTCGCCCATTTCCTCGAATCTACCTAAAACGATCCCCACTCCAATTCTGGGATCCACTCTATCCCCACAATTCTCTCCAATGTTGGACCAAACCCTTATTGATAAAGCACCTTATCCAAACAGGTTAAGTGGCAACAGACCAAGTCCACAAATGGAGAAGATTGTGGAAATTTTTAAGCAAGTTAACATAAACATTCCTCTCCTAGATGCTATTCAACAAGTTTCGTCATATTCAAAAATCCTAAAGGACTTGTGCACTAGGAAGAGAAAAGTTCAAGTACCTAAAAAAGTTTTCCTTGCGAGTAATGTGAGCACTACTTTTACACAACAACTACCCAAGAAACGAAAGGACCCCGGAAGTCCTACAATTTCAATTTCTATTGGGGGTAAAAATATCAATCGTGCTCTACTCGATTTAGGTGCTAGTGTTAACTTGCTTCCGTATTCTGTTTATGAGCAATTAGGGATCGGAGAGTTAAAGCCTGCGCATTGCACTCTTCAGATGGCCGATCGATCTATCACCCAACCTAGGGGTGAGCTAGAGGATGTGTTAATCAAAGTCGGGGAATTTATATTCCCTGTGGACTTTATCGTTATAGATACACAACCTGTGGAAAACCCACACAATCAAATTCCGGTGATACTCGGTCGACCCTTTTTGGCCACTTCCAACACAATAATCAATTGTAGAAACGGATCCATGACCCTATCCTTTGGAAAGAAGTCAATTGAGCTTAACATTTACAAGTTGGGAAGTGAACCCTCCGAACCCTATGCTCATGTGTGTTCTGTCGAATTAATGGATGTCGACAGCGGCGAATTTGATCAACCTCATGATACTGACTCTTTTCATATGTTGTTGTTTGACCCAACCATATATTCTTCCGGGTCAACATCTAACGCTGATGAGGAACTTTTTATAGAGTCTGATGATCACCCTATTTTTTCTGATGACATTATTCTTCGGGGTATCGACGAAAGCTTTGAGGAAATTTTCGCTGATGAACTCGCATTTTTACATGACACGGGTGTTGAGATGAATCAACTCCAAGACAAAGAGATTGAACCTCCACCCCTTCTTCTGGACAATCACGATAATGCGAGTAATCCATCATCACTATCACTGTGTCATCTCTCCAAATTGAGACACAATCCTTTTCCATTACACCTCTTATCACCTCCCCACTTCTTCACGTCGAAAGGTGACATGTTCTTCCACCAATCTTGGTGCTTCATCGATAAATTTTTTGAATGGTTGGTGTTGACTTTCGGTCTTTGCAAAGCTTGGCATTGACCAATAACCTTGTCCCCCTCGTGTGATTTTGTTTAACTCAAGTTTGGGGGGGGGGTATATTTTGGCTCTTGAAAGAAAAAGAATTTTTATAAGATTGTGAGCCAAAAATAAGTTTGGGGGAGGATTTCACTTGCATTATTTCTTGTCCCCTTTCTCCTCCCAAGTCTACAGGTTTTTGAGCTTAATGGATGACATCAGTGAGGACACTGCTGTAAACAGGTTTGGGGGAGGTTTGTGCTTATTTACGCATCAATTTTCATCATACTTTGCATAAGCACAACATTTTCAAAAATTTTAAAAAAAATTCATTGATAATAAAAGAATAGAAAGTGAAAAATTATATATGAAAGATAGGAATAGTTTAAGAAAACCAAAAAAATTAGAAGTTTTCTTAAACGAACTAGTAATAAATAGTTATGAGCTTTTGTCCCAAGGGTTAGTAAGATGAAGGAAGTCACTAATCTGAGGATAAAAATAAGTCTGAAAAATAGTTTCTATTCTGTAAGCCAAACATTTGAATGTTGATACCCTACTATATGCACTTACACACGTCTTGAAACTTGGGATAGTAGAGTATACCATGAAATGCTCTTGTCTAAAAGCCAAAGTATGAAGGAAATAAAAAAAATGAATAAAATATAAAATGGTGAAGAAAAAAATGAACACTGGTTTTGTTATCGCCAAGGCAGCAATAAAAAAATATAGCGAGGGTGCTTCATCACCTAGTGCCTTAGACCAACTGGTCTGGGAGTCACTGCTAAGCCTTAGGTGGTGCAAGACGAGGAAAATACTATCACCTAATCAGCAAGCACATGAGTAATCGGTCGGTTAGTACCTCAAGAAGTATTAACGGTCGCATGAAAATGTGTGAGCAAATTCAACTAAATATTCAACAATTAAAAAGTACTGAGGCAGATGGATAAGAGTATGATAGCTTGAATTGAATTCTCCGGGTGTAGGGATGTTATTTACAGACACGTAGGGTTATATGATCGATGTTTGGATGAAAGGTAGGAATGAAGAATAAGACGATGTTTTATTGAGGGATGATATGATTTCTAACATCTTTTCATGACTATTAAGATAGGGCTCATGACAACTGAAAAGATAGTATTAGTTAGAAACTCTTATTTTCATAGTCTTTCTTTTATGGTTCTTATCTTTATATGTAAATTTCACCATCTCTCTTTTATTATAGGATTTTGTGGGTGTAATCCGCTGAAAACCCTCAGGAGACAACACTCCTCCTACTAGGGACACCTAGAGGTTTAACGGCTTGTTGCACGTGCTCAGTGCAATCGTGTTTGCCTACGAAAGTGTGCTTAGTTTTCTTCTTTCTTTTTCTCCTTCTCTTGAATAAACTAGTTTGCTCGGGACGATCAAAGATAAGTTTGGGGGTATTTGTTCAGTTGATAAAACTGCACATTTGTTATTACATTTTTCCTACCATTTTCATATTAAAAAAGGTCTTTATTATAATATATCATACATATAAGGGTTTATCTGTAAAAATAATATTTTCCATGTGTTGATATATTATAATTAGCATTTGGTAGGAAAATGTATGCAAATAATATCATTGACCAAATCCTAAGAGAACAAAGTCTACTAAATATTATTTGAGTTGTTGTGCAGAATTTTTCCAAGTTGTGCAGAATTTTTCAAGACTAAAATCAAGGAAATCAAGTTGTTAAAGAAAACTTGCCTAATTAAGAAAGCAAAACTTGGAGACCAAGTCTGGCAGCAACCACGAGAAGATTTCCATGTTACAAAGGTTCCAAGGATCACTAAATGTCACAAAGACAGAGCCTCTGAAGTTTGATGAAGGGCTGAGATTTAATGGCCGTGGATCCGCGGCCATACCCCCCTTGGGCCGTGGATCCGCGGCAATCTTGGGGAGATACGAAGTGCAAAATTTTTGGGTGAATCTCTGCTGTTATTTACCTAATTTGGAAGCAAAGGTTTCTGGCTTTGGACTATAAATATGGACCGAGAGCCTCTTAGAAAAATCATCAAGCCGACGAGATCACGAAGTCCCAGACGGCTCACGCAACCAGGCTGATCATCAACTGTTCGTCTACCTCCTTAGAAGAGATCGAGAAGCATCTAGAAATTGTAATCATTTTCTAAGGATTCAAGTGTAATGAATATTGTTGATTAATAAAGGTAGCTTTCTTTTTCTTATTATATTTCTTCGTAGTTTAATTATGCAATTTCTTTCCATCTCTTTTTCTCCCAACATGCGCGAGTAATTCTCCGCTTGTTAGGGTTCGTAGGATTAGGGTAGGTTAATGGATGATGAACATCCCTAAACCCTTTTTAAGTCCTATAAAGTTTATGAACTTTATCAAAAGAATCATTAACATCCTAATCGGGCGCGCTAACAATTCTTTGTTAGTCCCGACCGCGATCAGAGATTAGATTAATGATTGTTTTGGTAAAGGCTTGATATGAACGGAGTTCCGTGTCGAGATAAGGGTTAAGAGTTGGATTCCTTTTCCCTCCAGAGACCATAATCTACACGCATCACCGTCGTTCTAGTTTTAAATCTATTAAAGAATAAAAAGGGTAACTTTTAATTAATCGTCCATAACTACTAAATCCTAATGAACCCTACAAGCCCCCTTATTATATTAACTACATCCATAAATAATCTAGATCTATATTTTGCATTAGTGCTTAATGTAGATCTAGAAACCATTCCACAAAATTCTTTATCCCTCCTCTCTTTCAACACATCTAAAGTAAGAGTAAAAGATTCAACGTTTCCCTGAGGACGACACGTACTCACCTCGGTCTAACTACACGCGACACCGTTTTGATTGCGGTTATTCTACAAAAAAACACTTTTTCGTACCAATTAGGGGGAAAGAAGGAAAATATTTTGGATCTTGAAAGAAAAGATTTTTTTTTGCACGATTGTGAGCCAAAAATAAGTTCGGTGGAGGATTTTATGGTTATTAACTCTTTTCCCCTTTTCTAATCATTGAGAACTTTTCCTCCCAAGTCTACAGGTTTTGAGCTTAAAAGATGACATCAGTGAGGACACTGTTGCAAATAGGTTTGGGGGGAGATTTTTGCTTATTCATTTTGCATTATAATAAATAGAAGCACTAATTTTTTTTGAAAATAAAAGTTAGAAAGTTAAAAATACATATGAAAGATAGGAAGAAATTTAAGAAATGCAAGAAAATTAGATGTTTTAAAACGAAGCTAGTAATAGGTAGTCATGAACTGTTGTCCCAAGGGTTAGTAAGATGAAAGGAATCACTAATCTGAGAATAGAAATAAGTCTGAAAAATAGTCCCTATTCTTGAGTCCAAACTTCTGAACATTGATACCCTACTATGCGCACTTGCACATATCTTGAAACTTGGGATAGTAGAGAATACCTTGAAATGCTCTTGTCTAAGAGCCTTAGTATGAAAACAATAAAAAAAAAATCAACAAAATATAAATGGTGAAGAAAAATGAACACTGGTTTTGTAATTACTTAAGGCAGCATAAAAAAAATATAGCGAGGGTGTCTTATCACCCAGTGCTTTAGACCAATTGGTTTGGGAGTCACTGCTAAGCCTTAGGTATTGTAAGACTAGGATATTGCTAATTACGCCTTAATAAGTGAGCACATTTGGTAATTAGTTGGTTAGTACCTCAAGAAATATTAACGGTCACATGAAGAATGTGTGGGCAAATCCATATAAAGCATCACCGGTTAAAAAGTACTAAGGAATAAGGACAAGGGTATGATAGCTTGAATTGAATTCTCCAAGTGTAGGGATGCCTTTTACACACACGTAGGGGTATATGATCGATGGAAGGTAGGGAGGAAGACTAAAAACGATGTTATATTGAGGGATGATGTGATTTCTGACATCTTTTCATGACCATTAAGATAGCGCTCATGAAAACTAAAAAGTTAGTGTAGTTTGAAACTCTTATTTTCAAGATCTTTCTTTTATATGTTTCTTATCTTTGTATGTAACTTTCATTTTCTTTCTTTTGTTATGGGATTTTTTGGGTGAAATCCGCTGAAAACCCTTAGGAGACAACACTTCTCCTATTAGGGACACCTAGAGGTTTAAAAGCTTGTTGCATGAGCTAAGTGCAATCGTGTGTTGCCTACGAAAGTGTGCTAGGTTTTTAATAAATAGTTTGCTCAGGATGATCAAAGATAAGTTTGGGGGTATTTGATTAGTCAAATATATTGCATATTTGTATGAACATTTTCCCTATTATTGTTAAGTGCTAAAAGGTGTTAATTGTAAATAAAGAACATATGTGGGTTTATTTGTAAAAGTTTATTATCACATGTTTCTTTATTTATAATTAATATAATTAGGGAAAATATATGCATATAATATTTAAATGAAATATTAGTAATTAAAATATGCATATCATATCAAATATTCCTAATCAATATTCTTAAGATATTGTATCATATAAATGGTTGGAATAGTATCTCAAAAATACCAAATGCTACCAACAAATTGATTTGAGATATTTTGCAGGTATTAGCTCAGGTCTGAAATTTATATAGGAGATCCAAGTCAAATCGGGATATCGAAACTGAATCTGCCAAATTTTAGAAGCAAATCGAGGAATCTAGCAATGACAGAAACTAAAGACAATATTTTCAGAATCTATATATCAAGAGGATCTCCAAATATCAAGAAGAAAAGCCAGAAAAAATCCCAAGTTCCAAACCCACCAGAGGGCGGCGGATCTGCGGTTAATCATGGGATTGGGCGTCGGAACTGCGGTCTGATGGTGGCCGTTGGATCTGGGATTTTGGGAACAAGATCTTAATATAAACTAATCCTATATGGAATCTAGGGTTTGTACTTTCAGGGGTTATATAAAGGACTGAGAGCTGTGCATTCAAAATCATCAAAAAAATACCATATAATTATCTATTCATCTTCCTCCATAAAGAGAGAAATCTAGAGCGAAACCAGGGTTCTTGTAATCTACCTTTTTAAGAAGAAAGTTGTAATGCAATGTCACGACCCGAAAATTTGGCACGTGATCGGCATGAGAATTACATGAAGTCTACAGGACCCCACCGTAATTCAAGTAAGCCGAAACCCAGAAATCTAAACCTTTTTGCGGAAAATAGTGGAGGTGCAGTTTTGAAACATCGGAATAATGAAATTCAAACCATCCTTTTAAAATATAAGTCATATCATATGAAAATACAACAATTTACTATTTTTTAAAACATTTTCGTCCTTGAAAATTTGTGCAGCACCTCCCTTATATATTTTGATCCAAAACAACATACATGCAATATATAGGCATCCCCAAGCGGGAGCTAGCTGTAACATTTTGAAATATTGTAGATAATTAATTACTTTATTTATTTAATTAAAAATGCTATTTTAATAACTTTATTTTATTAATGAGACCTTTTAATATGTGGTAAAGTAATTTAGTAAATGAGTAGTTTGTTTATATAAAAATAAGTGTCGTGAGGGGTTTTAGTGAAATGTTAGCTTCATTGTGTTAATTAATATTATGTGAGGGTTATTATGTAAATGGGTTAGGTCATGGTTAAGATTAGTACAACCCTCATAGACACCACACCCTAGGATAAACCTTATGCTCACACATCCTACTTGCATGAATGCACCACTCTACTTCATGGTGAAACCTCCTCCTAACCTTATCATTCCTTATTCTTAACTTGTACATAATTGTTTCAGTTGAGGTATTAAGGTTTGAAACAAATAACCTAGCGTAGTGAAAATCATCTACCTCATTTAAGAAAGAGAAAGGAAATGAAATGCTAAGTATTGGTGTTCCTCAACTCAAACCCTCAAGATAGGATTATATGTGCTTGTGCATCTTTGAAGGAGTCTTTCAGTTGATCATTCAATTGGTATAATTTCCAATCCTGTATATTCTAAGTTTAGTACTGTTTTAGTATAGAAGCAAGATATCGGTAAATATCGTATTTGGTTAAATTGTGGCTCTGTTTTGAATCTGCTATAGGTTAGTTAATTTTTAGAAAAATCAAATAATACAGTAACCTTGTAAATTGGACCTAGAATATACACAAGAAACACGGACCCATTCTATGGATTTTCAACCGGCGACCCCCACCATTTTTCCGTGCTTGCCGGTTTTTCGTGGGAATTGGCTGTTGAGTTTTTTTTGGGTAGCTCTATGTATGTCTTTTAGGGTGTCTGGTATAGTTAGTTTATGTTATATATTCAGTATATAGAATCTGGAAGCAAATTCTTGTTTTGGGTTATAATTCTAAATACGATATGGATATTTCGTGTCACGATTCACAGCGAAGGGTTAGATCAGGTTAGTATAAGTTTTAGATAGTTCAAAATATTCGCACGTAGCATGTTTAGTATGTAAATCTTGTAGTTTCACGTTTTCGCCGTATCAGAGTTTAGACGTTTCTTATACGAAAGTTAATTTCGATATTAGGTTCGACCGTGGGGACTTCGGAGACCGCAGGGAAGGGAAAAGGATTGATGACATCCGAGTAGATTCGACGTATTCCGGTGAGTAGACTAAACATCTACCGGGGGATTTTGTATGGATGGTGTAATACGTCCGTAATTAGAAGTTTAGCTAATTAATTTCCTTTGCATTGTGTATATGTTTAAAACTAAAAACTTCATCGTTTGCATTCATATCTATAAAATTCCATTGTCTAACACTTGCTAGGACACTGCACTAATTATCGATGAGTCATGTTGCACGCGCACATATCTACATGTTACACTACACCTCATCGGTATTGATATGTCGCGTAACCACTTAGAACCTGCTATGTCGCATATGATTCACTTCATACTATAAGCATCATTAATCGTAGTTGTTTAGCATTGCTTTTATTATTGAAACTTATCATGTTTCCCTTTCAAATTGTTATTAATTGTGGCACAAGATGTATTGGATTTGAGAATTTCTGGTTTTGAGTTTTATACACTATTAAGTTATATTCATTGGTTCTTCATAATTGATGTGATATGTCCACCATGAGATGTCGTTTTTATGATTTGGATTTACTCTGAACCGAGTGGGGGGGCTATACGGTTGCGGATTTATGTGTAATCCAGACTGAGTGGGGGGATATACAGTCGGATACATGGTGGAACCGGTCGAGACCGAGGGGCAGGAGAGCCGCATTTGAGGCGGGGAGCCTAGCGAGGATACTCGATACCGGAGATAGTTGTAAAACACGGCGGATATCTGGTGGATACCCACTGATGTTTCTGATTGGCAGGATCGTTCGGGGAACGATGTCTGCTAAAACAGAAGATTTGTGTCGATGTTGGACACGGAAAATGAATATTAAATTGGAAATGACCGATATTTAGAGATATTTGATGAGATTTCAGTATTGTGTTAAACATTTGTTTAGTACATATTCATGCATCAATGTGATACTATACTTCATGCTTATCTTGTCATTTTTACCATTATTCCGGCATGCTTACGATATCAACTGTTAGATATTAGTTTTGCTTACTGAGTTGTCAACTTACTCCCATTGTGCCTTAGTTCCTTGCGAGAGACGCGTTGACGCATATGTAACGTTTTAGAAATCATTATGTGAATTTTTCCGTTTTGGGGTAAAATTGTCGGTATTTCTGTTTTAAACCGACTGTGATCAAACGGACATATAGACTTTTCAGCACCTAGTTTAGCTAAAATAAAGCTAGTGCGCAAGTTTTGGGAGTATATGAGACGTTTTGGTTCAATTTGAATTTTTCCCAATTTTAATGTTATTTTAATGCGGTATTCACATTTTGGGAAATTTCTCTTTAAGCGATCTTTTCATCAATTTATTCTTGAGTAACCTAACCCACATGTATCTAGATATTTGTGTGGAGGTTAGGTTTATTGGATTAAAGAAAAGAGAAGATGCATGCATGTGTGCATGTGTAGTGTGAATGCATTAACTTTGCATTTAATGGGAAATTGCTAGGTAATTCCTCACAAAACTCTCCCTTTTCCCCCTTGGCCGAAATCCCTTCCTCCTCTACTGCCCTTGATCATTTCTTTTCCATTCTTGCATCATTCTAGCTCAAAACATCCCCAAAATTCCAAAATAAATCACAAAAATCACATCTTTGATTACTTTAGCATCTTGGAGCTAGGAAAGCTTAGATCTTTGTGTTCTTGAGGCTAGGTAATGATCGCTATCCCTTCTTTATATAGTTTTTGTGCTTTGTAGCTAGTTAGATTCAGTTTAGAATGATTAAAGTTAGGGTTTGTGCGTAATATCGTATTTTAGTATCGTTTTGTGATATCTATGACCTGCTGTGACCCCGAGATTTTTCTAGAAAACCAAACAATGTAGTTTTGTAGTACCTGTGACCATAGGACCCCACCTGAGACACGACCCCACCTGCTCGGACCTCGGCCGGCGACAGGAGGCCAAATTCCGGCGACCTCGGCACCTAGGGTGAATTAGGGTGTGGATTTTGGAGGGTATCTCTATGCCTTGGTTTGGATGTTTTTGGTCTTGTTTGTTTGTTTAGTTTTAACTGTATGCAAAATCTAGGATCACTTAGGTAGGTTGTAGTGTTTTGTGTTCGCGCGATACGTTATACGACACGAATCGTACGCTTTAGGTGGTTTTGCCCTTAAGTTGTTTTCTTCGTGTCGCTACGTATGTTAGCCACAATACGAATACTTAAGAGGATGTTTTGTGTTGTTGTGTCGATTAAAAATAGTGTGTACGTGTTTTAGGGTTATTATTAATATACACTTGTTTTATTGTCTTACTGTTGTAGGTTCGCAGGCGAGGACTACGGACACTGCTACAAAGGGAAATCAGGTGGTTGGCTACACTTAACCAGGAGTGTTGGTGAGTAGATTTAACATCTACAGGAGAATCGCCTGCATGGCGTTATGCATCTGGGCTAGAAATGATTAGATTTGTCGCATATTCTATGTCAGATTTAGAATTTGCACATTTACCCTACTACGTAGTAATTGTTGTGCTTGGACTAGTATCCTTAGGACACTGCACTATTATTGACGGCTTATGTTGCACGAGCACTGATTGTATGCCACGCCACACACACCGTCAATAATTACAATGTCACGCACAACCCATATATATAGAAATGATATTGTCTGGTTAGAGACATTGATTCATATTTTATTATGCTTATGACATATAGCATACCTGTACACTTACATGCTAGTTACCCATATACCTATATGGTATTGTACCATTGTGATAGATATATACACATATGAGACATAGCTACTTGTACATATACCTGGAGGGTATTATGGATAGGTATAGACACATACCTTGCTACAGCTACTTTGACATCATACATACTTACATAGGGACACACATATCTTGCTATACCGACATGGTTACGCATACCTTGTTATAGCTACATGTTCACCTGTCTATATTGTTGCATCTGATTTCGGGAAAATCAGGAACCGTGTGATATATTTATTTAACTGGTTGCAGTTAAATAGTTGTTTTCCTTTATATGCTCATATTACTGTTTCATATTGCATATACTACATTCATAGATGTCATATGATGTTCTCTGATATTTTTACTACTATGTATATATAACAGTGCAGTGGGACGCAGTTATATATGCCTTTACACCAATATTAATGGAATACAACAACAACAACAACTGAGCCTTTTATCCCAAGCATATGGGGTAGGCTACATGAACCAACATGAGAATCACGCCGGGTCCAGCACATAAATCCTCTGTCTCCACTCACTTCTATCAAACAATATACTTTCATTGAGTCCTTTGGCAACCATATCGTTTCGTATCACCTCCATCCATGTTTTCTTCGGTCTCCCTTTTGCCCTTTTGCCATTGCCCATATCGAGAGTATCTATTCGTCGAACCGGTGCTTCCATAGGTCTGCGTCGCACATGACCAAACCATCTTAGCCGGTTTTCCCGCATCTTCTCCTCCACGGGTGCTACACCAACTTTGGCACGAATATCCTCATTTCGCACCTTATCTTTTCTAGTGTTACCGCACATCCATCGAAGCATGCGCATCTCCGCTACGTGCATCTTCTGTGTATGATGCTTCTTAGGAGCCCAGCATTCTGTACCATATAATAAGGCAGGCCGAATAACGCTCCGATAAAACTTCCCTTTCAATTTTAACGGAAAGTTACGATCACACAAAATCCCTGTTGCACTCCTCCATTTCAACCAACCAGCTTGGATCCTTTGATTAACATCACTATCGATCTCCCCATTCCTTTGGATGATGGAACCTAGATATCTAAACTGGTCGCTCGGTGATATCTCTTGCCCTTCCAATGTTATACCAATATGGTTTTGACTTCTCTGGCTACTAAATTTGCAGTGCATATATGCTGTCTTGGACCTGCTCAATCTGAATCCCCGAGATTCCAATGTTTGCCTCCATAATTCCAATTTGGCATTAACCCCTGCTTTCGTCTCATTTACTAGAACAATATCATCAGCGAATAGCATACACCAAGGGACCTCATCTTGGATAGTTCTAGTAAGCTCATCCATCACGATGGTAAACAGAAATGGACTTAATGCAGATCCTTGATGTAAACCAATAGTAATCGGAAAATCACTTGTTAAGCCGCCGCAAGTTCTGACATTTGCCACTACTCCGTCGTACATATCCTTGATTATGTCAATATACTTGACGGGGACCCCCTTCTTCATCATTGTCCCCCATAATACCTCTCTAGGTACCTTGTCGTACGCTTTTTCTAAATCAATAAATATCATATGCAAATCTCTTCTCCTCTCTCGAAAGCGCTCGACAAGTTGACGAAGCAAATGAATTGCCTCTGTCATCGATCGTCCAGGCATGAACCCAAATTGATTCTCTGTTATCTTAATATCCTTAGCCTGTGTTCAATCACTCTCTCCCAAAGTTTCATGGTGTGACACATCAGTTTTATTCCACGGTAGTTTGAGCAACTTTGAATGTCACCCTTATTCTTGTAGATAGGTACAAGGATACTTTTCCTCCATTCATTTGGCATCTTTTTTGTCTGCCAAATCTTATTAAACAGATCTGTCAGCCATTTAACGCCTATTTCTCCTAAGCATCTCCAAATCTCGATAGGAATCCCGTCAGGACCAACCGCTTTTCTTAAACCCATTCTGTTCAAAGCTTCTTTAACCTCAGGAAGTCTTATTTTACGCATGAAATCACGATTTATATCTTGAGATTGAATGACAAGTCCATCCAAATTCTTAGTAAAGCTCTCATTGAACAATTTGTCAGAATAATCTCTCCATCTTTCCTTGATATCCTCATCTCGAACTAAAACCTTCTGATTTTCATTTTTGACACACTTGACCGCACATAAGTCTCTAGTCTTCCTTTCCCGCATTCGAGCAATCCGGTATATATCATTTGCAGCCTCTTTACTGTCTAATTTCTCACACCTCCTTGTAGACCTTAGATTTAGCTTCCCGAACAGCTTTCTTAACTTCCTTTTTAGCCATTTTGTACTTCTCAAATCTCTCCACATCTCTACTTTTCTTCAAATCTTTATAAGAATCCCTTTTAATTTTAATAGCAGCCTTTACATCTTCATTCCACCATGATATGTCCTTAGATGGTAGAGCACCACCTCTCGACTCACCAAGTAAATCTCTAGCTACTTTCTTGATACAACTAGCCATTTTGTTCCATGTTTTGTCTGGGTCATCTTCCGACTGCCAATCCGCTTCTTGTACTACACGATCTATAAAAGCCTTTTGGTTACCTTCTTTCAATCGCCACCATTTAATTTTAGGCTCTACCTTACGTCTAATCTTCCTAGGTTCTCTTCTAAATCGAAAATCTAGAACTAAAAGTCTATGTTGAGTGGTTACACTCTCACGTGGCACTACCTTACAGTCGATGCAACAACCTCTATCTATTCTTCTCGTCAGAACAAAGTCTATTTGACTAGCACTTGATCCGCTCCTAAAAGTGATAAGGTGGGACTCTCTTTTCCTAAACCAGGTGTTTGCTAAGATCAAGTCATAAGATAAAGCAAAATCTAGAATCGAGTCACCTACTTCATTCCTTTGTCCGAAACCAAAACCTCCATGGATAGTATCAAACCCACTACGATTAGTACCTACATGTCCATTAAGATCACCACCAATAAATAACTTCTCTCTACTAGGTATACTTTGCACCACCTCGTCTAAATCCTCCCAGAATATACGCTTACTAGCGTCATCAAGACCTATCTGTGGTGCATAAGCACTAATAACATTAAGGATCTCTCCACCTAGAATAAGCTTAACCAGTAAAATTCTATCACCTTTTCTCCTAATCTCAACTACATCCTCAAGCAACCGTCTATCTATGATTATGCCTACCCCATTTCGATTTTTATCTCTACCCGTATACCAAAGCTTATAACCCCAAGGCTCTATGACTCTACTCTTTTCACCTACCCACTTAGTTTTCTTGCAAACACATAATACCAACTCTCCTCCTAATCATCACCTCCGCTAATTCTATTAGTCTACCCGTAAGGGAACCTATGTTCCAGGAAGCTAGACGGATCCTATGAAACCCTTGCTTATTTGTCACTACACCCGGGGTCCGATATAGCACGCCGTCTCTGGACGACGACCCTTGCTTATTTGTCACTACACCCGGGGTCCGATGTAGCGCGCCGTCTGTAGACGACGACCCTTGCTTATTTGTCACTACACCCGGGGTCCGATGTAGCGCGCCGTCTCTGGACGACGACCCTTGCTTATTTGTCACTACACCCGGGGTCCGATGTAGCGCTCTGCATCTGGACGACAACCGAGAAGCCCTTGCATATTTAACACTGCACCCGGGATCCGATGTAGCGCGTCGCTGAGTAGGGGATGCCCCAACGATATTCTTATTATGGTTCATGTCATAGAATGTGACAAAGTTTTACGTTGGCTATCACAAGCCTACCACAACCCTCACCCTTTCTCATCCGGACTTGGGACCGGCAACGGTGGGTTTCCAATATTAATGGAATGAGACGCTAATATATGTGTATTGATTCATGCATTCATACATATTCACTACTTGATGTTTTCTGGATTTGAGGATCGTGGTTGTTTCATGAAATTATGCATTATTTGAAAAATCCGGTTTCTCTTGATATGATATTTCGGCTTCCACCATGAGATTTCTCGGTTCTGAGCTTATATATACCCCATGCGAGGAGGAGTCGTGGGCCGTGTGCGGGTATATGGTGGAGCCCGGTTGGTTCCCCGAGGCAAGAAGATCGAAGGTCCATGCCGTTGAGCCCGGCTGGGGGCGTTTGCCATCCGGTGACAGTATTTGGACTCGACGTATATATGAGGGATATCGATCGAGGTTATGTACGTGCATGCCTTGCAGATTGCGGGTGGTGCTTACCCAGGTTATTAGGATGTACGTACAAAACATTGGAGGGCCAGTCCTAGGTGATGGCGCTTCAGAGATCAGTATTTTGGTGTCGATGCTGGATGCTTGTTTCATGATGTTTTGGGTGTCGATGTTAGACACTCACCTTATATGAAACTTACTTTATACTGATATTGTACACAATGAATATGTGGGATATATTGATGTTGGACATTCAGGATATATGAGATATATTGATGTTGTACACTCAGGGTATATGAGATATACTGATGTTGGACATTCAGGATATATGAGATATATTGATGTTGTACATTCAGGATATATGAAATATATTGATGTTGTACATTCAGGATATATGAGATTTACATGATATGAGAGCCAGTAGTGGGACTGATTTGAGAAATTGGGATTTGGATTGTCTTGATGGATTTTGATCCTACCACGATGTCAGGATTCCGTGGAAATGACATGTTTCATTCCATACTCTATATTTACTGTTTATGCACTGCTTCATGCATTAGTGTACCTGTTAGAGTACCTTCCATGACTGTTGCATTTACATACCTTTATTCATATCATTTATTCATGTACTTTAGTACCTGATAGAGTACCTTACATGACTGTTACCTTCATATCGTCATATTATTGCTTCATGTATTAATTGTATCTGCTAGTGTACTTTTCATGATTATTGCATTACATGTGACTATTCATTGATATTAAATGCTTATGTTAGATTCGCGCTGTACGTACATACTCACGATTATCTGCATATGTTATTTACTATTCACGAGTTGGAAACTCACCCCCGTTGTGCCACAGTGTTTGCAGGTGTTCCTCAGGATAGTCAGAGGCCATGCTATTTCCATCCTTCGTATCATCTTTTGGCTGCGGATACCACTTCGCCTGACAGTGTGCAGTTTTGCTCAGGTGGGTTTTGTGGTTATCCGATGTTGTGTTGTATATTCGTTGTATCCATGTACTCTCCATCTACCAGTATTATGTATGACTTAGTGACTTGGTGTGAGGACGATATTGTATATTATCTGTGACTTGGAGGTTTTTATGCAGTTTTATTTATATCGACTCTTTCTTCGCTACGGCGTCGTATATCTGTTGTGGTGTTTGTTTTCCGCCGTTGGGCGTGGATTTTGCTCCTGTTTGGGATGCCTTACTTTATATTTATGTTGTACCCATTTTGGGGGGCTTGTTTTACAAAGGAGGTGCTGCCAAAATTTTATGGAATAAAGTGAAACTTTAAAGAATTTGGGTTATGATTTCAAAGGTTTTGAAAATACTATTATCACTTTCTTATTACTTTTGATGGTTTAGATTGCTGGGTTTTAGCTTTCTTTTACTACGTTACGCCTGTAGATGTTGCGTAGTATTAGGGCCGTCACGTGCCAATTTCGGGTCGTGACAAAGTTGGTATCAGAGCGCTAGGTTTTACCTTTCGGAGTGTAGGATGACCTTGGTATGATGGAGTAGGTAGCTTAAGCAGAGTAACGTAGTGTGTGTATGTCTGCAGCATACTCACGATGCAGTACTCCGCCTAAAGTGCCTAAGTACAAATTTCTTGAAATTCCTTCCTTGATGATACATATTCTTGTGATTCGATTTCCGTGTTCTTATCGAATCTTATATTCTATTTATAGCCTTTGCCGCCGACGACTATGGGGACTCAGAAAGGTGCAGCGATGGCCGAGGTCAGAGTGGACTCGGGTGAGACGAGGACTGACCAGGATGGCACGCTCGTTGCACAGGTGCAGACGGTTTCGCCTTCGGCTGAAAGTATCGTTAGGCTTGTGGTAGATATGCAGGACTTGCGCCAGACGATGAGTTCATTGGTTGAGGCCATTCGAGCGCAGTGACAGGTGGTTATCACCCCTGTTACCCAGTTGTTCCTGGCGGTCAGCACACAGTATTCCGTCACCTACACAGCAATAGTGGATGTAGCCCCAGTTGACGATACACGTCTTCCGGAGACTTTAGGAGTTTCGGATCAAAGGAGGGCTCATGCAGGTGTGCCAGCCCATAGACAGAGGTTCAGTCATCGTGACAGGTTTCGTGCACGTCATGGGAGTACAAGAGGCTTGAGGCGAGGACAGTCGTCTAGCTCTTATCCCCAGAATGGTCAGCAGTTTTCTTCCGGATGTTATCGGTGCGAGAGTTTGGATCATCGGGTTCGAGTTTGTACCGAGCCACATAGTCGCGAGGCAGCTATACCACAGATAGGAGGATTTCAGCCTGTTGCGGGTAGAGGACAGACTCGGGAATTTGCTTCTACTCATCGGGATGCGCGGGAGTCCAATGCTGAGTTTGCAAGTATTCTAAATCCGCATGTTCTTTTGTTTCGTAGGTTGGTTTTGGTTGGGATCAGGTCATCATTGTTGCGGGTTCGGAGTGATGTCATTCCGAAGTCGGCTTTTGTGTGCGCTACAGACTTTATGTGTTGTGGTGGTATCGTTAGACTCGCCAATGCCCTAGCAGCATTCCTGGATATAATGAACCAGAATTCTACAGGTCGTTCCTCGACCAGTTATTATTATGTTATTGACTACATTCTGGTCTATTCTAATGTGTCTTGAGGAATAGGAGTAGCACTTGAGGATTTGTTTTGCAGACATGGGGAGAGCCCCAGCGGTTTGCTAGATTCTCGGAGTGTTTCTTTAGGCTTGTTTGTGTTGACTCCTAGGTCTTATAGTTACGGGAGACGGTTTCTTTGTTGGATATAGTGCCCTCAAAGTCAATTATTGGATCGTAGGCATGTGATTGCAATGATTGAGGAGGACCTATACCGGTAGGACAGTCTTACTCGAGATGATAGTATGCTATCTGGTATGCCTTTATCAGTCGTGTATAGGTTCAGATGACTGATCGCTATTACACGTTGATAGAGCCCTTAGGATCTTGCTTGACTACCAACAGTATGATGGCGATCATATACGTGAGAGTTGGGTGGTCTATAAGCACATCCTTAATAGTGGTCCCTAGTCATGGGAGTTTCGAGACAGGCATCGATACTCCGGAGTAGACTAGTGTATACAGTCGAGACCCCGACGAGGGGCGGTGGCCGGTCTCACAAGCCACTGGTGTCAGTTGGATCACCTAAGATGTATACAGGTGCTCATTGGGTTATGAGTACACCGGACAGGACTCGCCGGGAACCTGCTAGTTGGTATTGTACCTATCGTCAGATAGCAGTTCCTTGGTGACATGTGTACAGGTTAGTTCATTGACCTGAGGTCGTCATTTGTCTCGTGTGAGTTCCCACTATGCTTTGATTTCTACCCTACCACGGCTTAAAAGAGTCATGCAAACAGGTATTTTTTGGGTACAGTCCCGAGCCACATGGAGTCAAGTTAGCGGATCGGCAGAGGATTCGTCTCTCCCGGTATTGGGGGTGAGATCGCGCTGTGTCTAGGAAAGCCATTACACCAAGTCCTTGGCCAAGGCAGGTGAGAATTACTGGTAAGTATTCCAGTAGTTTCTCAGGGTGTTCAGGGCTTGTCTCCGACACGACTTATACCGCTATTGGGGGTCTGACGTTACCAGCCCCCTAGGCCCGATATGCGATACTCATAGACGAACGGACCGGACTGTATATATATTGTCATTGTTAGGCTCAGTAGAGTTCCAGGATGAGTTCGCTCATTGGCTTCCCTTGAGGTCAGTACATGGGCAGCCGTTACGCACTGCTATTGCCGCTGACGGCTTGTGGTTAAACCCACTGCCAGGGTACTGATGAGTCATTAGAGTCCCCCACAGATAGTTTCCCAAGTTCGGGTGAAACGTTGTAGAGGCTGTATGGTTTTATGGCAGGATTCAAAAAATGCACGTGCGTTTACGCACGTGTCATATTTCGGGCAGATAATACTGGTGGGCTTTGGTTTAAGCCAGATCCGAGTATTATACTTTGTAGATATAATATCTTTGTCTCAGTTGCATTTGTATTCGGTCGTAATACAAATACGGGTATATTTATACTGTTACGGGGTTATCCTGAAATTCGTTTCGGGATCGCTTTTGGAAGTTGCCAGTTTTCTATCACCCGTATTAAACATTCGGTCTAATACGGATTTATCTTTTCTTGAGGGTGAGTCTTGAGAGGAAGCTTCTTGGTTGGTGACTTGGTTCATGACTCATGGTTTGCATTAATTAGGTTTATGAGGTGTATTAGTGAGTCACCCTTTTCCATTAATGTGTTTTGTTCTTGCTAAGATATTTCTTCTTGATCTTTTATCTTATGGTCACCACCCCTTTTGCTCCTTCACTCACCCCACCTCTTTATATTGGCCGGCCCCTTCATTTGGAAGGATGATGGATTTAGGAAAAAGATGGTTGTTGTTTAAAAAAGATTATGGATTTGGTTCATGGAAATTAGATAGCTCATTTCTCAGTTCATTCCATTCAAAAGGCAACTTCATTAACCGTTCATCCATGGTTTTGGATGAAGCGAGACAAAGTGTTCTACTCATTCTCTATATCAATCTTGGTCATCTCTTTTAGCAAACTTGATGATCGAGTTGCCTCGGTATAGAGGCGGGAGCCCGTTTAAAGATCCGTAGATGTGGTGCCACCTCGACGAGGAGCCAGGAGATCGGAGCAGCCACAACGGAGCGTGGGATGATGGTTAAAGAACGAAGGACTCAGATCGTTCGGTATAACCTTTCTACCCTCTTTGTAGTTTTTTAGTTTAGCGTTAATGGTAGATCCGGGTAATAGTATGCGATAGCGCCAGTTATAAAAGTTTTGTTCCGCATTTGGCGTCAGTTTGACGGCCGGGGCGCTACCATATACTTACATGGTATCAAAGCCACGCCATTAAGCTTTACTAACTTGTACTAACGCGTTTAAAATATCGATCGAACGGATTTTCGAAAATCGCA
The DNA here is from genome assembly GCA_030015575.1 of Agapanthus africanus. NCBI lineage: Eukaryota > Viridiplantae > Streptophyta > Magnoliopsida > Asparagales > Amaryllidaceae > Agapanthus > Agapanthus africanus. Next base: position 232,812,828 of record JASDDO010000012.1, read on the forward strand.
ATTTCCATGTCCAAGGTTTCTGTCGATTTTTAAAAAGGCCTAAAAATCATTTTGATCATCCCAGAAAATCGAGCAGGCTTTTATTAGAACACAGAAGAAATTTGATCCACTGTTTCGACTGTACTGCCGCGGAACTGCCACCAAAGCCTAGCTTTGGCCGCGATACCGCGGCCGTCTTGGTGATTCAGTTGGCCATTTTTCTTCTGGGGCTTCTACATGGGAAATTGTGGTTTCTGGAATAGTTCTTTTGGGCCCGGATTTTAATACTGTACAGCAGATGTACGTGGGGCCCACTTCGGGAAGTTTTGTCGATCGAAATTTAAACGTGTTAGTTTACAGTAATTACATTATATCTCCAACCGTGAATTTCATTCGAGCGGTAAATTGTGTCTAATTGCTATAGTTCTTTTAGACGGATTTGCGAACGCGACATTCGTGTTGATGTTCTATGTTGTGCTGTGATGTTGCGGATTTGTCGTGGTGGATAGCAGTGTGCAATGGTAGTGCAGTTTGGATTTATTTGTACATTTGATATTGCGGGGCGAGCGTCCAACATGTGGACTGCCGTCACTGCCTGTTTGTATAATATTCTTTTGGGGCACGACCGGGCTGAGGTCGATGTACCCGTTGTACATATTTTTCATTTCTGTACTAGGTTTACCCCGCGACGGGGTGCACGGATAGCCGGGTTCTGGAGGGCAACGGGTCCGCATCTCATGGCTTTAAGAGGAAGAGGGGACTCACTCTAGAATTGGCAGACTATTCGCCGCACTCGTGGGGGTACAGGTTGACCCAAGGAGGGGTGCTCAAGTTACCGGATTCCGTGAAGTGCAGGGTGGTCCATTCACTTTGCTGTAGGGGGCTGCCTCGCTTCAGATTTTGGCGGGTAACTTGCCGCACCCGTAGGGGTCTAGGTTTCATTTCACAGGCTATCCACACGACCAAGGGAACGTCGGGTTTCAGCAGCGGCTCTGTGAAACCCGGGGATCCCAAATTATCTGTATTGTTCTGTGATGCTTATTACTTTTCTGTAATGTTGCATATTATCACGCCTGGAGCGATTATTGTATATTGGTATATATACTAGTAGATGTTGTATATGTTTTACACCCGTGCTAGTATAGTCCCTGCTCTGTCGTTAGTTAAGTAACCTAACGGGTGATGACGGGACCCAGTGACGAATGCGGATGGCATATACGTACATTTTATTTTCGTTCTTTTCTGGTGTGATTAATTGATGGGACCGCGTTGATTCTGATCAATGCAAAGGAAAACAAACCTGTTTGGATGTTGTTGGAACAGTTTTAAAAAGAGTTATTACATAGATGTTTCCTTTTGTTTTGCACAGTGATATTCGGTTGGAATATCCTGCACCTCATTCGACGAGGCAAGGGCCGATATCCCTTCACCGGGAGTGACCCCTTCGACAGAAGTTTGCGTCAGGGTAATAACTTTACTATAGTCGATTACATGTTGCTTTGCATCGCGGTATTCAGTTAGAATATCCTGCACCTCATTCCACGAGGAAAGAGCCGAGATCCCTTCACCGGGAGTGACCTCTGTAGCAAAGGTTTTCGCCACTATATTTTTATAAAAAGCTATCAGGTTCCTTCAATGAGATCAAGTTCATTACGTTAAAGGTTTTTCGCCAAAAACTAGCCGTGGCCCTCCGTCATTTCTTATGGATGGTCAGTAGTATTCAAGCTATGTTTGTTGGCTTTCGTCAAGGCATAGTATTTGGTAGCTGCTGGGGTATTCATTTGTTGCATAGATAGATGAGTTGGTTTGGGACAGTCGTATTACCTTGTTGGCTTTCGTCAAGGGTATGTACGGGTGGGTTCGAATTAACAAGATAATGACGGGCAGAACTTGACATGTGACTTATGATTTGTTGGCTTTCGTCAAGGTCATAAGAACATGGGGCAAAAATTATATCGGGAGTTTCTAAAGAAACTGAAACTTGCCAGGCATGCACATACCTTCTGGAGTGTGATAACGTGAGTGGATTCCATCACGTTATCATGCGATGAGAGTTGGATCCCGATTCCCACTGATGAGTTGGTTTATTCTTCGGGTGATCCCGATTAATTCTTCTTTCAGGTTTGGAGGAGAATTTGACAGTACAGTGGGAGGTTTCCTGATTAGATAAAGTGATAACCATTCTGATCTACGTTAGAGTGCACGCAGAGTGTTTCTTTTCTCTCTCTCTTTGGCAGCGACCTTTGACCGACCCTAGACTATGACTCAGTGACCATGTTCACCGAACCGTCTTAAAATTCTGGCTTTTGGATTGTCTAAGTTGCATAAGTCATTGCCACTCCTTCTTTTACCCTTTGGATTTCTCAGAACACCCCGTATTACTACGGACATCCACTTCCATTGGTTAGATCCATCGTATGGTTATATACGAACTTGAAGGGACTTCTTCGAGGATGGATCAAGGTTCAGGATAAATAGAATTGGTTTATTCAGTTGTCTTTTATCATCACCTTCTCTCAGGTTGCGAGGGCTTCTTGGTTTAAGAGAGTACACCTATTACGCTTATTGGATAATATTCTTCCAAACCATAGGCAGGTGCCGAAAGGTAGGGAATGAAGAAAACCAATTAGCCTAAGTAGGGTGTACAGGAGGTAATATGTAAAGACAAAATAAAGGGATTAGAAAGAGGGCAAAGTAAATTGCGACTGCTATCATTCACGACCAAACCGCGTACCTCATCGCTACTCCTATTTCACCTTTGCTTTTTTTCCCCAGTTCGGGAGAAATAGAATAAGGTATTATTCAGTTGTCTTTTATCATCACCTTCTTTCAAGTTGCGAGTACTCCTTGGTTTAGGAGGGTACACCTATTATGCTTACTGGATAGTCTTTTCCAAACCATAGGCTGGTGCCGAATGGTAGAGAAGGAAGAAAACCATTTAGCCTAACGAGGGTGTACAGAAGGTAACGACTAAAGACAAATAAAGGGATTTGGAGAGATGGCAAAGAAATATATGGTTATAGTCATGAATTGGATTATGGAAGAGGCATTACTAGGAATACCAGGATACCCCTACGAAACATTTTCATGTTTCAGTGCATTGCTAAAGGAAAACTGATTTCCCGATTAGATACTTACTCCAGGGTATGTATTTACCAGGTTTCATTCTCAAATCTGTATGGTTTTACAGATGATGATGTAAGTGCACGGCGGCGCCCCGGCCGTCAATCCGACGGCCAAATGCGGAAACGGTGATAAACTTTAATTTTGCGAACTTAGCAAACCGGCACCACCGCGCACTAAACACCCGGATCGAACCATTAAACTTATTCTAGCTAACTACAAGACGGGTTAGAGATATACCGAATGATCCGAGTCCTCCGGTCTCCTCCTCGTCGTCCCGATCTCCTGCGGAAACTCCGGTCATCACCTCCTCGCCGGAAGGGCACCACATCGCCTGCATCTTTTACGGGCTCCCACCTCAATACCGAGGCAACTCGGGCACGAAGCTGGCAAGTCGACGTGCCCAAGATTTGCTGTAGAATGTAGTGTAGAATTATAGTCTCTTTTGGGGTGGTGAAATTGCCATGGATGGAGAAGAGAATGATTTTGAAGAGAGCTTGTGAACTTTGATACAAAAAAAAATGAGAATGAGAATAATTTCCATACAACAAAAGAAAACCTCTCTCATTTTTCCCACACCACCTCAAAAATGGCCGGCCCCCTTCTTTAATCAAATGGTGGAGGAATGATACAAATCATGAAGGGAGGTGATGGTAGGAGATCAAGGGAGGTGACCATATCCTAAACATAATGATCACAAAACTCAAATCCATATCAAATCCATTCACTTCACAATAAATGCATGAAAAGCAAATATGCTTTCATAATCAATCCTTATGCAATAAACCCCTCCACAAAGTGTTATTTGCAAACTTGCAAATAACACCCTCCATCGGAAAAGTCCGGCCGGGAAAGAACAAAGGAAAACCGGCCGGAACGGAATGCAAACTGGAAACTCCAGAAAACTGGTCCCGTAATAAATTACAGGAAAACCCCGATACTGTGCATACACACCCGCATCTGTATTCCGTCCGGATACAAATGCAATGAGACAAAATCTACACTGTACTAAACTAGGATCCGGCTTAAACTAAAGTCGGCTAGTAATATCCGTCCGATCCTGATCCGTGCAATACCGCACGTATCTGATTGAACCCTGCCATATAACCATACGGCCACTAGTACTAACCGTCCGATCCTGATCCGTGCAATACCACACGTATCTGATCGGACCCTGCCATATCTCCATACGGCCTCTACAGCGTTTCGCCCGAAAGCTTGAGTAACTGAAAGTGTGGTGGACTCTAAAGACTCGTCAATACTATGGCTGTGGATTTAACCACTAGCACGTCAGAGGTATAAGCCAATACGTGACGGGCCACCAGCTATTGACTAAAAGGGACGTCAATGAGTGAACTCATCCTGACACCCTACTGAGCCTGTCAGTGACAATATCCGTACAGTCCGGTCCGTTCGTCTATGAGCATCGCATGGCGGGCCTAGGGGGTTGGTAAAAGTCAGACCCCCAAAAGCGGTACAAGTCGTGTCGGAGTGTAGCCCAGAACACCCTGAGATACTACTGGAATACCTACCAGTAAATCTCCTGCCTTGGCCAAGGACTTCGTGTAATGGCTCTCCTAGACACAACGCGACCTCACCCCCAATACCGGGAGAGACGAACCCCTGAAAATCCGCTCACTGCCTCCATGTGGCTCGGGACTGTACCCAACTAAAACCTGTTTGCACGACTCCTTTGAGCCGTGGTAGGGTAGTAATCAAAGCACGGTGGGAACTCACACGAGACAAATGACGATCCCCAGGTCGATGAACTAACCTGTACACATGTCACCTGGGAACTTCTATCTGACGTCAGGTATAAGACCAACTAGCATGTTCCCGGCGAGTCCTGTCCGGTGTACTCATAACCCAATGAGCACCTGTATACATCTTAGGTGAACCAACTGACACCAGTGGCTTGTGAGACCGGCCACCGCCCCTCGTCGGGGTCTCGACTGTATACACTAGTCTACTCTGGAGAATCGATGCCCTGTCTCGAGACTCCTACGACTAGGGACCTTTTAAGGATGTGCTTATAGACTCCAGCTCTCACTTATATGATCGCCCTCATACTGCTGGCAGTCAAGCAAGAATCCTAGGGGCTCTACCAACGTGCAATAGCGACATGTCAGGTCACCTAAAGCAGTACACTATGATAAAGGTAAACCAGATAGCATACTATCATCTCGAGTAAGACTGTCCTACCGGGATAGGTCCTCCCTCAATCATTGCAATCACGTGCCTGTGATCCAATAATTGACTCTGAGGGCACTATCTCCAACAATCTCCCACTTGCACTCAAGGCTAATTATTGCGATGTCGCATACTCACAGCCTGTGTGATACCGAACACCCAACTCCCCTACTAGCCAGTCTCACAAAATCCGTTTGCGAAACTTTTGCGTTCGAGGAATAGCCTCAGTGAGTGGATCCGCCTAGATGTTTCTTTCTATGTCTCTCTATATCTCAAGTTCGCAGAGAAAGCCATCTCCCGAAATGAGCAATACCTGTCTTAGAATGTCTGGATGTCTGATGGGACCTAGCTCACAAATGAACTCCAAATCCAAACTTCTTAGACTGTATCGTCAACTAAATTTAATCAGTATCCTGCGCCATGCAACCCTCAGTATTGCCTTGGACCACCTGTCCAAACTACTGCCCCTCGTCAGAAGGAAAACTATAACTCTGACAACCTCCCTGTCGTCCAGGTCACCTTGGAAGCCTGGAATGATAACTGCCTTCCGAATGAGGCTGTCGTTATCATGTCCTTAGAACACCCACTTATGTTCTAAAACTGCTTCCGACTGTTCCTCCAGGATTGGATCAATATCAACTTATTGCATCTAGTGCAAGAACAACATCTGGTGTGGTACTTGACATCTTATGATTGACTCAATTGCCTAAGCAAGTGATCTGCCAATCATGCACATCCCTCTCTACTTTAGTCTATAAGACACCTTTAGAGAGGGTGACTCCATCACCTGCAGGTACACTACCGTGCCAGGAGTCGTCCATTCTAAATACTCTTAGAATGCTGTCAAAGTACCCTGATTGGGAAACCACCCAAATCTAGATCTAAAACCATAGATTTAGTAACCAGTATGTCTGATATAATGTCCAAGTCCCTTGTGGAGAAACCACTGTGTGACGACCAAAGTATAACCGATCGTAGTATAGGAATATCACTTCCTACTACCTTCTGAACAGATCCATCCCCTATTCTGAAGACGTCAAACCTATGACTGTCACATCAGAAATAGATGATCTATCTCCGCTACATCTGCTTTAGTCTATAAATAGACATAAGCCTGATGTCCACCAATGCTTCCGCTGCTCCCACTGACTACGACAACCCTCTGGCAGAGTCATATAGACGTGCACTTCTAAAGCTAGTTTAGAACGACGCTATACTCATCCTCGTGCCGGGTCTCGCAACCTGGAACAACAATAATGGCAAGTGTGGGTAAACAAGAACTTCCCTGTCACCGTCCTTGAGGCTACCGGAGTACCTCTCGGGTGCCTGAAGTTACCCACCTTATCTGCGGAGTGGCCAATGGAATGTCAAATCAGATTGAATCTTTAGGTTCCTTATCAAATCTTCAGTAATCGTTTGCGGTTCTGGAATCACTTCCAGTTCTACCATACTCCCACTACTGTTTTTGAAAAAATCCATTTTTAATAAAACTGTGGCGAGTCTAGAACAATATTTCTATTGATCTGCCAGATGGTAGAAAGTCAACCCTCGTCATAGCCTGGGTCAACCCACAAACAGCCATTACAGAAACGTGCCTTGAGTTATCCAGAGTCTGGTTTTAATCATAAGCCGGACAACTCCCCGTACCTTAACAACGTTAAGATATGAACTGTTCTATATCCAATATAGAACCAAAGGCACCGATTTAAATTATCCAGATTCAAATCATGCAGCTGTCTCCAGTGCATGTCAACTAAATGGAGAGAGGCCGATCAGCGTTACTCAACTTAGGAATGCTTCCAATTATGAGTAAGAGAAGCAATTTCTCTTTATCATTACTATCATCTGAATACCATACACAAGTATCTACATCTTCGATCACTTTGAAGAATCCCGATACTTGCTACACCTGGTTCTCTACTCTATTCAAATACCTATAACTCCTCAAAACTTAGACCCTGTGTTTCAACGAAACACATGTCTAAGAACTAGAGAAGTTAAAAGTAAACAGAATATAGTATGGGGACCAACCCCTCTGTCCTAATGGACACTGGACAACATACAATACTCTGTATAAGTCCGCTGAGTCTAACAACTCTTTCACTGTGTGTCGTAGGTTGAAAACTGTACTTATGGTTAAGAAGAATTACACCGCTGTTTAATGCTCCTTACCTAACCATCCACTGATATAGGTAAATGTCATCGACATAATATCAAAAGGTATATCTCACTCTCTGAAAATAGACGTACAGATATATCAATTTGAAATTGGTGCACAACAGCGGATATTCAAAACCAAATATTTGTCGACCGGCAAACAGGCCAGATGATCTCCTCAAATATCACCGATTACAACGAATCCCGATATAATGAGGATGATCACCCAATTCCCAATAACTTACTCCCACTCATCATCTGTAAAACCATACAGATGTGAGAATCAAACCTGGTAAATACATACCCTGGAGCAAGTGTCTAATCGGGAAATCAGTTTTCTTTTAACAGTACACAGCTGAACTGAAACATTGAAATGTTTCGATGGGGTATCCTGGTATTCCTAGTAATGCCTCTACCATTATCCAGATTCACAACTATAACCGTATAATTCTTTGCCACCTCTCCAAATCCCTTTATATGTCTTTAGTCATTACCTTCTGCACACCCCTTAGGCCAAATGGTTTTCTTCCTTCCCCACCGTTCGGCACCAGCCTATGGTTTGGAAGAAGACTATCCAGTAAGCATAATGGGTGTACTGTCCTAATCCTAGGAGCACTCGCAATGCGAGAGAAGGTGAAGATAAAAGACAACCGAATAAACCATATTCCTATATCTCCTGGACCAGAATCCATCCCCGAACTGGAACAAGTTCCTTTCGAGTTCGTATATAACCATACGATGGAGTATCCAATAAACTGTGGATCTTCGTAGTGATACGGAGTGTCCTGGAGAAATACAAAGGTGATTTAGGATTGGCGAAGAAATACTTGGTTTGGTCGTGAATATCAGTCGTAATTTACTTTGCCCTCTTACTAATCCATTTCTTTGTCTGAACTTAATACCTTCTGTACACCGTTTAGGCTAACTGGTTTTCTTCATTCCCTACCGGTCGACACCAGCCTATGGTTTGGAAGAAGACTATCTAATTTGCATAATAGGTGTACTACTCCTAAACCAAGGAGTACTCGCAACCTGAGAGAAGGTGAAAAGAAAAGACAACTGAATAATCCTATTCGTTTTCTCCAGAACCAGAAACCATCCTCGAATTCCTTCGAGTTCGTATCTAACCATACGATGGTTTTGTCCAATGGAAGTGGACGTTCGTAGTAATACGGGGTGTCCTGGAGAAAAGGGTAAAAGTAGGAGTGGCAATGAGGTTTGCAACTCTGACAATCCAAAAGCCAGTGTTAAGAAGGTTCGGTCAACTTGGTCACTGAGTCAGAGTCTAGGGTCGGGTCAATGGTCGCTGCCAGAGAGAGAGAGAAAAGAAACACTCAGCGTGCACTCTATCCTAGATCAGAATGGTTACCAATTTATCTAATCTGGAAACCTCCCACTGTACCTCAAATTCTCCTCCAAACCTGAAAGAAGAATTAGTCGGGGTCACCCGAGGAGTAAACCAACTCATCAGTGGGAATCGGGATCCAACTCTCATCGCATGATAACGTGACGGAATCCGCTCACGTCATCACACTCCAGAAGGTATGCGCATATCTAGCAAGTTTCTGTTTCTTTTGAAACTCCCGATGTGATTTCTGCCCCATGCTCTTATGACCTTGACGAAGGTCAACAAATCATAAGTCACATGTCAAGTTCCACCCGTCATTGTCCAGGTTAATTTGAACCCACCCGTATAAGCCCTTGACGAAGGTCAACAAGGCTATACGACTGTCCCAAACCAACACATCTATCTATGCAGCAGAAAAGCAACAAGCAGCTACCATGCACTATGCCTTGACGAAGGTCAACAAACATAGCATGAATACTACGTGCTACCCGTCTGAAACGACGGAGGGCTACGAATGGTTTCTGGCAAAAACCTTTAACGTAATGAACTTGATATCGTTGAAGGAACGGATAGCTTTTAGAAAATATAGTGACGAAAACCTTTACTAAAGATGTCACTCCCGGTGAAGGGATCTCGGCTCTTTCCCCGTAGAATGGGGTGCAGGATATTCCAAATGAATACCACGATGCAAAGCAAAAGTAATCGGCTATAGTGAAGTTACTGCCCTGACGCAAACTTTTGTCCAAGGGGTCACTCCCGGTGAAGGGATCTCGGCCCTTGCCTCGTCGACTGAGGAGCAGGATATTCCAAATGAATACCACGATGCAAAACAATAGTGAACGTCCTTGCAATAACAGCCTTTTGAAAAGTGTTCCAACAACATCAGAATAGGTTTGTTTTAACTTGCATTGATCCGAATCAACGCAGTCCCATCAATTGATCACACCACAAAGAACGAAAATATACTGACGTATGTATATGCCATCCGCATTCGCCACTGGGTCCCGTCATCACCCGTTAGGTTAGCTAACTAACGGCAGAGCGAGGACTGGACTAGCGCAGATGAAAAGCATATACAACATCTTCTAATATATATACCAATATATTATATTCGCTCAAGGCGTGATAAAACATGCAACATCATAGAAATGTACAGCATCACAGAACAATACAGATATCTGGGATCCCCGGGTTTCACAGAGCCACTACTGAAACCCGACGTTCCCCTGGTCGTGTGGATAGCCTGTGCAATGAAATCCTAGACCCCTACGGGCGCGGCAAGTTACCCGCCAAAACCTGAAGTGAGGCAGCCCACTTCAGCACCGTGAATGGACCACCCAGCACTTCACGGAATCCGGTAACTTGGGCACCCCTCCTGGGTCAACCTGTACCCCCTACGAGTGCGGCGAATAGCCCGCCAATCCTAGAGTGAAGCCCCCTCCGTCTCAATACCATGAGATGCGGGCTTGTTGCCCTCTAGAACCCGGCTATCCGTGCACCCCACCGCGGGGTAATCCTAGTACAGAAAGTAAAATATACATACAACGGGTACATCGACCGCAACCAGGTCGTGCCCCAAAATAATAATACAAACTGGCAGTGACGGCAGTCCACATGTCGGACGCTCGCCCCGTAATAAAAAATGTACATAATACAACCACAACTGTACTAGCATTGCATCCAGGCTATCCCCCACGACCGATCCGCAACATCACAGCAAAAACACAAAACATCAACGTGAAAGTCACGTTCGCAAATCCTTCTAACCGGGCTATAGCAGTTAGACCGGATTTACCGATCGAGTGACATTCACGGTCGCAGATATAATGTAAATATTGTGAAAAATGTGTTTAAAATATCCGATCGATCAAAAAATAACAAGTGGGCCCCCAATCAATACTGTAGCACTCACAGAAAACCTGGGCCCAATTTTAATATTCCAAAACCCCTAAAAATAGCCCAGAAGCCCACTGGAAAAAAATGATGCATTGAAGACTCCAATGTGCGGCGGAACCGCGGCCCAAGGGGGGGTCGGCCGCGGTTCCGCTCTTCATTAGTCGACTGAATGTGTCGAATTTTCCCAGTAGTCTTAGAATTTCCAGTACATTAATATTTTACAATCTGAAAAATTTTTAGACACCAAAAAATTTTAACAGAAAACTGATGTGAACTAAAATTGGGTTTTTGGAATTTTGGTCGATCGGAACTGAAAAACACATCAAACGAAGCTAGACGAAATTAATGGCGAGGCTCTGATACCACTGTAAGTGCACGGCGGCGCCCCGGCCGTCAATCCGACGGCCAAATGCGGAAACGGTGATAAACTTTGATACAAAAAAAAATGAGAATGAGAATAATTTCCATACAACAAAAGAAAACCTCTCTTATTTTTCCCACACCACCTCAAAAATGGCCGGCCCCCTTCTTTAATCAAAAGGTGGAGGAATGATACAAATCATGAAGGGAGGTGATGGTAGGAGATCAAGGGAGGTGACCATATCCTAAACATAATGATCACAAAACTCAAATCCATATCAAATCCATTCACTTCACAATAAATGCATGAAAAGCAAAGATGCTTTCATAATCAATCCTTATGCAATAAACCTCTCCACAAAGTGTTATTTGCAAACTTGCAAATAACACCCTCCATCGGAAAAGTCCGGCAGGGAAAGAACAAAGGAAAACCGGCCGGAACGGAATGCAAACTGGCAACTCCAGAAAACTGGTCCCGTAATAAATTACAGGAAAACCCCGATACTATGCATACACACCCGCATCTGTATTCCGTCCGGATACAAATGCAATGAGAAAAAATCTACACTGTACTAAACTAGGATCCGGCTTAAACTAAAGCCGGCTAGTAATATCCGTCCGATCCTGATCCGTGCAATACCGCACGTATCTGATCGAACCCTGCCATATAACCATACGGCCACTAGTACTAACCGTCCGATCCTGATCCGTGCAATACCACACGTATCTGATCGGACCCTGCCATATCTCCATACGGCCTCTACAGCGTTTCGCCCGAAAGCTTGAGTAACTGAAAGTGTGGTGGACTCTAAAGACTCGTCAATACTATGGCTGTGGATTTAACCACTAGCACGTCAGAGGTATAAGCCAATACGTGACGGGCCACCAGCTATTGACTAAAAGGGACGTCGATGAGTGAACTCATCCTGACACCCTACTGAGCCTGTCAGTGACAATATCCGTACAGTCCGGTCCGTTCGTCTATGAGCATCGCATGGCGGGCCTAGGGGGTTGGTAAAAGTCAGACCCCCAAAAGCGGTACAAGTCGTGTCGGAGTGTAGCCCAGAACACCCTGAGATACTACTGGAATACCTACCAGTAAATCTCCTGCCTTGGCCAAGGACTTCGTGTAATGGCTCTCCTAGACACAGCGCGACCTCACCCCCAATACCAGGAGAGACGAACCCCTGAAGATCCGCTCACTGCCTCCATGTGGCTCGGGACTGTACCCAACTAAAACCTGTTTGCACGACTCCTTTGAGCCGTGGTAGGGTAGTAATCAAAGCACAGTGGGAACTCACACGAGACAAATGACGATCCCCAGGTCGATGAACTAACCTGTACACATGTCACCTGGGAACTGCTATCTGACGTCAGGTATAAGACCAACTAGCATGTTCCCGGCGAGTCCTGTCCGGTGTACTCATAACCCAATGAGCACCTGTATACATCTTAGGTGAACCAACTGACACCAGTAGCTTGTGAGACCGGCCACCGCCCCTCGTCGGGGTCTCGACTGTATACACTAGTCTACTCTGGAGAATCGATGCCCTGTCTCGAGACTCCTACGACTAGGGACCTTTTAAGGATGTGCTTATAGACTCCAGCTCTCACTTATATGATCGCCCTCATACTGCTGGCAGTCAAGCAAGAATCCTAGGGGCTCTATCAACGTGCAATAGCGACATGTCAGGTCACCTAAAGCAGTACACGATGATAAAGGTAAACCAGATAGCATACTATCATCTCGAGTAAGACTGTCCTACCGGGATAGGTCCTCCCTCAATCATTGCAATCACGTGCCTATGATCCAATAATTGACTCTGAGGGTACTATCTCCAACAGATGAGTGGGAGTAGGTTATTGGGAAAATGGTGATCATCCTCATTATATCGGAATTCGTTGTAATTGGTGATATTTGAGGACATCGCCTGAGTTTTTGCCAGGAAGCATGTATTTGGTTTTGAGTATCCATTGTTGTGCACCAATTTCAAAATGATATATATGTACGTTTATTTTTATAAAGTGGGATATAACTTTTTGAAATTATGTCCTTGACATTTACCTATATCAGTTGACGATTGGGTAAGGAGCATTGAACAGCGGAGTAGTTCTTAACCATAAGTACAGTTTTCAACTTACGATGCACAGGTTTTGAGTTATGAGACTTAGGGGACTCATACAGAGTATTATATGCTGTCCAGTGTCCATAAGGACAAAGGGATTGGTCCTCGTACTATGTTCTGTTTACTTATGACTTTTTTAGTTTTTGACAAGTGTTTCGTAGAAATACAAGGTCTAAGTTTTGAGAAGTTATGGGTATAAGAATAAAGTAGAGAACCAGGTATCGCAAGTATCGGAATTCTTCAAAGAGATCGAAGATGTAGATACTTGTGATTGGTATTCAGTTAATGGTTTTGAGAAACTTGTTTCTCTTTCAGTTTACTCATAATTGGATGTACTCCTAAGTTGAGTAATGTTGATTAGCCTCTCTCCATTAAGTTGATATGCACTGGAGACAGCTGCATGATTAGAATCTGGTTCCAATTAAATAAGTGCCAAAGTTTCTATATTGGATATAGAATGGTTCATATCATAACGATGTTAAGGTACGGGGAGTTGTCCGGCTTATGCTTAAAACCAGACTCTGGATAACTCAAGGCACGTTTCTGTAATGGCAGTTTACGGGTTGGCCCAGGCTATGACGAGGGTTGACTTTCTACCATCTGGAAGATCAATAGTGATATTGTTCTTGACTCGCCAAAGTTTTAGTAAAATGGACATTTTCAGAAAACAGTAGTGGGAGTATGGTAGAACTGGAAGTGATTCCAGAACCGCAAACGATTACGGAAAATTTAATAGGACCTAGGTTTGACATTCCATTAGCCACTCCGCAGATATGGTGGGTAACCGCAGACACCCGAGAGGTACTCCGTTAGCCTCAAGGACGGTGACAGGGAGGTTCTTGTTTACCCAGACTTGACATTACTGTTGTTCCAGGCTATGAGACCCGGCAGGAAGTTAAGTACAGCGTCGTTCTAAACGAGCTTTAGAAGTGCACGTATATATTATTCTGCCAGAGGGTTGTTGTGGTCAGTGGGAGCAGCGAAAGCATAGTGGGCAATTAGCTTATGTCTATTTATAGACTTGAGCAGATATAGCGGAGAGAGATCATCTAATTTTGTTGTGACAGTCATAGGTTTGACTTCATCAGAATAGGGGATGGATCAGTTGAGAAGGTAGTAGGGTGTGATGTCCTGGTATTTGGATGACATACACTGAGTAGGAAGTAAAATTCCTATACTACGATCGGTTGTACTGTGGTCGTCACACAGTTGTTTCTCCACAAAGGATATGGATATAATATCTGACAATCTGGTTACTAGATCTATGGTTTTAGATCTAAGATTTTGGTAGTTTCCCAATATGGGTACTTTGACTGTATTCTAATAGTATTTTAGAATAGATGACTCCTGGTATGGTGGTGTACCAGCAGGTGATGGAGTCACCCTCTCTAAAGGTGTCTACAGACTAAAGGGGAGAGGGATGTGCATGATTGGCATATCACTTGCTTAGGCAATTGAGTCAATCGTGAGATGTCAAGTACCACACCAGATGTTGTTTTTTCACTAGATGCAATAAGTTTATATTAATCCAATCCTGAAGAAACATAAGGAAGCAGTTTTAGAACATAAGTGAATGTTCTACGGATTTGATGACGACAGCCTCCTTCGGGGGACGGTTATCATTCCAGGCTTCAAAGGTGACATGGATGACAGAGTGATTGTCAGAGTTGCAGTTTTCCCTCTGATGAAGGGGGCAGTATTATGGACAGGTGGTCCAAGAGGATACTGTGGGAGACATGGTGCTGGACATTGATTAGTTTCAGTGATCGATACAGTCTAAGAAGTTTGGATTTGGAGTTCATTTATGAACTAGGTCCCATCAGATATCCAGACAGATTCTAAGACAGGTATTACTCAATTCGGGAGATGGCTTTCTCCGCGAACTTGAGATTAAGAGAGACATAGAAAGAAACATCAGGGTGGATCCACTCACTGAGGCTATTTCTCGAACACTAGAGTTTTACAAACGGGCTTTGTGGAATTGATTAGTAGAGGAGTTGGATGTTCGGTATCACACAGGCTGTGAGTATGCGACATCGCAATAATTAGCCTTAAGTGCAAGTGGGAGATTGTTGGATATAGTGCCCTCAAAGTCAATTATTGGATCGCAGGTAGGTGATTGCAATGATTGAGGAGGACCTATACCGGTAGGACAGTCTTACTCGAGATGATAGCATGCTATCGTGTTTGCCTTTATCAGTCATGTATAGGTTCAGATGACAGATCGCTATTACACGTTGATAGAGCCCTTAGGATATTGCTTGACTACCAACCGTATGATGGCGATCATATACGTGAGAGTTGGGTGGTCTATAAGCACATCCTTAATAGTGGTCCCTAGTCGTGGGAGTTTCGAGACAGGGCATCGATACTCCGGAGTAGACTAGTGTATACAGTCGAGACCCCGACGAAGGGCAGTGGCCGGTCTCACAAGCCACTGGTGTCAGTTGGATCACCTAAGATGTATACAGGTGCTCATTGGGATATGAGTACACCAGACAGGACTCGCCGGGAACCTGCTAGTTGGTATTATACCTATCGTCAGATAGCAGTTCCCTGGTGACATGTGTACAGGTTAGTTCATCGACCTGAGGTCGTCATTTGTCTCGTGTGAGTTCCCACTGTGCTTTGATTTCTACCCTACCACGGCTCAAAGGAGTCGTGCAAACAGGTATTTTTTGGGTACAGTCCCGAGCCACATGGAGGCAAGTGAGCGGATCGGCAGGGGATTCGTCTCTCCCGGTATTGGGGGTGAGATCGCGCTGTGTCTAGGAAAGCCATTACACCAAGTCCTTGGCCAAGGCAGGTGAGAATTACTGGTAAGTATTCCAGTAGTTTCTCAGGGTGTTCAGGGCTTGTCTCCGACACGACTTATACCGCTATTGGGGGTTTGACGTTACCGGCCCCCTAGGCCAGATATGCGATACTCATAAACGAACGGACCGGACTGTATGTATATTGTCACTGTTAGGCTCAGTAGGGTTCCAGGATGAGTTCGCTTATTGGCTTCCCTTGAGGTCAGTACATGGGCAGCCATTACGCACTGCTAGTGCCGCTGACGGCTTGTGGTTAAACACACTGCCGGGGTACTGATGAGTCATTAGAGTCCCCCACAAATAGTTTCCCATGTTCGGGCGAAACGTTGTAGAGGCCGTATGGTTTTATGGCAGGGTTCGGAAAATGCACGTGCGTTTACGCACGTGTCATATTTCGGGCCGGATCCGAGTATTATAATTTGTAGATATAATATCTTTGTCTCAGTTGCATTTGTATTCGGTCGTAATACAGATGCGGGTATATTTATACTGTTACGGGGTTATCCTGAAATTCGTTTCGGGATCGCTTTTGGAAGTTGCCAGTTTTCTATCACCCGTATTAAACATTCGGTCTAATACGGATTTATCTTTTCTTGAGGGTGAGTCATGAGAGGAAGCTTCTTGGATGGTGGCTTGGTTCATGACTCATGGTTTGCATTAATTAGGTTGATGAGGTGTATTAGTGAGTCACCATTTTCCATTAATGTGTTTTGTTCTTGCTAAGATATTTTTTCTTGATCTTTTATCTTATGGTCACCTCCCCTTTTGCTCCTACACTCACCCCACCTCTTTATATTGGTCGGCCCCTTCATTTGGAAAGATGATGGATTTTAGAAAAAGATGGTTGTTGTTTAAAAAAGATTATGGATTTGGTTCATGGAAATTAGATAGCTCATTTTTCAGTTCATTCCATTCAAAAGGCAACTTCATAAACCATTCATCCATGGCTTTGGATGAAGCGAGAAAAAGTGTTCTACTCATTCTCTTTATCAATCTTGGTCATCTCTTTTAGCAAACTTGATGATCGAGTTGCCTCGGTATAGAGGCGGGAGCCCGTTTAAAGATCCGTAGATGTGGTGCCACCTCGACGAGGAGATTGGAGATCGGAACAGCCGCAACGAAGCGTGGGATGATGGTTAAAGAACGAAGGACTCGGATCGTTCGGTATAACCTTTCTACCCACTTTGTAGTTTGTTTGTTTAGCGTTAATGGCAGATCCGGGTTATAGTATGCGATAGCGCCAGTTATAAAAGTTTTGTTCCGCATTTGGTGTCAGTTTGACGGCCGGGGCACTACCGTATACTTACATTCGTATGGTTCCGCGGGAGATCGAGACCGTACAACTTTGGCCCAGATTGATGTACAGACTGATGTCCGTTGATTTTGGGCTTAGCAGGTTTTTACTGCCGTTTCGTGCAGGATTGCTAGTGTAGTGCTGCACCGTTGACTAGACTGACCTGAAAGGAGGTTCTTTTCTTTGGATTGAGGCATGCGTGCGGAGTTTTCCAGCAGTTGGAGATTCGGTTGACAACTGCACCAGTTCTTCTTGCTTTCTGGTTCGGGCGACTTTGTTGTTTTAACTGTGATGTTTCGTGAGTGGGGCTCAATTGTATACTGATGTGACACTATAGAGTTATCGCTTTTGCTTCCCGACAGTTGGAGGAAGTACTAGCAGGATATCCCACCCATGATCTGGAGATGGCCGCGGTGGTCGTGCGTTGGAGAATTGGGGACACTGCTTGTTCAGAGAGCCGTGTCAGATTTTCACGGACCACCAGAGCTTAATGTACATCTTCCTGCAGCGGGTGTTGATTGTTGAGACAGTCTTCTGCAGATTTACAGTTCTTGTGTGATCGTGGAGTACAGGTTAGGTTGGCCTCTTCTGAGGGGACAGCTTGCTCATGTCCGCGCCCGACCACTCTTCTTTAATCGCTTTTGCGAGGCACTGCCGCCGACGCTCATTCGTTAGAGATACTTGAGCATACTCGGCTGGTTAATGATTCGGAGTCCTTGATTTGTGACCAGGGTGTGCTACGTTTAGGGACGCGTTGTGTACCTGTTGCTGATGGGCAGAGACGCGAAATCCTAGCACAGGCACATCAGTCAGCTTCGGTGTTCATTCAAGTTCCACCAACATTTGGCATGACTTGTGAGATAGTTACTGGTGGACCGGGATGAAGAGTGAAGTTTTGGATTTCGTTTCAAGGTGTATGTCTTGTTGTGAGTTTGGTGAAGCATCTGAGGCCGGCTAGAGAGTTGCAATTTGTAACCATTCCGGAGTGGGGATGGGAGCAGATCTCCACGAATTTCGTTATGGTGTCTACCGAGGTTTAGTAAGGGTGTGACTCCATTTGGGTGTTTGTTGTCCGGTTATTATCAGTTGTTCTTTGTTATGCTTGTGCGTACGTACTTGTTGTTGTCGGCAGTTGGGATCGTCACTTGCCATTGTTAGAGTTCTCCTTCGATAGCTGTTATTGTTAGTTATGTATATGCCCTAGAGGCCATTGTTGTACATATGATGTATATTATAATGGATGCTTGGATATATATAGAGATGACTTTCTTGCTCGTCATAATAGTACGCTATTTGGTTTCACTTTATCTTAACATGTTGACTTGTATTGGTTTACTGTTTTTTCTCTCACATGTTGATAAAGCCCTTAGGATCTGTACTCGACTACTGGGACTATGATGAGATCATACTAGTGGGGCCTTGGTAGTCGATGAGTACATCCTATAACTGTTCCTAGTCGAGGGTATATCGAGACAGGGCATCGATACACCAGAGTAGACTAGCGTATACGCATCTTGACCCATATGATGGGCGATGGATGATCCCATATCCATCGGTGTTTGACATCAGAGATGGTGTACGGGTGCTCAGTAGAGACTGGGTACACTGGACGGACTCACCAAGAACTCCCAGATGGTGATATACCACACGTCAGATGGCAGTTCTCCGGTGACACTGGTACAGGGTAGTCTGTAGACCCGAGATCGTCATAGAGTCTTGTGTGATTCCCACTGTGCTTTGATTTCCACCTTACCACGTCCAAGAGGGTGTGCAAAACGGTGGCTTTTGGGTACAGTCCCGAATCACATGGAGGCAATGAGCGATAGGAGGGGATTCGTCTCTCCCGGTATAGGGAGTTGATGTTGTGCTGTGTTCGATTGGCTATAACTGGAAGTCCCTGGCCAGGGCTGATATAGAGATTTACTGGTAAGTGTTACTAGTAGTTTCTCGACCCGTTATGAGCCACACATCGACACGACTTATCGGTTACTGGGGTCTGACGTATACCACCCCTAGACTTGATATGCAACATATCAGACGAACAGACCGGACTGTACGGGAGTGTTACCGATTGGATTCACAGGAGAACGCACAGGCTAGCTTGTTGATCTTCTGATCGCTCAATACCTGGGTGGCTGTTACGTTTAGCTGACCGCTTGCAGCTTGTGGGTGTTTGATATGATCATCACCTGTTACCGGCGTATTGACGATTCTTTAGAGTCCTACACAGAGGTTTCTTGGCTCAGGCGAAACGGAGTAGAGGCACATATGTGATATGTGCAAGACCGAGAATAATGTGATATGAGATACCGTATGATATTCTCGCGATATTTATATATGAACCGGGTCATCGGATCAAGTGTTGATTCGATGAATCGGTACATGATATATTAGTCGGTAATATTCGATATAGCCGGATCGTCGGATCAAGTGTTGATTCGATGATTTAATGTATAATAATATATATGATATGTTATTACATTATCTAATATTGGCTTGCTTTATTATTTCATTTTCTCACTGGATGATACATTGATATATATGCGATATATGTTAATTGCATTATTTTCTTTTGTTGCCAATATATAATATATATGTGATATATATTATTGTGACATGATATGATTTATTATTAAACATGTTTAAGGATGATTAAATGAGGTTAGGGTTTGATTAGGGTTAGTTGCTTCATGCACCTTCTAGAAGCAATTTCTTTTGTCATGGTTAAGATATTTGTTGATGACACATTATCTAACCCAACCAAACCCTAACTCTAGTTTATTCTCTACACATTATTAGCCACTCATCCTTGACCATGGTTAATACATCAATCATATACTTTTATTTCTATTCATCACAAAAGGAATTATCAATTATCTTTTCCATGATCATCTTCTTCTCTCTTGATTTTGAGCTTACTAGATATTCATTTTGTGATGATAAATTATGAGAAAATGATTTAAAAAGAAAGCATAAATACTACTCTCTCATCCTCATCTCATCTAACCCATGAGATTAGTGTGTTCATCTCTTTAGAGTGAGAAAGCTTGAGTTATTGAAACTTCGACGTAGATCAGCGGAGATTTGGAACACTTCAAGCTAGCATGGATCGTTCGAGTCGTGGACCTCTCTTGAGTCCGGGAGATCGTGGATCGCGGCGAAGGGACTTCTACTCAGAGCTTGTGAAGCGAAGGAGCGGACTACAAAGGTTGTAATCCCTCACACTTAGCTTAAAAGATGTAATCTTGTATGCTTAACCCTAATTATCTAGGAAAGATCCCGGCTTTGGGTTGTTCGGCACGTCTAAATTTTTATCCGGGCATGTTTGATGCCTTTTGAACCTTCACAAGAGTGCCTAGGAACCCTACAGTGGTATCAGAGCCTAGCTAGAGCATTAGGCGACGTGTTTACGAAGTTAAAACTCCGATCGAACCCGAACCGACGTATTTAACCCTCTCTCTGGAAATTTTTCAAAATCTGGGATTTTTCTGAATTAAAAATACCTGAAAAATACAGCAGATAAAAATAAGAATTACTGTGAATTTTGAGCCACTGATCCGTACAAACCGCCGCGGAACCGCGGCCGTACCTAGCTTAGGCCGCGGCAGTTTAAAGAGATCAGGGCCCCATTTTTGCACAGTAATTCATAGTTCTCTGTTTTATTGTTTATGGGTATTTTTAATCTGTTTCAAGTGTTGAGATTTCTGGGGTTTGTTTTGTAATAGTAGATTCGATCGGAAAATTTAAATTCGTAATTTTTTCCGGATATTTAGAAACTGTTAAACTCTTTGAACGAATATCATTAACCCACTTTATCCCGGCACGGCAAACTTTCAAGTGTTGAATTTTTATCTGGTTTAAATCTTTCGGAAAAATTGTACAAGTTAAGCGGTGGACCCTCTAGAAGAAAACAAACCTTAACTCGATTATGTGACCGTCTTGAACTGCCTTTTGAACCTTCGGGTTTGGGGCAGTACGGCGTGCCACATGTGAGGCGTTGGCTTGACCCTTCTACGGCTGGATCACCGATACTGTGACATATTCTGGGATTATTTGAACTCCGCTCAAGTGTTGAGCACTTTAGGAAATTTTGGGTATTTGATTATCTGTTCGAAAAATTTAATACTGTCTATTTATCTGGAATGTGATACAATATGTGGAATTCATAGAGTTAGGTATGAAATGCGAAGTATGTGATATTTCGGATTTACGATGTCTAAAGTGATTGTGGATTCCAAATGTTGTAGTTTTACACTTTCTTTTCTGTGACCATAAGTGTAATATGTGATATCGCCGGTTTCGTTGCTATATGTCAACGACAATTGGGATGCGCATATTTACTTACGTTGATGATATGTGATATTATGTGTTGCTGTGATATGTTATATTGGATCGTCGCGTTCTGAATAGCCGGGGGTTTTATGTGAGATGAGCGTTTTTATTTTCATTCATGTAAAATTCATTTGTAATGTAATATTCTTTTATTTGGGGCACTTCCAGGTTGAGGTTGATGTCACCAGTGTATATTATTTACTTTTCCGCATTAGGTAGACCCAAGGAGGGGAGCACAAGTAACCGGGTTCTAGGGTCCAGTAGGAGGCCATCTCGAGGAGTCGAGACCGGGTCTCCTAACCCTAGAATTGGCAGTGTTACTTGCCGCTCTCGTAGGGGTCTTGGGATGTGGGTTTGGCTATTCGTCGCGATCGTGGAATCCGTGTTTTATACAGGCTCGTATTGAAAACACGGACGTCCTAGTATATCCAATATCTCATATATGTTCTTCTGCTGCAATGTTCTGTGATGAGATCATATTACTGCCTGAGACGAATGCTTATACTATATATATGCTGATATATAAATATTACTGCTTTCGTTTCTTCTGTGATGCTTAGGAAGCATAAGCTGATGGGATTTTATTAATGAGATTAATAAAAGGAAAAGAAACCTAAAGATGTTGTAGAATCAAAACTTTATAAAAAGGTTAGCTACAGTTTTGCTTTGCACAGTGATATATATGATATATCCTGCACCTTATTCGATGGGGAAAGAGCCGACGATCCCTTCACCGGGAGTGACCTCTTTAGCGAAACTGGCAGATGCTACAAAACTCGGTTTGTCTTTTGATTGCTTTTAAAGTTTTGCTTTGCACGGCGGTATATATGATATATCCTGCACCTTATTCGATGAGGAAAGGGCCGACGATCCCTTCACCGGGAGTGACCCCTTTAGCGAAACTAAGAAAAGCCTCAAAAACACTCCTTTTTTAAAAACTACTCGATTCTACGACGATATCAAGTTCATTACGCTCAGGGTTTTCTGAAAAACCTGCGTAGCCCTCCGTCATTTCAGATAAAGACTATTTAGTATTCGTGCTGCGTTTGTTGGCCTTTGTCAAGGCGTAGTGTGTGGTAGCTAACTGGTACTTATCTGTTTAAACATATGATGTAATTGGATTAGGGTATTCGTACGACCTTGTTGGCCTTTGTCAAGGGTCGTGCGGGTGGGTTTAATTTCAATCAAGAAATGACGGGTTGAACTTGACTAGCTTCCTATGGTTTGTTGGCCTTTGTCAAGGTCATAGGGGTTAGGGCAAAAGCATTATCGGGAATTTCAAGTGTTGAAATTTGCAATGAGATTGCATACCTCCTATGAGATAGTTGGATCCCGATACCCATTGCGAGTAAGTGTTACTCCTGGGAGAGTTTTACACAGGACAATTAGTCATTCAAGTAGGTGTCTAGAAAAGTGTTAATGGGGTTACGCCTCTGGGAAAACGTGGTTTACTTAATTAGGTCTGTGCGAAAGCATGGGGAACCTCCCTCAAAGTACCGACACTGATCTGGCTGAAAGATTGACGAAATTGTAGGGTGTTATTAATCCCGGCTAATCTTACCTTTTTAGGGTTTGAAGGTAGATTTGATAAAAACAGTGGGAGACATCCTGATTAGATAAGATAATAACCAATCTAATCTTGCAAGAGCATACGCTAAAGTGTTTTCTTCTCTCTCTCTCCAGGTAGCGACCATGTCAGGCCATAATCAAGATAATAATATGGATGTATTGACTAAACCCGATTATTGTACTGAGCAAGGGAACGTTAGACCCGTTCTTTCTTATAAGAGTTATAAGACTGAACAGGAAACAGGAGAATATCTGGATTCTCAAGCCGCCCAAAAGAACAAGCATGTTGATGCATCTTCTTTAGGTGTGTTAGTTATTGAGAACTGTTTCTCAGTTCACCCTACGTCCTGGGTATTAGATACCGGATCAGGATCCCATATATGTAAATTGTTACATGGGCTACGTAAAGGTAGAGAACTGGGAAAAGTTGATCATTCCGTTCAAGTAGGGAACGGTGCAAGTATTGTAGCCAAAGCAGTTGGCGAATATCACCTTGTATTACCAAATCGTAATACACTGATTCTAAATGAGTGCTATTATATACCGAACATGATGTGCAACATTATATCAGTTTCTTTATTAAGTAAAGAAGGATATAATTTTATACTAAAGGATAATGTTATGAACATATTCCTAGATCAAAAGTTGGTTGCATCAGGCTCGTTACATAATGGCATATTCATTCTAAATCAGAATACAGTCCTGAATATACAAAACACACACGAGAGGAAAAGTTCAGAAATGAATGAATCCTACTTGTGGCATTGTAGACTTGGTCATATCAATGCGACACGACTGGCTAAGTTACATAAGGATGGATATTTGAATCCGTTCGAATTATCATCTTATGATACTTGCCATTCATGTCTCAAAGGAAAAATGACCAAAGCTCCGTTTAGTGGACACGGAGAGAGAGTTACTGAACTCTTAAGACTAATACATAGTGATGTATGCGGTCCTATGTCTACACATGCCAGGAACGGCTCTTCCTACTTCATTACTTTCACTGACGATCTCTCAAGATTCGGATATGTGTTCCTAATGAAACACAAGTCTGAAGATTTTGAGAAATTCAGAGAATATAAGCACGAAATAGAGAACCAAACGGGCAAAAGTATTAAGATTCTTCGATCTGATCGAGAAGGTGTATACTTAAGTAATGAGTTCCTAGATTATCTAAAAGAGAATGAGATTCTCTCTCAGCTTACTCCTCCTTATACACTACAGCACAACGGTGTATCGGAGTGAAGGAATCGCACCCTATTAGATATGGTGCGCTCGATGATGAGTACAGCTGAGTTACCTATTTCCTTCTGGGGGTATGCACTGGAGACAGTAGCATACCTATTGAATCAAGTTCCAACTAAATCTGTACCTACCACACCATATGAGATATGGAGTGAGAAGAGACCATGTCTTAAACGAGTTAAGATATGGGGTTGTCTGGCCTATGTCAAAAGGCAAAATCCAGACAAACTCGAGGCACGGTCAGTTCTATGCAAGTTTGTGGGATATCCCAAACATTCACATGAATATCTTTTCTACCATCGCGAGGAACAAAAGGTGTTTGTTTCTCGACATGCCACCTTTTTAGAAAAGGAATTTCTTACAAAAGAAATTAGTGGCGAAGAGGTAGAACTGGAAGAAATTCCAGCTACACAAACTACAACTGAAAATTTAGTGGAACCAGAAGATTCAGTAGTACCCGACGAACCCCGGCCTCTCCGCCGATCTAGCAGGGTTTCTCGTCCACCTGAGAGATACTACGGTTTTCTTATTGATGGTGGAAGCGAGGACTGCATCATGGATGATGATGAACCGACTAGTTTCGAGCAGGCCATCACGAGTAGTGACCCTGTGAAATGGCTGGATGCAATGCGATCTGAGATGGATTCCATGTACACCAACAAAGTATGGACTTTGGAAAATGCTCCTGAAGGGGTAAAACCCATTGGGTGCAAGTGGATTTTTAAAAAGAAATTTGGTGTAGATGGAAAAGTTGAGACTTTCAAAGCTAGACTTGTAGCAAAGGGTTTTCGTCAACGACCAGGTGTGGATTATGACGAAACCTTTTCTCCAGTGGCTATGCTTAAGTCCATCCGGATCTTACTTGCCATTGCTGCATACCATGACTACGAAATCTGGCAAATGGATGTTAAGACCGCCTTTCTAAACGGTGATTTAGAAGAGAGCGTGTACATGACACAGCCAGAGGGCTTCGTAGATAGTGGGAGCAGCGGAAAGGTGTGCAAGCTGCTTAAATGCATTTATGGGTTAAGGCAAGCATCGCGGAGTTGGAACATCTGTTTTGTTGTTGTAGTCAAAGAGTTTGACTTCATCAAAAATATAGATGAACCTTGTATCTATAAGAAGGTAGCAGAGGGTAAGGTTGTCTTCCTCGTATTGTACGTGGATGATATACTCTTGATAGGAAATGATATTCCTATGCTGCAATCAGTCAAGCTCTGCTTATCATAGAGATTCTCAATGAAAGATCTAGGTGATGCCTCCTGTATATTGGGAATCATGATCTATAGAGATAGATCTAAACGGATACTGGGATTGTCCCAATCCAGGTACATTGATACCATACTAAAGAGGTTTAGTATGGAAGAATCCAAGCGTGGGAACCAACCCACGATCTCTGGACTCACTCTCTCCAAAGAGATGTCTCCCAAGACTGATTTGGAGAGAGCTCACATGCAAGGGATACCCTATGCTTCGGCAGTAGGCTCTATCATGTATGCGATGCTATGTACCAGACCCGATGTAGCATACTCACTAAGTGTAGTGAGTCGGTATCAAGAAGATCCTGGAGAGAGTCATTGGACAGCTGTAAAGAACATTCTCAAGTACTTACGAAGGACTAAGGAGATGTTCTTGGTGTATGGTAACGGAGAACTCCAGGTGGAGTCCTTTACCGATTCCAGCTTCCAAAGTGATAAGGACGACTCTAAGTCGCACTCGGGTTTTGTCTTTACCCTCGATGGAGGGGCGGTATGTTGGAAGAGTTCCAAACAGGATACCGTTGCAGACTCGACGATGGAGGCTGAATACATCGCTGCCAACGATGCTGCCAAAGAGGCTGTCTGGATCAAGAAGTTCATTACTGAACTTGGAGTGGTTCCATCCATTGAGCATCCAATACCTCTGTATTGCGATAACAATGGAGCTGTGGCATTGGCCAAGGAACCTAGATCCCATCAGAAGTCCAGACATATTCTGAGGCGGTATCACCTGATCAGGGAGATAGTTGACCGCCGGGAGATCGAGGTCAGGAGAGTAGATACGAAGGACAACACTGCGGATCCATTCACGAAGGCTATTCCCCATATACAGTTTGAGAGATTATTCGGGATGCTAGGTATGAGATACTACAGTAGCTGGCCCTAGTGCAAGTGGGAAATTGTTAGTTATGTATATGCCCTAGAGGCCATTGTTGTACATATGATGTATATTATAATGGATGCTTGGATATATATAGAGATGACTTTCTTGCTCGTCATGATAGTACGCTATTTGGTTTCACTTTATCTTAGTATGTTGACTTGTATTGGTTTACTGTATTTTCTCTCACATGTTGATAAAGCCCTTAGGATCTGTACTCGACTACTGGGACTATGATGAGATCATACTAGTGGGGCCTTGGTAGTCGATGAGTACATCCTATAACTGTTCCTAGTCGAGTGTATATCGAGACAGGGCATCGATACACCAGAGTAGACTAGCGTATACGCATCTTGACCCATATGATGGGCGATGGATGATCCCATATCCATCGGTGTTTGACATCAGAGATGGTGTACGGGTGCTCAGTAGAGAGTGGGTACACTGGACGGACTCGCTGAGAACTCCCAGATGGTGATATACCACACGTCAGATGGCAGTTCTCCGGTGACACTGGTACAGGGTAGTCTGTAGACCCGAGATCGTCATAGAGTCTTGTGTGATTCCCACTGTGCTTTGATTTCCACCTTACCACGTCCAAGAGGGCGTGCAAAACGGTGGCTTTTGGGTACAGTCCCGAATCACATGGAGGCAATGAGCGATAGGAGGGGATTCGTCTCTCCTGGTATAGGGAGTTGATGTTGTGCTGTATTTGATTGGATATAACTGGTAGTCCCTGGCCAGGGCTGATATAGAGATTTACTGGTAAGTGTTACTAGTAGTTTCTCGACCCGTTATGAGCCACACATCGACACGACTTATCGGTTACTATGGTCTGATGTATACCACCCCTAGACTTGATATGCAACATATCAGACGAACAGACCGGACTGTACGGGAGTGTTACTGATTGGATTCACAGGAGAACGCACAGGCTAGCTTGTTGATCTTCTGATCGCTCAATACCTGGGTGGCTGTTGCGTTTAGCTGACCGCTTGCAGCTTGTGGGTGTTTGATATGATCATCACCTGCTACCGGCGTATTGACGATTCTTTAGAGTCCTACACAGAGGTTTCTTGGCTCAGGCGAAACGGAGTAGAGGCACATATGTGATATGTGCAGGACCGAGAATAATGCGATATGAGATGCCGTATGATATTCTCGCGATACTTAGATATGAACCGGGTCATCGGATCAAGTGTTGATTCGATGAATCGGTACATGATATATTAGTCGGTAATATTCGATATAGCCGGATCGTCGGATCAAGTGTTGATTCGATGATTTAATGTATAATAATATATATGATATGTTATTACATTATCTAATATTGGCTTGCTTTATTATTTCATTTTCTCACTGGATGATACATTGATATATATGCGATATATGTTAATTGTATTATTTTCTTTTGTTGCAAATATATAATATATATATGATATATATTATTGTGACATGATATGATTTATTGTTAAACATGTTTAAGGAAGATTAAATGAGGTTAGGGTTTGATTAGGGTTAGTTGCTTCATGCACCTTCTAGAAGCAATTTCTTTTGTCATGGTTAAGATATTTATTGATGACACATTATCTAACCCAACCAAACCCTAACTCTAGTTTATTCTCTACACATTATTAGCCACTCATCCTTGACCATGGTTAATACATCAATCATATACTTTTATTTCTATTCATCACAAAAGGAATTATCAATTATCTTTTCCATGATCATCTTCTTCTCTCTTGATTTTGAGCTCACTAGATATTCATTTTGTGATGATAAATTATGAGAAAATGAGTTAAAAAGAAAGCATAAATACTACTCTCTCATCCTCATCTCATCTAGCCCATGAGATTAGTGTGTTCATCTCTTTAGAGTGAGAAAGCTTGAGTTATTGAAACTTCGACGTAGATTATCGGAGATTTGGAACACTTCAAGCTAGCATGGATCGTACGAGTCGTGGAGCCTCTCTTGAGTCCGGGAGATCGTGGATCATGGCGAAGGGACTTCTACTCGGAGCTTGTGAAGCGAAGGAGGGGACTACAAAGGTTGTAATCCCTCATACTTAGCTTAAAAGATGTAATCTTGTATGCTTAACCCTAATTATGTAGCAAAGATCCCGGCTTTGGGTTGTTCGGCACGTCTAAATTTTTATCCGGGCATGTTTGATGCCTTTTGAACCTTCACAAGAGTGCCTAAGAACCCTACAGTTATCAGGAGACTATCCAATTGGCAACCTTTAGGTTTTGGTATTCGGTTGTGTCGATCGCCATTCTGTTTTTTTCCAACTCTGCGTAGTAGGATTTTTGGACCCCAGCTAGTCTAGAGACTTCGGAGATGATCCAGTTAGTTCAGGTCAGGATGAGTGTAGCCAGTGCGGACAGAGGTCTTATGCCGGCCATGGTGGTCGCATACGTGGGTTCGCAGTGGGAAATCATGTATTCCTACGGACTTTCCGATGTATGATGTGTTGTGTTTTGGGAAGCTTATCCCAGGATTGTAGGTCCTTATGTGATCCACAAGCGAGTTAGTTTCGTTGCCTTTAACTTGGCACTTCCATCCAGATTATTGAGTATTCACCCCGTATTCCTTGTCGATACTTTGCAATTACCTTCATGACCTTTCTCATATGATTCAGCATCAGACCTTTAGCTTTGACGCGATCTTTTCGTTCACCGGCAACTATTTGTATTAGTGGCTCGGCAGGTGGAGAAACTTCGGTCAAAGGTCTTGCCATCTGTGAAGAGTTTTCTTGGACGTAGCCATGTAGTGAGGTGGTCACTTGAGAGGCCGCGAGCAAGATATGAGACTTTGTAATCTTTTCTTTGAAGGTACGCTTAGTGGGAATTTTAAATTCGGGGACGAATTTTTATAAGTGGGGAGATTGTAACGTTTTAGAAATCGTTATGTGAATTTTTCCGTTTTTGGGTAAAATTGTCGGTATTTCTGTTTTAAACCGACTGTGATCAAACGGCCATATAGACTTTTCAGCACCTAGTTTAGCTAAAATAAATCTAGTGCGCAAGTTTTGGGAGTATATGGGACGTTTTGGTTCAATTTGAATTTTTCCCAATTTTAATGTTATTTTAATGCGGTATTCATATTTTGGAAATTTCTCTTTAAGCGATCTTTTCATCAATTTATTCTTGAGTAACCTAACCCGCATGTATCTAGATATTTGTGTGGAGGTTAGGTTTATTGGATTAAAGAAAAGAAAAGAGAAGATGCATGCATGTGTGCATGTGTAGTGTGAATGCATTAACTTTGCATTTAATGGGAAATTGCTAGGTAATTCCTCACAAAACTCTCCCTTATCCCCCTTGGCCGAAATCCCTTCCTCCTCTACTGCCCTTGCTCATTTCTTTTCCATTCTTGCATCATTCTAGCTCAAAACATCCCCAAAATTCCAAAATAAATCACAAAAATAACATCTTTGATTACTTTAGCATCTTGGAGGTATGAAAGCTTTGATCTTTGTGTTCTTAAGTCTAGGTAATGACCTCTATCCCTTATTTATATAGTTTTTGTGCTTTGTAGCTAGTTAGATTCAGTTTAGAATGATTAAAGTTAGGTTTTGTGCGTAATATCGTATTTTAGTATCGTTTTGTGATATCTATGACCTGCTGTGACCCCGAGATTTTTCCAGAAAACCAAACAATGTAGTTTTGTAGTACCCGTGACCATAGGACCCCACCTGAGACATGACCCCACCTGCTCGGACCTCGGCCGGCGACAGGAGGCCAAATTCCGGCGACCTCGGCCCCTAGGGTGAGTTAGGGTGTGGATTTTTTAGGGTAGCTCTATGCCTTGGTTTGGGTGTTTTTGGTCTTATTTGTTTGTTTAGTTTTCACTGTATTCAAAATCTGGGATCACTTAGGTAGGTTGTAGTGTTTTGTGTTCGCGCGATACGTTATACGACACGGATCGTACACATTAGATGGTTTTGCTCTTAAGTTGTTTTCGTCGTGTTGCTACGTATGTTAGCCACAATACGAATACTTAAGGGGATGTTTTGTGTTGTTGTGTCGGTTAAAAGTAGTGTGTACGTGTTTTAGGGTTATTATTAATATACACTTGTTTTATTGTCTTACTGTTGTAGGTTCGCAGGCGAGAACTACGGACACAACTACAAAGGGAAATCAGGTGGTTGGCTACACTTAGCCAGGAGTGTTGGTGAGTAGATTTAACATCTACAGGGGAATCGCCCGCATGGCGTTATGCGTCTGGGCTAGAAATGATTAGATTTGTCGCATATTCTATGTCAGATTTAGAATTTGCACATTTACCCTACTGCATAGTAATTGTTGTGCTTGGACTAGTATCTTTAGGACACTGCACTATTATTGACGGCTTATGTTGCACGAGCACTGATTGTATGCCACGCCACACACACCGTCAATAATTACCATGTCACGCACAACCCATATATATAGAAATGATATTGTCTGGTTAGGGACATTGAGACATTGATTCATATTTTATTGTGCTTATGACATATAGCATACCTGTACACTTACATGCTAGTTACCCATATACCTATATGGTATTGTACCATTGTGATAGGTATATACACATATGAGACATAGCTACTTGTACATATACCTGGAGGGTATTATGGATAGGTATAGACACATACCTTGCTACAGCTACTTTGACATCATACATACTTACATAGGGACACACAAATCTTGATATACCGACGTGGTTACGCATACCGTGTTATAGCTACATGTTCACCTGTCTATATTGTTGCATCTGATTTCAGGAAAATCAGGAACCGTGTGATATATTTATTTAACTGGCTGCAGTTAAATATTTGTTTTCCTTTATATGCTCATATTACTGTTTCATATTGCATATACTACATTCATAGATATCATATGATGTTCTCTGATATTTTTACTACTATGTATATATAACAGTCCAGTGGGACACTGCTATATATGCCTTTACACCAATATTAGTGGAATGGGACGCTAATATATGTGTATTGATTCATGCATTCATACATATTCACTACTTGATGTTTTCTGGATTTGAGGACCGTGGTTGTTTCATGAAATTATGCATTATTTGAAAAACTCGATCTCTCTTGATATGATATTTCAGCTTCCACCATGAGATTTCTCGGTTCTAAGCTTATATATATCCCATGCGAGGAGGAGTCGTGTGCCGTGTGCGGGTACATGGTGGAGCCCGGTTGGTTTCCCGGGGCAAGAAGATCGAAAGTCCATGCCGTTGAGCCCGGCTGGGGGCGTTTGCCATCCGGTGACAGTATTTGGACTCGAAGTATATCTGAGGGATATCGATCGAGGTTATGTAAGTACATGCCTTGCAGATTGCGGGTGGTGCTTACCCAGGTTATTAGGATGTACGTACACGACATTGGAGGGCCAGTCCTAGGTGATGGCGCCTCAGTGATCAGTATTTTGGTGTCGATGCTGGACACTTGTTTCATGATGTTTTGGGTGTCGATGTTAGACACTCACCTTATATGAAACTTACTTTATACTGATATTGTACACACTGGATATGTGGAATAAATTGATGTTGGACATTCAGGATATATGAGATATAGTGATGTTGTACACTCAGGGTATATGAGATATACTGATGTTGTTCATTCAGGATATATGAGATATATTGATGTTGTACATTCAGGATATATGAGATTTACATGAATTGATAGCCAGTAGTGGGACTGATTTGAGAAATTGGGATTTGGATTGTCTTGATGGATTTTGATCCTACCATGATGTCAGGATTCCGTGGAAATGACATGTTTCATTTGTAGGGTTCCTAGGCACACTAATGAGGTCTCACAAGGCATCAACCATGCCAATTTCAAAAATTACAAGTGCCGAGAAACCCTAGACTAGATCGTTGACTAGAGTTTAGGCGAAATATGCAACTAGTTAACTACTTAACTAAGTGAACGGAAAATACAACCTTTGTAGATCCGGTCCTCCACCTCCATAGCTCCGTGATGATGTCTCCTCGCTGTCCAAATCGAATCCATGACTCTAGCATCGGCTTCATCGGAGAAATGGGCGGGCTAGGTCGTCGACTTCGATGCCGAAGATGATCTACGTCGAGGCATCACAAGATCAAGCTCCAACTTCACCAAGCCATGAAACTTGTGAAGAAAACACCTTATACTACTTGGCAAGTGGTAGAGGATGAAGAAATAGGAAGTGGGTTCACTTTAGAATTGGATTTCTCACTCTTTTTCACTAGTTGCCATTGATGGAGGCAAGCTTCTTCATCTTGAAGAAGAAGAAGAAGAAGAAAAGAATATGATAAGTTCATTAGTATTTTCAAAATAGAAAATAATATGATAAGTATCATATTGCAACCATGGTTATGTGTAGAGAGTAAACTAAGGTTAGGTTTAATGGTTAGGTTAAGGCTAAGAGACAAAATGGTCAAAGCTTCAAAGCTTCATGAAGTTTCAATGTAAAACAAAAGTAGCAACCATTTTATTTCTTGCCATAGTGAAATAAATAAATAAATGAATAAATAAATTAAACAAAACCCTAACCATTTACTTAACCAATGTTTAAACTAAACATACACACAAACATGCATGTATCATCAAACATGATACAAACAAGTGTACAAAAGTATACCACATATACAATGTGCACAACAAGTGAGAAAATCCATTTAAAGTGAACCAATACTAGTTAATGCAAAGTAATATATCAAATATATAATTATGCATTAAATCATTAAATCAACACTTAATTTAACGATCCGGTCATATATCATATAACCGACTAATGTCCAATGTATCGGCTTATCGAATCAATCCTTGAATCGATAACTAGGTTATATCGCATACAACCATTCGATACATTGATCGCGAGAATAGAATACAGTATCACATACTGGTATTATTCTCGGTCCCGCACATATCTCATATGCGCTCTTATTTCGTTTCGCTTGAGCCAGGAAACCTCTGTGTAGGACTCTAAAGACTCGTCAATACGCCGGCAGCAGGTGATGATCATATCAAACACCCACAAGCCGCAAGCGGTCTGCTAAACGTAACGGCCACCCGGGTATTGAGCGATCAGAAGATCAACGAGCAAGCCCGCTCACACTCCTGTGAATCCAACCAGTAACACTTACCGTACAGTCCGGTCTGTTCGTCTGATATGTCGCATATCTCGCCTAGGGGAGGTATACGTCAGACCCCAATAGCTTGATAAGTCGTGTCGATATGAGGTCTATAACAGTTCGAGATACTACTGATAACACTTACTAGTAAATCTCAGCAACCCTGGCCAGGGATTTCCGGTTATAGCCAATCGAACACAGCGCAACAGCAACTCCCTATACCGGGAGAGACGAATCCCCTCCTATCGCTTATTGCCTCCATGTGATTCGGGACTGTACCCAAAAACCACCGTTTTGCACGCCCTCTTGGACGTGGTAAGGTGGAAATCAAAGCACAGTGGGAATCACACAAGACTCTATGACGATCTCGGGTCTACAGACTAACCTGTACCATTGTCACCAGAGAACTGCCATCTGACGTGAGGTATAATACCATCTGGGAGTTCTCGGCGAGTGCGTCCAGTGTACCCAGTCTCTTCTGAGCACCCGTATATCATCTCCGATGTCAAACACCAATGGATATGGGATCATCCATCGCCCATCTGTATGGGTCGAGAAGGTATACGCTAGTCTACTCTGGTATATCGATGCCCCGTCTCGATACACCCACGACTAGGGACCTTGAAGGATGTACTTATGGACTACCATGTCCCCACTAGTATGATCCGCATCATAGTCCAGGTAGTCAAGTACACATCCTAAGGGCTTTACCAACATGTAACAGAGAGACATCCGGTATACACGTTAAGGTAAAGAGTAACCAGATAGCATACTATCATGTCGAGCAAGAAAGTCCTCCCTATATATGTCCAAGCATCCACTACAATATACATCCTATGTACAGTAATGGCCTCTAGGGCATACATATAACTAACAATCTCCCACTTGCACTAGGGCCATCTGTAGCAGTGGTTGTAGTATCTCATACTCAACCATCCCATAAAAGTCTTTCTCTGGGAATAGGCCTTCATGAGTGGATCCGCCGTGTTGTCCTCTGAGTCTACTCTCCTAACCTCGATCACCTTGGAGATTGGCCATCTCCATGATCAGGTGATACTGCCTTAAATTATGTCTTGATCACTGATGGGACGGACGTTCCTTGGAAAAAGCCACAACTCCATTGTCACACAATGGGAGGAACTAAGTTCATCTCATGAACATGTATACATCCAGACTGCCTCTTTGGTAGCATCTTAAGTAGCGATGTATCCAGCCTTTATCATCTAGTGTGCCACGGTATCTAGCTTGGAACTCTTCCAACATACCGTCCCTTTACTGAGGGTAAATACAATGCCTGTGACTGACATTCAGTCTTCTTTATCACCCTGGAACCCTCCCAGTGATTCTCCCCAGGATCAATTAATACCGTCTCACTACAACTAGTGAGTATTCTAACACCCAAATAACATCTATCTCATAGATGAAGACTCAGGATTTAGGAGGTATCACGCTGATCCTATTTGGAGAATCCATGTGATAAATGGAGATTGACTGAGCGTAGCATAGGAAACTTCTTTCTTATCAAGAGTCATCCACGTACTCTACGAGGATCAATACCATACTCCCTACTACCTTTTTGTATATACAAGGTTCATCTACTATTTTGATGATGTCAAACTCTTTGACTAACTCATCAAAATAGATGTTCCAACTCCGCTATGCCTGCTTCATCACATAAAACATCTTGCACACGTTTCCGCCGCTCCCACTGTCTACGAGGCCCTCTGGCTGTGTACTTATAGACGCACTCTTCTAAAACATCATTTAGAAAAGCAGTCATGGCACCCAACCGCCAGATATCGTAGTCATGGTATGTAGCCGTGGCAAGTAGGATCTGGATGGACTTAAGCATAGATACTGGAAAAAGGTTTCATCATTATCCACGCCTGGTCGATGACGAAAACCTTTAACAAGTCTAGTTTTGAAAGTCTCAACTTTTCCATCTACACCAAGTAATCTTCTCAAGATATACTTGCTCCTGATGGGGATTTAACCCTTCAGCTATAGCAACTAAAGTCCATACTTTGTTGGTGTATAAGGATTCCATCTCAGATCGCTAAGCATCCAGCCATTCTTACAGAGTCTCACTCCTGATGGCCAGCTCGAAACTAGTTGGGTCATCATCTCATGATGCAATCCTTGCTCCCACTGTCATAGAGAAACCAAAGTATCTCTCAGGTGGGTGAGGAACCCTACTAGATCGGCGGAGAAGCTGAGATTCGTTGGAAACTATTGAATCCTTTGGTTCTGTCAAATCATCAGCTGCAGTTTGTATAGCTGGAACATTTCCAGTTCTACATAACAGACCTTGCCTCGAGCTTGTCCGGATTTTGCTTTTTAGACATAGACCGGACAACCCCAAATCGTAACTGACTTAAGAGATGGGCTCTTCCATTTCCATATCTCATATGGAGTGGTAGGCAACTGATTTGATTGGAACCCTATTCAATAGGTATGCAGCTTCTCAAGCGCATAACTCCCAAAAGGAAATAGGTAACTCAGTAGTACTCATCACAGAGCACACCTTATCATATAGGGTGTAATTGATCCACCCCGATATACCATCGTGCTATGGTGTATACGGAGGAGTAATGCTGAGAGAGAATCTCATTCTCCATTAGAATAGTCCAGGAATTCCATGCACAAGTACTCTCCTCCTCGATCACATCAAAGGACATAATACTTATACCCATATTTTGGTTCTCTACTTCTATCTTATATTCTATGAATATCTCAAAAGGTTCGGACTTGTGTTTCAACAGGAACATAGGTCTGAATCTCGAAAGATCATCAGAGAATTTAATGAAGTACAAAGAACCGGTCTTTGTATGTGTAGACAGGGGACCTACATACATCAACATGTATCATCCCAAGAGTTCACTAACTCTTTCTCTGTTTCCAGTAAACGGAGCTATGGTCATCTTATCTCTGTGACATGACTGGCAAGTTTCACAAGATGTAAATTCAAACTGATTTAAATATGCATCTAAATGTAACTTAGCTAGTCGGGTCGCATTGATATGACCTAGTCTACAATACCTCAAGAAGGATCTGTTCATTTCTGAACTATTCCTCTTGTGTGTGTTCCGTATACTTAGAACTGTATTTTGATTTAGAACATCAATGCTTTTAGATAACGTCCCTGAATCGATCAACTTTTGATATAGGAAATGTTCAAAACATTATCCAACAATACAAAATTTTATCATTTCTTTACTTATAAAGAGACTGATATGATTTTGTATATCAGGTTCGGTATTGTAGGGTTCCTAGGCACCCTTGTGAAGGTTCATAAGGCATCAAACATGCCCGGATAAAATTTTAGATGTGCTGAACAACCCAAAGACAGGATCTTTGCTAGATTATTAGGGTTTAGCATGCAAGATGATATCTTTAAAGCTAAGTGTGAGGGATTACAACCTTTGTAGTCCGCTCCTTCGCTTCACAAGCTCCGAGTGGTAGTCCCTTCGCCGCGATCCACGATCTCCCGGACTCAAGAGAGGCTCCACGACTCGAACGATCCATGCTAGCTTGAAGTGTTCCAAATCTCCGATGATCTACGTCGAAGTTGCAAAAACCCAAGCTTTCTCACTCTAAAGAGATGAACACCCTAATCTCATGGGCTAGATGAGATGAGGATGAGGGAGTAGTATTTAAGCTTTCTTTTTATTCACTTTCTCACTTGAAATCATCACATAAGAATTAACTAGTAAGCTTTTTCTTTTAGAACTCAAGAGAGAAGAAGATGAAGAATGAAAGAATAATCCTTTTGTGATAAATAGTAGTCAAGTGTATATGATTGATTATCTAACCATGGTCAAGGATGATAGGATAAAAGTTGTAGAGAATAAACTAGGGTTAGGGTTTGGTTAGGTTAAAGATAAAGATCAAACATAATATCTTAACCAAGACAAAATAGAATCCTTCTAGAATGAACTTGAAAGAGCTAACCCTAATCAAACCCTAATCCCTCATTATCATCCTTAAACATGTTTAATAATAAATCATATCATGTTACAATAATATATATCAAATATATATTATATATTTGCAACATTTGAAAATAATACATTTAACATATATCGCATATATATCAATGTATTAATCCAGTGAGAAAATGAAATAATAAAGTGAGTCAATATTAGATAATGTAATACAATATATCATATATATTATTATACATTAAATCATCGAATCAACACTTGATCCAACGATCCGGCTATATCGAATATAACCGGCTAATATATCATGTACCGATTCATCGAATCAACACTTGATCCGATGTCCCGATTCATATCAAAATATCGCGAGAATATAATACGGTATCTCATATCGCATTATCCTCGGTCCTGCACATATCTCATATGTGCCTCTACTCCGTTTCGCCTGAGCCAAGAAACCTCTGTGTAGGACTCTAAAGAATCGTCAATACGCCGGTAGCAGGTGATGATCATATCAAACACCCACAAGCTGCAAGCGGTCAGCTAAACGTAACAGCCACCCAGGTATTGAGCGATTAGAAGATCAACAAGCTAGCCTGTCCGTTCTCCTGTGAATCCAATCAGTAACACTCCCGTACAGTCCGGTCTGTTCGTCTGATATGTCGCATATCAAGTCTAAGGGTGGTAAACGTCAGACCCCAGTAACCGATAAGTCGTGTCGATGTGAGGCTCATAACAGGTCGAGAAACTACTAGTAACACTTACCAGTAAATCTCTATATCAGCCCTGGCCAGGGACTTCCAGTTATAGCCAATCGAACACAG
The DNA here is from genome assembly GCA_030015575.1 of Agapanthus africanus. Taxonomy (NCBI): domain Eukaryota; kingdom Viridiplantae; phylum Streptophyta; class Magnoliopsida; order Asparagales; family Amaryllidaceae; genus Agapanthus; species Agapanthus africanus. Next base: position 232,851,292 of record JASDDO010000012.1, read on the forward strand.
CACAACATCAACTCCCTATACCGGGAGAGACGAATCCCCTCCTATCGCTCATTGCCTCCATGTGATTCGGGACTGTACCCAAAAGCCACCGTTTTGCATGCCCTCTTGGACGTGGTAAGGTGGAAATCAAAGCATAGTGGGAATCACACAAGACTCTATGACGATCTCGGGTCTTCAGACTACCCTGTACCAGTGTCACCGGAGAACTGCCATCTGACGTGTGGTATATCACCAACTGGGTATTCTCGGCGAGTCCGTCAAGTGTACCCAGTCTCCACTGAGCACCCGTACACCATCCTTGATGTCAAACACCGATGGATATGGGATCATCCATCGCCCATCATATGGGTCAAGATGCGTATACGCTAGTCTACTCTGGTGTATCGATGCCCTGTCTCGATATACCCTCGACTAGGAACATTTATAGGATGTACTCATCGACTACCGTGGCCCCACTAGTATGATCTCATCATAATCCCAGTAGTCGAGTACAGATCCTAAGGGCTTTATCAACATGTGAGAGAAAGACAGTAAACCAATACAAGTCAACATGTTAAGATAAAGTGAAACCAAATAGCATACTATCATGACGAGCAAGAAAGTCCTCTCTGTATATATCTAGCATCCATCATAATATACATCAAATGTACAACAATGGCCTCTAGGGCATATACATAACTAACAATCTCCTACTTGCACTAAGGCCAGCTGCTGTAGTATCTCATACCTAGTATCCCGAATATTCTCTCAAACTGTATCTGGGGAATGGCCTTTGTGAGTGGATCCGCAGTGTTGTCCTTCGTATCTACTCTCCTGACCTCGATCTCCCGGCGATCAACTATCTCCCTGATCAGGTGATACCGCCTCAGAATATGTCTGGATTTCTGATGGGATCTGGGTTCCTTGGCCAAAGCCACAGCTCCATTGTTATCGCAATACAGAGGTATTGGATGTTCAATGGATGGAACCACACCAAGTTCAGTAATGAACTTCTTCATCCAGACAGCCTCTTTGGCAGCATCGTTGGCAGCGATGTATTCAGCCTCTATCGTCGAGTCTGCAACGGTATCTTGTTTGGAACTCTTCCAACATACCGCCCCTCCATTGAGGGTAAAGACAAATCCCGATTGCGACTTTGAGTCGTCCTTATCACTTTGGAAGCTGGAATCGGTAAAGGACTCCACCCGGAGTTCTCCGTTACCATAGACCAAGAACATGTCTCTAGTCCTTCGCAAGTACTTGAGAATGTTCTTCACAGCCGTCCAGTGACTCTCTCCAGGATCTGCTTGATACCGACTCACTACACTTAGTGAGTATGCAACATCGGGTCTGGTACATAGCATCGCATACATGATAGACCCTACTGCCGAAGCATAGGGTATCCCTTGCATGCGAGCTCTCTCCAAATCAGTCTTGGGAGACATCTCTTTGGAGAGAGTGAGTCCAGAGATCGTGGGTTGGTTCCCACGCTTGGATTCTTCCATACTAAACCTCTTTAGTATGGTGTCAATGTACCTGGATTGGGACAATTCCAGTATCCGTTTGGATCTATCTCTATAGATCCTAATCCCCAATATGCATGAGGCATCACCTAGATCTTTCATTGAGAATCTTTGTGATAAGAAGAGCTTGACTGATTGCAGCATAGGAATGTCATTTCCTATCAAAAGTATGTCATCCACGTACAATACGAGGAAGACAACCTTACTCTCTGCTACCTTCTTATAGATGCAAGGTTCATCTATGTTTTTGATGAAGTCAAACTCTTTGACTACTACATCAAAACAGATGTTCCAACTCCGCGATGCTTGCTTTAACCCATAAATGGATTTAAGCAGCTTGCACACCTTTCCGCTGCTCCCACTATCTATGAAGCCCTCTGGCTGAGTCATGTACACGCACTCTTCTAAATCACCATTTAGAAAGGCGGTCTTAACATCCATTTGCCAGATTTCGAAGTCATGGTATGCAGCAATGGCAAGTAAGATCCGGATGGTCTTAAGCATAGCCACTGGAGAAAAGGTTTCGTCATAATCCACACCTGGTCGTTGACGAAATCCCTTTGCTACAAGTCTAGCTTTGAAAGTCTCAACTTTTCCATCTACACCAAATTTCTTTTTAAAAATCCACTTGCTCCCATTGGGTTTTACCCCTTCAGGAGCATTTTCCAAAATCCATACTTTATTGGTGTACATGGATTCCATCTCAGATCGCATTGCATCCAGCCATTTCACAGAGTCACCACTCGTGATGGCCTGCTCGAAACTAGTCGGGTCATCATCTTCCATGATGCAATCCTCGCTTCCACCATCAATGAGAAAACCGTAGTATCTCTCAGGCGGATGAGAAACCCTGCTAGATCGGCGGAGAGGCTGGGGTTCGTCGGGTACTACTGAATCCTCTGGTTCCACTAAATCTTCAGTTGTAGTTTGTGTTGCTGGAACCTCTTCCAGCTCTACCTCATCGCCACTAATTTCTTTTGTAAGAAATTCCTTTTCTAAAAAGGTGGCATGTTGAGCAACAAACACCTTTTGTTGTTCACTGTGGTAGAATAGATATCCATACGAATTGCTTGGATATCCTACAAACTTACAAAGAACTGATCGTGCCTCGAGTTTGTCCGGATTTTGCTTTTTAACATAAGCCGGACAACCCCATATCTTAACTCTTTTAAGAGATGGTCTCTTTCCATTCCATATCTCATATGGAGTGGTAGGCACAGATTTAGTTGGAACTCTATTCAATAGGTATATGGCTGTCTCTAGCGCATACCCCCAGAAGGAAATAGATAACTCAGCTGTACTCATCATAGAGCGCACCATATCTAATAGGGTGTGATTCCTCCGCTCCGATACATCGTTGTGCTGTGGTGTATAAGGAGGAGTAAGCTGAGAGAGAATCCCATTCTCTTTTAGATAATCTAGGAACTCATTGCTTAAGTATTCACCTCCTCGATCAGATCGAAGAATCTTAATACTTTTGCCCGTTTGATTATCTACTTCGTGCTTATATTCTCTGAATTTCTCAAAAGCTTCAGACTTGTGTTTCATCAGGAACACATATCCGAATCTTGAGAGATCGTCAGTGAATGTAATGAAGTAGGAAGAACCGTTCCTGGCATGCGTAGACATGGGACCGCATACATCACTATGTACCAGTCCTAAGAGTTCGGTAACTCTTTCTCCGTGTCCACTAAACGGAGCTTTGGTCATTTTTCCTTTGAGACATGAATGGCAAGTATCATAAGATGATAATTCGAACGGATTCAAATAACCATCTTTATGTAACTTAGCTAGTCGTGTCGCATAGATATGACCAAGTCTACAATGCCATAAGAAGGATTCGTTCATTTCTGAACTTTTCCTCTTGTGTGTGTTTTGTATATTGAGGACTGTATTCTGATTTAGAATGAATATGCCATTATGTAACGAGCCTGATGCAATCAACTTTTGATCTAGGAATATGTTCATAACATTATCCTTTACTACAAAATTATATCCTTCTTTACTTAATAAAGAAACTGATATAATGTTGCACATCATGTTCGGTATATAATAGCATTCATTTAGAATCAGTGTATTACGACTTGGCAATACAAGGTGATATTCGCCAACTGCTTTGGCTGCAATATTTGCACCGTTCCCTACTTGAACGGAATGATCACCTTTTCCCAGTTCTCTACCTTTACGTAGCCCATGTAACTGTTTACATATGTGGGATCCTGATCCGGTATCTAATACTCAGGACGTAGGGTGAACTGAGAAACAGTTTTCAATAACTAACACACCTGAAGAAGATCCATCAACATGCATGTTCTTTTGGGCGACTGTGGAATCCGTATTTTCTATTGTTGGCTAAATACTAAATACGGACGTCCTAGTATATCCCACATTATATCTATGTTTCTGCTGCGATATCTATGATGTGATCATTTGATATGTTCTGATGGATACAGTATATAGTATATATGATATATTATATAGACGTTACTTATGTTTTACACCCGCACTAGCCCTGCCTTGCTCTGTCGTTAATTACCTAACCTAACGGAGCACGAGGGGACATCGAGGCGAATGTGGATGGCATAAGTGTACGTCGTATTTATCTGTGATGCTTAGGAAGCATAAGCTGATGGGATTTTATTAATGAGATAAATAAAAAGAAAAGAAACCTAAAAGATGTTGTAGAATCAAAACTTTATAAAAAGGGTAGCTACCACTGTAGGGTTCCTAGGCACTCTTGTGAAGGTTCATAAGGCATCAAACATGCCCGGATAAAATTTTAGACGTGCCGAACAACCCAAAGACGGGATCTTTGCTAGATTATTAGGGTTTAGCATGCAAGATGATATCTATAAATCTAAGTGTGAAGGATTACAACCTTTGTAGTCCGCTCCTTCGCTTCACAAGCTCCGAGTAGTAGTCCCTTCGCCGCGATCCACGATCTCCCGGACTCAAGAGAGGCTCCACGACTCGAACGATCCATGCTAGCTTGAAGTGTTCCAAATCTCCGATGATCTACGTCGAAGTTGCAAAAACCTAAGCTTTCTCACTCTAAAGAGATGAACACCCTAATCTCATGGGCTAGATGAGATGAGGATGAGGGAGTAGTATTTAAGCTTTCTTTTTATTCACTTTCTCACTTGAAATCATCACACAAGAATTAACTAGTAAGCTTTTTCTTTTAGAACTCAAGAGAGAAGAAGATGAAGAATGAAAGAATAATCCTTTTGTGATGAATAGTAGTCAAGTGTATATGATTGATTATCTAACCATGGTCAAGGATGATAGGATAAAAGTTGTAGAGAATAAACTAGGGTTAGGGTTTGGTTAGGTTAAAGATAAAGATCAAACATAATATCTTAACCAAGACAAAATAAAATCCTTCTAGAATGAACTTGAAAGAGCTAACCCTAATCAAACCCTAATCCCTCATTATCATCCTTAAACATGTTTAATAATAAATCATATCATGTTACACTAATATATATCACATATATATTATATATTTGCAACATTTGAAAATAATACATTTAACATATATCGCATATATATCAATGTATTAATCCAGTGAGAAAATGAAATAATAAAGTGAGCCAATATTAGATAATGTAATACAATATATCATATATATTATTATACATTAAATCATCGAATCAACACTTGATCCAACGATCCGGCTATATCGAATATAACCGGCTAATATATCATGTACCGATTCATCGAATCAATACTTGATCCGATGTCCCAATTCATATCAAAATATCGCGAGAATATAATACGGTATCTCATATCGCATTATCCTCGGTCCTGCACATATCTCATATGTGCCTCTACTCCGTTTCTCCTGAGCCAAGAAACCTCTGTGTAGGACTCTAAAGAATCGTCAATACGCCGGTAGCAGGTGATGATCATATCAAACACCCACAAGCTGCAAGCGGTCAGCTAAACATAACAGCCACCCAGGTATTGAGCGATTAGAAGATCAACAAGCTAGCCTCTCCGTTCTCCTGTGAATCCAATCAGTAACACTCCCGTACAGTCCGGTCTGTTCGTCTGATATTTCGCATATCAAGTCTAGGGGTGGTAAACGTCAGACCCCAGTAACCGATAAGTCGTGTCGATGTGAGGCTCATAACTGTAACACCTTAGGATAAGGGTTAGTGAGTAATTATATCTAAATATTGGTTTTTAACAAAAAGTTTACCAAATTGTGTTTTAAATATTTTTCCTAATTTAATAAATATTTTTCCAAAATTTTCCTAGGCTTGCACACACATGTGCATGTAAACTAGGGTTTTTAAATTGAGTTAATACCATAATTATTAACCATGGTGGGTTAATCATAGGATTAAGTCTTATGGGTTTTTATTTGGGTTAATTAGTTAATTAGTAGTAACTTTAATTTGAAATTAGTTTTGAGTGTTGACTTGTGAGAGGGAGGGAGTGGGCATCATGGCTTAGCCCATGCTTGCCATTAATGAAGAGAGAGGTAGTGAGGGGTTGACATTTGGAGTGATAATTTTTCCCTCTCATTCTTTGTTTCTTTCTCTCAACCTCACACCCATACACTCACACAACACACCCACATACCTCTCAGCTCCAGAACCAAGCAGCAGCAACAGCAACTGAAGCACAACAGCAGCAAGCACTCAGCAGTAGCAGCAGCAAGCATTGGCAGCAGCAGCAGAGATCAGCAGTAGCAGCAGTGACCACCAACAACACCACCAGCAACTGCAGCTTCTTCCCCTCATTTCCTCTGCTTCCTCCAGCTCCTTAGGGTTAAGTATGAGGTATATTTCCTAAACTTATTCCCTAGTTTGCTTAGTTAGTGTAGTTTTGCATCGGTAAATGGATTTGAGTGCGATTTAGTGCGATATGGGGTGTTTAGTGAGAACTTTGTGCTAGTGAGGTGTAAGTTGGTTTCAGTAGGATATTTAAGGTTTGTTGAGACCATGTTAGCTTAGTTTAAACCCGATTGCACTAAAATACCACCAGTTTTCCTATTTGATGCAATTTGTCGTTTTTAAGCAAAATTGGGGTTTTCTGGATCTGCTTTTGACCCGATGAGATCTGAATGATTTTGAGAAGACTGCAGTATAGTGTAGATGTGCTGATACCCCAGGTGAAACCCGACCCCCTAACTGCTACAGTGGGCCGCCGATTTCTTCATTCTGGCCGCAATTTGCGGCCAGATGGGTAGGGATTTGGGTGTTGTTTGGTCCTGTAGGTGTCTGCTAGTGTGTAGAGTTCTATGGTATATATATTTTTGTAAGTTTGGTTCTGTAGAAAAATCTGGGACCAAATACCTATTTTGCCGTTTTTCTAAACCTTCGCGACACGCGTGATACGTGAGTAGGTTTGGGTTTCTGCGTATCGCGGCGCGTCGGGGTAGTTTCAGGCGCGTGATCACACGTTTTAGCGTATCGCGCACACGCGCGATTGGTTTGCGACACGGGTTTCTAGTTGGACTATAATGTCGCGTTTTTGTGAATTGAGCTTATATGTGCTATGTGTTATGTGATTCTAGGTTCGCAGGCCAGTGAGACGGACGCTGCGAAGAAGGGCAAGCAAGTGATTGGATACACTTAGCGCGAGACACGGTGAGTAGATTTCACATCTACGGGGATATCGCCCGCAGGCGTTATGCGTCAGGGCTGATAGGACCTTATTGATATATACTGTACATACCATACCATGGATTGTCATCGCATATTGCATTCCTTGCTATATATATATATTGCTTAGAACTGATAGAACACCGCACTATTACTAACGGTTTATGTTGTACGGGCACTATTTTGCATGCTACACACACCGTTAGTAATTGCCATGCCACACTCACTGTAGAACTGCCATGATTATACTGTTGTATATCGCTGTAGTTCATCTTACATGTGATTGATTATGATTTCCTAGAAATTGGGAGCCGCATGACATCTTTAAAAACGGAAACTATCTTAAAAAGCGGTTTTCCTCTTATACCCATATCATGGATTGATTTACATTGTACATCGCATTGGATTTACTATTGGTATTGGATTTACATGTGATTTCTGGTTTTGAGGACCGTGGAAGTATTTAAGAAAAGATGCACTATTTTGAAAAACCCGGTACCTCGTGATATGATATTTTGGTGTCCACCACGCGTTTTCTCGGTGCTGAGACGTGTGCTTGAAACCCGATTCGAGGAGTGATGATCCGTTTGCGGGTTCGTGGTGGGCCCGGTATGGTTCCCCTCGGCGAGATGATCGATGGGTTTTGCCGATTGAGCCTGGAGGCGGGCGAGTACCTACCGGTGACTGGTTGGACCTGGCAGTTGTCCGGAGAATACTGACCAGAGTCGAGAGATGGATGCGGGATGATCCGTACTGCCGGGGCCGAGGGCCGATACCGCAGACGGACCCCGTGGGGCCGATCCGGACTGACGGAGCCCGATATACGAGGATTTGCGTGTCGATGCTGGACACGAGTATTTTATGATGTTTTGGGTGCCGATATTGGGCACTCGTGATTTCTCCGAGATATACAGGATTTGAGGGCCGATGGGTGTGCCGGCGCCTAAGTGTATTGGGATTTGGTGCAGCCAGAGGCACCGTCTAGTGTTTTCCATGATGACATATTCCATGTAAATATTATTTATCTCATGCTCAGTATTGATTACTATGTATCTCATCCTGTAGCATTTACCTGATTGAGCACTTACATTACTATTGCATCCACTGTTTGGCATGCATTGATATCATCTGCTGGAATTAGTAGAGCCACGCTATATGTGCATGCTCGCGATCACCCTTATATGTTATCTCTATTCACGAGTTGGCAACTCACCCCCGTTGTGCCACAGTATTTGCAGGTTGCCCTTGGGAGTAGTCACGGCTGGCTGTGTACCGCATCTTTTGGCACAGATACCTTTTTTTTTTGAGGCGAGATAGCCTTTTGCTGATAGGTGGGTTTTGTACGGTATCTGTTATCTTTCAGTTGTATATTGATGTATCTAGTACTCTCCATCTACCTTTCTGTATTGACTTAGAGACAGTTGTGAGGACGATATGTATGATACTATATTCTGGTGTTGATCTCGCATGTGAGCCGACTTTATTTTATGCAGTCTTACCTTTTCTGATATTGTCCTTGCTTTACTGTGTACTCTTCGCTACGGCGTCGTATATCATATTGTGATGCTTCATTCATTTTACTTGTCATTTCTGTTACACCTTGCTTTTACCCGATTTGCGGGGCAAATGTTTAAAGGGGAAATGTTACCAAAATTATAAAAGTTATAACTCTTGAACTTAAAAGAATTTCTACTAAATTAATAAACTGTTTCTCGGACATGCATGACTGTTTTTACGAAATGTTTTAAATCACTCTATATTTATTGGTTTGATTTCTGGGTTCGGCTTACTTAGCCGCGTTACGCCTGTAGACGTTGCGTGGTTAAGTGCCGGTCACGAGTCGAAACTCTCGGGTCGTGACAAAGTTGGTATCAGAGCGTAGGTTTTACCTTCGGAGTGTAGGATGACCTTGGTATGATGGAGTAGGTAGCTGCAGTAGGGTAGCGTAGCGTGTGTATGTTCCGCGGTATACTCACGACACGGTACTCCGCCTACGCGACCTTAGGATTTATTGATTTGATCCCTCCTTATATTCTTGCGATTCGATTTCCGTGTTCTCATCGAATCCTAATTTTCTTTCAGCCATTATGCCGCCTAAGACTACGAGGGCACAGAGAGCGGCCGCGAGGGCCGAGATTCGAGTTGACTCGTCAGAGACGAGGACTGATCCGGGCAGTACGCCGGTTGTACCCGAGCAGGCTGTTCCTGCCGTGACAGAGCAGATCGCCACGCTAGGGGCTGGTATGCAGGAGATGCGCCAGACGGTGGGATCTAGTATGCAGGAGATGCGCCAGATGATAGGATCGCTAGTTGAGATGCTTCGAGCCCAGCGACCAGAGGTAGCTCCACCCGTTCCAGAGACCGCTATGGTACCTACCGCACAGCCAGTTGCCCCTGCAGCCACGGAGGTGATCACAGTGTCGCTATCAGAGTTCATGAGGCTGAAGCCTCCGGTATTCACAGGCACCGATACAGCCGAGGACCCCCAGTCTTTCATAGACAGGATGGCCAGGATATGCCGTTCCCTCAGATGCGCAGATGCGAGATGGGTCGAGTTCGCGAGCTTTCGCCTGGAAGGTCTTGCGCAGAAGTGGTGTGATTCCGTTGAGAAGGGCAGAGCAGCAGGTCTTCCTCCTATGACCTGGACGGAGTTCGTGACCATATTTCTAGCCTGTTTCCTTCCCCAAAGTGTTAGGGATGCCTGAGCACGCAGATTTGAGTCCTTGCGCCAGACGCCAGGGATGACGGTGGCAGAGTATGACGTGCTGTTTACAGAGTTGGCAGTCTATGCCCCATATTTAGTGGCTACCGAGGAGTTGCGAGTTAGGAAATTTGTTCGAGGCTTGCTTACACCATTGTTCCTTGCGATCAGCGCGCAGCACTACGAGACCTATGCAGCAGCTGTAGACGCAGCCCTAGTGGTCGAGGAGCACCTTGCTGAGACTTCGGTAGTTCCAGAGCCGAAGAGAGTTCGTACCGGTATTTCCGCACGGAGACAGACATTCAGACGCCGCGACAGGTATCGTTCTGGTACGGGGAGTGGCAGAGATTCGGGACGGAGCCAGATGTTTAGTTCATATCCACGAGAGAGTCAGCAGTCGCCGCGGGGTTGCTTCAGATGTGGCAGCCTACTTCACCTCGTTCGAGATTGTCCAGAGACACACAAGAGGGAGGCGGCAGCACCGCATGTTACCTTACCACCTTCACCACCCCAGAGGGCCTTGCCCGTTGTACCTACCGTTGCTCCGCGCCAGACTCATACACAGCGAGGTCGTGGGCGTGGAGGAGTTGCTCAGAGGGGGCGAGGTGACCGAGGCAGAGGGCAGTCAGTCGCAAGTGGTGGACAGGCGAGGGTTTTTGCTTTGACACATCAGGACGTGCAGGCGTCCAATGCAGTGGTTTCAGGTATCCTTCCTGTATGTTCGGTTGATGCACATGTACTGTTCGATCCCGGATCCACACACTCGTACGTATCCACACACTTTGTGCCGAGTCTGGGTAGAGAGTCCGGCTTGCTTGATCAGCCGCTTGTGGTGACCACTCCTGTGGGAGAGTCGTTTGTTGCTAGGCACGTGTTCCGATCCTGTATCGTCTGTGTTGGCGAGAGAGAGTTGCCTGTCGACTTGATCCTTCTGGAGTTGTTGGACTTCGACGTTCTTTTGGGTATGGATTGGTTAGCCACGTGCTATGCTTCTGTGGACTGCCGTGAGAAGACAGTTAGATTCTGCTTTTCCGGTGAGTCGGTTTTTGTTGTGTTGGGGGACCGTAATGCCGCCCCTCACAGTGTGATTTCTTCTTTTCGCGCTGGACAGCTTTTGAGGAAGGGATGTCAGGGATTTCTCGCCTATGTTTGCGATGCTCGCGCTACACAGGTTCCATTGGACCAGGTTTCGGTTGTTAGCGAGTTTCCTGATGTGTTCCCTGACGAGCTTCCTGGGTTGCCGCCCGAGCGCGACATTTCTTTCTGTATTGATTTGGTTCCTGGTTTGGGGCCTATTTCCATACCGCCTTATCGGATGGCCCCGGCGGAACTTCGAGAGTTGAAGGGTCAGTTGCAAGACTTGCTGGACAAGGGACTTATTCGACCCAGTGTTTCTCCTTGGGGTGCTCCAGTCCTGTTCGTCAAGAAGAAGGACGGCAGTTTGCGTCTGTGTATCAACTACCGCCAGCTGAATAGGGTGACAGTGCGGAACAGGTATCCTTTGCCGCGTATCGACGATTTGTTTGACCAGCTTCAGGGGGCAGGGTACTTTTCGAGGATCGATTTACGATCGGGTTATCATCAGCTGCGGGTTCGCCAGGAGGACATTCCCAGGACAGCTTTCCGTACGTGCTACGGCCATTACGAGTTTTTGGTGATGTCGTTCGGACTCACCAATGCGCCAGCAGCCTTCATGGACTTGATGAATCGTATTTTCCGGCCTTACTTGGATCTGTTCATTATAGTCTTCATCGACGATATCTTGGTGTATTCCCGGAGTAGTGAGGAGCACGAGCAGCACCAGCGGATTACATTGCAGACCTTGAGGGAGCACCAGCTTTATGCGAAATTCTCCAAGTGTGCTTTTTGGCTGGACAGTGTGGACTTCTTGGGACACATGATTTCACGAGACGGTATATGTGTAGACCCGAGGAAGATCGAGGCCGTTCAGCGTTGGCCCAGACCCACATCAGTGACGGAGATTCGCAGCTTTTTGGGGTTGGCCGGTTACTACAGGCGTTTTGTGCAGGACTTCTCCCGTATTGCTACACCGTTGACCGGGTTGACCCAGAAGGGAGTTCCCTTCGATTGGACGGAGGAGTACGAGCACAGTTTTCAGCAGTTACGGACTCGGCTGACGGCGGCACCGGTGTTATCTTTACCTTCCGGATCGGGCGGATTTGTGGTCTTTTGTGATGCCTCTCGAGTGGGGCTAGGGTGCGTTTTGATGCAGCACGACAGGGTGATCGCGTATGCTTCGCGACAATTGAAGAGACATGAACAAAACTACCCCACTCATGACTTGGAGATGGCTGCAGTGGTCTTCGCACTTAAGATCTGGCGACATTACCTATACGGCGAGTCGTGCCAGATATTTACGGATCACAAGAGTCTGAAATACATATTCCAGCAGCGGGACCTGAACCTTCGACAGCGTCGATGGATGGAGTTAGTGAAGGATTACGATTGCGAGATCTTATATCACCCGGGCAAGGCAAATGTGGTGGCGGATGCTTTGAGCAGGAGGCCCGGGGGTAGTCTATCTTGTTTGAGCGCAGCACAGGGACAGTCATCGGCAGATTGGCAGATACTATGCGACAGCCGAGTACAGTTCGAGTTCACGCCGATTGGAGGACAGATAGCGCATGTCCGTGCACGCCCACAGTTGATCGATCGTATACGTGAGGCACAGCTCAGTGATGACCGATGTTCAGAGATCATGGCACAGATTGGACAGGGCTGAATTTCCGAGTTCGTGATCGATGATCAGGGGATACTACGATTTGGGGTCAGACTGTGCGTACCAGATGCTGAGGGACTGAGGCACGAGATTCTTGAGGAGGCACATCGATCGGTATATAGCGTCCATCCCGGTTCCACCAAGATGTATCATGATATGAGGGATGTTTATTGGTGGGATGGAATGAAGAGGGACATTGCGGACTTCGTGTCGAGATGCCTGACTTGTCAGCAAGTCAAGGCTGAGCACCAGAGGCCCGCGGGAGAGCTACAGCCGCTACCCATTCCGGAGTGGAAGTGGGAGCAGATTTCGATAGATTTCGTGGTGGGTCTACCCAGGACTAGTCGGGGGTATGACTCCATCTGGGTGATCATGGATCGTTTGACGAAAGCGGCTCACTTCTTACCGGTGAAGACGACTTTCGGATTTACTCAGTATGCCCAGATCTACATTGACGAGATAGTGCGACTGCACGGAGTCCTGACGTGCATTGTGTCCGACAGAGGCACCCAGTTTACTAGTAGACTATGGCAGAGGCTTCAGGAGGCTTTGGGCACTCGCTTGAGTTTTAGCACAGCGTTTCATCCGCAGACCGACGGCCAGTCAGAGCAGACCATCCAGACTCTCGAGGACATGCTCAGAGCTTGTGTATTAGATTTCGGAGGTAGCTGGGATCATCATTTGCCCTTAGTAGAGTTCTCCTACAATAACAGCTACCAGGAGACCATTCAGATGGCACCATTTGAGGCTCTTTATGGGAGGAGATGCAGGTCGCCCACTTATTGGACAGAGCTCAGTGAGAGCAGTATCTTAGGGCCACAGATTGTTGAGGAGACGACAGCGAAGATCCAGTTGATTCGCGATAGGATGAGAGCAGCGCAGAGTAGGCAGAGATCTTATGCAGACCGTCGACGACGCAGACTTGAGTTTTCTGTTGGCGATCATGTTTTCTTGAGGGTCTCCCCAATGAAAGGTGTGATGAGGTTTGGGAAGAAGGGGAAGCTCAGTCCCAGGTATGTGGGCCCCTTCGAGATCCTCGAGCGTGTTGGTGCAGTAGCCTACCGTTTAGCCCTTCCGCCCAGCTTTCCAGATGTGCATCCCGTATTTCATGTCTCGATGCTCCGCAGATATCTTCATGATCCTTCGCATGCGATTCAGCATTCGACGATCCAGCTTGAGCGTGATCTTTCCTATGCAGAGCAGCCGGTGATGATCTTAGATCGATAAGTGAAGAAACTGAGATCGAAGGACATTCCATCAGTTAAGGTACTTTGGCGTGGTCGGAACCGTGAGGAGGTCACTTGGGAGACCGAAAGCGAGATGATGAAGACGTATCCCCATCTTTTTCAAGGTACGTGTAGTTAGATTTTGAAATTCGGGGACGAATTTCTTTAAGGGGGAGAGATTGTAACACCTTTGGATAAGGGTTAGTGAGTAATTATATCTAAATATTGGTTTTTAACAAAAAGTTTACCAAATTGTGTTTTAAATATTTTTCCTAATTTAATAAATATTTTTCCAAAATTTTCCTAGGCTTGCACACACATGTGCATGTAAACTAGGGTTTTTAAATTGAGTTAATACCATAATTATTAACCATGGTGGGTTAATCATAGGATTAAGTCTTATGGGTTTTTATTTGGGTTAATTAGTTAATTAGTAGTAACTTTAATTTGAAATTAGTTTTGAGTGTTGACTTGTGAGAGGGAGTGAGTGGGCATCATGGCTTAGCCCATGCTGCCATTAATGAAGAGAGAGGTAGTGAGGGGTTGACATTTGGAGTGATGATTTTTCCTTCTCATTCTTTGTTTCTTTCTCTCAACCTCACACCCATACACTCACACAACACACCCACATACCTCTCAGCTCTAGAACCAAGCAACAGCAACAGCAACTGAAGCACAACAGCAGCAAGCACTCAGCAGTAGCAGCAGCAAGCATTGGCAGCAGCAGCAGAGATCAGCAGTAGCAGCAGTGAGCACCAACAACACCACCAGCAACTGCAGCTTCTTCCCCTCATTTCCTCTGCTTCCTCCATCTCCCTAGGGTTAAGTACGAGGTATATTTCCTAAACTTATTCCCTAGTTTGCTTAGTTAGTGTAGTTTTGCATCGGTAAATGGATTTGAGTGCGATTTAGTGCGATATGGGGTGTTTAGTGAGAACTTTGTGCTAGTGAGGTTTAAGTTGGTTTCAGTAGGATATTTAAGGTTTGTTGAGACCATGTTTGCTTAGTTTAAACCCGATTGCACTAAAATACCACCAGTTTTCCTATTTGATGCAATTTGTCGTTTTTAAGCAAAATTGGGGTTTTCTGGATCTGCTTTTGACCTGATGAGATCTGAATGATTTTGAGAAGACTGCAGTATAGTGTAGATGTGCTGATACCCCAGGTGAAACCCGACCCCCTAACTGCTACAGTGGGCCGCCGATTTCTTCATTCTGGCCGCAATTTGCGGCCAGATGGGTAGGGATTTGGGTGTTGTTTGGTCCTGTAGGTGTCTGCTAGTGTGTAGAGTTCTATGGTATATATATTTTTGTAAGTTTGGTTCTGTAGAAAAATCTGGGACCAAATACCTATTTTGCCGTTTTTCTAAACCTTCACGACACGCGTGATACGTGAGTAGGTTTGGGTTTCTGCGTATCGCGGCGCGTCGGGGTAGTTTCAGGCGCGTGATCACACGTTTTAGCGTATCGCGCACACGCGCGATTGGTTTGCGACACGGGTTTCTAGTTGGACTATAATGTCGCGTTTTTGTGAATTGAGCTTATATGTGCTATGTGTTATGTGATTCTAGGTTCGCAGGCCAGTGAGACGGACGCTGCGAAGAAGGGCAAGCAAGTGATTGGATACACTTAGCGCGAGACACGGTGAGTAGATTTCACATCTACGGGGATATCGCCCGCATGGCGTTATGCGTCAGGGCTGATAGGACCTTATTGATATATAATGTACATACCATACCATGGATTGTCATCGCATATTGCATTCCCTGCTATATATATATATTGCTTAGAACTGATAGAACACCGCACTATTACTAACGGTTTATGTGGCACGGGCACTATTTTGCATGCTACACACACCGTTAGTAATTGCCATGCCACACTCACTGTAGAACTGCCATGATTATACTGTTGTATATCGCTGTAGTTTATCTTACATGTGATTGATTATGATTTCCTAGAAATTGGGAGCCGCATGACATCTTTAAAAACGGAAACTATCTTAAAAAGCGGTTTTCCTCTTATACCCATATCATGGATTGATTTACATTGTACATCGCATTGGATTTACTATTGGTATTGGATTTACATGTGATTTCTGGTTTTGAGGACCGTGGAAGTATTTAAGAAAAGATGCACTATTTTGAAAAACCCGGTACCTCGTGATATGATATTTTGGTGTCCACCACGCGTTTTCTCGGTGCTGAGACGTGTGCTTGAAACCCAATTCGAGGAGTGATGATCCGTTTGCGGGTTCGTGGTGGGCCCGGTATGGTCCCCCTCGGCGAGATGATCGATGGGTTTTGCCGATTGAGCCTGGAGGCGGGCGAGTACCTACCGGTGACTGGTTGGACCTGGCAGTTGTCCGGAGGATACTGACCAGAGTCGAGAGATGGATGCGGGATGATCCGTACTGCCGGGGCCGAGGGCCGATACCGCAGACGGACCCCGTGGGGCCGATCCGGACTGACGGAGCCCGATATACGAGGATTTGCATGTCGATGCTGGACACGAGTATTTTATGATGTTTTGGGTGCCGATGTTGGGCACTCGTGATTTCTCCGAGATATACAGGATTTGAGGGCCGATGGGTGTGCCGGCGCCTAAGTGTATTGGGATTTGGTGCAGCCAGAGGCACCGTCTAGTGTTTTCCATGATGACATATTCCATGTAAATATTATTTATCCCATGCTCAGTATTGATTACTATGTATCTCATCCTGTAGCATTTACCTGATTGAGCACTTACATTACTATTGCATCCACTGTTTAGCATGCATTGATATCATCTGCTGGCATTAGTAGAGCCACGCTATATGTGCATGCTCGCGATCACCCTTATATGTTATCTCTATTCATGAGTTGGCAACTCACCCCCGTTGTGCCACAGTATTTGCAGGTTGCCCTTAGGAGTAGTCACGGCTGGCTGTGTACCGCATCTTTTGGCACAGATACCTTTTTTTTTGAGGCGAGATAGCCTTTTGCTGATAGGTGGGTTTTGTACGGTATCTGTTATCTTTCAGTTGTATATTGATGTATCTAGTACTCTCCATCTACCTTTCTGTATTGACTTAGAGACAGTTGTGAGGACGATATGTATGATACTATATTCTGGTGTTGAGCTCGCATGTGAGCCGACTTTATTTTATGCAGTCTTACCTTTTCTAATATTGTCCTTGCTTTACTGTGTACTCTTCGCTACGGCGTCGTATATCATATTGTGATGCTTCATTCATTTTACTTGTCATTTCTGTTACACCTTGCTTTTACCCGATTTGCGGGGCAAATGTTTAAACGGGAAATGTTGCCAAAATTATAAAAGTTATAACTCTTGAACTTAAAAGAATTTCTACTAAATTAATAAACTGTTTCTCGGACATGCATGACTGTTTTTACGAAATGTTTTAAATCACTCTATATTTATTGGTTTGATTTCTGGGTTCAGCTTACTTAGCCGCGTTACGCCTGTAGACGTTGCGTGGTTAAGTGCCGGTCATGAGTCGAAACTCTCGTGTCGTGAGAATAACAGGTCGAGAAACTACTAGTAACACTTACCAGTAAATCTCTATATCAGCCCTGGCCAGGGACTTCCAGTTATAGCCAATCGAACACAGCACAACATCAACTCCCTATACCGGGAGAGACGAATCCCCTCCTATCGCTCATTGCCTCCATGTGATTCGGGACTGTACCCAAAAGCCACCGTTTTGCATGCCCTCTTGGACGTGGTAAGGTGGAAATCAAAGCACAGTGGGAATCACACAAGACTCTATGACGATCTCGGGTCTTCAGACTACCCTGTACCAGTGTCACCGGAGAACTGCCATCTGACGTGTGGTATATCACCAACTGGGAATTCTCGCCGAGTCCGTCCAGTGTACCCAGTCTCCACTGAGCACCCGTACACCATCCTTGATGTCAAACACCGATGGATATGGGATCATCCATCGCCCATCATATGGGTCAAGATGCGTATACGCTAGTCTACTCTGGTGTATCGATGCCCTGTCTCGATATACTCTCGACTAGGAACATTTATAGAATGTACTCATCGACTACCGTGGCCCCACTAGTATGATCTCATCATAATCCCAGTAGTCGAGTACAGATCCTAAGGGCTTTATCAACATGTGAGAGAAAGACAGTAAACCAATACAAGTCAACATGTTAAGATAAAGTGAAACCAAATAGCATACTATCATGACGAGCAAAAAAGTCCTCTCTGTATATATCTAAGCATCCATCATAATATACATCAAATGTACAACAATGGCCTCTAGGGCATATACATAACTAACAGGTATCTAATAACATTTGTTCAGAATCAATGTACTGATAATACAGGGTGACAGTGACCAACAGACTTGGCTGCAACACTTGCCCCATTTTCTGTCTCATGAAACTTATCACCCGTTCTCAGTTCTTTACCTATCTGTAGCCCATGTAACAGATTACATATGCGGGATCCTGATGCGGTATCATATACCCAGGATGTAAAGGACATTGAGAAACAGTTCTATGTAATGAACACACCCGAAGATGATGCATCAACATGCACTTTCTTCGTTTGGGCGGCACGGGAAATCTGGTATTCCCCAATTTCCTACTCTGTCTTATATCAATTATAAGTTGGAGGGGGACCAACGTTCCCCAGCTCAGTATAACAAGCGGGTTCAGTCAATATTCCGTTTTATTATCTTGATTAAGGCGTGACATGGTCGCTACCTGGAGAGAGAGAGAAGAAAACACTCAGCGTATGCTCTTGCAAGATCAGATTTGTTATTATTTTATCTAATCAGGATGGCTCCCACTGTTTTTATCAAATCTTCCTTCAAACCCTAAAAGGAAAGACTAGCCGGGATTAATTACACGCTACGAGTTCGCCAATCTTTCAGCCAGGCCAGTGTCGGTACTTTGAGGGAGGTCCCCCGTGCTTTCGCACGAACCTAATTAATGTAAACCTCGTTTTCCCAGAGGCGTAACCCCGTTGACACCTTTCTAGACACCTACTTGATCGGTTAATTGTAATGTGTAAAACTCTCCCAGGAGTAACTCTTACTCGCAGCGGGTATCAGGATCCAACTATCTCATAGAAGGTATGCAATCTCATTGCAAATTTCAACACTTGAAATTCCCGATAATTTTGCCCCTAGCGTCCTATGACCTTGACGGAGGCCAAACAACCCATAGTCCGCTAGTCAAGTTCAACCCATCATTTCCTGATTGAATTAAACCCACCCGCACGACCCTTGACGGAGGCCAAACAACGCCGTACGAATACCCTAATCCAATCGCATCATATGCTAGCAGATAAGCACTAGTTAGCTACCGTACACTACGCCTTGACGGAGGCCAAACTACCGTAGCACGAATACTAACTAGTACTTATCTGAAATGACGGAGGGCTACGACAGGTTTTTCTGAAAACCTATTGCGTAATGAACTTGAAATCGTTGTAGGATCGAATGAATTTTGAAATGGAGTATTTTTGAGGCTTTTCTAGTTTTGCTAAAGGAGTCACTCCCGGTGAAGGGATCGTCGGTCCTTTCCTCATCGAATAAGGTGCGGGATATATCATATATATCACTGTGCATTGCAGAAACTATAGAAGCAATCAAAAGACAGACCGGAGGTTGTAGCATCTGCCAGTTATTGCTAAAGGAGTCACTCCCGGTGAAGGGATCTCGGTCCTTTCCCTATCGAATAAGGTGCAGGATGTTCTACAAGGAACACCACGATGCAAAGCAAGAACTGTAGCTACCTGTTTTATTTTGAAATTCAATTCCACAACATCTTTAGGTTTCTTTTCTTTCATTAATCACATTAATGAAGTCCTATCATTTAAGCTACCTAAACATCACAGATAAATACGACGTACACTTATGCCATCCGCATTCGCCTCGATGTCCCCTCATGCACCGTTAGGTTAGGTAACTAACGGTAGAGCAGGGCAGGGCTAGCGCGGGTGTAAAACATAAGTAACGCCAATATAATATATCATATATACTATATACTGTATCTATCACAGAATATCACATGATCACATCACAGATATCGCAGCAGAAGAAACATATGAAATATTGGATATACTAGGACGTCCGTGTTTTCAATACGAGCCAGTATAAAACACGGATTCCACGGTCGCGATGAATAGCCAAACCCACACCCCTAGACCCCTACGAGAGCGGCAAGCAACCCTACCAATTCTAGAGTTAGGAGACCCGGACTCGACTCCTCGAGTTGGTCTCCCACTGGACCCTAGAACCCGGTCACTTGTGCTCTCTTCCTTGGGTCTATCCCAGTGCGGAAAAGTAAATAATATACAACAACGGTGACAACTCCCGCAACCTGGAAGTGCTCCAATAAAAGAATATTACATACAAGTTTTTACATGAATGAAAATGAAAAACACTCATCTCACATAAAAAACCCCCCGGCTATTCAAACACGATGATCCAATATAACATATCCAGCAACACATAACATCACATGTCATCAACGTAAGTAAATATGCGCATCCCAATTGTCGTTGACATATAGCAACGAAACCGGCAATATCACATATTACACTTATGGTCACAGAAATGAAAGTGTAAAACTACAACAGTTGGAATCCGCAACCACCTCAGACATCGCATGCCTGACCCAATGAATTCCTTAGACATCGCATGCCTAACAATTATAAACCCCGCATTTTAGTCTCAAAATCGAAAACACTTTTCAATACAAAGTCGGGCAATTCAACAAGATTCCCGGCATTCTGATCGAATGCTCGTCGAAAACTTCAGTAGACGGCCGCACCCCCGGTACCGTCGACGAAGTGCACCAAGGCGGAACACCGCTGCCGCGAGCACCCGAACAGATGCTTTCGGCGACGGGGTTCACCTAAGTCACTTGGTCGGGGCTAAGTGGTGTAGCTGTCTATTAAGTTTATCCGGCGAGTATCCGCGTACGCTACGTGATTGCGACGGACTTTTGATCACATCAAAATTCCGTGGCAACCGATCAAGTGAGACTAAAGTGCTAGATTTATAACATTCATTCAGTTATCTCATAACTACTTGTGAATTCCAATTATTGTATCCCATTCCAGATAAGTAGAAAATGTTAAACTTTCCGATCGAACATTCAAACACCCAAGTTTTCCGATACAGCTCAATACATGAAATAGGTTTAAAAACATCCAGTTCATGCCTCAGTACCAACGGTTCAGCCGTAGAAGGGTCAAGCCAACGCCTCACATGTGGCACGCCGTACTGCCCCAAACCCGAAGGTTCAAAGGGCAGTTCAAGACGGTCGCATAGTCGAGTTAAGGTTTGTTGTCTTCTAGAGGGTCCATCGCGTTACTTGCACTACTTAGAACGTTATTAAACCATGGAAAGATCCAACACTTGGAAATTTCCCGATAGGGGAAAAGGTGGGTATCTATATCCAGTCGAACTTTTTAACATATTCAAAAATTAACCGGAAAACAAAAAGACAAAATAAGAAATTCCGATCGAATCATCGAAGCCCCAAAGCATCCCAGAAAACTCAACTCTAGAGTGCAAATTAAAAATTCCCAGGAAAACCATCACTGCAAATTATGAATTACTGTGCAAAAATGATTGGACAAGGAGACCAAACTGCCGCGGAACCGCCGCACGAGCCATGCTCGTGCCGCGGAACCGCGGCGGTTTGATGGAATTGGGTTATCAAATTTCACAGTAACTCTTAGAAATGCCTGCTGATTTTTCTGCATATTTTTAATCTGGAAAAAGCCCAGTTTTTGAAAAATGTCCAGAGAGCAAGTTTGGAGTTAGGGTTTCGGTTCGATCGGACTTCAAACTCCGTCAACGCATCGCCTACGGCTATAGCTTGGCTCTGATACCACTGTAGGGTTCCTAGGCACACTAATGAGGTCTCACAAGGCATCAACCATGCCAATTTCAAAAATTACAAGTGCCGAGAAACCCTAGACTAGATCGTTGACTAGAGTTTAGGCGAAATATGCAACTAGTTAACTACTTAACTAAGTGAACGAAAAATACAACCTTTGTAGATCCGGTCCTCCACCTCCATAGCTCCGTGATGATGTCTCCTCGCTGTCCAAATCGAATCCATGACTCTAGCATCGGCTTCATCGGAGAAATGGGCGGGCTAGGTCGTCGACTTCGATGCCGAAGAGGATCTACGTCGAGGCATCACAAGATCAAGCTCCAACTTCACCAAGCCATGAAACTTGTGAAGAAAACACCCTATACTACTTGGCAAGTGGTAGAGGATGAAGAAATAGGAAGTGGGTTCACTTTGGAATTGGATTTCTCACTCTTTTTCACTAGTTGCCATTGATGGAGGCAAGCTTCTTCATCTTGAAGAAGAAGAAGAAGAAGAAGAAAAGAATATGATAAGTTCATTAGTATTTTCAAAATAGAAAATAATATGATAAGTATCATATTGCAACCATGGTTATGTGTAGAGAGTAAACTAAGGTTAGGTTTAATGGTTTGGTTAAGGCTAAGAGACAAAATGGTCAAAGCTTCAAAGCTTCATGAAGTTTCAATGTAAAACAAAAGTAGCAACCATTTTATTTCTTGCCATAGTGAAATAAATAAATAAATGAATAAATAAATAAATTAAACAAAACCCTAACCATTTACTTAACCAAGGTTTAAACTAAACATACACACAAACATGCATGTATCATCAAACATGATACAAACAAGTGTACAAAAGTATATCACATATACAATGTGCACAACAAGTGAGAAAATCCATTTAAAGTGAACCAATACTAGTTAATGCAAAGTAATATATCAAATATATAATTATGCATTAAATCATTAAATCAACACTTGATTTAACGATCCGGTCATATCTCATATAACCGACTAATGTCCAATGTATCGGCTTATCGAATCAATCCTTGAATCGATAACTAGGTTATATCGCATACAACCATTCGCTACATTCATCGCAAGAATAGAATACAGTATCACATACTGGTATTATTCTCGGTCCCGCACATATCCCATATGCGCTCCTATTTCGTTTCGCTTGAGCCAGGAAACCTCTGTGTAGGACTCTAAAGACTCGTCAATACGCCGGCAGCAGGTGATGATCATATCAAACACGTCTGCTAAACGTAACGGCCACCCGGGTATTGAGCGATCAGAAGATCGACGAGCAAGCCCGCTCACACTCCTGTGAATCCAACCAGTAACACTTACCGTACAGTCCGGTCTGTTCGTCTGATATGTCGCATATCTCGCCTAGGGGACCCCAATACCTTGATAAGTCGTGTCGATATGAGGTCTATAACAGTTCAAGATACTACTGATAACACTTACTAGTAAATCTCAACAACCCTGGCCAGGGATTTCCGGTTATAGCCAATCGAACACGGCGCAACATCAACTCCATATACTGGGAGAGACGAATCCCCTCCTATCGCTCATTGCCACCATGTGATTCGGGACTGTACCAAAAAACCACCGTTTTGCACGCCCTCTTGGACGTGGTAAGGTGGAAATCAAGCACAGTGGGAATCACACTAGACTCTATGACGATCTCGGTGTTAGTTGTATGTATGCCCTAGAGGCCAGTATTGTACAGATGATGTATATTATATTGGATGCTTGGACATATATAGAGATGACTTTCTTGCTCGATATGATAGTGTGCTATCTGGTTGCTCTTTATCTTAACATGTATACTAGTCTCTTTAAACTGTCTTATAGTTACATGTTGGTAAAGCCCTTAGGATGTGTACTTGGCTACCTGGACTGTGATGCAGATCACACTAGTGGGGACATAGTAGTCCATAAGTACATCCTTCAAGGTCCCTAGTCGTGGGTGTATCGAGATGGGGCATCGATATACCAGTGTAGACTAGCGTATACGCTTCTCAACCCATGAGATGGGCGATGGATGATCCCATATCCATTGGTGTTTGACATCAGAGATGGTATACGGGTGCTCAGTGGAGACTGGGTACACTGGACGGACTCGCCGAGAACTCCCAGATGGTATTATACCTCACGTCAGATGGTAGTTCTCAGGTGACACTTGTGCAGGTTAGTCTGTAGACCCGAGATCGTCATAGAGTCTTGTGTGATTCCCACTGTGCTTTGATCTCCACCATACCACGTCCATGAGGGCGTGCAAAACGGTGGTTTTTGGGTACAGTCCCGAGTCACATGGAGGCAATAAGCGATAGGAGGGGTTTCGTCTCTCCCGGTATTGGGGGTTGATGTTGTGCTGTGCTTGATTGGCCGTAACAGGGAAGTCCCTGGCCAGGGCTGATCAGAGATTTGCTGGTAAGTGTTACCAGTAGTTTCTCGACCCGTTATGAGCCTCACATCGGCACGACTTATCGGTTATTGGGGTCTGACGTTTACCACCCCTAGACTTGATATGCGACATATCAGACGAACACACCGGACTGTACGGTAAGTGTTACTGGTTGGATTTACAGGAGTGTGAGCGGGCTTGCTCGTCGATCTTCTGATCGCTCAATACCCGGGTGGCCGTTACGTTTGGCAGACCGCTTGTGGCTTGTGGGTGCTTGATATGATCATCATCTGCTGCCGGCGTATTGACGGGTCTTTAGAGTCCTACACAGAGGTTTCCTGGCTCAAGCGAAACGAAATAGGAGCGCATATGAGATATGTGAGAGACCGAGAATAATGCATGTATGTGATACCGTATTTCATTCTCGCGATGAATGTTTCGATTGGTTATATGCGATATAACCTAGTTATCGAATCGAAGATTGATTCGATGACTCGATACATTGGCTACTAGTCGGTTATGTGAGACATGACCGGATCATTGAATCAAGTGTTGATTTAATGATTTAATGTATAATTATATATTTGATATATTACTTTGCATTAACTAGTATTGGTTCATTTTAAAAGGATTTTCTCACTTGATGCACATTGTATATGTGATATATTTTTGTGCACTTGTTTGTATCATGTTTGATGATACTTGCTCACTTGGGTTTGTGTAAAGATTAAACCATGGTTATATGAATGGTTAGGGTTTTGTTTATTTACTTATTTATTTATTTATTTATTCATTTTGGAAAATATTAGGAATGGTGGCTTATTTTGTTTGTTTGTTGAAGCTTCTTGAAGCTTTGAACAAGTTCACCATTCTTATCTCATGCTTAACCCTAACCATTCCAACTAACCTTAGTTTATTCTCTACACCTAACTAAGGTTAAGAATATGATAAGTATCATATTGTTTTCTATTTTTTAAAAAGAGGCTTATCATATTCTTCATCTTCTTCTTCTTCATCTTCAAGAAAGAAACCTTGCCTTCATCAATGGCAACTTGAGCAAATGAGTGAGAAATCCAATTCTAAAGTGAACCCACCTCCTATTTCTTCATCCTCTACCTCTTGCCAAGTAGTATAAGGTGTTTTCTTCACAAGTTTCATTGCTTAGTGAAGTTAGAGCTTGATCTTGTGTTGCCTCGACGTAGATCATCTTCGACATCGTTGCCGACGACTAGTCCGCTCATTTCTCCGATGAAGCTAATGCCAGAGTCCGAGATTCGACTTGGACAGCGAGGGGACGTCTACGTGGAGCTAAGGAAGTGGAGAACCGGATCTACAAAGGTTGTAGCCTCTTTCTTTTAGTTAAGATGTTAACTAGTTTCGCTTTTCGCCTAAACTCTAGTCAACGAATCCGTATTAGGGTTTCTCGGCACTTGTAAAATTTGAAATTGGCATGGTTGTGTAGGGTTGCTAGGCATGCGCACAAGGGTCTACGAGGCATCAACCATGCCCGATTAAAAAATTAGCCGTGCCGAACAACCCGAATACGGAACTTTAAACTAGAGATTAGGCGAAAACAAGCATGCTAAACACTTTAACACTAAGTGAGAAGGATTACAACCTTTGTAGATCCGGTCCTTCACTTCATATGCTCCGTGTTGTGGTCCCTTCGCTGCGATCATTGGGATCTGGACTCTCGAGAGGCACAACGAGAAAGACGCAACCTTTGCTTCCGATCTTCGATACTAAGATGATCTACCTTGAAGTTTCTTTAACACAAGCTAACACTCATGAAATGATGTGAACACCCTCATCTAAATGGCAAGGGAAGATGAGGATGATGAAGTAGGATTTTTGCTCTCTTTATTTATCTTTTTCTCATATTTATCCATCACAAAAATCAAAGCAAGAAAGGATTTCAAGCAAAGAAGAAGAAGGAAGAAGATGGGCAATCATTAGAATCCTTTTGTGATGAATAGGAAAAGAATGATAATGATCAATAATGCAACCATGGTTGCTAAACCATTATAGAGAATTAACCAAGGGTGTAGGGTTTGGGTTAGGTTAAAGATGAGTCATGTGTAAATATCTTTTCCATGACAAAACAAAACCTTCTAGAATCATCTAGAAATAATTAACCCAAATCAAACCCTAATCTTGTTTAATCTCTACTAAACATGTTGCATTATTTATCATATCATGTTACAATATTATATATCATATATATAATATTTATCGTAACAAAATAAAATAATACATTTAACATATATCGCATATATATCAATGTATTACCCGAGTGAGAAAAAGAATCTTTTAGTCAGCAAATATTAGTTAATGTAATTTAATATAGCATATATATTATTATACATTAAATTATCGAATCAACACTTGATCCGACAATCCGGCTATATCGCATATGACCGACTAATATTTATCCGTACCGATTCATCGAATCAACACTTGATCCGATGACCCGGCTGATATCAAATATCGCGAGAATAGAATACGGTATCTCATATCGTATTATCCTCGGTCCCGCACATATCACATATGTGCTCCTACTCCATTTTGCCTGAGCCAAGAAACCTCTGTGTAGGACTCTAAAGAATCGTCAATACGCCGGCAGTAGGTGATGATCATATCAAACACCCACAAGCTGCAAGCGGTCAGCTAAACGTAACAGCTACCCAGGTATTGAGCGCTCAGAAGATCAAAAAGCAAGCCTGTAACTTCTCCTGTGAATCCATACAGTAACACTCCCGTACAGTCCGGTCTCGTCGTCTGATATGTCGCATATCTCGCCTAGGGGTGGTAAACGTCAGACCACAGTAGCTTGATAAGTCGTATCGATATGAGGTCTATAACAGTTCGAGAAACTACTGATAACACTTACCAGTAAATCTCAGCAACCCTGGCTAGGGATTTCCGGTTATAGCCAATCGAACACAGCACAACATCAACTCCCTATACCGGGAGAGACGAATCGCCTCCAATCGCTCGTTGCCTCCATGTGATTCGGGACTGTACCCAAAAGCTACCTTTTGCACGCCCTCTTGGACGTGGTATGATGGAAATCAAAGCACAGTGGGAACCACACAAGACTCTATGACGATCTCGGGTCAACAGACTACTCTGTACCAGTGTCACCGGAGAACTGCCATCTGACGTATGGTATAATACCATCTGGGAGTTCTCGGCGAGTCCGTCCAGTGTACCCAGTCTCCACTGAGCACCCGTACACCATCCTTGATGTCAAACACCGATGGATATGGGATCATCCATCGCCCATCATATGGGTCAAGATGCGTATACGCTAGTCTACTCTGGTGTATCGATGCCCTGTCTCGATACACCCTCGACTAGGAACAGTTATAGGATGTACTCGTCGACTACCGTGGCCCTACTAGTATGATCTCATCATAGTCCCAGTAGTCCAGTACATATCCTAAGGGCTTTATCAACATGTAATATAGAGAAAATCAGAGTACACGTTAAGATAAAGTACAACCAGATAGCATACTATCATGTCGAGCAAGAAAGTCCTCCCTATATATGTCCTAGCATCCACTACAATATACATCGTATGTACAGTAATGGCCTCTAGGGCATACATATAACTAACAATCTCCCACTTGCACTAGGGCCATCTGTTATGGTATCGCATACCCAACAATTAGCTGCGGTTGAAGTATCTCATACTCAACCATCCCATAAAAGTCTCTACTGGGAAAAAGGCCTTTGTGAGTGGATCTGCGCTGTTGTCCTCTGTGTCTACTCTCCTAACCTCGATCTCCCTGGAGATCAACCATCTCCATGATCAGGTGATACTGCCTAAGAATTATATCTGGATTTCTGATGGGACGGTAGTTCCTTGGCTGAAGCCACAACTCCATTGTCACACAATGGTAGGAACGAAGTTCATCTTATGAACTTATATATATCCAGACTGCCTCTTTGGTAGTTTCCTTGGTAACGATGTATCTTGCCTTTAATCATCTAGTAAGTCACGGTATCTAGCTTGGAACTCTTCCAACATACCGTCCCTCTACTGAGGGTATAGACAAGCCTGCGACTGACATTCAGTCGTCCTTATCACCCTGGAACCCTTCCAGTGATTCTCCCCAGGATCGATTGATACCATCTCACCACAACTAGTAAGTTTCCTAACATCCAATTAGATCTATCTCATAGATCCAAAACCTAGGATTTAATAGGTATCACTTTGATCCTATATGGAGAATCCTTGTGATAAGCGGAGATTGACCGAGCGTAGCATAGGAAACTCCTTCCCTATCAAGAGTATGTTATCCACGTACTCTACGAGGATCACCACCTTGCTCTCTACTACCTTTTTGTATATACAAGGTTCATCTACCATTTTGATGAAGTCAAACTCTTTGACTACCACATCAAAACAGATGTTCCAACTCCGCGATGCCTGCTTTATCCTATAAAGCATCTTGCACACGTTTTCGCTGCTCCCACTGTCTTCGAAGCCCTCTGGCTGTGTACTTATAGACGCACTTTTCTAAAACATCATTTAAAAAAGCAGTCATGACACCCAACCACCAGATATCGTAGTCATGGTATGTAGCCGTGGCAAGTAGGATCTGGATGGACTTAAGCATAGATCCTTAGAAAAAGGTTTCAACATAATCCATACCTGGTCTATGATGCAAACCTTTAACAAGTCTAGCTTTGAAAGTCTCAACTTTTCCATGTACACCAAGTAATCTTCTCAAGATATACTTGCTCCTGATGGGGATTTAACCCTTCAGATAAAGCAACCAAAGTCCATACTTTGTTGGTGTATAAGGATTCCATCTCAGATCGATAAGCATCCAGCCATTCTTACAGAGTCATACTCCTGATGGCCAGCTCGAAACTAGTTGGGTCATCATCTCATGATGCAATCCTCGCTCCCACTGTCATAGAGAAACCGAAGTATCTCTCAGGTGGGTGAGGAACCCTACTAGATCGGCGGAGAGGCTGAGGTTCGTTTGAAACTATTGAATCCTTTGGTTCTACCAAATCATCAGCTGCATTTTGTATAGCTGGAACCTTTCCAGCTGTACATAACAGACCTTGCCTCGAGCTTGTCCGGATTTTGCTTTTAGACATAGGCCGGAAAACCCCAAATCTTAACAAACATAAGATATGGGCTCTTCCCTTTCCATATCATATATGAAGTGGTAGGCAACTGATTTGATTTGAACCCTATTCAATAGGTATGCAGCTTCTCAAGTGCATAACTCCCCAAAGGAAATAGGAAACTCAGTAGTACTCATCATAGAGCACACCATATCAAATAGGGTGCTATTGCTCCGCCCCGATACACCGACGTGCTGTGGTGTATACGGAGGAGTAATGCTGAGAGAGAATCTCATTCTCCTTTAGAATAGTCCAGGAATTCCGTGCTTAAGTATTCTCCTTCTTGATCACATCATAGGACATAATACTTATACCCGTATTTTGGTTCTCTACTTCTAACTTATATTCTGTGAATATCTCAAAAGGTTCGGACTTGTGTTTCAACTGGAACATATGTCTGAATCTTGAGAGATCATCAGAGAATGTAATGAAGTACAATGAACCGGTCTTGGCATGTGTAGACAGGGGACCTTTCATACATCAGCATGTATCAATCCCAAAAGTTCACTAACTCTTTCTCTGTTTCCAACAAACAGAGCTGTGGTCATCTTATCTTTGTGACATGACCGGCAAGTTTCACAAGATGTAAATTCAAACTAATTTAAATATGCATCTATATGTAACTTCAGCCAGTCGGGTCGCATTAATATGACCTAGTCTACAATACCTCAAGAAGGATTCATTCATTTCTGAACTCTTCCTCTTGTGTGTGTTCTGTATACTAAGAACTGTGGTTTGATTTAGAACGTCAATGCTTTTAGATAACGTGCATGAACCGATCAACTCTTGATATAGGAAATGTTCAAAACATTATCCAACAATACAAAATTTTATCATTTCTTTACTAATAAAGAAACTGATATGATTTTGTATATCAGGTTCGGTATCTAATAACATTCGTTCAGAATCAATGTATTCAGGTAATACAGGGTGACAGTGACCAACAGACTTGGCTGCAACACTTGCACCGTTTTCTGTCTCATGAAACTTATCACCCGTTCTCAGTTCTCTATAGGGAGGACTTTCTTGCTCGACATGATAGTATGCTATCTGGTTGTACTTTATCTTAACATGTACTCTGATTGTCTCTATGTTACATGTTGATAAAGCCCTTAGGATATGTACTCGACTACTGGGACTATGATGAGATCATACTAGTGGGGCCACGGTTGTCGGCGAGTACATCCTATAACTGTTCCTAGTCGTGGGTGTATCGAGACAGGGCATCGATGCACCAGTGTAGACTAGCGTATACGCATCTTGACCCATATGATGGGCGATGGATGATCCCATATCCATCGGTGTTTGACATCAAGGATGGTGTACGGGTGCTCAGTGGAGACTGGGTACACTAGACGGACTCGCCGAGAACTCCCAGATGGTATTATACCATACGTCAGATGGCAGTTCTCCGGTGACACTGGTACAGAGTAGTCTGTTGACCCGAGATCGTCATAGAGTCTTGTGTGGTTCCCACTGTGCTTTGATTTCCATCATACCACGTCCAAGAGGGCGTGCAAAAAGGTGGCTTTTGGGTACAGTCCCGAATCACATGGAGGCAATGAGCGATAGGAGGGGATTCGTCTCTCCCGGTATAGGGAGTTGATGTTGTGCTGTGTTCGATTGGCTATAACCGGAAATCCCTGGCCAGGGTTGCTGAGATTTACTGGTAAGTGTTATCAGTAGTTTCTCGAACTGTTATAGACCTCATATCGACACGACTTATCGAGCTACTGGGGTCTGACGTTTACCACCCCTAGGCGAGATATGCGACATATCAGACGACGAGACCGGACTGTACGGGAGTGTTACTGTTTGGATCCACAGGAGAATGTACACGCTTGCTTGTTGATCTTCTGAGCGCTCAATACCTGGGTAGCTGTTACATTTAGCTGACCGCTTGCAGCTTGTGGGTGTTTGATATGATCATCACCTACTGCCGGCGTATTGACGATTCTTTAGAGTCCTACACAGAGGTTTCTTGACTCAGGCAAAACGGAGTAGGAGCACATATGTGATATGTGCGGGACCGAGGATAATGCGATATGTGATACCGTATTCTATTCTCGCGATATTTGATATCAGCCGGGTCATCGGATCAAGTGTTGATTCGATGAATCGGTACGGATAAATATTAGCCGGTTATATGCGATATAGCCGGATTGTCGGATCAAGTGTTGATTCGATAATTTAATGTATAATAATATATGTGATATATTAAATTGCATTAACTAATATTTGCTCACTAAAAGATTCTTTTTCTCACTCGGGTAATACATTGATATATATGCGATATATGTTAATTGTATTATTTTATTTTGTTACGATAAATATTATATATGTGATATATAATATTGTAACATGATATGATAAATAATGCAACTTGTTTAGTGGAGTTTAAACATGATTAGGGTTTGGATTAGGGTTAAACTTTCTAGAAGTTTCTAGAAGGTTTTATTTTGTTTTGTGAAAGATATTTGTTCATGACTCATGCTTTAACCAAACCCAAACCCTAACCCTAGTTAATTCTCTACAAAGGTTCACTTGACCATGGTTGCATAATTCTATCATATGTTTATTTTCCTATTCATCACAAAAGGATTATTACATTATTCATCATCTTCTTCCTTCTTCTTCTAAGCTTGAAATGGTTTCTTGCTTTGGTTTTTGTGATGGATAATTATGAGAAAAAGATAAATAAATAGAGCAAAATTCCTACTTCATCATCCTCATCTTCCCTTGCCATTTAGATGAGGGTGTTCACATCATTTCATGAGTGTTAGCTTGTGTTAAAGAAACTTCGAGGTAGATCATCTTAGTATCGAAGATCGGAAACAAAGGTTGCGTCTTTCTCTTCGTGGAACCTCTCGAGAGTCTGGAACCCGATGATCGCAGCGAAGGGACCACAACACGGAGCATATGAAGTGAAGGACCGGATCTACAAAGGTTATGATCCCTCTCACTTAGTGTTAAATCGTTTAGCATGTTGTTTTTCGCCTAATCTCTAGTTTAAAGTTCCGTATTCGGGTAGTTCAGCACGGCTAAATTGATAATCGGGCATGGTTGATGCCTCGTAGACCCTTGTGCGCGTGCCTAGCAACCCTACAGTGGTATCAGAGCCAAGCTAGAGCTTTAGGCGAAGTCTAGACGAAGTTTAAAGTCCGATCGAACCCGGAAAACCCGAAACACTAAACTCAAAATTGCTCTCTGGAAATTTTCTAAAATCTGGGATTTTTCCAAATTAAAAATGTCCAAAAATTACAGCAGGTAATTACAAGAATTACTGTGAAACACGTGCGCGTAATTCGACAACAGTAGCGCGGAAGCGCGGCCCCACCCCAGCTTGCGCGGCGCTTCCGCGGTCACGTGATCGATTCAGCGCACGTGCTTTTCACAGTAACTCCTATTTTCTAATGTTGTATTTTCTGGAATTTTTTATTTTATTATTCAACTGTTGAATTTGCTGGGTTGTTTTGGGGATTCGATGTTTCGATCGGAGTATTAGATTTTGTCTATGTGGCTTTCCGGATATCTTATAGAAACTGTTAAAATGTTCGAACGGATATCAATAACTCACTTTTTCCCCTGTCAGAAAATTTTTCAAAAGTTGGATTTTTCCTCGTGTTTAAGAATGTTCTAAGTCGTGCAAGTAACTCGATGGACCCTCTAGAAGACAACAAACCTTAACTCGATTATGTGACCGTCTTGAACTGCCTTTTGAACCTTAGGGTTTGGGGCAGTACGGCGTGCCACATGTGAGGCGTTGGCTTGACCCTTCTACGGCTGGACCATTGGTACTGTGGCATGTAATGGATGTTTTTAAACTGTTTTCAAGTGTTGAAATATATTGGGGAATTCTTGGGTGCTTGATGATTCGATCGGAAAGTTTAACTTTTTCTATTTATCTGGAATGTGATACAATAATTGGAATCCACAAATAGTTATGAGATAACTAATTTGAATATTATAAACATAGCAGTTTAGTCTCTGATGATCGGTTGCCACGGAATTTTGATGCGATCAAAAGTCCGTCGCAATCACGTAGGGTACGCGGATACTCGCCGGGTAAACTTAATAGACAGCTACGCCCTATAGCCCCGACCAAGTGACTGTAGGAGAACCCCGTCGCCGAAAGCATCCGTTCGGGTGCTCGCGGCAGCGGTGTTCCGCCTTGGTGCACTTCGTCGACGGTATCGGGGGTGCGGCCGTCTACTAAAGTTTGCGACGAGCGTTCGATCAGGACGTCGGGAATCTTGTTGAATTGCCCGACTTGGTATTGAAAAGAGTTTTTCGATAAAGAGACTAAAATGCGGGGTTTATAATTGTTAGGCATGTGATGTCTAAGGAATTCATTTGGTTAGGCATGCGATATCTAAGGAAGTTGCGGATTCCAACTGTTGTTGTTTTACACTTTCTTTTCTGTGACCGTAAGCGTAGTATGTGGTGTATCGCCGGCTTCGTTGCTATACATCAACGACAATCGGGATACGCATACTTGCTTACGTTGATGATATGAGATATTATGTGTTGCTGTGATATGTTGTATTGGATCGTCGCGTTTGAATAGCCGGGGGTTTTATGTGAGATGAGAGTTTTTCTTTTTCATTCATGTAAAATTCATTTGTATGTAATATTCTTTTATTGGGGCACTTCCAGGTAGCGGAAGATGTCACCGTTGTATATTATTTACTTTTCCGCATTAGGTAGACCCAAGGCGGGGAGCACAAGTAACCGGGTTCTAGGGTCCAGTGGGAGACCATCTCGAGGAGTCGAGACCGGGTCTCCTAACCCTAGAATTGGCAGTGTTACTTGCAGCTCTCGTAGGGGTCTAGGGATGTGGGTTTGGCTATTCATAGCGACCGTGGAATCCGTGTTTTATACAGGCTCGTATTGAAAACACGGACGTCCTAGTATATCCAATATTTCATATATGTTCTTCTGCTGCAATGTTCTGTGATGAGATCATATTACTGCCTGAGACGAATGTTTATATATTATATATATGAGATATATTTTATATTGCAGATTTCGTTTCAAAAGAGATGCTTACGAAGCATAATTAAAATGGGACTTCATTAATGAGATTAATGAAAAAAAAGAAACCTAAGATGTTGTAGAAACTTGTTTATAAAAACTGGTAGCTACAGTTCTTGCTTTGCATAGCGGTGTTCCTTGTAGAACATCCAGCACCTTATTCGATAAGGAAAGGACCGAGATCCCTTCACCGGGAGTGACTCCTTTAGCAATAACTGGCAGATGCTACAAACTCGGTTTGTCTTTTGATTGCTTCTATAGTTCTTGCTTTGCACAGCGGTATATGTGATATATCCTGCACCTTATTCGATGAGGAAAGGGCCGACGATCCCTTCACCGGGAGTGACCCCTTTAGCAAAACTAGAAAAGCCTCAAATACACTCCATTTAAAATCACTCGATTCTACAACGATATCAAGTTCATTACGCAATGGGTTTTCTTAAAAACCTGTCGTAGCCCTCCGTCATTTCAGATAAGTACTAGTTAGTATTCATGCTACGTTTGTTGGCCTCCGTCAAGGCGTAGTGTGCGGTAGCTGATTAGTGCTTATCTGTATAAGCATATGATGCGATTGAGTTAGGGTAGTCGTGCGACTTTGTTGGCCTGCGTCAAGGGTCGTGCGGGTGGGTTTAATTCAATCAAGAAATGAACGGGTTGAACTTGACTAGCGGACTATGAGAGTTTGGCCTTCGTCAAGGTCATAGGACGCTAGGGGCAAAATATTATCGGGAATTTCAAGTGTTGAAATTTGCAATGAGATTGCATACCTTCTATGAGATAGTTGGATCCCGATACCCGCTGCGAGTAATAGTTACTCCTGGGAGAGTTTTACACATTACAATTAGCCGATCAAGTAGGTGTCTAGAAAGGTGTTAACGGGGTTACGCCTCTGGGAAAACGAGGTTTACTGTAATTAGGTTCGTGCGAAAGCACGGGGGACCTCCCTCAAAGTACCGACACTGGCCTGGCTGAAAGATTGGCGAACTTGTAGCGTGTAATTAATCCCGGCTAGTCTTTCCTTTTAGGGTTTGAAGGAAGATTTGATTAAAACAGTGGGAGACATCCTGATTAGATATATTAGATAACAATCTAATCTTGCAAGAGCATACGCTGAGTGTTTTCTTCTCTCTCTCTCTCCAGGTAGCGACCATATCACGCCTTAATCAAAATAATAAAACGGATATATTTACTGAACCCGCTTGTTATACTGAGCTGGGGAACGTTGGTCCCGCTCCAACTTATAATTGTTATAAGACAGAGCAGGAAATTGGGGAATACCAGATTTCCCGTGCCGCCCAAACGAAGAAAGTGCATGTTGATGCATCATCTTCGGGTGTGTTCATTACAAAGAACTGTTTCTCAGTATCCTTTACGTCCTGGGTATGTGATACCGGATCAGGATCCCGCATATGTAATCTGTTACATGGGCTGCAGATAGGTAGAGAACTGAGAACGGGTGATAAATTTCATGAGGCAGAAAACGGTGCAAGTGTTGCAGCCAAGTCTGTTGGTCACTGTCACCCTGTATTACCAGAATACATTGATTCTGAACGAATGTTATTAGATACCGAACCTGATATACAAAATCATATCAGTCTCTTTATTAGTAAAGAAAGGATATAATTTTGTATTGTTGGATAATGTTTTGAACATTTCCTATATCAATAGTTGATCGGTTCAGGCACGTTATCTAAAAGCATTGATGTTCTAAATCAAACTACAGTTCTTAGTATAAGGAACATACACAAGAGGAATAGTTCAGAAATGAATGAATCCTTCTTGAGGCATTGTAGACTAGGTCATATCAATGCGACCCGACTGGCTGAAGTTACATCTAGATGCATATTTAAATCTGTTTGAATTTACATCTTGTGAAACTTGCCAATCATGTCACAAAGATAAGATGACCACAACTCTGTTTATTGGAAACAGAGAAAGAGTTAGTGAACTTTTAGGATTGATACATGCTGATGTATGAAAGTCCCCTGTCTACATATGCCAAGATCGGTTCTTTGTACTTCATTACATTCTCTGATAATCTCTCAAGATTCAGACATATGTTCCTGTTGAAACACAAGTCCGAACCTTTTGAGATATTCACAGAATATAAATTAGAAGTAGAGAACCGAAAATACGGGTAAAAGTATTATGTCCTTTGATGAGATCAAGGAGGAGAATACTTGAGCACGGAATTCCTGGACTATTCTAAAGGAGAATGAGATTCTCTCTCAGCATTACTCCTCCGTATACACCATAGCACGATGGTATATCGGGGCGGAGCAACAACACCTTATTTGATATGGTGTGCTCTATGATGAGTAATACTGAGTTTCCTATTTCCTTAAGGGTGTTATGCACTTGTGAAGTCGCATACCTATTGAATAGGGTTCAAATCAAATCAGTTGCCTACCACTTCATATGTGATATGGAAAG
Organism: Agapanthus africanus; assembly: GCA_030015575.1. NCBI lineage: Eukaryota > Viridiplantae > Streptophyta > Magnoliopsida > Asparagales > Amaryllidaceae > Agapanthus > Agapanthus africanus. The sequence goes on from JASDDO010000012.1 coordinate 232,887,961, forward strand.
GGAAGAGCCTATATCTTAAGTTTGTTAAGATTTGGGGTTGTCCGGCCTATGTCTGATAGTAAAATCCGGACAAGCTCGAGGCAAGGTCTGTTATGTAGAACTGGAAGGGTTCCAGCTATACAAAATACAACAGATGATTTGGTACAACCAAAGGATTCAGTAGATACCAACGAACCTCAGCCTCTCCGCCGATCTAGCAGGGTTCCTCACCCACCTGAGAGATACTTTAGTTTCTCTATGACAGTGGGAACGGGGATTTCATCATGAGATGATGACCCAACTAGTTTCGAGCTGGCCATCAGGAGTGGGACTCTGTAAGAATGGCTGGATGCTTATCGATCTGAGATGGAATCCTTAAACACCAACAAAGTATGGACTTTGGTTGCTTTATCTGAAGGGTTAAATCCCCATCAAGAGCGAGTATATCTTGAGAAGATTACTTGGTGTATATGGAAAAGTTGAGACTTTCAAAGCTATGCTTAAGTCCATCCAGATCCTACTTGCCACGGCTACATACCATGACTACGATATCTGGTGGTTGGGTGTCATGACTGCTTTTCTAAATGATGTTTTAGAAAAGAGTGTCTATAAGCACACAGCCAGAGGGCTTCGTAGACAGTGGGAGCAGCGGAAACGTGTGCAAGATATTTTATATAATAAAGCAGGCATCGCGGAGTTGGAACATCTATTTTTGATGTGGTAGTCAAAGAGTTTGACTTCATCAAAATGGTAGATGAACCTTGTATATACGAAAAGGTAGTAGAGAGTATGGTGGTGATCCTCGTAGAGTACGTGGATGACATACTCTTGATAGGGAAGGAGTTTCCTATGCTACGCTCGGTCAATCTCCGCTTATCACAAGGATTCTCCATATAGGATCAAAGTGATACCTCCTAAATCCTGGGTTTTGGATCTATGAGATAGATCTAAATTGGATGTTAGAATACTCACTAGTTGTAGTGAGATGGTATCAATCGATCCTGGGGAGAATCACTGGAAAGGTTCCAGAGTGATAAGGACGACTGAATGTCAGTCGCAGGTATTGTCTTTACCCTCAGTGGAGGGACGGTATGTTGGAAGAGTTCCAAGCTAGATACCGTGACATACTAGACGATTAAAGGCAAGATACATCGTTACCAAGGATACTACCAAAGAGGAAGTCTGGATATATATAAGTTCATAAGATGAACTTTGTTCCTACCATTGTGTGACAATGGAGTTGTGGCTTTAGCCAAGGAACTACCGTCCCATCAGAAATCCAGATATAATTCTTAGGCAGTATCACCTGATCATGGAGATGGTTGATCTCCAGGGAGATCGAGGTTAGGAGAGTAGACACAGAGGACAACAGCGCGGATCCACTCACAAAGGCCTTTTTCCCAGTAGAGACTTTTACGGGATGGTTGAGTATGAGATAATTCAACCGCAGCTAATTGTTGGGTATGCGATACCACAACAGATGGCCCTAGTGCAAGTGGGAGATTGTTAGTTATATGTATGCCCTAGAGGCCATTACTGTACATACAATGTATATTGTAGTGGATGCTAGGACATATATAGGGAGGACTTTCTTGCTCGACATGATAGTATGCTATCTGGTTGTACTTTATCTTAACATGTACTCTGATTGTCTCTATGTTACATGTTGATAAAGCCTTTAGGATATGTACTCGACTACTGGGACTATGATGAGATCATACTAGTGGGGCCACGGAAGTCGGCGAGTACATCCTATAACTGTTCCTAGTCGTGGGTGTATCGAGACAGGGCATCGATGCACCAGTGTAGACTAGCGTATACGCATCTTGACCCATATGATGGGCGATGGATGATCCCATATCCATCGGTGTTTGACATCGAGGATGGTGTACGGGTGCTCAGTGGAGACTGGGTACACTGGACGGACTCGCCGAGAACTCCCAGATGGTATTATACCATACGTCAGATGGCAGTTCTCCGGTGACACTGATACAGAGTAGTCTGTTGACCCGAGATCGTCATAGAGTCTTGTGTGGTTCCCACTGTGCTTTGATTTCCATCATACCACGTCCAAGAGGGCGTGCAAAAAGGTGGCTTTTGGGTACAGTCCCGAATCACATGGAGGCAATGAGCGATAGGAGGGGATTCGTCTCTCCCGGTATAGGGAGTTGATGTTGTGCTGTGTTCGATTGGCTATAACCGGAAATCCCTGGCCAGGGTTGCTGAGATTTACTGGTAAGTGTTATCAGTAGTTTCTCATAGACCTCATATCGACACGACTTATCGAGCTACTAGGGTCTGACGTTTACCACCCCTAGGCGAGATATGCGACATATCAGACGACGAGACCGGACTGTACGGGAGTGTTACTGTTTGGATCCACAGGAGAATGTACAGGCTTGCTTGTTGATCTTCTGAGCACTCAATACCTGGGTAGCTGTTACGTTTAGCTGACCGCTTGCAGCTTGTGGGTGTTTGATATGATCATCACCTACTTCCGGCGTATTGACGATTCTTTAGAGTACTACACAGAGGTTTCTTGACTCAGGCAAAACGGAGTAGGAGCACATATGTGATATGTGCGGGACCGAGGATAATGCGATATGTGATACCGTATTCTATTCTCGCGATATTTGATATCAGCCGGGTCATCGGATCAAGTGTTGATTCGATGAATCGGTACGGATAAATATTAGCCGGTTATATGCGATATAGCTGGATTGTCGGATCAAGTGTTGATTCGACAATTTAATGTATAATAATATATGTGATATATTAAATTGCATTAACTAATATTTGCTCACTAAAAGATTCTTTTTCTCACTCGGGTAATACATTGATATATATGCGATATATGTTAATTGTATTATTTTATTTTGTTACGATAAATATTATATATGTGATATATAATATTGTAACATGATATGATAAATAATGCAACTTGTTTAGTGGAGTTTAAACATGATTAGGGTTTGGATTAGGGTTAAACTTTCTAGAAGTTTCTAGAAGGTTTTATTTTGTTTTCTGAAAGATATTTGTTCATGACTCATGCTTTAACCAAACCCAAACCCTAACCCTAGTTAATTACTCTACAAAGGTTCACTTGACCATGGTTGCATAATTCTATCATATGTTTATTTTCCTATTCATCACAAAAGGATTATTACATTATTCATCATCTTCTTCCTTCTTCTTCTAAGCTTGAAATGGTTTCTTGCTTTGATTTTTGTGATGGATAATTATGAGAAAAAGATAAATAAATTGAGCAAAATTCCTACTTCATCATCCTCATCTTCCCTTGCCATTTAGATGAGGGTGTTCACATCATTTCATGAGTGTTAGCTTGTGTTAAAGAAACTTCGAGGTAGATCATCTTAGTATCGAAGATCGGAAGCAAAGGTTGCGTCTTTCTCTTCGTGGAACCTCTCGAGAGTCTGGAACCCGATGATCGCAGCGAAGGGACCATAACACGGAGCATATGAAGTGAAGGACCGGATCTACAAAGGTTGTGATCCCTCTCACTTAGTGTTAAATCGTTTAGCATGTTGTTTTTCGCCTAATCTCTAGTTTAAAGTTCCGTATTCGGGTAGTTCGGCACGGCTAAATTGATAATCGGGCATGGTTGATGCCTCGTAGACCCTTGTGCGCGTGCCTAGCAACCCTACATTCTCTACCTATCTGTAGCCCATGTAACAGATTACATATAGGGGATCCTGATCCGGTATCACATACCCAGGACGTAAAGGATACTGAGAAACAGTTCTGTGTAATGAACACACCCGAAGATGATGCATCAGCATGCCCTTTCTTCGTTTGGGCGGCACGGGAAATCTGGTATTCCCCAATTTCCTGCTCTGTCTTATAACTATTATAAGTTGGAGCGGGACCAACGTTCCCCAGCTCAGTATAACAAGCGGGTTCAGTCAATATATCCGTTTTATTATCTTGATTAAGGCGTGATATGGTCGCTATCTGGAGAGAGAGAGAAGAAAACACTCAGCGTATGCTCTTGCAAAATTAGATTGGTTATATAATATATCTAATCAGGATGTCTCCCACTGTTTTAATCAAATCTTCCTTCAAACCCTAAAAGGAAAAACTAGCCGGGATTAATTACACGCTACAAGTTCGCCAATCTTTCAGCCAGGCCAGTGTCGGTACTTTGAGGGAGGTCCCCCGTGCTTTCGCACGAACCTAATTAAAGTAAACCTCAATTTCCCAGTGGCGTAACCCCGTAACACCTTTCTAGACACCTATTTGATCGGCTAATTGTAATGTGTAAAACTCTCCCAGGAGTAACTCTTACTCGCAGCGGGTATCGGGATCCAACTATCTCATAGAAGGTATGCAATCTCATTGCAAATTTCAACTCTTGAAATTCCCAATAATATTTTGCCCCTAACGTGCTATGACCTTGACGAAAGCCAACAAACCATAGCCCGCTAGTCAAGTTTAACCCGTTCATTTCTTGATTGAATTAAACCCACCCGCACGACCCTTGACGAAAGCCAACAAAGCCGCACGACTACCCTAATCCAATCGCATCGTATGCTAGCAGATAAGCAGCATATAGCTACCGCACACTGCACCTTGACGAAAGCCAACAAATGCAGCACGAATACTATATACAACTTATCTGAAATGAGGGAAAGCTACGACAGGTTTTTAAGAAAACCCTTTGCGTAATGAACTTGATATCGTTGTAGAATCGAGTGATTTTAAATGGAGTGTTTTTGAGGCTTTTCTAGTTTTGCTAAAGGGGTCACTCCCGGTGAAGGGATCGTCGGCCCTTTCCTCATCGAATAAGGTGCAGGATATATCATATATACCGCTGTGCAAAGCAAGAACTATAAAAGCAATCAAAAGACAAACCGAGTTTGTAGCATCTGCCAGTTATTGCTAAAAGAGTCACTCTCGGTGAAGGGATCTCGGTCCTTTCCTTATCGAATAAGGTGCTGGATGTTCTACAAGGAACACCGCTATGCAAAGCAACAACTAGAGCTACCAGTTTTTATAAACAAGTTTCTACAATATCTTAGGTTTCTTTTATTTCATTAATCTCATTAATGAAGTCCCATTTTAATTATGCTTCGCAAGCATCTCTTTTTGAAACGAAATCTGCAATATAACATATATCTCATATATATAATTTAAACATTCGTCTCAGGCAGTAATATGATCTCATCACAGAACATTGCAGCAGAAGAACATATATGAAATATTGGATATACTAGGACGTACGTGTTTTCAATATGAGCCTGTATAAAACACGGATTCCACGGTCGCGATGAATAGCCAAACCCACATCCCTAGACCCCTACGAGAGCGGCAAGTAACACTGCCAATTCTAGGGTTAGGAGACCCGGTCTCGACTCCTCGAGATGGTCTCCCACTGGACCCTAGAACCCGGTTACTTGTGCTCCCCTCCTTGGGTCTACCTAATGCGGAAAAATAAATAATATACAACGGTGACATCTTCCGCTACCTGGAAGTGCCCCAATAAAAGAATATTACATACAAATGAATTTTACATGAATGAAAAAGAAAAAACTCTCATCTCACATAAAACCCCCGGCTATTCAAACGCGACGATCCAATACAACATATCACAGCAACACATAATATCTCATATCATCAATGTAAGCAAGTATATGTATCCCGATTGTCGTTGATGTATAGCAACGAAGCCGGCGATACACCACATACTACGCTTACGGTCACAGAAAAGAAAGTGTAAAACTACAACAGTTGGAATCCACAACCTCCTTAGACATCGCATGCCTAACCAAATGAATTCCTTAGACATCACATGCCTAACAATTATAAACCCCGCATTTTAGTCTCATTATCGAAAACACTTTTCAATATCAAGTCGGGCAATTCAACAAGATTCCCAACGTCCTGATCGAATGCTCGTCGCAAACTTTAGTAGACGGCCGCACCCCCGATACCGTCGACGAAGTGCACCAAGGCGGAACACCGCTACCGGGAGCACCCGAAAGGATGCTTTCGGCGACGGGGTTCTTCTACAGTCACTTGGTCGGGGCTATGGAGTGAGGCTGTCTATTAAGTTTACCCGGCGAGTATCCGCGTACGCTATGTGATTGCGACGGACTTTTGATCACATCAAAATTCCATAGCAACCGATCAACTGAGACTAAACTGCTATGTTTATAATATTCAAATCAGTTATCTCATAACTACCTGTGGATTCTAAATATTGTATCACATTCCAGATAAATAGAAAAAGTTAAACTTTCCGATCGAATTGTCAAGTATCCAAGATTTCCCCAATATATCTCAACACTTGAAATCAGTTTAAAAACATCCATCACATGCCACAGTACCAATGGTCCAGCCGTAGAAGGGTCAAGCCAACGCCTCACATGTGGCACGCCGTACTGCCCCAAACCCTAAGGTTCAAAGGGCAATTCAAAACGGTCACATAATCGAGTTAAGGTTTGTTGTCTTCTAGAGGGTCCACCGAGTTACTTGCATGACTTAGAACATTCTTAAACACGAGAAAAAATCCAACTTTTGAAAAATTTTCCGACAGGGGAAAAAGTGAGTTATTGATATCCGTTCGAACTTTTTAACAGTTTCTAAAAGTTATCCGGACAAAACACATAGACAAAATTAGACAATCCGATCGAATAATCGAATCCCCAAAACAACCCCAGAAAAACTCAACTGTTCAGTAAAAATAAAAATTTCCAGAAGACTCAGCACATAAAGTTACTAATTACTGTGCAAAGCACGTCCAGTGATTCAGCACTTTGGCCGCGGAACCGCCGCACAAGCCAGGGTGGCGCCACAGTTTCGCGGCCCTTCTGTGGAATCAATGGCACGTGCTTCACAGTAATTCATCAAATTCCCTGCTGAATTTTTTGCCAATTTTTAATTCACAAAAATCCAAATTTTCAGAAAATTTCCAGAGAAGGGGTTTGTTCGGGTTTTCCGGGTTCGATCGGACTTCAAACGTCGTCTAGACTTCGCCTAAAGCTCTAGCTTGGCTCTGATACCACTGTAGGGTTGCTAGGCACGCGCACAAGGGTCTACGAGGCATCAACCATGCCCGATTAAAAAATTAGCCGTGCCGAACAACCCGAATACGGAACTTTAAACTAGAGATTAGGCGAAAACAAGCATGCTAAACACTTTAACACTAAGTGAGAGGGATTACAACCTTTGTAGATCCGGTCCTTCACTTCATATGCTCCGTGTTGTGGTCCCTTCGCTGCGATCATCGGGATCCGGACTCTCGAGAGGTTCCACGAAGAGAAAGACGCAACCTTTGCTTCCGATCTTCGATACTAAGATGATCTACCTTGAAGTTTCTTTAACACAAGCTAACACTCATGAAATGATGTGAACACCCTCATCTAAATGGCAAGGGAAGATGAGGATGATGAAGTAGGATTTTTGCTCTCTTTATTTATCTTTTTCTCATATTTATCCATCACAAAAATCAAAGCAAGAAAGGATTTCAAGCAAAGAAGAAGAAGGAAGAAGATGAACAATCATTAGAATCCTTTTGTGATGAATAGGAAAAGAATGATAATAATCAATAATGCAACCATGGTTGCTAAACCAATGTAGAGAATTAACCAAGGGTGTAGGGTTTGGGTTAGGTTAAAGATGAGTCATGTGTAAATATCTTTTCCATGACAAAACAAAACCTTCTAGAATCATCTAGAAATAATTAACCCAAATCAAACCCTAATCTTATTTAATCTCTACTAAACATGTTGCATTATTTATCATATCATGTTACAATATTACATATCATATATATAATATTTATCGTAACAAAATAAAATAATACATTTAACATATATCGCATATATATCAATGTATTACCCGAGTGAGAAAAAGAATCTTTTAGTGAGCAAATATTAGTTAATGTAATTTAATATATCATATATATTATTATACATTAAATTATCGAATCAACACTTGATCCGACAATCCGGCTATATCGCATATAACCGACTAATATTTATCCGTACCGATTCATCGAATCAACACTTGATCCGATGACCCGGCTGATATCAAATATCGCGAGAATAGAATACGGTATCTCATATCGTATTATCCTCGGTCCCGCACATATCACATATGTGCTCCTACTTCGTTTTGCCTGAGCCAAGAAACCTCTGTGTAGGACTCTAAAGAATCGTCAATACGCCGGCAGTAGGTGATGATCATATCAAACACCCACAAGCTACAAGCGGTCAGCTAAACGTAACAGCTACCCAGGTATTGAGCGCTCAGAAGATCAACAAGCAAGCCTGTAACTTCTCCTGTGAATCCATACAGTAACACTCCCGTACAGTCCGGTCTCGTCGTCTGATATGTCGCATATCTCGCCTAGGGGTGGTAAACTTCAGACCCCAGTAGCTTGATAAGTCGTGTCGATATGAGGTCTATAACAGTTCAAGAAACTACTAATAACACTTACCAGTAAATCTCAGCAACCCTGGCCAGGGATTTCCAGTTATAGCCAATCGAACACAGCACAACATCAACTCCCTATACCGGGAGAGACGAATCCCCTCCTATCGCTCATTGCCTCCATGTGATTCGGGACTGTACCCAAAAGCCACCTTTTGCACGCCCTCTTGGACGTGGTATGATGGAAATCAAAGCACAGTGGGAACCACACAAGACTCTATGACGATCTCGGGTCAACAGACTACTCTGTACCAGTGTCACCGGAGAACTGCCATCTGACGTATGGTATAATACCATCTGGGAGTTCTCGGCGAGTCCGTCCAGTGTACCCAGTCTCCACTGAGCACCCGTACACCATCCTTGATGTCAAACACCGATGGATATGAGATCATCCATCGCCCATCATATGGGTCAAGATGCGTATACGCTAGTCTACTCTTGTGTATCGATGCCCTGTCTCGATACACCCTCGACTAGGAACAGTTATAGGATGTACTCGTCGACAACCGTGGCCCCACTAGTATGATCTCATCATAGTCCCAGTAGTCGAGTACATATCCTAAGGGCTTTATCAACATGTAATATAGAGACAATCAGAGTACACGTTAAGATAAAGTACAACCAGATAACATACTATCATGTCGAGCAAGAAAGTCCTCCCTATATATGTCCTAGCATCCACTACAATATACATCGTATGTACAGTAATGGCCTCTAGGGCATACATATAACTAACAGGTTGATACCTTGTGAGACCTCATTAGCGTGCCTAGGAACCCTACAGTGGTATCAGAGCCTAGCTAGAGCCTTAGGCGAAGTGTAGACGACGTTTGAAACCCGATCGAACCGAAAACCTCAATTCCAAAATGCTCTCTGGAAATTTTCTGAAAATTTGGTTTTTTGTGAATTAAAAATATGCAGAAAACTAAGCAGGAATTTCTAAGAATTACAGTGAAGTACGATCACATGATTCTACTAAAGTGCGGCGGAACCGCGGCATTAGCATGGCTAATGCGGCGGTTCCGCGGCCAATTTGTCTCTTCTCCTATTTCTTTCTGCACAGTAATTCTTATATTTGACTGCTATATTTTCTGGGTATTTTTATTATGACTCAATAGTTGAGTATTCTGGAGTTGTATAGGGAATCGTAGATTCGATCGGATTATCAAATTTTGTCTATGTGTTTTTCCGGATAAATTTAAGAATATGTTAAAAAGTTCGACCGGATGTAAATACCCAATCTTTCCCCTGCCGGGAAATTTCCAATTGTTGGACTTTTCCGTAGTTTAATAACGTTCTAAGTAGTGCAAGTAACGCGATGGTCCCTCTAGAAGACAACAAACCTTAACTCGATTATGTGACCATCTTGAACTACCCTTTGAACCTTCGGGTTTGGGGCAGTACGGCGTGCCACATGTGAGGCGTTGGCTTGACCCTTCTACGGCTGGATCGTTGGTACTGAGGCATGAAGTGAATGTCTTTGAACTTATTTCATGTGTTGATCGGTTTCGGGAAAACTTGGGTGTTCGAATGTTCGATCGGAAAGTTTAATATTTTCTATTTATCCGGAATGGGATACAATAATTGGAATTCACAAACAGTTATGAGATAACTGAATGAATGTTATAAATCTAGCGGTTTAGTTTCACTTGATATTGAAAAGAGTTTTCGATAATGAGACTAAAATGCGGGGTTTATAATTGTTAGGCATGTGATGTCTAAGTATTTCATTTGATTAGGCATGCGATGTCTAAAGAGGTTGCGGATTCCAACTGTTGTAGTTTTACACTTTCTTTTCTGTGACCGTAAGTGTAGTATGTCGATACCGCCGGTTTCGTTGCTATACGTCAACGACAATTGGGGTATGCATACTTACTTACGTTGATGACATGTGATGTTATGTGTTGGTGGATATGTTATATTGGATCGTCGTGTTCGAATAGCCGGGGGTTTTTATGTGAGATGAGTGTTTTTTCATTTTAATTCATGTAAAAACTTGTATGTAATATTCTTTTATTGGGACACTTCCAGGTAGCGGAAGATGTCACCGTTGATGTATATTATTTACTTTTCCGCATTAGGATAGACCCAAGGAGGGGAGCACAAGTAACCGGGTTCTAGGATCCAGTGGGAGACCATCTCGAGGAGTCGAGTCCGGGTCTCCTAACCCTAGAATTGGTAGGGTTGCTTGCCGCTCTCGTAGGGGTCTAGGGGTGTGGGATTGGCTATTCATCACGACCGTGGAATCCGTGTTTTATACTGGCTCATATTGAAAACACGGACGTCCTAGTATATCCAATATTTCATATGATTTTTTCTGCTGCGATATCTGTGATGTGATCATTTGATATGTTCTGATGGATACAGTATATAGTATATATGATATATTATATAGACGTTACTTATGTTTTGCACCCGCACTAGCCCTGCCTTGCTCTGTCGTTAGTTACCTAACCTAACGGTGCACGAGGGGACATCGTGGCGAATGCGGATGGCATAAGTGTACGTCGTATTTATCTGTGATGTTTAGGTGACTTAAATGATGGGACTTCATTAATGTGATTAATGAAAGAAAAGAAACCTAAAAGATGTTGTAGAATCAAATTTTAAACAAAAAGGGTAGCTATAGTTTTGCTTTGCATAGCGGTATATGTGATATATCCTGCACCTTATTCGATGAGGAAAGGACCGAGATCCCTTCACGGGGAGTGACTCCTTTAGCAATAACTGGCAGATGCTACACACTCGGTTTGTCTTTTGATTGCTTCTATAGTTTCTGCTTTGCACAGTGATATATATGATATATCCCGCACCTCATTCGACGAGGAAAGGGCCGACGATCCCTTCACCGGGAGTGACCCCTTTAGCAAAACTAGAAAAAGCCCCAAAAACACTCCATTTCAAAATCATTCGATTCTACAACGATATCAAGTTCATTACGCAATAGGTTTTCAGAAAAACCTGACGTAGCCCTCCGTCATTTCAGATAAGTTACATATAGTATTCGTGCTACATTTGTTGGCTTTCGTCAAGGTGTAGTGTGCGATAGCTATGTGCTGCTTATCTGCTGCATATGATGGGACTGGATTAGGGTAGTCGTACGGCTTTGTTGGCTTTCGTCAAGGGTCGTGTGGGTGGGTTTAATTCAGTCAAGAAATGTACGGGTTGAACTTGACTAGCGGGCTGTGGTTTGTTGGCTTTCGTCAAGGTCATAGCACGCTAGGAGCAAAAGCATTATCGGGAATTTCAAGTGTTGAAATTTGCAATGAGATTGCATACCTTCTATGAGATAGTTGGATCCCGATACCCACTGCGAGTAAGAGTTACTCCTGGGAGAGTTTTACACATTACAATTAGCCGATCAAGTAGGTGTCTAGAAAGGTGTCAACGGGGTTACGCCTCTGGGAAAACGAGGTTTACTTTAATTAGGTCCGTCCGAATGCACGGGGAACTGTTAGTTATATGTATGCCCTAGAGGCCATTACTGTACATACGATGTATATTGTAGTGGATGCTAGGACATATATAGGGAGGACTTTCTTGCTCGACATGATAGTATGCTATCTGGTTGTACTTTATCTTAACATGTACTCTGATTGTCTCTATGTTACATGTTGATAAAGCCCTTAGGATATGTACTCGACTACTGGGACTATGATGAGATCATACTAGTGGGGCCACGGTAGTCGGCGAGTACATCCTATAACTGTTCCTAGTCGTGGGTGTATCGAGACAGGGCATCGATGCACCAGTGTAGACTAGCGTATACGCATCTTGACCCATATGATGGGCGATGGATGATCCCATATCCATCGGTGTTTGACATCAAGGATGGTGTACGGGTGCTCAGTGGAGACTGGGTACACTGGACGGACTCGCCGAGAACTCCCAGATGGTATTATACCATACGTCAGATGGCAGTTCTCCGGTGACACTGGTACAGAGTAGTCTGTTGACCCGAGATCGTCATAGAGTCTTGTGTGGTTCCCACTGTGCTTTGATTTCCATCATACCACGTCCAAGAGGGCGTGCAAAAAGGTGGCTTTTGGGTACAGTCCCGAATCACATGGAGGCAATGAGCGATAGGAGGGGATTCGTCTCTCCCGGTATAGGGAGTTGATGTTGTGCTGTGTTCGATTGTCTATAACCGGAAATCCCTGGCCAGGGTTGCTGAGATTTACTGGTAAGTGTTATCAGTAGTTTCTCAAACTGTTATAGACCTCATATCGACACGACTTATCGAGCTACTGGGGTCTGACGTTTACCACCCCTAGGCGAGATATGCAACATATCAGACGACGAGACCGGACTGTACGGGAGTGTTACTGTTTGGATCCACAGGAGAAAGTACAGGCTTGCTTGTTGATCTTCTGAGCGCTCAATACCTGGGTAGCTGTTACGTTTAGCTGACCGCTTGCAGCTTGTGGGTGTTTGATATGATCATCACCTACTGCCGGCGTATTGACGATTCTTTAGAGTCCTACACAGAGGTTTCTTGACTCAGGCAAAACGGAGTAGGAGCACATATGTGATATGTGCGGGACCGAGGATAATGCGATATGTGATACCGTATTATATTCTCGCGATATTTGATATCAGCCGGGTCATCGGATCAAGTGTTGATTCGATGAATCGGTACGGATAAATATTAGCCGGTTATATGCGATATAGCCGGATTGTCGGATCAAGTGTTGATTCGATAATTTAATGTATAATAATATATGTGATATATTAAATTGCATTAACTAATATTTGCTCACTAAAAGATTCTTTTTCTCACTCGGGTAATATATTGATATATATGCGATATATGTTAATTGTATTATTTTATTTTGTTACGGTAAATATTATATATGTGATATATAATATTGTAACATGATATGATAACTAATGCAACTCGTTTAGTGGAGTTTAAACTTGATTAGGGTTCGGATTAGGGTTAATCTTTCTAGAAGTTTCTAGAAGGATTTGTTTTGTTTTGTGAAAGATATTTGTTCATGACTCATTCTTTTAATTACCCAAAAACCCTAACCCTAGTCAATTCTCTACAAAGGTTAAGTGAACCATGGTTGCTTTATCTATCATATTATTATTTCCTATTCATCACAAATGGATTGATCTTCTTCTTCCTCCTTCATTCTTCCATGGAAAAGCTTGCTAGTTTTTCAAAGGTGATGAATAATAGTGAGAAAAAGATAAATAAATAGAGCAAAATTCCTACTTCATCATCCTCATCTTCCCTTGCCATTTAGATGAGGGTGTTCACATCATTTCATGAGTGTTAGCTTGTGTTAAAGAAACTTCGAGGTAGATCATCTTAGTATCGAAGATCGGAAGCAAAGGTTGCGTCTTTCTCTTCGTGGAACCTCTCGAGAGTCCGGATCCTGATGATCGCAGCGAAGGGACCACAACACGGAGCATATGAAGTGAAGGACCGGGTCTACAAAGGTTGTAATCCCTCTCACTTAGTGTTAAAGTGTTTAGCATGCAAGTTATCGCCTAATCTCTAGTTTAAAGTTCCGTATTCGGGTTGTTCGGCACGGCTAAATTTTTATTCGGGCATGGTTGATGCCTCGTAGACCCTTGTGCGCGTGCCTAGCAACCCTACAGGAACCTCCCTCAAAGTACCGACACTGGCCTGGCTGAATGATTGGCGAAGTTGTAGGGTGTAATTAATTCCGGCTAGTCTTTCCTTTTAGGGTTTGAAGGAAGATTTGATAAAAACCAGTGGGAGCCATCTTGATTAGATAAGATAATAATCAATCTGATCTTGCACGAGCATACGCTAAAGTGTTTTCTTCTCTCTCTCTCCAGGTAGCGACCATGTCATGCCCTAATAAAGATAATAATATGGATGTATTGACCGAACCCGCATGTTATACTGTGCTGGGGAACGTTGGTTCCGTTCTTTCTTATAAGTGTTATAAGACTGAACAGGATATAGGGGAATACCAGGATTCCCATGCCACCTGAATGAAGAAAGTACATGATGATGCATTTTCTTCGGGTATGTTCGTTACAGAGAACTGTTTCTCCATTTGCTCCACGTCCTGGGTATTAGATACCGGGTCAGGATCCCATATATGTAATCAGTTACATGGGCTCAGGAAAGGTAGAGAACTTGGAGAAGGTGATAAAGACATTAGAGTTGGAAATGGTGCAATTGTTGCAGCTAAGACTGTCGGGGAATATCACCTTGCATTACCAACTGGTAATACATTGGTTCTGAACGAATGCTATTACATGCCGAACCAGATATGCAACATTATATCGGTTTCTTTATTAAGTAAAGAGGGATATAATTTTGTATTACAGGACAATCTTATGAACATTTTCCGTAACCTAAAGTTGGTTGGATCAGGCACGTTGTGCAATGGCATTTATGTTCTAAATCATTCAATAGTTCTGAGCATAACAAACACACACAAGAGGAAGAGTTCAGAACTGAACGAATCCTACTTGTGGCATTGTAGACTCGGTCACATCAATGCGACATGACTGGCTAAGTTGCATAAGGATGGATATTTGAAACCATTCGAATTTTCATCTTATGACACTTGCCAGTCATGTCTCAAAGGCAAGATGACCAAAACTCCGTTTACGGGACACGGAGAAAGAGTTACCGAACTCTTGGGACTGATACATAGTGATGTATGCGGTCCCATGTCTACACATGCCAGGGATGGTTCTTCGTACTTCATTACATTCACTGACGATCTCTCAAGATACGGACATGTGTACTTGATAAGACACAAGTCTGAAGCTTTTGAGAAATTTAGAGAATATAAACAAGAAGTCGAGAACCAAACCGGAAAAAGTATTAAAATCCTTCGATCTGATCGAGGAGGTGAATACTTGAGCAATGAATTCCTAGACTTCCTAAAAGAGAATGGGATTCTCTCTCAGCTGACTCCTCCATATACACCACAGCACAATGGTGTATCAGAACGGAGGAACCGCACCCTATTAGATATGGTGCGCTCTATGATGAGCACAGCTGAGTTACCTATTTTCTTCTGGGGGTATGCGCTTGAGACAGCCATACATCTATTGAATATGGTCCCCACCAAATCTGTGCCTACCACTCCATATGAGATATGGAAAGGAAAGAGACCATGTCTTAACTATGTTAAGATATGGGGTTGTCCAGCCTATGTCAAACGACAAAATCCGGACAAACTCGAGGCACGATATGTTCTATGCAAATTTGTAGGATATCCCAAGAATTCACAAGGGTATATCTTCTACCACCCTGAGGAACAAAGAGTGTTTGTTTCTCGGCATGCCACCTTTTTAGAAAAGGAATTTCTTGAAAAAGAGATTAGTGGTGATGAGGTAGAACTGGAAGAGGTTCCAGCTACAAAAGCTACAACAGAAGATCTGGTGGAACCAGAGGATTCCGTAGTTCCCAATGAAACCTAGCCACTCCGTCGATCTAGTAGGGTTCCTCACCCACCTGAGAGATACTACGGTTTTCTCATGGATGGTGGGAGCGAGGATTTCATCATGGAGGATGATGACCCAATTAGCTTCGAGCAGGCCATCACGAGTAGGGACTCAGTGAAATGGCTGGATGCTGTAAGTCTACGTTAGCGCCCCGGCAGTCTACAGACGCCAAATGCGGAACAAAAACTTTTAAACTTGGCGCTATCGTATACTTTAACCCGGATCTGCCATTATTGCTAAACTAACAAACTGTAAAGAGTGTAGAATGATTATACCGAACGATCCGAGTCCTTCGTTCTTCAACCATCATCCCACGCTCCGTTGCGGCTGCTCCGATCTCGTCGAACTCCGATATCCTCGTCGAGGTGGCACCACATCACCGATTCTTTAAACGGGCTCCCGCCTCTGACTCGAGGCAACTCGATCGTCAAGTTTGCCAAAAGAGACGACCAAGAATGATGTAGAGAATGAGTAGATGACTTTGTCTCACTTCGTCCAAATCCGTGGACGATCGGTTAATGAAGTTGCCGAGAGAATTGGGTGATGGAATGAAATGAACTGTGAATTCCATACACCCCAAATATCTATCATAATCTTTTTTCCAATGAATCAAGTAACCAAATGAGAGAGGGGAGGGGCCTTTCTTATATAGAGAAGGAGGAGGGTGAGTGTAGGAGCAAAGAAGGAGGGTGATAATAAACCTAAAGCTTATCATAACCATTCAACAAAGCATGAGTCACAAAGAGTGATTAATGCAAACCAATGAACATAAAACAACTCTCCCTTGCATTAAATGAATCATTAATGGCACTAATGACTCACTAGCCTCATCATCACTTCTAGAAGCTTCTAGAATGATGACTCACTCATATCTGAAGAAAAGATAAATCCGTCTTTAACCGAATGTTAAAAGACGGCTGATAGAAAACTGGAAACTGGCAACTTCCAAAAGTGATCCTGAAACGACTTTCAGGATAACCCCGAAACTGTATAAATATACCCGCATTTGTATTACGACCGAATACAAATGCAACTGAGACAAAGATATTATACCTACTCAATATAATACTCGGATCCGGCTTAAACCAAAGCCGACCAGTATTATCTGCCCGAAAACTGACACGTGCGTAAACGCACGTACAATTTCCGAACCCTGCCATAAAACCATACGGCCTCTACAACATTTCGTCCGAACTTGGGAAACTGTCTGTGGGGGACTCTAATGACTCGTCAGTACCCTGGCAGTGGGTTTAACCACAAACCGTCAGCGGCACTAGCAATGCATAACGGCTGCCCATGGACTGACCTCAAGGGATGCCGATGAGCGCACTCATCCGGAAAACCCTACTGAGCCTAACAGTGACAATGTATATACAGTCCGGTCCGTTCGTCAATGAGTATCGCATATCTGCCTAGGGGGCTAGTAACGTCAGACCCCCAATAGCAGTATAAGTCGTGTCGGAGTATAGCCCAATAACACCCTGAGATACTACTGGAGTACCTACCAGTAAATCTCCTGCCATGACCATAGACTTTGTGTAATGGCTCTCCTAGACACTGCACGACCTCGCCCCCAATACCGGGAGAGACGAATCCCCTGCCGATCCGCTCACGTGCCTCCATATGGCTCGGGACTGTACCCAAAAGCTACCTGTTTGCACGACTCCTTTGAGCCGTGGTAGGGTAGAAATCAAAGCACAGTGGGAACTCACACGAGACAAATGACGACCTCAGGTCGATGAACTAACCTGTACACATGTCACCAGGGAACTGCTATCTGACGGTAGATATAATACTAACTAGCAGATTCCCGGCGAGTCCTGTCCGGTGTACTCATAACCCAATGAGCACCTGTATACATCTTAGGTAATCCAACTGACACCAGTGGCTTATGAGACCGGCCACCGCCCCTCGTCGGGGTCTCGACTGTACACACTAGTCTACTCCGGAGTATCGATGCCCTGTCTCGAAACTCCCACGACTAGGGACCACAATTAAGGATATGCGTATAAACTACCCAACTCTCACGTATATGATCGCCATCATACTGATGGTAGTAAAGCAAGATCCTAAGGGCTCTATCAAAGTGTAACATGCAATCAGTCACCTGAACATGTACACGACTGATAAAGGCAAACCAGATAGCACATTATCATCTCGAGTAAGACTGTCCTACCGGGATTGGTCCTCCGCAATCATTGCAATCACGTACCTGCGATCCAATAATTGACTATGAGGGCACTATCTCCAACTATCTCCCACTTGCACTCAAGGCTAATATTGCGATGTCGACTACTCACAGCCCGTGTGAAACCGAACATCCAACTCCTCTACTAATCAGTTTCACAAAGCCTGTTTGTAAAACTATTGTGTTCGAGAAATAGCCTCAGTGAGTGGATCCGCCTAGAAGTATCTTTCTATATCTCTCTTAATCTCAAGTTCGCGGAGAAAACCATCTCCCGAATTGAGTAATACCTGTCTTAGAACATGTCTGGATATCTGATGGGACCTTAGTTCATAAATGAACTCTAAATCCAAATATCTTAGACTGTATCGATCACTGAACCTAATCAGTATCGGGCACCAAGCCACCCACAGTATCCTCTTGGACCACCTGTCCATAATACTGTCCCTCTTCGTCAGAGGGAAAAACTAAAACTCTGACAGTCACTCTGTCATCCACGTCACCTTTGAAGCCTGGAATGATAATCGTCTCCCGAAGGAGGCTGCCGTCATCAAATCCGTAGAACATGCACTTATGTTCTATAACTGCTTCCTTATGTTTCTCCAGGATTGGATTAATACAAACTTATTGCATCTAGTGCAAAACCAACATTTGGTGTGGTACTTGACATCTCATGATTGACTCAATTGCCTAAGCAAGTGATCTGCCAATCATGCACATCCCTCTCCCCTTTAGTCTGTACGACACCTTTAGAGAGGGTGACTCCATCACCTGCAGGTACACCACCATGCTAGGAGTCAACTATTCTAAAAACCATTAGAATATCTGTCAAAGTACCCACATTGGGAAACTACCCAAATCCAGATCTAAAACCATAGATCCAGAAACCAGAATGTCAAATATTATATCCATATCCTGTCTGGAGAAACAACTGTGTGACGACCACAGTACAACCGATCGTAGTATAGGAATTTTACTTCCTACTCTGTGTATGTCATCCAGATACCTTGACATCACACCCTACTACCTTCTTAACAGATCCATCCCTTATTCTGATTGAAGTCAAACCCATGACTGTCACATCAAAATTAGATGATCTTTCTCCGCTATAACTGCTCAAGTCTATAAATAGACATAAGCTACTTGCCCACTATGCTTCTGCTGCTCCCACTGACTACGACAACCCTCCTACCGGGTCTCATATCCTGGAACAACAGTAGTGTCAAGTCTGGGTAGATAAGAACCTCCCTGTCACCGTCCTTGAGACTACCGAAGTACCTCTCGGGTGTCTGAGGTTACCTACCATACCTGCGGAGTGGCTATTGGAATGTCAAACCTGATTGAATATATAGGTCCTATTAAATTTTTCCGTAATCGTTCGCGGTTCTGGAATCACTTCCAGTTCTACCATACTCCCACTACTGTTTTCTGAAAAAGATCCATTTTACTAAAACTGTGGCAAGTCAAGAACAATATCACTATTGATCTTCTAAATGGTAGAATATCAACCCTCGTCATAGCCAGGGTCAACCCACAAACATATAAGTGCACGGCGGCGCCCCGGCCGTCAATCCGACGGCCAAATGCGGAAGCGGTGATAAACTTTAATTTTTTTTTTGCGGACTTAGCAAACCGGCACCACCGCGCACTAAACACCCGGATCGGGCCATTAAACTAGTCTAGCTAACAAGAAGAAGGGAAAGAGATGTACCGACTGATCCGAGTCCTCCGGTCTTCTCGTCGTCGTCCCGATCTCCCGCGGAAACTCCGGTGGTCGCCTCCTCGCCGGAAGGGCACCACGTAGCCGGATTCTTTTACGGGCTCCCACCTCTATACCGAGGAAACTCGGGCGCGAAGTTGGCTAGCCGACGCGCCCAAGATTTGCTGTAGAATGTGTAGTGTAGATGTCTCTTTGGGGTTTATGAGGAGTTGCCATTTATGGAGGAATTTTGCACAAAGATATACATGGATGCTTGAGGGAATAATGGAACATGCTAGGAGAAAAATTTGAGCTCGGCCAATGTCTTTTGCTCACTGGAAGAATGAATATTTGATGAGCCCAGCCAAAATAAAAACCATCAGCACTCCCTCTCTCTTTTAAGCAACCAAAAATGTGTATATATATAAATTAATCCACACTCACCTCCATGTTAGATTCCAGCACACTCACATATATATTCTCCCCTTTCTAATAAATTAATCCCTCAAAATAATACACACTCCATACCCCCACAGTGGCCGGCCCATTCCCAATTTCCACTCAAACAGTGGCCGGCCCCACCACTAAAACCATACTCTTTCATGTCTAAAATTAATGCATCATGGAGCAAAGATGCAATCAAATCAAAACTTATGCAATAAACCCCTCCACAAAATGTTATTTGCACAATTGCAAATAACCCCCTCCATCGGAAAAGTCCGGCCGGGAAAGAACAAAGGAAAACCGGCCGGAACGGAATGCAAACTGGCAACTCCAGAAAACTGGTCCCGTAATAAATTACAGGAAAACCCCGATACTGCAAATACATGCCTGCATTTGTATTCCCACTGAACACAAATACAAAGAGACAAAACTACACTATCAAATACTAAGATCCGGCTTAAGCCAAAGCCGGCTAGTAAAAACTGTCCGATCACGATCTGTGCAATACCGCACGTATCTGATCGAACCCTGCCATATCTCCATACGGCCTCTACAGCGTTTCGCCCGAAAGCTTGAGTAACTGAAAGTGTGGTGGACTCTAAAGACTCGTCAATACTATGGCTGTGGATTTAACCACAAGCATGTCAGAGGTATAAGCCAATACGTGACGGGCCACCAGCTATTGACCAAAAGGGACGTCGATGAGCGAACTCATCCTGACACCCTACTGAGCCTGTCAGTGACAATATCCGTACAGTCCGGTCCGTTCGTCTATGAGCATCGCATGTCGGGTCTAGGGGGTTGGTAAAAGTCAGACCCCCAAAAGCGGTACAAGTCGTGTCGGAGTGCAGCGCAGAACACCCTGAGGTACTACTGGAATACCTACCAGCAAATCTCCTGCCTTGGCCAAGGACTTTTCATGTTCTGGCTCTCCTAGACACAGCGCGACCTCACCCCCAATACCGGGAGAGACGAACCCCTGAAGATCCGCTCACTGCCTCCATGTGGCTCGGGACTGTACCCAACTAAAACCTGTTTGCACGACTCCTTTGAGCCGTGGTAGGGTAGTAATCAAAGCACAGTGGGAACTCACACGAGACAAATGACGATCCCCAGGTCGATGAACTAACCTGTACACATGTCACCAGGGAACTGCTATCTGACGTCAGGTATAAGACCAACTAGCATGTTCCCGGCGAGTCCTGTCCGGTGTACTCATAACCCAATGAGCACCTGTATACATCTTAGGTGAACCAACTGACACCAGTGGCTTGTGAGACCGGCCACCGCCCCTCGTCGGGGTCTCGACTGTATACACTAGTCTACTCTGGAGAATCGATGCCCTGTCTCGAAACTCCCTCGACTAGGGACCATTTAAGGATGTGCTTGTAGACTACCAGCTCCCACGTATATGATCGCCCTCATACTGCTGGTAGTCAAGCAAGAATCCTAGGGGCTCTATCAACGTGCAATAGCGACATGTCATGTCACCTAAAGCAGTACACGATGATAAAGGTAAACCAGATAGCATACTATCATCTCGAGTAAGACTGTCCTACCGGGATAGGTCCTCCCTCAATCATTGCAATCACGTGCCTGTGATCCAATAATCGACTCTGAGGGCACTATCTCCAACAATCTCCCACTTCCACTCAAGGCTAATTATTGCGATGTCGCATACTCACAGCCCGTGTGATACCGAACACCCAACTCCTCTACTAGTCAGTCTCACAAATCCCGTTTGTGAAACTATTGCGTTCGAGGAATAGCATCAGTGAGTGGATCTGCTCTTATGTTTCTTTCTATGTCTCTCTATATCTCATGTTCGCGGAGAAAACTATCTCCCGAAATGAGCAATACCTGTCTTAGAATGTCTGGATGTCTGATGGGACCTAGCTCATAAGAGAACTCCAAATCCAAACTTCTTAGACTGTATCGTCAACTGAACTTAATCAGTATCATGCGCCATGCCTCCCTCAGTATCACCTTGGACCATCTGTCCAAAATACTGCCCCTCGTCAGAAGGATGACTATAACTCTGACAACCTCCTTGTCGTCCATGTCACCTTGGAAGCCTGGAATGATAACTGCCTCCCGACTGTTCCTCCAGGATTGGATCAATATCAACTTATTGCATCTAGAGCAAGAACAACATCTGGTGTGGTACTTGACATCTCATGATTGACTCAATTGCCTGAGCAAGTGATCTGCCAATCATGCACATCCCTCTCCCCTTTAGTCTGTAAGACACCTTTAGAGAGGGTGACTCCATCACCTGCAGGTATACTACCGTGCCAGGAGTCGTCCATTCTAAATACTCTTAGAATGCTGTCAAAGTACCGAGATTGGGAAACCACCCAAATCTAGATCTAAAACCATAGATCTAGTAACCAGTATGTCTGATATAATGTCCAAGTCCTTTGTGGAGAAACCACTGTGTGACGACCAAAGTATAACCGATCGTAGTATAGGAATATCACTTCCTACTACCTTCTCAACAGATCCATCCCCTATTCTGATGACGTCAAACCTATGACTGTCACATCAGAAATAGATGATCTATCTCCGCTACATCTTCTTTAGTCTATAAATAGACATAAGCCTGATGTCCACCAATGCTTCCGCTGCTCCCACTGACTACGACAACCCTCTGGCAGAGTCATATAGACGTGCACTTCTAAAGCAAGTTTAGAACGACGCTATACTCATCCTCCTGCTGGGTCTCGCAGCCTGGAACAACAACAATGGTAAGTGTAGGTAAACAAGAACTTCCCTGTCACCGTCCTTGAGGCTACCGGAGTACCTCTCGGGTGCCTGAAGTTACCCACCTTATCTGCGGAGTGTCCAATGGAATGTCAAATCAGATTGAATCTTTAGGTTCCTTATCAAATCATCAGTAATCGTTTGCGGTTCTGGAATCACTTCCAGTTCTACCATACTCCCACTACTGTTTTTGAAAAAATCCATTTTTAATAAAACTGTGGCGAGTCTAGAACAATATTTCTATTGATCTGCCAGATGGTAGAAAGTCAACCCTCGTCATAGCCTGGGTCAACCCACAAACAGCCATTACAGAAACGTGCCTCGAGTTATCCAGAGTCTGGTTTTAATCATAAGCCGTACAATTCCCCGTACCTTAACAATGTTAAGATATGAACTGTACTATATCCAATATAGAACCAGAGGCACTGATTTAATTTAACCAGATTCAAATCATGCAGCTGTCTCCAGTGCATGTCAACTAAATGGAGAGAGGCCGATCAGTGTTACTCAACTTAGGAATGCTTCCAATTATGAGTAACCTGAAAGAGAAGCAATTTCTCTTTATCATTACCATCAACTGAATACCATACACAAGTATCTACATCTTCGATCACTTTGAAGAATCCCGATACTTGCTATACTTGGTTCTCTACTCTATTCAAATACCTATAACTCCTCAAAACTTAGACCCTGTGTTTCTATGAAACACATGTCTAAGAACTAGAGAAGTTAAAAGTAAACAGAATATAGTATGAGGACCAACCCCTCTGTCCTAATGGACACTGGACAACATACAATACTCTTTATAAGTCCACTGAGTCTAATAACTCTTTCACTGTGTGTCGTAGGTTGAAAACTGTACTTATGGTTAAGAAGAATTACACCGCTGTTTAATGCTTCTTACCTAACCATCCACTGATATAGGTAAATGTCATCGACATAATATCAAAAGGTATATCTCACTCTATGAAAATAGACGTACAGATATATCAATTTGAAATTGGTGCACAACAGCGGATATTCAAAACCAAATATTTGCCGACCGGCAAACAGCCCAGATGATCTCCTCAAATATCACCGATTACAACGAATCCCGATATAATGAGGATGATCACCCAATTCTCAATAACTTACTCCCACTCACCATCTGTAAAACCATACAGATGTGAGAATCAAACCTGGTAAATACATACCCTGGAGCAAGTGTCTAATCAGGAAATCAGTTTTCTTTTAACAGTACACAGTGAAACTGAAACATTGAAATGTTTCGGTGGGGTATCCCGGTATTCTTAGTAATGCCTCTTCCATTATCCAGATTCACAACTATAACCGTATAATTCTTTGCCACCTCTCCAAATCCCTTCATATGTCTTTAGTCAATACCTTCTACACACCCCTTTAGGCCAATTGGTTTTCTTCCTTCCCTACCGTTCGGCACCAGCCTATGGTTTGGAAGAAGACTATCCAATAAGCATAAAGGGTGTACTGTCCTAATCCTAGGAGCACTCGCAACGCGAGAGAAGGTGAGGATAAAAGACAACCGAATAAACCTTATTCCTATTTCTCCTGGACCAGAATCCATCCCCGAACTGGAACAAGTTCCTTTCGAGTTCGTATATAACCATACGATGGAGTATCCAATAAACTGTGGATCTTCGTAGTGATACGGAGTGTCCTGGAGGGATACAAAGGTGATTTAGGATTGGCGAAGAAATACTTGGTTTGGTCGTGAATGTCAGTCGCAATTTACTTTGCCCTCTTACTAATCCCTTGCTTTGTCTTAATCTTAATACCTTCTGCACACCGTTTAGGCTAATTGGTTTTCTTCATTCCCTACCGGTCGGCACCAGCCTAAGGTTTGGAAGAAGACTATCCAATTTGCGTAATAAGTGTACTATCTCCTAAACCAAGGAGTACTCACAACTTGAGAGAAGGTAAAAGGGAAAAGACAACTGAATAATCCTATCCGTTTTCTCCAGAACCGGAAACCATCCTCGAATTCCTTCGAGTTCGTATCTAACCATACGATGGTTTTGTCCAATGGAAGTGGACGTTCGTAGCAATACGGGGTGTCCTGGAGAAAAGGGTAAAAGTAGGAGTGGCAATGAGGTCTGCAACTCAGACAATCCAAAAGCCAGTGTTAAGTAGGTTCGGTCAACTTGGTCACTGAGTCATAGTCTAGGGTCGGGTCAATGGTCGCTGCCAGAGAGAGAGAGAAAAGAAACACTCAGCGTGCACTCTATCCTAGATCAGAATGGTTACCAATTTATCTAATCTGGAAACCTCCCACTGTACCTCAAATTCTCCTCCAAACCTGAAAGAAGAATTAGTCGGGGTCACCCGAGGAGTAAACCAACTCATCAGTGGGAATCGGGATCCAACTCTCATCGCATGATAACGTGACGGAATCCGCTCACGGTATCACACTCCAGAAGGTATGCGCATATCTGGCAAGCTTCAGTTCTTTTGAAACTCCCGATGTAATTTTTACCCCATGCTCTTATGACCTTGGCGTGAGGTCAAAATATCATAAGTCACATGTCAAGTTCTACCCATCATTGTCCAGGTTAATTTGAACCCACCCGTACATACCCTTGACGTAGGCCAAAATAGTAGTACGACTGTCCCAAACCAACGCATCTATCTATGCAACAGATAAATACCCGGCAACTACCAAACACTATGCCTTGGCGTGAGGTCAAAATACATAGCTTGAATACTACCGAATATTTAACTGAAATGATGGAGGGCTACGAATGGTTTCTGGCGAAAACCTTTAACGTAATGAACTTGATATCGTTGAAGGAACGGATAGCTTTTTAGAAAATATAGTGACGAAAACCTTTACTAAAGAGGTCACTCCCGGTGAAGGGATCTCGGCTCTTTCCCCGTAGAATGAGGTGCAGGATATTCCAACTGAATACCACGGTGCAAAGCAAAAGTAATCGGCTATAGTGAAGTTAATGCCCTGACGCAAACTTCTGTCCAAGGGGTCACTCCCGGTGAAGGGATCTCGGCCCTTGCCTCGTCGACTGAGGAGCAGGATATTCCAAATGAATACCGCGATGCAAAACAAAAGTGAACGTCCTTGCAATAACAGCTTTTGAAAAGTGTTCCAACAACATCAGATTAGGTTTGTTTATCTTGCATTGATCCGAATCAATGCAGTCCCATCAATTGATCACACCACAAAGAACGAAAATATACTGACGTACGTATATGCCATCCGCATTCGCCACTGGGTCCCGTCATCACCCGTTAGGTTAGCTAACTAACGGCAGAGCGGGGACTGGACTAGCGCGGATGAAAAACATATACAACATCTACTAATATATATACCAATATATTATATTCGCTCAAGGCGTGAATAAAATGCAACATCACAGAAATGTACAGCATCACAGAACAATACAGATATCTGGGATCCCCGGGTTTCACAGAGCCACTACTGAAACCCGACGTTCCCCTGGTCGTGTGGATAGCCTGTACAATGAAATCCTAGACCCCTACGGGCGCGGCAAGTTACCCGCCAAAACCTGAAGCGAGGCAGCCCCCTTCATCGCCGTGAATGGACCACCCAGCACTTCACGGAATCCGGTAACTTGGGCACCCCTCCTGGGTCAACCTGTACCCCCTACGAGTGCGGCGAATAGCCCGCCAATCCTAGAGTGAAGCCCCCTCCATCCCAATGCCATGAGATGCGGGCTTGTTGCCCTCCAGAACCCGGCTATCCGTGCACCCCTCCGCGGGGTAATCCTAGTACAGAAAATAAAATATACATACAACGGGTACATCGACCGCAACCAGGTCGTGCCCCAAAAGAATAATACAATCAGGCAGTGACGGCAGTCCACATGTCGGACGCTCGCCCCGCAATATCAAATGTACATAATACACCAACACTGTACTAGCATTGCATCCAGGCTATCCCCCACGACCGATCCGCAACATCACAGCAAATACATAGAACATCAACGTGAAAGTCACGTTCGCAAATCCGTCTAACCGAGCTATAGCAGTCAGACCGGATTTACCGATCGAGTGACATTCACGGTCGCTGATATAATGTAAATACTGTGAAAAATGTGTTTAAAATATCCGATCGATCAAAAATTAACAAGTGGGCCCCCAAACAATACTGTAGCACTCACAGAAATTATGGGCCCAAATTTAACATTCCAAAACCCCTAAAATCACCCCAGAAGCCCACTGTAAAAACCCGACCCACTGAATCCTCCAAACTGCGGCGGAACCGCGGCAACAAGTAGGGTTCTGCCGCGGTTCCGCGCTCCCCTGAGGAGATCAGTGTCTCGACTTTTTCCAGAACTCTTAGATCTTCCAGTACATCAATTTTATACAACCTGAAATTTTTTTTCGACACTAAAAATTTCCAACAGAAAACTGATGTGATCAAAATACGGGTTTTGGAACATTTGATCGATCGGAACTGAAAAACACATTACACAAAGCTAGACTAAATTAATGGCGAGGCTCTGATACCACTGTAAGTGCACGGCGGCGCCCCGGCCGTCAA
Source organism: Agapanthus africanus (assembly GCA_030015575.1). NCBI lineage: Eukaryota > Viridiplantae > Streptophyta > Magnoliopsida > Asparagales > Amaryllidaceae > Agapanthus > Agapanthus africanus. Next base: position 232,915,465 of record JASDDO010000012.1, read on the forward strand.
TCCGACGGCCAAATGCGGAAGCGGTGATAAACTTTAATTTTTTTTTTGCGGACTTAGCAAACCGGCACCACCGCGCACTAAACACCCGGATCGGGCCATTAAACTAGTCTAGCTAACAAGAAGAAGGGAAAGAGATGTACCGACTGATCCGAGTCCTCCGGTCTTCTCGTCGTCGTCCCGATCTCCCGCGGAAACTCCGGTGGTCGCCTCCTCGCCGGAAGGGCACCACGTAGCCGGATTCTTTTACGGGCTCCCACCTCTATACCGAGGCAACTCGGGCGTGAAGTTGGCTAGCCGACGCGCCCAAGATTTGCTGTAGAATGTGTAGTGTAGATGTCTCTTTGGGGTTTATGAGGAGTTGCCATTTATGGAGGAATTTTGCACAAAGATATACATGGATGCTTGAGGGAATAATGGAGCATGCTAGGAGAAAAATTTGAGCTCGGCCAATGTCTTTTGCTCACTGGAAGAATGAATATTTGATGAGCCCAGCCAAAATAAAAACCATCAGCACTCCCTCTCTCTTTTAAGCAACCAAAAATGTGTATATATATAAATTAATCCACACTCACCTCCATGTTAGATTCCAGCACACTCACATATATATTCTCCCCTTTCTAATAAATTAATCCCTCAAAATAATACACACTCCATACCCCCACAGTGGCCGGCCCATTCCCAATTTCCACTCAAACAGTGGCCGGCCCCACCACTAAAACCATACTCTTTCATGTCTAAAATTAATGCATCATGGAGCAAAGATGCAATCAAATCAAAACTTATGCAATAAACCCCTCCACAAAGTGTTATTTGCACAATTGCAAATAACCCCCTCCATCGGAAAAGTCCGGCCGGGAAAGAACAAAGGAAAACCGGCCGGAACGGAATGCAAACTGGAAACTCCAGAAAACTGGTCCCGTAATAAATTACAGGAAAACCCCGATACTGCAAATACATGCCCGCATTTGTATTCCCACTGAACACAAATACAAAGAGACAAAACTACACTATCAAATACTAAGATCCGGCTTAAGCCAAAGCCGGCTAGTAAAAACTGTCCGATCACGATATGTGCAATACCGCACGTATCTGATCGAACCCTGCCATATCTCCATACGGCCTCTATATCTTTTCGTCCGAAAGCTTGAGTAACTGAAAGTGTGGTGGACTCTAAAGACTCGTCAATACTATGGCTGTGGATTTAACCACAAGCACGTCAGAGGTATAAGCCAATACGTGACGGGCCACCAGCTATTGACCAAAAGGGACGTCGATGAGCGAACTCATCCTGACACCCTACTGAGCCTGTCAGTGACAATATCCATACAGTCCGGTCCGTTTGTCTATGAGCATCGCATGTCGGGCCTAGGGGGTTGGTAAAAGTCAGACCCCCAAAAGCGGTACAAGTCGTGTCGGAGTGCAGCGCAGAACACCCTGAGATACTACTGGAATACCTACCAGCAAATCTCCTGCCTTGGCCAAGGACTTTTCATGTTCTGGCTCTCCTAGACACAGCGCGACCTCACCCCCAATACCGGGAGAGACGAACCCCTGAAGATCCGCTCACTGCCTCCATGTGGCTCGGGACTGTACCCAACTAAAACCTGTTTGCACGACTCCTTTGAGCCGTGGTAGGGTAGTAATCAAAGCACAGTGGGAACTCACACGAGACAAATGACGATCCCAGGTCGATGAACTAACCTGTACACATGTCACCAGGGAACTGCTATCTGACGTCAGGTATAAGACCAACTAGCATGTTCCCGGCGAGTCCTGTCCGGTGTACTCATAACCCAATGAGCACCTGTATACATCTTAGGTGAACCAACTGACACCAGTGGCTTGTGAGACCGGCCACCGCCCCTCGTCGGGGTCTCGACTGTATACACTAGTCTACTCTGGAGAATCGATGCCCTGTCTCGAAACTCCCTCGACTAGGGACCATTTAAGGATGTGCTTGTAGACTACCAGCTCCCACGTATATGATCGCCCTCATACTGCTGGTAGTCAAGCAAGAATCCTAGGGGCTCTATCAACGTGCAATAGCGACATGTCATGTCACCTAAAGCAGTACACGATGATAAAGGTAAACCAGATAGCATACTATCATCTCGAGTAAGACTGTCCTACCGGGATAGGTCCTCCCTCAATCATTGCAATCACGTGCCTGTGATCCAATAATCGATTCTGAGGGCACTATCTCCAACAAAACAGCCATTACAGAAACGTGCCCTGAGTTATCCAGTGTCTGGTTATAATCATAAGCTGGACAACTCCCCGTACCTTAATATCTTTTAAGGTACGAACTATTCTATATCCAATATAGAAACTTTGGCACTTATTTAATTGGAACCATATTCAATCCATGCATCTGTCTCCAGTGCATATCAACTTAATGGAAAGAGGCTAATCAGCATTACTCAACTTAGGAATCCATCCAATTATGAGTAACCTGAAAGAGAAACACGTTTCTCAAAACCATCACTATCATCTGAATACCAATCACAAGAATCTACATCTTCGATCTCTTTAAAGAATCCCGATACTTGTGATACCTGGTTCTCTACTTTATTCTTATACCCACAACTTCTCAAAACTTAGACCTTGTATTTCTACGAAACACTCGTCTAAATACTAGAGAAGTTATAAGTAAACAGAACATAGTACGAGGACCTACCCCTTTGTCCTGATGGACACTGGACAACATACAATACTCTGTATAAGTCCGCTGAGTTAAACAACTCAAAACCTGTGCGTTGTAGGTGGAAAACTGTACCCTGGCGATTTCCTCAAATATCACCAATTACAACGAATTCCGATACAATGAGGATGATCACCTAATTCCCAATATCTTACTCCCACTCATCATCTGTAAAACCATACAGATATGAGAATGAAACCTGGTAAATACATACCCTTGGAGTAAGTGTCTAATCGGGAAAACAGTTTTTCCTTTAACAATGCACTGAAACATGAAAATGTTTCGTAGGGGTATCCTGGTATTCATAGCAATGCCTTTTCCATAATCCAATTCATGACTTCAACCGTATATGTTATTGCCATCTCTTCAAATCCCTTTATTTGTCTTTAGTCGTTACCTTCTGTACACCATCGTTAGGCTAAATGGTTTTCTTCCTTCCCTACCGTTCGGCACCAGCCTATGGTTTGGAAGAAGACTATCCAGTAAGCATAATAGGTGTACCCTCCTAAACTAAGGAGTACTCGCATCTCGAGAGAAGGTGACGATAAAAGACAACTGAATAATACCTTATTCTTTTAAAGGTGAAATAGGAGTGGCGATGAAGTACGCGGTTTTGGTCGTGAATGATATCAGTCGCAATTTACTTTGCCCTCTTTCTAATCCCTTTATTTTGTCTTTACATATTACCTTCTGCACACCCTACTTAGGCTAATTGGTTTTCTTCATTCCCTACCTTTCGGCACCAGCCTATGGTTTGGAATAAGACTATCCAATAAGCGTAATAGGTGTACTCTCCTAAACCAAGGAGCTCTCGCAACCTGAGAGAAGGTGATAATAAAAGACAACTGAATAAACCAATTCTATTTCTCCTGAACCTGGATCCATCCCCGAAGAAGTCCCTTTGAGTTCGTATATAACCATACGATGGATCTATCCAATGGAAGTGGATATCCGTAGTAATACGGGTGTTCTGAGAAATGCAAAGGGTAAAAGAAGGAGTGGCAATGACTTATGCAACTCAGACAATCCAAAAGCCAGTATTTTAAGAAGGTTCGGTCAACCTGGTCACTGAGTCATAGTCTAGGGTCGGTCAAAGGTCGCTGCCAAAGAGAGAGAGAGAAAAGAAACACTCTGCGTGCACTCTAACCTAGATCAGAATGGTCATCATTTTATCTAATCCGGAAACCTCCCACTGTCCTGTCAAATTCTCCTCCAAACCTAAAGAAGAATCAATCGGGATCACCCGAAGAGTAAACCAACTCATCAGTGGGAATCAGGATCCAACTCTCATCGCATGATAACGTGATGGAATGCATCCACGTTACTCATACTCCAGAAGGTATGCGCATACTCGGCAAGTTTCAGTTTCTTTAGAAACTCCTGATATGATTTTTGCCCCATGCTCTTATAACCTTGGCGTTAGGTCAAAATGTCATAAGTCACATGCCAAGTTCTACCCATCACTATCTTGTTAATTTGAACCCACCCGCACATGCCCTTGGCGTTAGGTCAAAATGGCAGAACGGCTGTCCCAAACCAACTCATCTATCTATGCAACAAATGAATACCCAGCAGCTACCAAACACTATGCCTTGGCGTTTGGTCAAAATACATAGCTTGAATACTACTGAATACCCAAAAGAAGTGACGGAGGGCTACGGCTGGTTTTTGGCGAAAAAACCTTTAGCGTAGTGAACTTGATATCGCTGAAGGAACCTGATAGCTTTTTTTTAAAATATAGTGGCGAAAACCTTTTGCTAAAGAGGTCACTCCCGGTAAAGGGATCTCGGCTCTTTCCTCGTGGAATGAGGTGCAGGATATTCCACTGAATACCGCTATGCAAAGCAACTTGTAATCGACTATAGTGAAGTTATTACCCTGACGCAAACTTCTGCCCAAGGGGTCAGTCCCGGTGAAGGGATATCAGCCCTTGCCCCGTCGAATGAGGTGCAGGATATTCCACTGAATACCGCTATGCATAACAAAAGAAAACGTCTTTGCAATAACACCTTTTAAATTGTTCCAACAACTGTAAACAGGTTTGTTTTACTTTGCATTAATCAGAATCAACGCAGTCCCATCATTAATCACACCAGAAAAGAACGAAAATAAAATGTACGTATATGCCATCCGCATTCGTCACTGGGTCCCGTCATCACTCGTTAGGTTACTTAACTAACGACAGAGCGGGGACTGGACTAGCGCGGGTGTAAAACATATACAACATCTAATAGTATATAAACCAATATATAATAATCGCTCCAGGCATGATAGTATGCAACATTACAGAAAAGTAATAAGCACACAGAACAATACAGATAATCTGGGATCCCCGAGTTTCACAGAGCCGCTGCTGAAACTCGATGTTTCCCTGTCGTGTGGATAGCCTGTGCAATGAAACCTAGACCCCTACGGGTGCGGCAAGTTACCCGCCAAAACCTGAAGCGAGGTAGTCCCCACAGCATAGTGAATGGACCACCCAGCACTCCACGGAATCCGGTAAATTGAGCACCCCTCCTTGGGTCAACCTGTACCCCCTACGAGTGCGGCGAATATTCTGCCAATTCTGAAGTGGGGTCCCTCTGCCTCTCAAAGCCATGAGATGCGGACCCGTTGCTTTCCCGAACCCGGCTATCCGTGCACTCCGTCGCGGGGTAAAACCTAGTACAGTAATGAAAAATAGTACAAAAGGTACATCGACCGCAACCTGGTCGTGCCCCAAAAAGAATTTTAGACAACAGGCAGTGACGGCAGTCCACAAGTTGGACGCTCGCCCCGCAATATCAAATGTACAAATAAACACAAACTGTACTACCATTGCACACTGCTATCCACCATGACAAATCCGCAACATCACAGCACAACACAGAACATCAACGCGAATGTCACGTTCGCAAACTCGTCTAAAAGAACTATAGCAATCGGACGCGGTTTACTGATCAAATGACATTCCCGGTCGGAGATATAACGTTCGCAACCCCGACTAACGCGTTTAAATTTCGATCGACCAAATATCAAAAAAATGGGCCCCACGACTTACTGGTGAACAGTAACAAAACCTGGGCGCAATTGATATATACCAAAAATCACAAAATCCAACAGAGAAGAAACTGACAAAATTTGATGCATTGATTCCCTAGGATGGCCGCGGATGCGCGGCCAAAGCATGGGTTTGGCCGCGTTTCCGCGGCTCATTAGAGGAATCACATGCTCAAATTTCGTCGTGATTCTTAGAAATCCCTGCACTGATTTTTAAGACATGCAGAATTCATTTTTGAGACCATTTGAAATCAACAGAAACTGTCAAGTGAAGAAATTGTGATTTTTGATTTCCGGTTCGATCGATGTTTTAAACGCGTTAGCACAAGTTAGTATAGCAAAATGGTGAGGCTTTGATACCACTGTAAGTCTACGTTAGCGCCCCGGCAGTCTACAGACGCCAAATGCGGAACAAAAACTTTTAAACTTGGCGCTATCGTATACTTTAACCCGGATCTGCCATTATTGCTAAACTAACAAACTGTAAAGAGTGTAGAATGATTATACCGAACGATCCGAGTCCTTCGTTCTTCAACCATCATCCCACGCTCTGTTGCGGCTGCTCCGATCTCGTCGAACTCCGATATCCTCGTCGAGGTGGCACCACATCACCGATTCTTTAAACGGGCTCCCGCCTCTGACTCGAGGCAACTCGATCGTCAAGTTTGCCAAAAGAGACGACCAAGAATGATGTAGAGAATGAGTAGATGACTTTGTCTCACTTCGTCCAAATCCGTGGACGATCGGTTAATTAAGTTGCCGAGGGAATTGGGTGATGGAATGAAATGAACTGTGAATTCCATACACCCCAAATATCTATCATAGTCTTTTTTCCAATGAATCAAGTAACCAAATGAGAGAGGGGAGGGGCCTTTCTTATATAGAGAAGGAGGAGGGTGAGTGTAGGAGCAAAGAAGGAGGGTGATAATAAACCGAAAGCTTATCATAACCATTCAACAAAGCATGAGTCACAAAGAGTGATTAATGCAAACCAATGAACATAAAACAACTCTCCCTTGCATTAAATGAATCATTAATGGCACTAATGACTCACTAGCCTCATCATCACTTCTAGAAGCTTCTAGAATGATGACTCACTCATATCTGAAGAAAAGATAAATCCGTCTTTAACCGAATGTTAAAAGACGGCTGATAGAAAACTGGAAACTGGCAACTTCCAAAAGTGATCCTGAAACGACTTTCAGGATAACCCCGAAACTGTATAAATATACCCGCATTTGTATTACTACCGAATACAAATGCAACTGAGACAAAGATATTATACCTACTCAATATAATACTCGGATCCGGCTTAAACCAAAGCCGACCAGTATTATCTGCCCGAAAACTGACACGTGCGTAAACGCACGTGCAATTTCCGAACCCTGCCATAAAACCATACGGCCTCTACAACGTTTCGCCCGAACTAGGGAAACTGTCTGTGGGGGACTCTAATGACTCGTCAGTACCCTGGCAGTGGGTTTAACCACAAACCGTCAGCGGCACTAGCAATGCATAACGGCTGCCCATGGACTGACCTCAAGAGATGCCGATGAGCGCACTCATCCGGAAAACCCTACTGAGCCTAACAGTGACAATGTATATACAGTCCGGTCCGTTCATCAATGAGTATCGCATATCTGCCTAGGGGGCTAGTAACGTCAGACCCCCAATAGCAGTATAAGTCGTGTCGGAGTATAGCCCAATAACACCCTGAGATACTACTGGAGTACCTACCAGTAAATCTCCTGCCATGGCCATGGACTTTGTGTAATGGCTCTCTTAGACACTGCACGACCTCGCCCCCAATACCGGGAGAGACGAATCCCCTGCCGATCCGCTCACGTGCCTCCATATGGCTCGGGACTGTACCCAAAAGCTACCTGTTTGCACGACTCCTTTGAGCCGTGGTAGGGTAGAAATCAAAGCACAGTGGGAACTCATACGAGACAAATGACGACCTCAGGTCGATGAACTAACCTGTACACATGTCACCAGGGAACTGCTATCTGACGGTAGATATAATACTAACTAGCAGATTCCCGGCGAGTCCTGTCCGGTGTACTCATAACCCAATGAGCACCTGTATACATCTTAGGTGATCCAACTGACACCAGTGGCTTGTGAGACCGGCCACCGCCCCTCGTCGGGGTCTCGACTGTACACACTAGTCTACTCCGGAGTATCGATGCCCTGTCTCGAAACTCCCATGACTAGGGACCACAATTAGGGATATGCGTATAAACTACCCAACTCTCACGTATATGATCGCCATCATATTGTTGGTAGTAAAGCAAGATCCTAAGGGCTCTATCAAAGTGTAACATGCAATCAGTCACCTGAACATGTACACGACTGATAAAGACAAACCAGATAGCATACTATCATCTCGAGTAAGACTGTCCTACCGGGATAGGTCTTCCGCAATCATTGCAATCACGTACCTGCGATCCAATAATTGACTATGAGGGCACTATCTCCAACAATCTCCCACTTGCACTCAAGGCTAATATTGCGATGTCGACTACTCACAGCCCGTGTGAAACCGAACATCCAACTCCTCTACTAATCAGTTTCACAAAGCCTGTTTGTAAAACTATTGTGTTCGAGAAATAGCCTCAGTGAGTGGATCCGCCTAGAAGTATCTTTCTATATCTCTCTTAATCTCAAGTTCGCGGAGAAAACCATCTCCCGAATTGAGTAATACCTGTCTTAGAACATGTCTGGATATCTGATGGGACCTTAGTTCATAAATGAACTCTAAATCCAAACATCTTAGACTGTATCGATCACTGAACCGAATCAGTATCGGGCACTAAGCCACCCACAGTATCCTCTTGGACCACCTGTCTATAATACTGTCCCTCTTCGTCAGAGGGAAAAACTAAAACTCTGACAGTCACTCTGTCATCCACGTCACCTTTGAAGCCTGGAATGATAATCGTCTCCCGAAGGAGGCTGCCGTCATCAAATCCGTAGAACATGCACTTATGTTCTATAACTGCTTCCTTATGTTTCTCCAGGATTGGATTAATACAAACTTATTGCATCTAGTGCAAAACCAACATTTGGTGTGGTACTTGACATCTCATGATTGACTCAATTGCCTAAGCAAGTGATCTGCCAATCATGCACATCCCTCTCCCCTTTAGTCTGTACGACACCTTTAGAGAGGGTGACTCCATCACCTGCAGGTACACCACCATGCTAGGAGTCAACTATTCTAAAAACCATTAGAATATCTGTCAAAGTACCCACATTGGGAAACTACCCAAATCCAGATCTAAAACCATAGATCCAGAAACCAGAATGTCAAATATTATATCCATATCCTGTCTGGAGAAACAACTGTGTGACGACCACAGTACAACCGATCGTAGTATAGGAATTTTACTTCCTACTCTGTGTATGTCATCCAGATACCTTGACATCACACCCTACTACCTTCTTAACAGATCCATCCCTTATTCTGATTGAAGTCAAACCCATGACTGTCACATCAAAATTAGATGATCTTTCTCCGCTATAACTGCTCAAGTCTATAAATAGACATAAGCTACTTGCCCACTATGCTTCTGCTGCTCCCACTGACTACGACAACCCTCCTACCGGGTCTCATATCCTAGAACAACAGTAGTGTCAAGTCTGGGTAGATAAGAACCTCCCTGTCACCGTCCTTGAGCCTACCGAAGTACCTCTCGGGTGTCTGAGGTTACCTACCATACCTGCGGAGTGGCTATTGGAATGTCAAACCTGATTGAATATATAGGCCCTATTAAATTTTTCCGTAATCGTTCGCGTTTCTGGAATCACTTCCAGTTCTACCATACTCCCACTACTGTTTTCTGAAAAAGATCCATTTTACTAGAGTAAGACTGTCCTACCGGGATAGGTCCTCCGCAATCATTGCAATCACGTACCAGCGATCCAATAATTGACTATGAGGGCACTATCTCCAACAGATGCTATGCGGTCCGAGATGGAATCCATGTACACCAACAAAGTATGGACTTTGGAAGTTGCTCCTGAAGGGGTAAAACCCATTGGGAGCAAGTGGATCTTCAAGAAAAAACTTGGTGTAGATGGGAAAGTGGAGACTTTCAAAGCTAGACTTGTTGCAAAAGGCTTTCGTCAAAGACCAGGTGTGGACTATGACGAAACCTTTTCTCCAGTGGCTATGCTTAAATCCATCCGGATCATGCTTGCCATCGCTGCATATCATGACTACGAAATCTGGCAAATGGATGTTAAGACCGCCTTTCTAAACGGTGATTTAGAAGAGTGCTTGTACTTGACTCAGCCAGAGAGCTTCGTAGACAGTGGGAGCAGCGGGAAGGTGTGCAAGCTGCTTAAATCCATTTATGGATTAAAGCAAGCATCGCGGAGTTGGAACATCAGCTTTGACGTCGTTATCAAAGAGTTTGATTTCGTCAAAAACCCAGATGAACCTTGTATCTACAAGAAGGTAGCAGAGAGTAAGGTTGTCTTCCTCGTATTGTACGTGGACGACATACTCTTGATAGGAAATGATATTCCTATACTGCAATCGGTCAAGCTCTTCTTATCACAAAGATTCTCAATGAAAGATCTTGGTGATGCCTCCTGCATATTGGGAATTAGGATCTATAGAGATAGATCCAAACGGATATTGGGATTGTCCCAATCCAGGTACATTGACACCATACTAAAGAGGTTTAGTATGGAAGAATCCAAGCGTGGGAACTTGCCCACGATCTCTGGAGTCACTCTCTCCAAAGAGATGTCTCCCAAGACTGATTTGGAGAGAGCTCGCATGCAAGGGATACCCTATGCTTCGGCTGTAGGCTCTATCATGTACGCGATGCTATGTACTAGACCCGATGTTGCATACTCACTAAGTGTAGTGGGCAGGTATCAAGCTGATCCTGGAGAGAGTCACTGGACAGCTGTGAAGAGCATTCTCAAGTACTTACGAAGGACTAAAGAGATGCTCTTGGTGTATGGTAACGGAGAACTCCAAGTGGAGTCCTTTACCGATTCGAGCTTCCAGAGTGATAAGGACGACTCTAAGTCGCAGTCGGGATTTGTCTTTACCCTTTACGGAGGGGCGGTTAGATGGAAGAGTTCCAAGCAGGAAACCGTGGCAGACTCGACGATGGAGGCTGAATACATCGCTGCCAACGATGCTGCCAAAGAGGCTGTCTGGATCAAGAAGTTCATTACTGAACTTGGAGTGGTTCCATCCATTGAGCATCCAATACCTTTGTATTGCGATAATAATGGAGCGGTGGCTTTGGCCAAGGAACCCAGGTCCCATCAGCGATCCAGGCATATTCTGAGGCGGTATCACCTGATCCGGGAGATAGTTGATCGCCGGGAGATCGAGGTCAGGAGGGTTGACACGAAGAACAACACGGCGGATCCACTCACGAAGGCCATTCCCCAGATACAGTTTGAGAGACTTTTCGGGATGCTCGGTATGCGATACTACAGCAGCTGGCCCTGGTGCAAGTGGGAGATTGTTAGTTGTATGTATGCCCTAGAGGCCAGTATTGTACAGATGATGTATATTATATTGGATGCTTGGACATATATAGAGATGACTTTCTTGCTCGATATGATAGTGTGCTATCTGTTTGCTCTTTATCTTAACATGTATACTAGTCTCTTTAAACTGTCTTATAGTTACATGTTGGTAAAGCCCTTAGGATGTGTACTTGACTACCTGGACTGTGATGCAGATCACACTAGTGGGGACATGGTAGTCCATAAGTACATCCTTCAAGGTCCCTAGTCGTGGGTGTATCGAGATGGGGCATCGATATACCAGTGTAGACTAGCGTATACGCTTCTCGACCCATGAGATGGGCGATGGATGATCCTATATCCATTGGTGTTTGACATCAGAGATGGTATACGGGTGCTCAGTGGAGACTGGGTACACTGGACGGACTCGCCGAGAACTCCCAGATGGTATTATACCTCACGTCAGATGGCAGTTCTCAGGTGACACTTGTGCAGGTTAGTCTGTAGACCCGAGATCGTCATAGAGTCTTGTATGATTCCCACTGTGCTTTGATCTCCACCTTACCACGTCTATGAGGGCATGCAAAACGGTGGTTTTTGGGTACAGTCCCGAGTCACATGGAGGTAATGAGCGATAGGAGGGGTTTCGTCTCTTCCGGTATTGGGGGTTGATGTTGCGCTGTGCTCGATTGGCCGTAACAGGGAAGTCCCTGGCCAGGGCTGATCAGAGATTTGCTGGTAAGTGTTACCAGTAGTTTCTCGACCCGTTATGAGCCTCACATCGGCACGACTTATCGGTTATTGGGGTCTGACGTTTACCACCCCTAGACTTGATATGCGACATATCAGACGAACACACCGGACTGTACGGTAAGTGTTACTGGTTGGATTCACAGGAGTGTGAGCGGGCTTGCTCGTCGATCTTCTGATCGCTCAATACCCGGGTGGCCGTTACGTTTGGCAGACCGCTTGCGGCTTGTGGGTGCTTGATATGATCATCATCTGCTGCCGGCGTATTGACGGGTCTTTAGAGTCCTACAAAGAGGTTTCCTGGCTCAAGCGAAACGAAATAGGAGCGCATATGAGATATGTGCGAGACCGAGAATAATGCGTGTATGTGATACCGTATTTCATTCTCGCGATGAATGTTTCGATTGGTTGTATGCGATATAACCTAGTTATCGAATCGAAGATTGATTCGATGAGTCGATACATTGGATACTAGTCGGTTATGTGCGACATGACCGGATCATTGAATCAAGTGTTGATATAATGATTTAATGTATAATTATATATTTGATATATTACTTTGCATTAACTAGTATTGGTTCATTTTAAAAGGATTTTCTCACTTGATGCACATTGTATATGTGATATATTTTTGTGCACTTGTTTGTATCATGTTTGATGATACTTGCTCACTTGGGTTTGTGTAAAGATTAAACCATGGTTATATGAATGGTTAGGGTTTTGTTTATTTACTTAGTTATTTACTTATTTATTCATTTTGGAAAATATTAGGAATGGTGGCTTATTTTGTTTGTTTGTTGAAGCTTCTTGAAGCTTTGAACAAGTCCACCATTCTTATCTCATGCTTAACCCTAACCATTCCAACTAACCTTAGTTTATTCTCAACACCTAACTAAGGTTAAGATTATGATAAGTATCATATTGTTTTCTATTTTTTAAAAAGAGGCTTATCATATTCTTCATCTTCTTCTTCTTCATCTTCAAGAAAGAAACCTTGCCTTCATCAATGGCAACTTGAGCAAATGAGTGAGAAATCCAATTCTAAAGTGAACCCACCTCCTATTTCTTCATCCTCTACCTCTTGCCAAGTAGTATAGGGTGTTTTCTTCACAAGTTTCATTGCTTAGTGAAGATAGAGCTTGATCTTGTGTTGCCTCGACGTAGATCATCTTCGACATCGTAGCCGACGACTAGTCCGCTCATTTCTCCGATGAAGCCGATGCCAGAGTCCAAGATTCGACATGGACAGCGAGGGGACGTCTACGTGGAGCTAAGGAGGTGGAGAACCGGATCTATAAAGGTTGTAGCCTCTTTCTTTTAGTTAAGATGTTAACTAGTTTCACTTTTCGCCTAAACTCTAGTCAACGAATCCGTATTAGGGTTTCTCGGCACTTGTAAAATTTGAAATTGGCATGGTTGATGCCTTGTGAGACCTCATTAGCGTGCCTAAGAACCCTACACTCAGGTCTACAGACTAACCTGTACCAGTGTCACCAGAGAACTGCCATCTGACGTGAGGTATAATACCATCTGGGAGTTCTCGGCGAGTCCATCCAGTGTACCCAGTCTCTACTGAGCACCCGTATATCATCTCCGATGTCAAACACCAATGGATATGGGATCATCCATCGCCCATCTGTATGGGTCGAGAAGGTATACGCTAATCTACTCTGGTATATCGATGCCCCGTCTCGATACACCCACGACTAGGGACCTTGAAGGATGTACTTATGGACTACCATGTCCCCACTAGTATGATCCGCATCATAGTCCGGGTAGTCAAGTACACATCCTAAGGGCTTTACCAACATGTAACAGAGAGACATCCAGTATACACGTTAAGGTAAAGAGTAACCAGATAGCATACTATCATGTCAAGCAAGAAAGTCCTCCCTATATATGTCCAAGCATCCACTACAATATACATCCTATGTACAGTAATGGCCTCTAGGGCATACATATAACTAACATCATTCCATACTCTACATTTACTGTTTATGCACTGCTTCATGCATTAGTGTACCTGTTAGAGTACCTTCCACGACTGTTGCATTTACATACCTTTATTCATATCATTTATTCATGTACTTGTAGTACCTGATAGAGTACCTTACATGACTGTTACCTTCATATCGTCATATTATTGCTTCATGTATTAATTGTACCTGCTAGTGTACTTTTCATGATTATTGCATTACATATGACTATTCATTGATATTAAATGCTTATGTTAGATTCGCGCTGTACGTACATACTCGCGATTACCTGCATATGTTATTTACTATTCACGAGTTGGCAACTCACCCCTGTTGTGCCACAGTGTTTGCAGGTGTTCCTCAGGATAGTCAGAGGCCATGCTATTTCCATCCTTCGTATCATCTTTTGGCTGCGAATACCACTTCGCCTGACAGTGTACAGTTTTGCCCAGGTGGGTTTTGGGATTATCCGATGTTGTGTTGTATATTCGTTGTATCCATGTACTCTCCATCTACCAGTATTATGTATGACTTAGTGACTTGGTGTGAGGACGATATTGTATATTATCTGTGACTTGGAGGTTTTTATGCAGTTTTATTTATATCGACTCTTTCTTCGCTACGGCGTCGTATATCTGTTGTGGTGTTTGTTTTTCGCCGTTGGGCTTGGATTTTGCTCCCGTTTGGGATGCCTTACTTTATATTTATGTTGTACCCATTTTTGGGGGCTTGTTTGACAAAGGAGGTGCTGCCAAAATTTTAAGGAATAAAAGTGAAACTTTAAAGAATTTGGGTTGTGATTTCAAAGGTTTTGAAAATACTATTATCACTTTCTTATTACTTTTGATGGTTTAGATTGTTGGGTTTTGGCTTTCTTTTACTATGTTACGCCTGTAAACGTTGCGTAGTATTAGGGCCGTCACATGCCAATTTCGGGTCGTGACAGTATAGCAGCAGTGCGGATCCACTTGTCAGCTTATATCGCTTATTTTGCTAGGTGGGTTACATATACCGTGACCGCCTATTTTTGATATATGTATTTTGGATCTAGTATCACTCCATCAGACCCTGTATATTTGACTTAGAACGAAATATGTTTGTATATGTTTTGATTGAGTGAGATTGTTTAGTTGTGTTAAGATATGCTTTCCTTACTTATGCATGAAATTCTTCGCTTGAGCGTCGTATTGTTGTTGCGTATTGATTTCCGCTGTTGGCGTTATTTCGCTCCCAACTAGGGACGCAACTTATTTAAACATTTTGTAACTACTTTTATTAACGATTAAAAATGACGTGCTTTCGAAATTTTAAATGCTAAAAATCAGTTGTTTAGAATTCAGTTCTTAAAAATCATTCGACATGCTACCTCATTCTTTTTACTTAAAAACTGAAGTTTTCTTAATTCCGCAAATGGGTTTTTGATCTTGGTTTCTGGCTTACTCAGATTGTGTCGGCATCTTTAGATGTCATACAATCTAAGTGCCGGTCATGCTCAAATTTCAGGTCATGACACTATCTCTTCGCCAAATTGGCGGAATCACAACCACGCAATAAGCATATATATAACGCTCTACGGCGAAGATCCATCATAGAAATAATAATAAGTAAAACCAAGACATCATCCAGCTCAAATAGCGAACATACACCCATAACGCTCTAAGTCTTGTAAAATACAAGTCTGTCTAAGTCTACCAATAATACAAAGTCTGGTTTCTGATTGATGGAGCTTTAACTAGATAAAATAGAAATAATAGGTACAAGAGTGGTCACGATCTAAATGTGTGTCCCACCTACCAAAGAAAAACATCCTGAAGAAAGATGTGTGCCTGCGATACCGCTACTGATCCAAGCGGTCGAACCTGCAAGAAAACTGTGGCACAACGGGGGTGAATTGCCAACTTATGAATAGAAAATATCAGCAGGTAGATATCGAATGAACAACGATCGCTAGGTCCTACTGTATCATGAAGGTAAAATTATGGTATCTAGGGTGATCATGTATGTATATGTGTACAATAGAGTCGTGCCAATATCAGTATGTAATGATAGTCATCTGAATATTTATGCATGTATGCATGTGTATCAAGCAACGCGTGTCCATCAATGACACATCAACATTATGAAACCTGAGTGTCCAACATCGACATTCGAAACATAATAAAACCCGTGTCCAGCATTGACATGTAAATCCTTATATCTCAAGCTCTGCATCCTCAGATCAGCCCTCATATCCATCTGATCTCACGACTCCGGTCGGTATCCTCCGGATAATCGCCGGGTCCAAACTATCACCGGTAGCTAGTGCATCCCATGCCAGGATCATCGTCTACTCCACGATCTTCTTACCCCGGGGTACCTTACCGGGTCCACTATGTACTTGCAGACGGTTCCTCCTCACTCCTCGAATTGGGTATCACATAGCTCATAACCGAGAAAACTCATGGTGGACACGAAATATCACATCACGAGAAACCGCATTTTTAAAATAATTCATAATTTCCTTTGAAATATAATCGCGGTTCTCAAATCTAGAGATCTCATGAAAACAGCATCTAAATGCATGTAACCATAAAGTACAGTATGTGTAAACATAAAACATCACTGTAAGCATCTCAAGTATTATCATGTAAGCATGTCATGTGATAATTACTGGACAAATGATTGTACTTTATAGTTAAGAGTAATACCGTGATATAGCAGTTCTACTGTGTAAGTGGCATGGCAATTACCGATGATGAGTGTGTGAGCCGACAAATCTGTGTAGGTGTAACATGCGCATCATCGGTAATAGTGCAGGTGTACTAGTAGACAAAGCAATATACAGGTAAGTGCTGGGACCATAGTACGCATGTCACGGAGAATAATACAGCATAACATGAACGATAATAAGATATGTAACCACCTATGGATACATCAAATATAACCCATTTTCCACTAAGGTGTTTAGCAGCAATGATTCTCCGAATCAAGACAAATCCATAAGTCGGCAATCCAGCCTCATAGTATCAGATGTGATATAATCCTTGTACATCATCCTCGAGTCAAGAGTGCGGATCAATCATCCGGTATCCTATCACGTACGGTATAATCCATTGTACGGTGTCGTGAAATCAAAATAAGGATCTATCATCCTAATACCTAACATCATCTCATATTCTCATATATATACATATCTCATGTTATATCTATATCAACCTCGTATCATATCTATATCAATCTCACATCATATCTCATCAATATCATAATATATCTTGGCATATATATATTTATGTATTCATATCGCTTCACATCCTCATATCAAGCATATCCGCTGATATCTTGTTTCATCATATCCTTATATCAATATATATCAATATATATCATTTCGTACTTGTCCTCTTTTCAATTATATATATATATATATATATATATATCTTCACATCCTCATCTCATCATATCAACTGTAAGTCCACGTTACCCGTCCCGGTTCTTTCGGGCTTGCGGAAATGGTGAAAAACGATTTTTTCGGTGAAGGTAACATGGACTCTAGAATAGGATCTTTGCTAAACAAACAATCTAACAAACTAACTAAGATTTTAACTACTATGTTAGGGGTTATACCTAAACTTGAACTCCTTCTCTTCGACCCCTTGTAGTGGTCGGATCGGCCTCACCTCGTCGTCTCCTTGTGCCGAAGATAGATCCACCCGAAAGCTTCTACCTTTGGCTCCTTCCTCAATCGAGAGGAAACTAAAATCCTTGGCTTGCTAGACCTTGAACTTTAGAGTGTGTAGAGAAGAGTTTTTAGGGTTTTATCTCAATGGTTCTTGTTTCTCAACTCATGAAACAAGAGAACCATGAGTAAGAGGAAGAGGGAGAGCTTGGATGAGAGAGAATGAGAATGATAGAATGAGAGAAGAATTTTACAACCATGCTCTCAAAAACAAAAAAATGATCATGATAATAATATTAATTAAGTATTTGTGATGGTTCATGTCAATGGCATTATCATTTCATGCACTCATTTTGTAAAGAACAACAAGCAAGCAAAAAGTCATAGCCATGAAATGATAGCCATGAAATGATGATGGTCAATAAGTCCAAACTAATCAACCGATCAACAAAGTCAACAAGTCAACAAAAGTCAAAATTTCAACCCAACCATGGCACAATAATACTTAATTAATATTATTATTAATCATATTTCTTATTCTCATTAGGGTTTAGAAAAAGTCAACAGTCAACAACCCTAATGAGAATCCTCTACCTCTGTCTCTGTCAACCGTGCATACACACCCGCATCCGCGTTCCGAGGAACACGAATACAAACGAGATAAAACCAATCCCAAAACGCATCCTAGGATCTGGCTTAAACCAAAGCCCGCTAGTAATAACTGCCCGGACACCAAACGTGCACAAGTGCGTGGATGTGAACGAACCTTGTCGCAAAACCATGCGACCTCTACTCTGTTTTGCCCAAAGGAGAATAGCTCTCTGTGTGGGACTCTAAAGACTCGACACTACGCTGGCAGTGGGTTTAAGCATAGGCCACAAGCGGTACTAGCTGTACGCAACGGTCCCCAGGTAGATGCCGATAAGAAGACTGATGAGGTGAACCCATCCGAACTCCTACTGATCCTGAATGTGACAGTCTCCGTATAGTCTGATCTGTTCGTCTGAGAATATCGCATGGCAGGCCTAGAGGGGGCGGTAAATGTCAGTCCCCTAATAGCGGTACAAGTCGTGTCGGAGTGTAGCCCAGAACACCCTGAGATAACACTTGAAACCTACCAGTATATCTCGCTTGCCCTGGCCAGGGACGACATGTGTAATGGCTCTCCTTGACACAGCGCGATATCAACTCCCAATACCGGGAGAGACGAATCCTGTCTAGCCGTCACTGCCTCCAAGTGCTTCGGGACTGCACCCAACTACTACCTGTTTGAATGACTCCTTTGACCCGTGGTAGGGTAGTAATCAAAGTACAGTGGGAACACACTCGAGGCGAAGTGACAGTGTCAAGTCAGCGGACTAAGTTGTACGCATGTCACCTGAGAACTGATAACTGACGATAGGTATAGTACCAACCAACAGTTCCCTACGAGTCCTGTCCAGTTTACTCGTAACCTAACGAGCACCCGCATACTATCTCAAGTACGACGTACTGACGGCTGTGGGACAGACCGTCTCCCCTGCTGGGATGAGAAGCGCATACGCTAGTCTACTCCGGAGTATCGATGCCCTGTCTCGATAGTCCTACGACTAGGGACCTGTATAAGGATGTGCTTGTAGATTACCCAGCCCCCACTAGTGTGACTGCCATCACAACGCTGGTAATCAAGCAAAGATCCTAAGGGCTCCACTAATGTGTACAGGCGATATGCTAAAAGAAACACATGCACACATTAAAGTAGAAACAAACCAAGTAGCATACTACCATTTCGAGAAAGATTTTCTATACAACTGTGAATATCCCAAGCTTTCATCAAGTAATATACAAACTAGTATGATACAGTAATGGCCTCTAGGGCATATACACTAACATCAACATCCCAATCTCATATCATCTTGTATTTATCATATCATCTCATACTAAATATTTTGATCATAGCCGTAAGTTCATAGCATAGGTTTCTCCAAAATATATTATGTATATCGTTTCTCCATTATTATGATTGCGGGGGTGCTATACGCCATCTGTTGGCTATAGTGCCCTAAAGTCAAATATTTGATCGCAGGCACGTGATTGCGATGATTGAGGGAGGACCTATACCGGTAGAACAGTCTTACTCGAGATGATAGTATGCTATCTGGTTTGTCTTTATCATCGTGTACATGCTTTAGGTGACATTACAGATCACTATTATATGTTGATAGAGCCCATAGGATTCTTTCTTGACTACCAGCAGTATGATGGCAATCATATACGTGGGAGTTGGGTGGTCTATAAGCGGATCCTTAAAATGTCCTTAGTCGTGGGAGTTTCGAGACTGGGCATCGATACTCTAAGAGTAGACTAGTGTATGCTGATCGAGACCCCGACGAGGGGCGGTGGCCGGTCTCACAAGCCATTAGTGTTAGTTGGTTCACCTAAGATGTATACAGGTGCTCATTGGGTTAGGAGTACACCGGACGGACTCGCCGGGAACATGCTAGTTGGTATTATACCTATTGTCAGATAGCAGTTCCCTGGTGATATGTGTACAGGTTAGTCTATCGACCTGAGATTATCATTTCTCTCGTGTGAGTTCCCACTGGGCTTTGATTACTACCTACCACGGCTCAAAGGAGTCATGGAAACAGGTTTTAGTTGGGTACAGTACCGAGCCACATGGAGACAATGAGTGGATCATCAAGGGATTCGTCTCTCCCGGTATTGGGGGTTGATGTCGCGGAGTGCACGGGTGGCCATCACCAGAAATCCTTGGCCAAGGTAGTCGAGAATTACTGATTCAGATCAGTAGTTTCTCAGGCGGTGATAGGTTTCATACCGACACTAAATGTCAAGTTATTAGGGGTTTGACTTTATCCACCCCCTAGACTCGATATGCGATACTCATAAACGAATAGACCGGACTGTACGGATATTGTCACTGTCAGGCTCAGTAGGGGTTTTAGGATGAGTTTGCTCGTCGGCCTCCCTTTCGCTCAATACCTGGGTAGCTGTTACGTACAGCTAGTGCCACTGACGTGGTTGTGGTTAAACCCACTGCCAGCATATTGACGAGTCTTTAGAGTCCCACATAGAGGGTTTCACTGCTTCGGGCGAAACGTTGTAGAGGCCGTATGGTTTTATGGAAGGGTTCGATCATATACGTGTACTTGTGCATGGATGATATTCGGACGAATAATACTAGTGGGCTTTGGTTTAAGCCGGATCCTAGTATTATAATGTTGGATTATTTTCGTCTCGTTGTATTCGTATTCAGTCGGAATACGGATGCGGGTATGTATATACGGATGGGGGGTATTCTTGTAATTCGTTACAAGTTTACTTTAGAAGATGCTTTTTCTTTTCTATTAAACATTTTGGTTTAAATGTTTATTTGGTAAAAAGTGTGACTCATTGTTTTGGCATGGTTCATGCATGCACTTGGTGACTCATGGTGGTGGGTCATAGTGGCATGATGTTGTTTTGTTTGTGGTGTGGGATATTTGTTGTGAGCAAAGGAGATATTTTTTCTTGAGTTGGTTTTCTTTTGTTGCTAGCACACTACATATATTGCTCACAACAAAAACTCACACACACAACACACAATAAAAAGGCAGCAACCCCTCTTTCTTGAGTTGCCAAGTTTTGCTTCACACTTTCTTCTCCAAGGCATCTTCTTCAACCTCCACCTAAAACCTCTCATGAGTTGAGAATTCTTGGGTGTATTGAGACAAAGTAATCACAAACTCTCTTGGCTATCTAGGCTAGCAAATTAGATACCCGAGTTGCTTCGGTTTTGGGGTCGGAGCCCGTATTACTAACTCTCGACGTGGATCGTCTTTGATGGGGGAGACCGGAGATCAAACTTGATCGAGGAAGTCGCGAGGAGCTTGGGAAAGAGATTGAAGACCGAAGGACACGGATCGTTCGGTATAACCATTTTAAGTTCTTTGCATGTTTTGTTACCAAGGGCTTATGGGTCGATCCGGGAATCGGGTTCCGTTAGCGTCGGGTTTTAAAAGTTTTTGTTCCGCATTTGGCCACGGATTGATGGCCGGGGCACTGGCGTAACATAACATGGTATCAGAGCCACTCCATAAGCCTTAGTTAACTAATTGCGACATTAGAAATCCGCCGTTTTTTTCGTGCAAAAACTGCTGACAAGAACAGTTCCGAAAACTGAAAGTTTGAGATGTTTGCACACCCCGCGGGCTCACGGTTTGAACTGAGAAGCCACGGGGTAGTGAATGGGCACGCCAGGGAACCCCCGGGTGGGTCCGAACAGCTGGGCCCACTCCCCTAGACCACCACAAGGTGGTCTTAGCGGTGGGGACCCGAAACTGCCCCACCTTGGGCAGTTTCGGGTCTGCCTCACCCCTTGACCACCTCGTGGTGCCCTCAAGGGTGCGATGGGGAGTTAGGTTACGGCAGCTCCCCGGCCATCAAACCGTGGACAAATGCGGAACAAAATTTTTCTAAACTGACGCTACCATTACCCGATGCCCGGATCTACCCTAAACCGTAAACTAGCAAGCTATATATAAGAAGTTAGATGGTTATACCGAGTTGATCCGTGTCCTTCGGTATTCAACCATCATCCCCAAGCTCTTAGTGGCTCCTTGATTGAGTTTGGTTTTCGGTCTTCCTCCATCTACGATGATCCACCTGAGGGAAACAGCACAACCTTCAGCCTCGCGAAACGAGGCAACCGACGCTCCAAGGTTGCTAGCAATGGAGAGTGGAGGTGTATGAATGTGTCACTATAATTTTCTCTCATCACATGTGCTCAATGAGCAACCATAGAAGATGAAGAAGGAGGTGAGGAAAACATATGGCATGAGCAACTCAAGAAATGGCAAAGTGTTGAAGTGAGTAGTCAATGAGAGAGTGAGCAAGTGTAGAAAAATAATGACCAAAGCCACACCAAGAATTGTGGCTGCCCCTCTCTCTCTCATGCACAAAAATATCTCATCTCAATTTCCAAATAAACAATTCCAAGCCATGCTGTTCATATCAGATTTTTGCATTTTTATACCGCCCAATTTTTATCATATTGCTTATCGGTAGGTACTCTTAAGCCGTGTTTGCTAGTCAATTGCAGGATACAGGTTCTCGGCTCTAAACGATGAAATTCATGGAAAACACGACTTAAGAGTACCTACCGATAAGCAATATGATAAAAATTGGGCGGTATAAAAATGCAAAAATCTGATATGAACAAATACCCCCAAACTTATCATTTGCTCGTCCCGAGCAAAGCCAATTTATTCCTAAAAAATTTCCTAACCTCACTTTCGCAGGGAACGCGATTGCACTGAGCATATGCAACAAGCCGTTAAACCTCTAGGTGTCCCTAGTAGGAGGAGTGTTGTCTCCTGAGGGTTTTCAGCGGATACTACCCACAAAATCCGGTCAAGCTAGTTTTGTAAAATAACTATGATTCAAACTCTAAAGTTTTGTTTCAGAAAATAACAATTCTATTATCCTAAATCTAGACTATCGAACCTTTATTTTTTACATCTCGCTTCTTATTTAACTTAAGATTCTATATGTCTTTACGTGTAGTGCAAATAGTGTCGTTAAGTTCCCGAAAGGTCGAATAAAGTCATTATGTCACACAATAAAGCCCAGATAACAATTTTAAAAGGATCACATAAGTTTTATAAAGAGTTAAGCATTTTTCAAGTTTCGTTTTCCAGTAAGGTTTCAACTTCAGAATTTATATCTTCCTTAACAGGAAACTAGGTCTTATTTTTCACTCCACCTTTTTCTTGTTTTCATTTCATACACACCTCTGTGAACGTGCAATAGTCTTTATCATAGAATAAAACCTTCATATCAAGATTATCAGCTATGTGAACGGAGATATAACCGACAGTTCAATTATGTTTTTGGATAAAAGACGTGTTTAGTGGGTTTTGGTGTTTAATCATTCCAATCAAGTTCCAGATGGGTTATTTTTCAGACTTAGTTCCAATTAAGGCATCAATAACATTCCTTCATATTCACTCACTTCATAAACTATTCTTGATATTACTTATTTCAGAACAAACCTATTTGATCCTCAGAAAATCATTTATCCATCTAAAAGTTTTTAGACATAAAAGACTTGTCATCTAATTCCCAAAAACTCACGACACGTGTAGTGTGATGTAAAGACGTATATCAGCTATAGTTAAATTCAAAGGAGAGTTATCTTTCAGGTTTTCAAAATCTAAAAATAAGATTTAGTTATTCTTATCTTATCAAACAAAACCGTCGAAATGTTGAATCAGAGTCCTCCCACTAGCTAACTTGATAGAAAAGTTTTTATGTTTTTAGAAAATTTTCAGATTTTTATGGATTTTATGGATTTTAATATGCAGACGCAAAATATACATATGAATGCGAAGGTTAGAAATGCGTACCGAGCGTACCCCCAAACTTAAACTGGACAGTGTCCTCACTGTCATTGTATGAAGAGATCATTTGAAGGGTCAAAATTGTCGGTTAGCGATACAATTTTTTTCTTTCGTTTTTATAGAAAGAAAAAGAAAAAGAATGGAAAAGAATATCCACAAATATATACAAAATGGTATATACATACCCCCAAACTTATTTGGAACAGTATCCACTGTTCTTGGCTGGATAACCGAAGTTTGGTGGTAGGCAGAGGAAGATTATGCAGGGTAAACCGACTCCTCTAAGACCAGGAGCTCCTCTGTTGGTTCGGCGCTAAGGCACGGTTTTAGTCGGTGTCCGTTCACTTTGAAAAATGAACCGTCCTTTGGATTCTCCAAATCCACAGCGCCTTACGGATATACATTCCGCACAAAATACGGCCCTTTCCAGCGAGATCTGAGCTTTCCTGGATGGAAGTGTAGTCGGGTTTCGTAAAGCAGTACCTGCTGACCAGGTACGAAGGTTTTGCGCAAAAGGTGTTTATCGTGAAACACATTCGTTCGATTCTTAACGACAACCGCGTTATCGTAAGCCTCATCCCTAAGCTCGCTCAGTTCGTTCAGCTGCAGCTTCCGATGGCTGCCCGCATCTTCGAGAGATAGATTCAGTTCTTTGATCGCCCAAAATGCGGGATGCTCTATTTCGACAGGTAGGTGGCAAGCTTTTCCGTACACAAGCCGATAGGGAGACATGCCAAGATCGGTCTTATAAGCGGTTCGAAATGCCCAAAGGGCATCAGTGAGTTTCAGCGACCAATCTTTTCGGTTTTTGGAAACCATCTTCTCCAGTATCTGCTTGATTTGCCGATTTGAAACTTCGGCCTGCCCGCAGGTTTGGGGGTGGTAGGGCGTAGAGAGCTTATGATTAATGGAATATTTTCGCATCAAGGCCTCGAAAGTCTTATTGCAGAAATGAGTTTCATTGTCGCTAATGATCGCTCGGGGGTGCCCAAAACGGGAGAAAATGTTTTCTTTAAGAAACTTAACGACAACCTTGTTGTCGTTAGTCTGACTGGGCACATCCTCGACCCACTTAGAGACGTAATCAACAGCAAGAAGGATGTACAAGTTCCCAAAAGAGCTGGGAAACGGCCCCATGAAATCTATCCCCCAAACATCGAAAATCTCCACAACCAAGATTGGTTGGAGCGGCATCTCGTTCCTCCGGGATATCCGGCCCATGTGTTGGCACCGGGAGCAAGTCTTGCAATAGTCATTAGCGTCTTTGAAGAGTTGTGGCCAGTAGAAACCACATTGCAAGATCTTCTCAGCTGTCTTTCTGGGGCCAAAATGCCCACCACATGCTTGATCGTGGCAAAATGACAGCACACTCTTGAATTCATCGTCAGGGAGACACCGACGAATAATCTGGGCGGGACAGTACTTGAACAGATAGGGTTCGTCCCAGTAAAAGTGTTTTACTTGGGATAAGAATCGAAGTCTGTCCTGACTTGACCATTCAGTTGGTAGTAATCCTGTGGCCAAATAGTTCACAATATCTGTGAACCAGGGTTCGCAAGATATTGTCAAGAGCTGTTCATCCGGGAAAACGTCGTTGACCGGAATTGGAAGCGAAGGCGAAGAAGGAAGTCGTGAGAGATGGTCGGCAACTACGTTTTCACATCCTCGTTTGTCCTTAATGACAAGGTCAAACTCTTGAAGCAAGAGGATCCAACGTATTAGCCAAGATTTTGCATCTTTCTTCGCAAAAAGATGGCGCAGAGCAGAATGGTCTGTGTAGACAATGACTGGAGAGCCGATGAGGTAGGGCCTGAACTTTTCTAAAGCAAATACAACAGCCAAGAATTCCTTCTCAGTTGTTGTATAATTGAGTTGGGCATCGTTCAAGGTTCGGCTCACATAATAGATTACGTGCGGCATCTTGTTGATGTGTTGTCCAAGGACAGCACCAATGGCAAAGTCGGATGCATCGTACATAATCTCAAACGGGTGCGTCCAGTCAGGTGAAGAAAGAACGGGAGCAGAAGTGAGTGAGCTTTTTAATGACTCGAACGCAGTCACACAGCTCGAGTTGAAGTCGAATGGCGTGTCCTTGGCCAGTAGAAGAGTCAAGGGCCTAGCAATCTTGCTAAAGTCCTTGATGAACCGTCTATAGAAACCGGCATGGCCAAGGAAGGCTCGGATGTCTCGGACGCATCTGGGAGGAGGTAGATTGGAAATGACCTCAATCTTTGCTTTGTCAACCTCTATGCCATTTTGCGAGATGATATGTCCTAAGACAATACCTTCGCGCACCATGAAGTGGCACTTCTCCCAATTCAAAGTGAGATTCTTGTCTTTACATCGGGTAAGGACAGCATCAAGATGCTGCAAACACTCGTTGAAGGAATCGCCGAAGATGGAGAAATCATCCATGAAGATCTCCAGAAATTTTTCCACCATGTCTGAGAAGATTCCCATCATACACCACTGGAAGGTAGCGGGCGCATTGCATAACCCAAAGGGCATGCGACGATATGCAAACGTGCCGAAAGGACAAGTGAATGTGGTCTTGTCCTGGTCTTTTTCGGCGATGGGAATTTGAATATAGCCGGAGTATCCATCAAGAAAGCAGTAGTACTCGTGTCCGGCCAATCGTTCAAGCATCTGGTCAATGAAAGGTAGCGGAAAGTGGTCTTTCCGCGTTGCGGCGTTGAGTTTTCTGTAATCAATGCATACTCGCCACCCAGTTTGGGTGCGAGTAGGGATTAACTCGTTCGCCTCGTTGGTTATGACCGTTATACCTGATTTCTTGGGGACAACGTGAATGGGGCTAACCCACTGGCTATCAGAGATAGGTTAAATGATACCACTATCTAGACACTTTACGATCTCCTTCTTCACAGCCTCTTTCATGACTGGGTTTAGACGTATTTGTGGATCCCTGGCTGGTTTGGCATCATCCATCAGATGAATATGATGTTCAACGATCAGAGAACTAATCCCCTTGATGTCCGCCATGGACCAACCAAAAGCTTGCCTGTTGCTGTGCAAGACTGCAAGAAGGGCTTTCTCTTGCTCTGGAGCTAGAGAAGCCGAGATGATGACAGGGAAGGTCTCGTTCTCACCTAAGTAAGCATACTTAAGGTGAGACGGCAAAGGCTTGAGTTCGAGCGTTGGAGGTGAAACGATTGAAGGCAAGATTGGTGCAAAGGTCTCGAACTCAAAAGATTCTAGTAAAGGTTCAAAACGAGTGTAAGCGACCGAGTTGGATGGTTCAGGTAACTCATCCGAAAATTCAAAGGATTCAAACTCGGGTTGTGAGCGGCTAAGATCGTTCGAGAACGTGAAACACTCGTAGTCATTGTCGGGCGCAGAAACAGCAGCAGGTTCGAAGAGGAACGCACTAGTGGCGTCAAGGTTATCGTGATCAAACAGAAACTCCTCGAATTCACACTCTTCAGGGGTGATCTCCTGGATCGAGCAGACGTCCAGTATATGAGCATTAGGTTCGGAGGGCTGATTCCCCAACCTAAAAATGTTGAGTTCAATTGTCATGTTTCCAAAAGAGAGGTTCATCGAACCATTGCGACAATTGATCACAACATTTGAGGTTGCAAGGAATGGGCGACCGAGTATCACCGGAATTTAATTCCGGGGGTTAGCTACAGGCTGTGTGTCTAATACAATGAAGTCAACGGGGAATATGAAGTCCCCGACCTTGATTAACACATCTTCTAGCTCACCCCTAGGATGGCTGATCGATCGGTCGGCCATTTGGAGTGTACAGTGCGTGGGTTTCAGCTCTCCTACACCTAATTGCTCGTATACTGAGTACGGAAGCAGGTTAACACTGGCACCAAGATCTAATAGTGCGCGGTTGATGTTCTTATCCCCAATGGTAATTGAAATCGTAGGACAGCCAGGGTCCTTCCGTTTTTGTGGTAAAGATTGGGTAAGAGCATCACTCACAGCACTAGCCAAAGAAAACTTTATTGGGTACCTGAGACTTCCTCTTTTTCGTGCACAAGTCCTTTAAGATTTTCGCGTAGGACGGGACTTGTTGGACATCATCTAAAAGAGGAATGTTAATGTTAACCTACTTAAATAACTCCAGAATCTTCTCCATTTATGGATTTTGTTTATTGGACTTCAACCGGTTTGGAAATGGAACGTTTTTGAAATTGGTTGAGTCCAATGCTGGAGGAGGTGATTGTAGAGTTGGAACGGATCCCAGAACAGGTGTTTTCGTGGAGTGAGAAGTGGGTCCGTTCAGAGCAAAAGAAGAGGAAGGAGAGCCTGTTGAAGAATGGAGAATAGGCTCAGAAGACGAAGAAGCAGAAGAAGTAGAAGAAGAAGTGGCCGGGGTGTCATCGTTGATCCATGTGCCGATGTTGTTTTGCAGCATCCTTCCCGATCTCAATGTAGTCACGGCACTCACATTATGGTTCTGATGTTCAAGAGCAACATGTACATTATGTGGGTGACCGGGATTTGGGAGTGGCTGGGACGGGAGCTTCCCCTTCTCTCGCTCGCTTAAGGCCGCATTCAGCTGTGCAATCTGGGCCTCGATGGTCTTGATGCTTTGCCCGTGAGCGGCAGTGTGTTGCACTAAGGACTGAATGGAAGACTGGATGTTTGCGGTGGATTGTGTCGATTGTTTATGAACGCCTCCAGACTTCGTTCGAGCGAGGAAACCTTATCGTTGTTTGACGGAACAAAGTTGTTTGGTGGAAAAGAATTGTTGGGTGCAAAGTTGTTCGTCTGATTTTGAAAAGGTTGGGGTTGGAAGGGCTGCTGAAACTGATGTTGAGTTTGTTGTTGCGCTTGTTGTTGTGGAGGAGGGGGCCTCTGGAAATTGTTGCCTTAGAATTGATTCTGATTCTGAATCTGATTCCAGGAGAAATTGGGATGGTTCCTCCAAAAGGGATTGTAGGTGGAAGAGTATGGATCATTCCTCGGTCTTTGCTGGAATGCAGCATTAACCTGATCCTGTCCTTGCGATGGTGGATTGTAAGGACACTCTTCGGTTAAGTGAGAAGGATCGGAACAACAAGCGCAAATGGTACGAAGGGGAAGGACAGGGGTAGGCGCAGGAGAAGAGAATTTGCTCTCTATTGCTTCAAGCTTTCTCGTTATTGCAGCCATTTCATCTTTCATCGCAATAGAGACATCAAGTTGGTGAATTCCTACCCTATACTGACCGGTAGAAGTGGAGGTAGAAGAAGAAAAAGTCGGTCTGGTGCTCTCCCATTGTAGCGTTTGCTCCGCAAGGTCGTCAAATAATTGCCACGCTTCCTCGTCAGATTTCGATAGGAAGTGGCCCTGACAGATAGTTTCCAACAACTGCTTGGTTGCTGGGTTCAGGCCTTCGTATAAGGTTTGGCAAAGTTGTCATTTCTCTATACCGTGGTGAGGACACTGAACAAGAAGGTCTTTGTACCGGTCAAAGCACTTCCAGAAGGGTTCAGAAGGAAGCTGAGAGAATTGGTTGATTTCGTTACGTATCCTTGCGGTTTTATGATTTGGATAAAATTTCTTGAGAAACGCTTTTACAAACTCGTCCCAACTGGTTATGGAGTGGGAAGCGGTGCTATACAGCCATTTTTCAGCAAGATCGCATAAAGTGAACGGAATGACCCGTAGACGTATAGCATCGTCCGACAGCTGGGTGGTTTTCATCATGGCACAAACGTTTTGAAATTTATTGATGAAGATATAGGCATCTTCAGATTCAAGCCCATGAAATCGTGGAAGCATGTTGATGAAGTGGGGCTTAATTTCAAAATTATCCCCATTGGCCGGTGGAAGAGAAAGGCAGGTGGGAAGTGCAGAACGGGTGGGATAGAAACGATCCTGGAGCGCGATTCGCTGCGGCGCTACAACAGGCGGTGGTGGTGGGTTATTGGTCTCCGTAGGAGGTGGAGCCAATCCAGGGATAGTCAAAGAGATGTTTGGATTAAATCCTGATATCGCGGAAGAAGAGGTTGGTGATGGTGAAGGTGAAGATGTATGAACAGAATTCCGGTCAACGTCGGAGTTGGCCGGCAAAGGTAAAGGTGAAAGAGGTGAGGACGGAGTTTCGACGTCTGAGTCGATCGCGTAGTCGGTAGCGACTAACGTAACGCGGACTAGGCGGGCGCTAGTGTCCCAAGTCCAAGCGGAAATACACTAAACGAGTTTAGTATAGTCAAAGCGGAGAAGGTGAGGGTAAGAAAATGTCAATGGAGAAATAAGATGGGTGGTGGGTGAAAAATGGGTTTGGCGACAAAGGGCAAGTTTTTATAAAAGTTTTTTCTTTTTTTCTTTTTTTCTTTTTTTTTTAGAAAGAGCTTTACAGAAATATGTACGGACTTACGGCTTTAAGTAATCACAAACAAGATATGCACAATCACACCTAGATCTAGGGTCACCTAGGTCTGCTAGACAGCTCCTAACTGTTCTAGAGGGCTAGAAATAGGACCTCAAACCGCCTCTTCTCCGTCAATTGCGGCCAGGTAAGTGCCAGGTAAGTGGGAGGTTTTCCAACGCTTTCGCGAAGTTCCTTAATTAAATAACCACTTTCCTTCGGCACACTTGCCTAGACACCGCAAAAGTCAGATAGGATAAACGGCCGATGCTTGTAACTAGTCCTCTGTCCTATTGAGCGCGAAGTCCTTAGGGCTGAGTCTAGTATTTTTTAATTAACAATGGTCAATGCATATGCTTTTGTGATTTCTGGGGTCCTGGGAAGGGTGATGAAATCCCCACGCAATCTGAATTGGTTTCAAGCCCCTTAAGTCCGTATTAATAAATGCAAAGCAATAACAAATCAACTGCAAACAATTTTTATTTTTAGCGCGGCGCAAAGAATCCTGCACAAAAACAGTTTATTGGAAGGGGGAAGAGAGTTTGCGCAAAGAATGCTGCAGAAAACACAGTTCAGTGGAGTTTAGAGGAGTGAGAGAGAGAAGAGAAAGACTCGCAGGGAATTTGGCACCCTGAGGGCACCAAACGGCCGCGGTTCCGCGGCCTAAGCTTGGTTATGCCGCGGTTCCGTGGCCTAAGCTTGCTTATGCCGCGGTTCCGCGGCGTAATAGTGGAGTTGGGGCTCTGTTTTTCTGGTGTGTGCTGCCTTGTCTGTCTTCTTCTATTCTGGAGCTCCTGAATATTTATTTGCTTACTGGATCTGCTCCAGAATCTTCAATAGACCGTCTTTTTCTGTCTTGTTCACCCGCGGTGTAGCCGCGAAATATGGGTCTAACTTCCCACGTCTTTGGCACTGAACTTGAAATTCGTATTATCCTGCACACTTGCACAAAAACTAATCAAAAATAACAAGATGATTTTTTACAATGTATATGTATATTTTTTTGTTTTGTTTTTCGGTTATATTTATATTCACAAATTAACCCGAAATTACACAAGGAAATAAACTACCGTCTTCCCGGCAACGGCGCCATTTGATTGGTAGCGATTCTGCATGTTTAAGTTTAGTTAATTACCTCAATCAAGACGGTTTCGCTTGTAGCTAGCCGGTTAAGTACGGGTCGTCCGCAGGGAGATGGGAATCTTTTTCTATGTGCTTTAACGAGTTAAGTCCAATTTCCAGATTTGTTTGTGATTAACTAAGTGTTAAAATGAGTGTAAAGAGAGCTTGTTAGGGTTAGGATTAGGTTAGTTTGAGTTAGGATTCGCTCACTTCTTTCGTTGCCACTCTTAATATCGGTGTTACGGTAATCGGCAACAACGTGGATTAGCACGACTAGGAAGGAACTTGCGAGTATAAGCTAGGCTTTTCAACGCATAAGTTCTTCCTTTTGGTGCTTGTCCGTCCGTTCTTGGCTCTTAACCATAACCTCCGGTTAATTCAAACACAACCGGTCTCACTACGGAATCACCGCTATCATGTAGGATAGGGTGCCGTAAGGAGCGGATTGTGGTTCAATTAACGGGAGTCGATTTAAGATGTTGGGCAAGGAAAGAGTGAGAGAGATTTCTTTCTCTCAAACTAACCTAATCCTAACCCTAACAAGCTCTCTTTACACTCATTTTAACACTTAGTTAATCACAAACAAATCTGGAAAATTGGACTTAACTCGTTAAAGCACATAGAAAAAGATTCCCATCTCCCTGCGGACGACCCGTACTCAACCGGCTAGTTACAAGCGAAACCGTCTTGATTGCGGTAATTAACTAAACTTGAACACGCAGAATCGCTACCAATCACATGCCATGACCCATGCTCATGCTACCTCACTCCTCCACCTCATTTGTGAAACAAATGAATTTCCAAAAAAAGGAAAATCATATAAATGAGGTGTCCACTTCTAGAAGCTATTCCGTATAAATACGGAATACTTCCCGGTACACGTATCAAAATACATATACGCGTATTCCTACAAAAATATGAATAGCCAATAGAGAAAATGAATAGTGAACAATAATACTAGAATACATATATATAAATACATGTATATCAATTATTAAATCAAAACCCGATTTAATAATCCGGCTTAATCCTAATCCGCTAGTATTATCAACCGTCCGATTAATGTCTGTGCAGCATTTGTTGGAGATAGTACCCTCAGAGTCAATTATTGGATCACAGGCACGTGATTGCAATGATTGAGGGAGGACCTATCCCGGTAGGACAGTCTTACTCGAGATGATAGTATGCTATCTGGTTTACCTTTATCATCGTGTACTGCTTCAGGTGACCTTACAGGTCACTATTACACGCTGATAGAGCCCCTAGGATTCTTGCTTGACTGCTGGCAGTATGATGGTGATCATATACGTGAGAGCTGGTGGTTTATAAGCACATCCTTAAAAGGTCCCTAGTCGTGGGAGTTTCGAGACAGGGCATCGATTCTCCAGAGTAGACTAGTGTATACAGTCGAGACCCCGACGAGGGGCGGTGGCCGGTCTCACAAGCCACTGGTGTCAGTTGGTTCACCTAAGATGTATACAGGTGCTCATTGGGTTATGAGTACACCGGACAGGACTCGCCGGGAACATGCTAGTTGGTCTTATACCTGACGTCAGATAGCAGTTCCCTGGTGACATGTGTACAGGTTAGTTCATCGACCTGGGGATCGTAATTTGTCTCGTGTGAGTTCCCACTGTACTTGGATTACTACCCTACCACGGCTCAAAAGAGTCGTGCAAACAGGTTTTACTTGGGTACAGTCCCGAGCCACATGGAGGCAGTGAGCGGATCTTCAGGGGTTCGTCTCTCCCGGTATTGGGGGTGAGGTCGCGCTGTGTCTAGGAGAGCCATTACACTAAGTCCTTGGCCAAGGCAGGAGATTTACTGGTAGGTATTCCAGTAGTATCTCAGGGTGTTCTGGGCTACACTCCGACACGACTTGTACCGCTTTTGGGGGTCTAACTTTTACCAACCCCCTAGGCCCGACATGCGATGCTCATAGACGAACGGACCGGACTGTACGGATATTGTCACTGACAGGCTCAGTAGGGTGCCAGGATGAGTTCGCTCATCGACGTCCCTTTTGGTCAATAGCTGGTGGCCCGTCACGTATTGGCTAATACCTCTGACGTGCTAGTGGTTAAATCCACAGCCATAGTATTGACGAGTCTTTAGAGTCCACCACACTTACAGTTACTCAAGCTTTCGGGCGAAACGCTGTAGAGGCCGTATGGAGATATGGCAGGGTCCGATCAGATACGTGCGGTATTACACGGATCAGGATCGGATGGTTAGTACTAGAGGCCGTATAGATATATGGCAAGGTTCGATCGGATACATCAGGATCGAACGGATATTACTAGCCGGCTTTGGTTTAAGCCGGATCCTAGTATAGTACAGTGTAGATTTTGTCTCATTGCATTTGTATCCGGTCGGAATACAGATGCGGGTGTGTATGCACAGTATCGGGGTTTTCCTGTAATTTATTACGGGACCTGTTTTCTGGAGTTGCCAGTTTGCTTTCTGTTCCGGCCGGTTTTCCTTTGTTCTTTCCCGGCCGGACTTTTCCGATGGAGGGACTAATTTGCAATTGTGCAAATTGGTATTTGTGGAGGGTTTTTCTTGCAATTATGGGGCTTCATGATGGTTCATAATCATGATATGCTTTCTTAGTCTTTTCCTTGCTTTTTGATGATAAGAAAGGATTTGAGGTTGATTTGAGTTTTGGTTATGATAACGTTTTGGTTATGGTCACCCTCCACCTTTATACTACCATCACCTCCCTTGTATTATCCACTCCACCATTCTCACATTTGCATATGGCCGGCCACTTCTTTGATGGAGGAAGAGAGAGTTTCATTTTGCAAGTGGCAATTTTCTTCATCTCAATTTCCTTGCATGAAAAATGAAAGCACCATTTTTCTTAACCTCATTCCTCCATCATCTTCAAAGGCAACAAACCCCAAATGAGACATAGCCTCTACACTACACATTCTACAGCAAATCTTGGACGCGTCGGCCAGCCAACTTCGCGCCCGAGCTGCCTCGGTATTGAGGTGGGAGCCCATAAAAGATACAGGCGATGTGGTGCCCTTCCGGCGAGGAGGCGACGACCGGAGATTCGGCAGGAGATCGGGACGACGACGAGAAGACCGGAGGACTCGGATCATTCGGTATATCTCACCCTTTCTCTTGATTGCTAGTATCGGTTAATGGTTACGATCCGGGTATATTGTCCGCGGTAGCTCCAGTTTAAAAGATAAGAAAATTTTGATTCCGCATTTTGGCCTCGGATAGACGGCCGGGGCGCTAACGTGGCGCAACATGGTATCAGAGCCACGCCATTAACCTTACCTAGCTTGTTCTAATGTGTTTTGCATTTCCGATCGACCAAAATTCCAAAATCTGCATTTTCACTAGCATCAGTTTCTGTTGAAAAATTTTGGTCTCAAATTTTTTTTTCAGGTTGTATAAATCTAATGTACTGGAAATTATAAGACTGCTGTAAAAATTCGACGCACTCAGTCGATGGATGAAGCGCTGAACCGCGGCCAACCCCCCCTTGGGCCGCGGTTCCGCCGCACTTTGCTGTCCTCACTGTGTCCAATTTTTACAGTGGGCTTGTGGGCTGATTTTGGGGGTTTTGGGATATTAAATTTGGGCCCAGATTTTCTGTGACTGCTACAGTATTGCTTGGGGGCCCACTTGTTAATTGTTTGATCGATCGGATATTTTAAACACATTATTTCACAGTATTTACATTATATCTGCAACCGTGAATGTCACTTGATCGGTAAATCCAGTCTAACTGCTATAGCCCGGTTAGACGGATTTGCGAACGTGACTTTCACGTTGATGTTCTATGTTTATGCTGTGTTATTGCGGATCGGTCGTGGGGGATAGCCTGGATGCAATGCTAGTACTGTTTTGTTGTATTATGTACATTTGATATTGCGGGGCGAGCGTCTGACATGTAGACTGCCGTCACTGCCTGTTTGTATTATTCTTTTGGGGCATGACCTGGTTGCGGTCGATGTACCCGGTGTATGTATATTTTACTTTCTGTACTAGGATTACCCCGCGGAGGGGTGCACGGATAGCCGGGTTCTAGAGGGCAACGGGCCCGCATCTCATGGCATTGAGACGGAGGGGGCTTCACTCTAGGATCGGCGGGCTATTCGCCTCACTCGTAGGGGGTACAGGTTGACCCAGGAGGGGTGCCCAAGTTACCGGATTCCATAAAGTGCTGGGTGGTCCATTCACGGTGCTGAAGGGGGCTGCCTCGCTTCAGGTTTTGGCGGGTGACTTGCCGCGCCCGTAGGGGTCTAGGATTTCATTGCACAGGCTATCCACCGAACAGGGGAACGTCGGGTTTCAGCAGCGGCTCTGTGAAACCCGGGGCTCCCAGATATCTGTATTGTTCTGTGATATTGTACATTTCTGTGATGTTGCATTTTATCACGCCTTGAGCGAAATATAATATACTGGTATATATATTAGTAGATGTTGTATATGTTTTGCATCCGCGCTAGTCCAGTCCCCGCTCTGTCGTTAGTTAAGTAACCTAACGGGTGATGACGGGACCCAGTGGCGAATGCGGATGGCATATACGTACATCAGTATATTTCCGTTCTTTGTGGTGTGATCAATTGATGGGACTGCGTTGATTCGGATCAATGCAAGATAAACAAACCTATTCTGATGTTGTTGGAACAATTTTTCAAAAAGCTGTTATTGCAAGGACGTTCACTTTTGTTTTGCATCGTGGTATTCATTTGGAATATCCTGCTCCTCGGTCGATGAGGCAAGGGCCGAGATCCCTTCACCGGGAGTGACCCCTTGGACAGAAGTTTGCGTCAGGGCATTAACTTCACTATAGCCGATTACTTTTGCTTTGCATCGTGGTATTCAGTTGGAATATCCTGCACCTCATTCTACGGGGAAAGAGCCGAGATCCCTTCACCGGGAGTGACCTCTTTAGCGAAGGTTTTCGTCACTATATTTTTATAAAAAGTTATCCGGTTCCTTCAACGATATCAAGTTCATTACGTTAAAGGTTTTTCGCCAAAAACCATCCGTAGCCCTCCGTCATTTCAGATTAGCATTGCTTAGTATTCGCGCTACGTTTGTCGTTGCTATTCGCCGAGGCGTAGTGTGCGGTAGCTCTGTAATGCTTTCTGTCGTATGGATATATGGATTGGTTAGGACAGTCGTACGACTTTGTTGATTATTCGTCGAGGGTCGTGCGGGTGGGTTTAACGCAATCAAGATAATGACGGGTTGAACTTGACTAGGACCTTTTGATTTGTTGATTATTCGTCAAGGTCACTTGGGTCCTAGGGGTAAAAATCACATCGGGAGTTTCAAAAGAACTGAAACTTGCCAGGCATGCGCATACCTTCTGGAGTGTGGTGACTTGAGTGGATTCCGTCAAGTTATCATGCGATGATAGTTGGATCCCGATTCCCACTGATGAGTTAGTTTACTCCTCGGGTGACCCCGACTAATTCTTCTGTCAGGTTTGGAGGAGAATTTGAGGTACAGTGGGAGGTTTCCTGATTAGATAAAGTGATAACCATTCTGATCTAGGTTAGAGTGCACGCTGAGTGTTTCTTTTCTCTCTCTCTTTGGCAGCGACCATTGACCCGACCCTGGACTATGACTCAGTGACCAAGTTGACCGAACTTTCTTAACACTGGCTTTTGGATTGTCAGAGTTGCAAACCTCATTGCCACTCCTGCTTTTACCCTTTTCTCCAGGACACCCCGTATTACTACGAACGTCCACTTCCATTGGACAAAACCATTGTATGGTTAGATACGAACTCGAAGGAATTCAAGGATGGTTTCCGGTTCTGGAGAAAACGGATAGGATTATTCAGTTGTCTTTTCCCTTTTACCTTCTCTCAAGTTGTGAGTACTCCTTGGTTTAGGAGATAGTACACCTATTACGCAAATTGGATAGTCTTCTTCCAAACCTTAGGCTGGTGCCGACCGGTAGGGAATGAAGAAAACCAATTAGCCTAAACGGTGTGCAGAAGGTATTAAGATTAAGACAAAGCAAGGGATTAGTAAGAGGGCAAAGTAAATTGCGACTGCTATTCACGACCGAACCAAGTATTTCTTCGCCAATCCTAAATCACCTTTGTATTTCTCCAGGACACTCCGTATCACTACGAAGATCCACAGTTTATTTGGATACTCCATCGTATGGTTATATACGAACTCGAAAGGAACTTGTTCCAGTTCGGGGATGGATTCTGGTTCAGGAGAAATAGGAATAAGGTTTATTCGGTTGTCTTTTATCTTCACCTTCTCTCGCTTTGCGAGTGCTCCTAGGACTAGGACAGTACACCCATTATGCTTATTGGATAGTCTTCTTCCAAACCATAGGCTGGTGCCGAACGGTAGGGAAGGAAGAAAACCATTTGGCCTAAGGGGTGTGCAGAAGGTAATGACTAAAGACATATAAAGGGATTTGGAGAGGTGGCAAAGAATTATACGGTTATAGTTGTGGATCTGGATAATGGAAGAGGCATTACTAAGAATACCGGAATACCCCACCGAAACATTTCAATGTTTCAGTTTCACTGTGTAATGTTAAAAGAAAACTGATTTCCCGATTAGATACTTACTCCAGGGTATGTATTTACCAGGTATGATTCTCACATCTGTATGGTTTTACAGATGATGAGTGGGAGTAAGTTATTGGGAATAGGGTGATCATCCTCATTATATCGGGATTCGTTGTAATCGGTGATATTTGAGGAGATCATCTGGGCTGTTTGCCGGTCGGCAAATATTTGGTTTTGAATATCCGCTGTTGTGCACCAATTTCAAATTGATATATCTGTACGTCTATTTTCATAGAGTGAGATATACCTTTTGATATTATGTCGATGACATATACCTATATCAGTGGATGGTTAGGTAAGGAGCATTAAACAGTGGTGTAATTCTTCTTAACCATAAGTACAGTTTTCAACCTACGACGCACAGTGAAAGAGTTGTTAGACTCAGCGGACTTATACAGAGTATTGTATATTGTCCAGTATCCATTAGGACAGAGGGGTTGGTCCTCATACTATATTCTGTTTACTTTTAACTTCTCTAGTTCTTAGACATGTGTTTCGTAGGAACACAGGGTCTAAGTTTTGAGGAGTTATAGGTATTTGAATAGAGTAGAGAACCAGGTGTAGCAAGTATCGGGATTCTTCAAAGTGATCGAAGATGTAGATACTTGTGTATGGTGTTCAGTTGATAGTAATGATTAAGAGAACTAGCTTCTCTTTCAGGTTACTCATAATTGGAAACATTCCTAAGTTGAGCAATGCTGATCGGCCTCCTTCCATTTAGTTGACATGCACTGGAGACAGCTGCAAGATTTGAATCTGGTTCAATTAAATCAGTGCCTCTGTTTCTATATTGGATATAGAACAGTTCATATCTTAACGATGTTAAGGTACGGGGAGTTGTCTGGCTTATGATTAAAACCAGACACTGGACAACTCAAGGCACGTTTCTGTAATGGCTGTTTGTGGGTTGACCCAGGCTATGACGAGGGTTGACTTTCTACCATCTGGCAGATCAATAGAAATATTGTTCTAAACTCGCCACAGTTTTATTAAAAATGGATTTTTTTCAAAAACAGTAGTGGGAGTATGGTAGAACTGGAAGTGATTCCAGAACAGCAAACGATTACTGAAGATTTGATAAGGAACCTAAAGATTCAATCTGTCTTGACATTCCATTGGCCACTCCGCAGATAAGGTGGGTAACTTCAGGCACCCGAGAGGTACTCCAGTAGCCTCAAGGACGGTGACAGGGAAGTTCTTGTTTACCCACACTTGCCATTGTTGTTGTTCCAGGCTGCGAGACCCAGCAGGAGGATGAGTATAGCATCGTTCTAAACTAGCTTTAGAAGTGCACGTCTATATGACTCTGCCAGAGGGTTGTCGTAGTCAGTGGGAGCAGCGGAAGCATTGGTGGACTGGTGGCTTATGTCTATTTATAGACTAAAGTAGATACAGCGGAGATAGATCATCTATTTCTGATGTGACAGTCATAGGTTTGACTTCATCAGAATAGGGGATGGATCTGTTGAGAAGGTAGTAGGGTGTGATGTCATGGTATTTGGATGACATACACAGAATAGGAAGTGATATTCCTATACTACGATCGGTTATACTTTGGTTGTCACACAGTAGTTTCTCCACACAGGACTTGGATATTATATCAGACATTCTGATTACTAGATCTATGGTTTTAGATCTAGATTTGGGTAGTTTCCCAATCTGGGTACCTTGACAGCATTCTATGAGTATTTAGAATGGACGACTCCTGGCACGGTAGTGTACCTGCAGGTGATGGAGTCGCCCTCTCTAAAGGTGTCTTACAGACTAAAGGGGAGAGGGATACGCATGATTGACAGATCACTTGCTTAGGCAATTGAGTCAATCATGAGATGTCAAGTACCACACCAGATGTTGTTCTTGCAGTAGATGCAATAAGTTGATATTAATCCAATCCTGGAGAAACAATCGGAAGCAGTTTTAGGACATAAGTGCGTGTTCTAGGGATGTGATAA
Organism: Agapanthus africanus; assembly: GCA_030015575.1. Lineage (NCBI taxonomy): Eukaryota > Viridiplantae > Streptophyta > Magnoliopsida > Asparagales > Amaryllidaceae > Agapanthus > Agapanthus africanus. Next base: position 232,955,444 of record JASDDO010000012.1, read on the forward strand.
CGACAGCCTCTTTTAGGAGACGGTTATCACTCCAGGCTTCCAAGGTGACATGGATGGCAGAGTGGCTGTCAGAGTTATAGTTTCTCCTTCTGACGAGGGGCAGTATTTTGGACAGGTGGTCCAAGGAAATACTGAGGGAGGCATGGAGCTGGGTACTGATTAAGTTCAGTTGACGATACAGTCTAAGAAGTTTGGATTTGGAGTTCATTTATGAGCTAGGTCCCATCAAATATCCAGACATACTCTAAGACAGGTATTGCTCATTTCGGGAGATGGTTTTCTCCGCGAACTTGAGATATAGAGAGATATAGAGAGACATCACAGCGGATCCACTCACTGAGGCTATTCCTCGAACGCAATAGTTTCGCAAACGAGATTTGTGAGACTGACTAGTAGAGGAGTTGGGTGTTCGGTATCACACGGGCTGTGAGTATGCGGCATTGCAATAATTAGCCTTGAGTGCAAGTGGGAGATTGTTGGAGATAGTGCCCTCAGAGTCAATTATTGGATCACAGGCACGTGATTGCAATGATTGAGGGAGGACCTATCCCGGTAGGACAGTCTTACTCGAGATGATAGTATGCTATCTGGTTTACCTTTATCATCGTGTACTGCTTCAGGTGACCTTACAGGTCACTATTACACGCTGATAGAGCCCCTAAGATTCTTGCTTGACTGCTGGCAGTATGATGGCGATCATATACGTGAGAGCTGGTGGTCTATAAGCACATCCTTAAAAGGTCCCTAGTCGTGGGAGTTTCGAGACAGGGCATCGATTCTCCAGAGTAGACTAGTGTATACAGTCGAGACCCCGACGAGGGGCGGTGGCCGGTCTCACAAGCCACTGGTGTCAGTTGGTTCACCTAAGATGTATACAGGTGCTCATTGGGTTATGAGTACACCGGACAGGACTCGCCGGGAACATGCTAGTTGGTCTTATACCTGACGTTAGATAGCAGTTCCCTGGTGACATGTGTACAGGTTAGTTCATCGACCTGGGGATCGTCATTTGTCTCGTGTGAGTTCCCACTGTACTTTGATTACTACCCTACCACGGCTCAAAGGAGTCGTGCAAACAGGTTTTAGTTGGGTACAGTCCCGAGCCACATGGAGGCAGTGAGCGGATCTTCAGGGGTTCGTCTCTCCCGGTATTGGGGGTGAGGTCGCGCTGTGTCTAGGAGAGCCATTACACTAAGTCCTTAGCCAAGGCAGGAGATTTACTGGTAGGTATTCCAGTAGTATCTCAGGGTGTTCTGGGCTACACTCCGACACGACTTGTACCGCTTTTGGGGGTCTGACTTTTACCAACCCCCTAGGCCCGACATGCGATGCTCATAGACGAACGGACCGGACTGTACGGATATTGTCACTGACAGGCTCAGTAGGGGAGTTCGCTCATCGACGTCCCTTTTGGTCAATAGCTGGTGGCCCGTCACGTATTGGCTAATACCTCTAACGTGCTAGTGGTTAAATCCACAGCCATAGTATTGACGAGTCTTTAGAGTCCACCACACTTACAGTTACTCAAGCTTTCGGGCGAAACGCTGTAGAGGCCGTATGGAGATATGGCAGGGTCCGATCAGATACGTGCGGTATTGCACGGATCAGGATCGGACGGTTAGTACTAGAGGCCGTATAGATATATGGCAAGGTTCGATCGGATACGTGCGGTATTGCACGGATCAGGATCGAACAGATATTACTAGCCGGCTTTGGTTTAAGCCGTATCCTAGTATAGTACAGTGTAGATTTTGTCTCATTGCATTTGTATCCGGTCGGAATACAGATGCGGGTGTGTATGCACAGTATCGGGGTTTTCCTGTAATTTATTACGGGACCTGTTTTCTGGAGTTGCCAGTTTGCTTTCTGTTCCGGCCGGTTTTCCTTTGTTTTGTCCCGGCCGGACTTTTCCGATGGAGGGACTAATTTGCAATTGTGCAAATTGGTATTTGTGGAGGGGTTTTCTTGCAATTGTGGGGCTTCATGATGGTTCATAATCATGATATGCTTTCTTAGTCTTTTCCTTGCTTTTTGATGATAAGAAAGGATTTGAGGTTGATTTGAGTTTTGGTTATGATAACGTTTTGGTTATGGTCACCCTCCACCTTTATACTACCATCACCTCCCTTGTATTATCCACTCCACCATTCTCACATTTGCATATGGCCGGCCACTTCTTTGATGGAGGAAGAGAGAGTTTCATTTTGCATGTGGCAATTTTCTTCATCTCAATTTCCTTGCATGAAAAATGAAAGCACCATTTTTCTTAACCTCATTCCTCCATCATCTTCAAAGGCAACAAACCCCAAATGAGACATAGCCTCTACACTACACATTCTACAGCAAATCTTGGACGCGTCGGCCAGCCAACTTCGCGCCCGAGTTGCCTCGGTATTGAGGTGGGAGCCCGTAAAAGATACAGGCGATATGGTGCCCTTCCGGCGAGGAGGCGACGACCGGAGTTTCCGCAGGAGATCGTGACGACGACGAGAAGACCGGAGGACTCGGATCATTCGGTATATCTCACCCTTTCTCTTGATTGCTAGTATCGGTTAATGGTTACGATCCGGGTATATTGTCCGCGGTAGCGCCAGTTTAAAAGATATGAAAATTTTGATTCCGCATTTTGGCCTCGGATAGACGGCCGGGGCACTGCCGTGGCGCAACAACATGTGCACATATTTAATCAGACACCTATATGTACCAACATACGTCATCTACACCATATCGCCTGAACCGTGAAAACCCTCTATGTGGGACTCTAAAGACTCATCAATACGCTGGCAGTGAGTTTAACCACAAGCACGTCAGCGGCACTAGCTGTACGTAACGACTACCCAGGTATTGAGCGAAAAAGAGGCCGACGAGCAAACTCATCCTGAACCCCTACTGAGCCTGACAGTGACAATATCCGTACAGTCCGGTCTGTTCATCTAAGAGTATCACATATCGAGTGTAGGGGGGTGGATAAGTCAGACCCTTAACAACGCGATAGTTAGTGTCGGCATGAAACCCATCACCACCAGAGAAACTATCGATCCTGGATCGGTAGTTCTCGTCCACCATGGCCATGGATTTCTGGTGATGGCCACCCGTGCACAATTCGACATCAACCCCCAATACCGGGAGAGACGAATCCCCGACGATCCGATCACTGCCTTCATGTGGCTCGGGACTGTACCCAACTAAAACCTGTTTGCATGACTCCTTTGAGCTGTGGTAGGGTAGTAATCAAAGCACAGTGGGAACTCACACGAGAAAAATGACGATCTTAGGTTGACAGACTAACCTGTACCCATGTCACCTGAGTACTGCTATCTGACAATAGTTATAATACCAACTAGCAGATTCCCGGCGAGTCCATACAGTGTACTCATAACCCAATGAGCACCTGTATACTATCTTAGGTGATCAAACTAACACCAATGGCTTGTGAGACCTGGCCACCGCCCCTTGTCGGGGTCTCGATCAGTCTACACTAGTCTACACTGGAGTATCGATGCCCAGTCTTGATACTCCTACGACTAGGGACATTTAAGGATGTGCTTATAGACCCCCAACTCCTACGTATATGATCGTCATCATAATGCTGGTAGTCAGGCAAGAATCCTATGGGCTCTATCAACATATACATGATGATAAAAACAAACCAGATAGCATACTATCATCTCGAGTAAGACTGTTCTACCGGTATAGGTTCTCCCTCAATCATCATAATCACCTGCATGTGATTACGATAATTTCCTTGAGGGCACTATAGCCAACAATCTCCCATTGCACTTAAGGCCAATTATTGCGATGTCACATACTCACAGCCCGTGTGATACCGAACACCCAACTTCTTTAGTAATCAGTTTCGCAAAGCCTGTTTGCGAAACTATTGCATTCGAGAAATAGCCTCAGTGAGTGGATCCGCTCCAATGTTTCTTTCTGTATATCTCCATATCTCAACTTCGCGGAGAAAGCTATCTCCCGAAATGAGCAATACCTGTCTTAGAATTTGTCTGGATATCTGATGGGACCCAGTTCACAAATGAACTCCAAATCCAGCAAACTTCTTAGATTGTATCGTCCACTGAATTTAATCAGTATCCTGTGCCATGCCTTCCACAGTATCCGCTTGGACCACCTGTCCAACATACCGCCCCTCAGAAGAGGGAAAAACTATAACTCTGACAGTCACTCTGTCATCCAGGTCACCTTGGAAGCTTGAAATGATAATCGTCTCCCGAAGGAGACTGCCGTAATCATTTCCCAAGAACATCCATTTATGTTCAATAACTGCTTCCTAAAGTTTCTTCAGGATTGGATTAATATATGTTTATTGCAGCTAGTGCAAAAATAACATCTGGTGTGGTACTTGACATTTCATGATTAACTCAATTACCCAAGTAAGTGATATGCTAATCATGCAGATCCCTCTCCCCTTTAGTCTGTAAGACATCTTTAGAGAGGGTGACTCCATCACCTGTAGGTAGACCACCATGCCAGGAGTCGTCCATTGTAAATTACCTTTAGAATAATGTCAAAGTACCCAGATTAGGATACTTCCCAACTCTAGATCTAAAACCATAGATCTAGTAACCAGAAACCCTGATATTATATCCATATCATATGTGGAGAAACAACTTTGTAACAACCACATTATAACCGATCGTAGTATAGGAATATCTCTTCCTATCAAGTGCATGTCATCCTAATACCTAGACATCACTCTCTACTACTTTCTTAGCAGATCCATCTCCTATTTTGATGCAGTCAAAGTCTATGACTGTCACATCAAAAATAGATGATCTATTTCCGCTATACCTGCTTTGGTCTATAAATAGACATAAGTTACTTGCCCACTAGGCTTCCGCTGCTCCCACTGACAACAACAACCCTCTGGCAGAGTCATATACACGTGCACTTCCAAAGCTAGTTTAGAACGACGGTATACTCATCCTCCTGCCGGGTCTTATAGTCTAGAACAGCAGTAATGGCAAGTATGCGTAAACAATAACCTCCCTGTCACCATCTCTGAGAAGACCGAAGTGCCTCTCGGGTGCCTGAGGTTACCCACCAAATCTGCGGAGTGGCTAATGGAATGTCGAAACCATTTGAATCCCCAGGTTCTATTAAATCTCCAGTGATCGTTTGTGGTTCTGGAATTACTTCCAGTTCTACCATACTCCCACTTCTGTTTTCTGGAAAAAAAAATCCATTTTACTAAAACTGTGGCGAGTCAAGAACAATATAAATATTGATCTTCCTGATGGTAGAAAGTTAACCCTCGTCAAAGCCCGGGATAACCCACAAACTGCCATTACTGAAATGTGCCTCGAGTTTATCCGGATTCTGGTTTTAAGCATCAGCTGGACAACTCCCTATACCTTAACATCGTTAAGATATAAATTGATTCTATATTTATCTAATATAGAAACAAAAGCACTAATTTAATTGGAACCAGATTCAAAATCATGCAGCTGTCTCCAGTGCATATCATCCAGATGGAAAAAGGTCAATCAGCATTACTCAACTAGGAGTGCATCCATATATGAGTAATCTGAAAAAGAAGCAAGTTCTCAAAACCATTACTATCAATGGAATACTAAACACAAGTATCTACATCTTCGACTACCTCGAAGAATCCTGATACTTCCAACAAATGGTTCTCTACTTTATTCTTATACCTATAACTTCTCAATATCTGGACCTTGTATTTCTACGAAACACATGTCTGGAACTGGAGAAGTCATAAGTAAATAGAATATAGTATGAGTACCAACCCCATTGTCCTAATGGACACTGGAAAACATACAATACTTTGTACAAGTCCCCTGAGTTCAATAACTCAAGACCGTGTGCATCGTTGGTTGAAAACTGTACTATGGTTAAGAAGAATTACACCGCTGTTGAATGCACCTTACCTAATCACCAACTGATATAGGTAAATGTCACAGACATAATATCAAAAAGTTATATCTCACTTTATAAAATAAACGTACAGATATATCAATTTGAAATTGGTGCATAATAACGGATATTCAAAACCAAATATTTGTCATCCGGCAAAATCCAGATGATTTCCTCAAATATCACCAATTACAACGAATTTCGATATAATGAGGATCCAATCACCCAATTCCTAATATCTTACTCCCACTCACCATCCGTAATAACATACAGATGTGAGAAACTGATCTGGTAAACACATACCCTGGAGTTAGATTCCAATTAGGAAAACAGTTTTCAATTAATATCGCACATTGAAACCGAAACATGAAAATGTTTCAAAAGGGGTTAACTGGTATTCTTAGTAACGCCTCTTCCACTATCCTGATTCATGACTGTAACCATATACTTATCTGCCTTCACTCCAATCCCTTTATTATGTCTTTACTTATTATCTTCTGTACACCACCTTTAGGCTAATTGGTTTCCTTCCTTCCCTACCCTTCGGCACCAGCCTAAGGTTTGGAAGAAGACTAGCCAATAAGCGTAATAGGTGTACTCTCCTAATCCTAGGAGCCCTCACAACCTGAGAGAAGGTAATGGGAAAAGACATCTGAATAATCCTATTCTATTTCTCCTGAACCGGAAACCATCCTCGAATCTGGAACGAATTCCTTCGAGTTCATATGTAACTATACGATGGCATATCTAATAGGAGTGGATTTCTGTAGTGATATGGAGTGTTATGGAGAAATGCAAAGCGGATGTAGGAGTGTCAGAGGTATACACGGTTTTTGTCGTGAATGATAGTAGTCGCAATTTTCTTTGCCGTTATTCTAGTCCCTTTATATGTCTCTACTTATTACCTGCTGTACACCACACTTAACCTTAATTGGTTTTCTCCCTTCCTTACCCTTCGGCATCTACCTATGGTCTGGAGGAAGACTATCTAATAAGATCAATAGGTGTACCCTCTCCTAATCCTAGGAGCCCTCACAACCTAAGAGAAGGTAAAGGGAAAAGACAACCGAATAATCTTATTCAATCTCTCCAGAACCAGAATCCATCCTCGAATCTGAAACAAGTTCCTTCGAGTTCGTATGTAACTATATGATGGATTTATCCAATGGAAGTGGATGTTTGTAGTTATACGGGGTGTTCTGGAGAAATGCAAAAGTGATATAGAAGTGGCAATGATATATGCGACACCGTGACATTCCAAAAGCCAAACTATTTTAAAGAGGTTCGGTTAACTTGGTTCATGAGTTTTAGTTAAGGGTTGGTCCATGGTCACTGCCAAAGAGAGAGAGAGAAAAGAAACACTCAGTGTGCACTCTAACATAGATTAGAATGGTTAATCACTTTATCTAATCAGGATGGCTCCCACTGTTTCCTTGAATTCTCCTCCAAACCCAAAATGAAAATTAGTCGGAATCACCCGAGGAGTAATCCTACTCATCAGTGGGAATCGGGATCCAACTATCATCGCATGATAACTTGATGGAAGCCACTCAAGTCACCACACTTCACAAGGTATGCGAATGCCTGGCAAGTTTCCTGTATGTTTGAAACTCCCGATATGATTTTTACCCCAAGCGGTTTATGACCTTGACTTTGGCCAACAAATCATAACTCGCAAGTCATGTTCTACCCGTCATTGTCCTGATTTATTTAGACCCACCCGCACAGACCCTTGACTTTGGCCAACAAAGTGGTACGACTGTCCTAAACCAATGCATATCTATGCAACGGACAAGCAACACACAGCCACCGCACAAGATGCCGTGACTTTGGCCAACAAACACCGCACGAATACTATATGCTACTTATCCGAAATGACGGAGGGCTACGGATGGTTTTTTTTGGCGAAAAACCTTTAACATAATGAACTTGATATCGTTGAACGAATCCAAGTGATTTTACAAAAGTATAGTGGCGAAAACTTTTGCTAAAGAGGTTACTCCCGGTGAAGGGATCTCGGCTCTTTCCTCGTCGAGTGAGGTGCAGGATATTCTAAACTGAATACCAGGATGCAAAGCAAAAGGAAATGACTATAGTGAAGTTATTATGCTGACGCAAACTTTTTCTCAAGGGGTCACTCCCGATGAAGGGATCTCGGCTCTTCCCTCGTCGAATGAGGTGCAGGATAATCATAACCGAATACTACTGTGCAAAGCAAAAGAGAACGTCTGTAATGTCATTTTTTAAAAAACTTGGTTCCAACAACATCATATAGGTTTTTTTATCCTTGCATTGATAAGAATCAACGCAGTCCCACCAATTAACATATCACACCAGATAAAAGAACGAAAATAAAATGTACTTATATGTCATCAGCATTCGCCACTAGGTCCCGTCATCACTCGTTAGGTTACTTAACTAACGACAGAGCGGGGACTGGACTAACGCGGGTGTTAAACAAATACAACATCTAGTAGTATATATATAAATATATATAACAATCATCCCAGGCATGATATTGTTAGGTCCACGTTACCCACCCCGGTTCTTTCGGGGAGGCGGAATAGGTAAAAATCAAAATTTTCCTAACTAGGTAATATGGACCATGCAAGAAGGATCTTTGCTAAACAAGAACTAACAAATATACTACAAGTTTTAGCTACTATGTAGAATGGTTATACCTAGGTCTTGAACTCCTTCTCTTCTTTTGGTGGTTCACCTCCTTGCTTGCTCCTCGTAGGGGCTTGAACGGCTTCTCCTCGACGTCTCCTGTTTGCCGTAGATAGATCCAACCGAGGGCCTCGAACTTGAGCTCCTATCTCAACCTAGAGATAACTAAGGTGCTTGGTGTGACAAACCTAGAACCTTAGAGTGAGTAGAGAAGAGTTATGGTGGTTTTGTCTCAAAGGCTCATGATTTCCAACTCATGGAACACTTGAACCTTGAGAGAGGAAGAGGGAGAGCTTTTTTCATGAGAGAGAGAAGATGATAGAATGAGCTCTCATAATGCAACCATGCTCACAAAAGCAAAAATAATAATGATAATAAATAATAATTAAGAATTGTGATGGTTAGTTTCAATGACCATTATCGTTTCATGCAATTATTGCATTTTGTAAAGAACAACAAGTAAACAAAAGTCATAGCAATGAAATGATGATGGTCAACAAGTCCACAATGGTCAACCGGTTAACAAAGTCAACAAGTCAACAAAAGTCAAATTTTCAACTCAACCATGACACAATAATCCTTAATTAATATTATTAACCATATTCCTCATTCTCATTAGGGTTTGGAAAAAGTCAATGGTCAACAAGTCAACCAAAATCAAATAGTCAACAACCCTCCTCTTCCTCTGCCTCTGTCAACTGTGCATACACAGCCGCATCAGTGTTCCAAGGAACACGAATACACTGAGATAAAACCAATCCCAAAACAAGTACTAAGATATGGCTTAAACTAAAGCCCGCTAGTAACAACTGTCCGGACACCAAACGAGCACAAGTGCGCGGATGTGAACGAACCCCGTCGCAAAACCATGCAACCTCCACTCTGTTTTTCCCAAAGGCGAGTAACCCCCTGTATGGGACTCTAAAGGCTCGACACTGCGTTGGAAGTGGGTTTAACCACAGGCCGCAAGCGGTACTAGCTGTACGTAACGGTCCCCAGGTAGATGCCGACAAGAAGACTGATGAGGTGAACCCATCCTAACTCCTACTGAGCCTGAATGTGACAATCTCCGTACAGTCCGGTCTGTTCGTCTTAGAATATCGCATGGCTGGCCTAGGGAGGCGGTAAACGTCAGTCCCCTAATAGCGGTACAAGTCGTGTCGGAGTGTAGCCCAAAACACCCTGAGAATCTACTAGAAAACCTACCAGCAATTCTCGCTTGCCCTGGCCAGGGACAACTATGTGTAATAGCTCTCCTTGACATAGCGCGATATAAACTCCCAATACCGGGAGAGACGAATCCTGTCTAACCGTCACTACCTCCAAGTGCTTCGGGACTGCACCCAACTACTACCTGTTTGCACGACTCAGTAGAGCCGTGGTAGGGTAGTAATCTAAGAACAGTGTGAACACACTCGAGGCGAAGTGACAGTGCCAAGTCAGCAGACTAAGCTGTACTCATGTCACCTGGGAACCGTTAACTGACGATAAGTATAATACCAACCAACAATTCTCGACGAGTCCTGTCCAGTGTACTCGTAACCTAACGAGCAACTGCATACTATCTCCAGTACGACGTACTGATGGCTGTGGGACATACCATCTCCCCTGCTGGGAAGAGAAGCGTATGCACCAGTCTACTCTGGAGTATCGATGCCCTGTCTCGATAATCGTACGACTAGGGACCAAAAATAAGGATGTGCTTATAGAGTACCCAGCCCCCACTAGTGTGATCGCCATCACAACACCGGTAGTCAAGAAAAAATCCTAAGGGCTCTGCCAATATGTTTTTATCGATATGATAAAAGAAACATATACACATATTAAAATAGAAACAAACCAAGTAGAATACTACTATATCGAGCAAGACTGTCGTAAAACCGTGTATATATATATATATATATCCCAAGCCTCCAAAATGTATTATACAAACTAGTACTATACAATAATGGCCTTTTGGGCATACATATCTAACAATCTCCCACTTGCACTAAATACCAGTAATTGGTGTACCGCATACCCAACGTCTGCACTAAGGCCAGCTGCTGGCGTACCGCATACCCAATAGCTCAAAAAGTCGCTCGAACTATGTTTGAGGGAGGGCCTTTGTGAATGGATCCGCCGTGTTGTCTTTTGTGTCCACTCTCCGTACCTCGATCTCCTTGCGATCAATGATCTCCCTGATCAGGTGATACCGCCTTAAGATGTCTCTGGATTTCTGATGGGACCTTGGTTCCTTCGGTAAAGCTATAGCCCCATTATTATCGCAATACAAAGGTATTGGGTCAACAATTGACAGAACCACCTGAAGTTCACTAATGAACTTCTTCATCCAGACCGCCTCTTTTGCGGCATCGCTTGCAGCAATGTATTCAGCCTCCATCGTCGAGTCTGCGACGGTATCCTGTTTGGAACTCCTCCAATACAATGCCCCTCTGTTGAGGGTAAACACAAAACCCGAGACAGACTTGCTGTCATCTTTGTCACTCTGGAAGCTTGAATCGGTAAAGGACTCGACCCTGAGGTCTCCATTACCGTAAACCAGGAACATCTCCTTAGTCCTTCTCGCGTACTTGAGAATGTTCTTCACTGCCGTCCAGTGGTCCTCACCTGGGTTTGACTGATACCGGCTCACCACGCTCAGCGCGTAAGCTACATCTGGTCTTGTACATAGCATCGCATACATTATAGATCCTACCGCCGAAGCGTAGGGTATAGTGCTCATGCGAACCCTCTCCTCGTCAGTCTTAGGAGACATCTTCTTGGAGAGGGTGATTCCGTGCAATGCGGGTATGTTACCGCGCTTGGAATCTTCCATACTAAATCTCTTTAGTACGGTCTCTATGTACCTGGACTGCGAAAGTCCCAGTAGTCTCTTGCGTCTATCTCTGTAGATCTTGATCCCCAGAATGTACGAGGCATCACCCAGGTCCTTCATGGAGAACCGTTGTGACAAGAATAGCTTGACCGATTGTAGCATAGGAATGTCATTTCCTATCAAAATAATGTCGTCCACGTACAAGACTAGGAACACGACAGTTCGTCCTACAATTTTCTTATAGACACAAGGTTCATCTTCTTTCTTGATGAAATCAAATTCCTTGATTGCCTCATCAAAACAGATGTTCCAGCTCCGCGATGCATGCTTTAATCCATAAATGGATTTAAGCAACTTGCACACCTTCCGGCTACTCCTACTGTCCACGAAACCTTCTGCTTGATCCATGTAAACGCACTCTTCTAAACAGCCGTTTAGAAAAGCCGTTTTAATGTCCATCTACCAGATTTCATAGTCATAGGAGGCAGCAATGGTAAGTAGGATCCGAATGGATTTGAGCATAGCCACTGGATAAAAAGTTTCGTCATAGTACAAACCAGGTCTTTGACGAAAACCTTTTGCAATGAGTCTAGCCTTATAGGTTTCCACCTGCCTATCTACACCAAGTTTCCTTTTGTAGATCCATTTGCATCCAACGGGTTTTACCCCAGGTGGAGCAATTTCAAAGGTCCACACTTTATTGGTGTACATGGACTCCATTCGGATTGCATTGCTTCCAGCCACTTATCAGAGTCCCTACTGATAATGGCCTGCCTGAAACTGGTAGGGTCATATTCTTCCAAGATGCAATCCTCTCGATCCCCGTCTATGAGAAAACCGTAGTATCTCTCGGGCGGACGAGAAATCCTACCAGATCTATGGAGTGGCTGAGGATCGTCTGGGGTTATTGAATCCTGAGGTTCTGTCAAATTTTCAGTTTCATTTTGTGTCGCTGAATTTCTTCCAGTTCTACCGAACTCCCACTTGTTTCTTTTACAAGAAATTTCCACTCTAAAAAGGTGGCAAGGCGAGATACAAACACCTTCTGTTCCTCGGTGTGATAGAACAGATATCCTATAGAGTTTTTAGGATATCCCACAAATTTACATAGAACTGAACGTGCCTGCAGTTTGTCCGGATTTTGTACTTTTACATAGGCCGGACAACCCCATATCTTAATACGTTTAAGATACGGCCTTTTACAATTCCATATCTCAAATGGTGTCTTAGGCACAGATTTAGACAGAACATCATTCAATAGATATGCTGCTGTTAAAAGCGCATGTCCCTAAAATGAAAGAGGTAACTCGGCACTACTCATCATGGAGCGAACCATATCCAATAGGGTACGATTCCTCCGTTCCGATACACCGTTATGCTGTGGTGTAGAAGGAGGAGTAAGCTGAGAGAGAATACCATTCTCTTTTAAGTAATCTAGGAATTTCGTGCTTAAGTACTCCCCTCCCCTATCCGATCGGAGGATCTTGATACTTTGGCTAGTCTGGTTCTCTACTTCGTTTCTGAATTCCTTGAATTTCTCAAAAGCTTCAGATTTATGTTTCATAAGATACACATATCTGAATCTAGAGAGATCGTCAGTGAATGTGATGAAGTACAAGAACCCACCCCTTGCATGTATAGACATCGGACCACATACATCACTGTGTATGAGTCCCAAGAGCTCTGATGCCCTTTCTCCATGTCCAGTGAACGGAGATTTGGTCATCTTTCCTTTGAGACAAGACTGACAAGTTTCATAAGATGAAAACTCAAACATATCCAAGAGTCCATCTTTATGCAACTTACTTAGTCTTTTCTCTCCGATATGACCAAGTCTACAATGCCACAAGTAGGATTCGTTCGTATTTGAACTCTTCCTCTTGCGTGTGTTTTGTACATTGAGAACTGTATTCTGATTTAGAACGTAGATACCATTACACAGTGTACCTTATGCAACCAGTACCATATGAAGGTAGATGTTCATGATATTTCTATCAAGAACAAAGTTATATCCATCTTTATCGAGTAAAGAAACTGATATGATATTGCAAACCATGGAAGGTACAAAGTAGCAATCGTTCAAAATCATAGTATTGCCATTTGGCAACACTAGGTGATATTCACCGATGGCTGCACCTTTAACTTGTGCTCCGTTCGCTACTCTGAGCGACATATCACCAGGTACAACTCTCCTACTTTTTCTCAGTCCCTGCAATAGATTACAGATATGAGATCCTGATCCGGTATCAAGTACCCAGGAGGTAGGGCTGATCGTAAAGCAGTTCTCAATTACAAGAACACCTGAAGTAGATGCAAAACTATGCATCTTCTTCAACTGGGTATCCTTGGAATCCATAAAATCCTCTTTCCCTTGCTCATACTTATGACTGTTGTCGTAAGTTAGAGCCGAACCAACGTTCCCCACCCCCGAATAAGAATTCGGATCGGTCAAGCGATACATTTTATTATCTTGATTAGGGCGTGAAATGGTTGCTACCTGGAGAGAGAGAAAAGAAACACTCAGCATGCGCTCTTGCAAGATTTAGATTGGTTTATTGATTTATCTAACCAGGATGGCTCCCACTGTTTCCTCAAATTTTTCTTCAAACCCTAAAAGAAGAACTAGTCAGGATTAATCGCACGTCACAATATTTGCTTAACCTTTCAGCCAGGCTGGTGTTGGTACTTCAAGGGAGGTTTTCCAACGCTTTCGCGAAGTTCCTTAATTAAATAACCTCTTTTCCCTGGAGGCGTAGCCCCGCTAACACCGTTCTAGACACCTACTTGGTTTATAGCATTGATTGTTAAGTGAAATAATCTCCCGAGAGTAATCCAACTCATCAGTGGGATCGGGATCCAATTATCATTGTGAGATGACCTAGATGGAATCCATTCTAGTTACCACACTCCAGAAGGTATGCTAAATCTGCAAGTTTCAGTTTCTTTAGAAACTCCCGATGTGGATTTTTGCCCCTAGGACCCAAGTGACCTTGACAAAGTCAACAAATCAAAGAGTCCTACTCAAGTTCAACCCGTCATTATCTTGATTGCATTAAACCCACCCGCATAACCCATGACACAGTCAATAAGGTTACACGACTGTCCTAACCAATCACATTGTATCCAGCAGATAAGCAATAGTTAGCTACCGTTCACTGCGCCTTGACACATCAACAAACGCAGCACAAATACTAAGTATAACTTATAAGAAATGACGGAGGGCTATGACTGGGTTTTTAGGGAAAACCCGTTAACGTAATGAACTTGATATCGTTGAAGGAACCTGATAACCTTTTTGAAAATATAGTGGCAAAAACTTTTGCTAAAGAGGTCACTCCCTGTGAAGGGATCTCGGCTCTTTCATCGTCGAATGAGGTGCAGGATATTCCAAACTGAATACCTCGATGCAAAGCAAGAATAATCGACTATAGTGAAGTTATTACCCTGACGCAAACTTTTTGTCCAAGGGGTCACTCTCGATGAAGGGATCTCGGCCCTTGCCTCATCGAATGAGGTGCTGGGCATTCATAACCGAATACCTCTATGCAAAACAAAAGAGAATGTCCTTGCAATAACAGCTTTTTGAAAATTGTTCCAACAACGTCTTTTTGGTTTATTTTCTTTGCATTAATATAATGTGTCCCATCAGTTAATCCTACCATTGCAGAAAACAACGAAAATATGACGTACGCTTATGCCATCCGCATTCGCCACGGGGGCCCCGTCATTACCCGTTAGGTTACTAAACTAACGACAGAGCGGGGGCTGGACTAGCGCGGATGCAAAACATAAGCAACACCTACTAGATATCATATATAGATATATACATTCGTCAGATGCAATGATAGCCATTCCAGATCACAAATGAACACATTGGATATTATAGGAATCCGTGTTTCGTTCGAGCCTGCAACGAAAGACGGATTACACGGTCGCGATGAATAACCAAACCCCACCCTAGACCCCTACGGGTGCGGCAAACTACCAGCCAAATACCCGAAGTGAAGCAGCCTCCCTCAACAACGTGAGTAGGCCACTCAGCACTTCAACGTACCCGGTAGTTTGTGCACCCCACCTTGGGTCTATCCTAGGAGCAAAAACAGTAAAAGAAATAATATACAATGGCGGCTACAACCTCATCCCGGATGTGCGGCCATAAAAATAATATTACATCAATTTACATTTTACATCGAATGAAAGATAAAGAAAACTCTCATATCACAAAACCCCGGCTATTCATCCGCGACAATCCAACAAGTTCATATACACAATCCAACAACATTACAGATCACAGATATGCACAACTCCCACTAATCGACGTATAGCGATTAGCCGACGTTCAGTGTATATATCACATTACAGATATAACCATTTAGCCAAAGTTTGTAGAACTCCGATCAAAATACAAATTTGTAACTACCCCCCAAAAAATAACATTTTTCTCTGGATAATCTGGGCAGAAACAAAATATCTCAAAAATCCCAAAATAGCAAACAGAGGAATCTGCAACAAATTGGAGCCCCGGCCGAGTCAACTCGGCCGCGGATCCGCGGCGGAATGCATGGTTCCGCCGCGCTTCCACGGCGAGTTGGCCGAGTCGTGGGCTCAAATTTCTTGACAATTCCCAGAAAACCCTGATTGTATTTTTCATGTCATACAAAATATTTTTAGACCTGTTTTGAAAATCGACAAAAAATACAATTTTTCGATTTGTTTTCGGGATTTTTTCCGGTTCGAAGTTCTAAACACTTTTCTAACAGTTAGTTGTTGCTTAGATAGGCTCTGATACCACTGTTAGGTCCACGTTACCCACCCCGGTTCTTTCGGGGTGGCGGAATAGGTAAAAATCAAAATTTTCCTAACTAGGTAACATGGACCATGCAAGAAGGATCCTTGCTAAACAAGAACTAATAAATATACTACAAGTTTTAGCTACTATGTAGAATGGTTATACCTTGGTCTTGAACTCCTTCTCTTCTTTTGGTGGTTCACCTCCTTGCTTGCTCCTCGTAGTGGCTTGAACGGCTTCTCCTCGTCGTCTCCTCTTTGCCGTAGATGGATCCACTCGAGGGCCTCGAACTTGAGCTCCTATCTCAACCTAAAGATAACTAAGGTGCTTGGTGTGCTAAACCTAGAACCTTAGAGTGAGTAGAGAAGAGTTATGGTGGTTTTGTCTCAAAGGCTCATGATTTCCAACTCATGGAACACTTGAACCTTGAGAGAGGAAGAGGGAGAGATTTTTTCATGAGAGAGAAAGAAGATGATAGATTGAGCTCTCATAATGCAACCATGCTCACAAAAGCAAAAATAATAATGATAATAAATATTAATTAAGAATTATGATGGTTAGTTTCAATGACCATTATCATTTCATGCAATTATTGCATTTTGTAAAGAACAACAAGTAAACAAAAGTCATAGCAATGAAATGAAGATGGTCAACAAGTCCACAATGGTCAACCGGTCAACAAAGTCAACAAAAGTCAAATGTTCAACTCAACCATGACACAATAATCCTTAATTAATATTATTAACCATATTCCACATTCTCATTAGGGTTTGGAAAAAGTCAACGGTCAACAAGTCAACCAAAATCAAATGGTCAACAACCCTAATAAGAATCCTCTTCCTCTGCCTCTGTCAACTGTGCATACACACCCGCATCCGTGTTCCAAGGAACAAGAATACACTGAGACAAAACCAATCCCAAAACAAGTACTAGGATCTGGCTTAAACCAAAGCCAGCTAGTAACAACTGTCCGGACACCAAACGTGCCCAAGTGCGCGGATGTGAACGAACCACGTCGCAAAACCATGCAACCTCCACTCTGTTTTGCCCAAAAGCGAGTAACCCTCTGTGGGGGACTCTAAAGGCTCGACACTACGCTGGCAGTGGGTTTAACCACAGGCCGCAAGCGGTACTAACTATACGTAACGGTCCCCAGGTAGATGCCGACAAGAAAACTGATGAGGTGAACCCATCCTAACACCTACTGAGCCTGAATGTGACAATCTCCGTACAGTCCGGTCTGTTCGTCTGAGAATATCGCATGGCGGGCCTAGGGGGCGGTAAACGCCAGTCCCCTAATAGTGGTACAAGTCGTGTCAGAGTGTAGCCCAAAACACCCTGAGAATCTACTGGAAAACCTACCAGCAATTCTCGCTTGCCCGGGCCAGGGACGACTATGTGTAATGGCTCTCCTTGACATAGCGCGATATCAACTCCCAATACCGGGAGAGACGAATCCTGTCTAACCGTCACTACCTCCAAGTGCTTCGGGACTGCACCCAACTACTACCTGTTTGCACGACTCAGTAGAGCCGTGGTAGGGTAGTATTCTAAGAACAGTGGGAACACACTCGAGGCGAAGTGACAGTGTCAAGTCAGCGGACTAAGCTGTACTCATGTCACCTGGGAACTGTTAACTGACGATAGGTATAATACCAACCAACAGTTCCCGACGAGTCCTGTCCAGTGTACTCGTAACCTAACGAGCACCTGCATACTATCTCCAGTACGACGTACTGATGGCTGTGGGACAGACCATCTCCCCTGCTGGGAAGAGAAGCGTATGCACCAGTCTACTCTGGAGTATCGATGCCCTGTCTCGATAATCGTACGACTAGGGACCAAAAATAAGGATGTGCTTATAGACTACCCAGCCCCCACTAGTGTGATCGCCATCACAACGCCGGTAGTCAAGCAAAAATCCTAAGGGCTCTACCAATATGTTTTTAGCGATATGTTAAAAGAAACATATACACATATTAAGATAGAAACAAACCAAGTAGCATACTACTATATAGAGCAAGACTGTCATAAAACCGTATATATATATATATATATATATATATATATATATATATATCCCAAGCCTCCAAAATGTATTATACAAACTAGTAATATACAATAATGGCCTCTAGGGCATACACATCTAACAGATATAAAGCAACATCACAGAAGCAACACAGAATGGTGGATAATCCTGGAGCCCCGGGTTTCACTTGAGCCGCAAATGATACCCGACGTTCCCTGTCGTGTGGATAACCTGTGCAATGAAACCTAAACCCCTACGAGCGCGGAAAGTTACCCGCCAAAACCAAAAGTGAGGTAACCCCCTTCAACAACATGAATGGGCCACCCAGCACTTCACGGAATCCGGCAACTTGGGCACCCCTCCGTGGGTCAACCTATACCCCCTACGAGTGTGGCGAATAGCCCGCCAATTCTAGAGTAAGGTGTTCGATATGTATGCCGTAGAGGCCATTATTGTATATGTATACATATGGATGCTTGGACATATATATGTACAGGACAGTCTTGCTCGATATGATAGTATGCTATTTGGTTTGACTTTATCTTAACATGTGTATGTTTTACTTGATATTACATATCTTTTAGACATGTTGATAAAGCCCGTAGGATCGTTGCAAGACTACCTGCGTTGTGATGGCGATCATACTTGTGGGAGCTGGGTAGTCGGTACGCACATCCTTAAATGGTCCCAAGTCATGGGAGTATCGAGACTGGGCATCGATATTCCGGAGTATACTAGTGTATACGTTTCTAGACCCCGACGAGGGGCGATGGTTTGGTCCCGCAACCATTAGTCTTTAGACCTAAGATCGTATACAGGTGTTCACTGGGGGTGAGTACACCGGACGGACTCGCCGAGAACTTCCAGATGGTACTATACCTATCGTCAGGTGTAAGTTCTCAGGTGACATTAGTACAAGTTAGTCTTTAGACCTGAGATCGGCATTTGTCATGTGTGAGTTCGTACTGTGCTTTGATCACTACCCTACCACGGCTCTGCTGAGTCGTGCAAACAGGTTTTGGTTGGGTACAGTCCCGAACCATATAGAGACAGTGAGCGATTGTCGAGGATTCGTCTCTCCCAGTATAGGGAGTCGATATCGCACTATGATTCGATTGGTCAGGACCATATGACCTTGGCCAAGGCAGTTGTGATTTACTGATAGGCTGATCAGTAGTTTCCCGGATTGGTCCTGAGCCACATCAGCATGACTTATCAGGTTATTAGGGTCTGACGTTCACCACCCTCTAGACCCGGTATTCGATACTCTTTGACGAAAAGACCAGACTGTACATATATTGTCACGGATAGGCTCAGTAGGGATCCGAATGAGTTTGCTCGTCGGCCTTCCTTTTCTACAGCTACCCGGGTAGCAGTTACGTACAGCCAGTGCCGCTGACGTGCTTGTGGTTATGGATTTATCCAGTAACTCACTGCCGGCGTACTGTCGAGTCTTTAGAGTCCCATACAGAGGGTTTCCCTGGTTCAGCCAAAATGATGTAGTAGCCGTATTGGATACATGCAGGGTCTCTGTAAGTCGACGTTAGACACCCCACGAGTTGCGGGGAGGCGGAATAGGTAAAACAATCATTTTGTTTAAAACAAACATCGACTAACTTACGGATCTTTCCCAAACCCTAACTAACAAAACCATAAAAGTCATTAGCTACTATGAAAGATGATTATACCTAATGAATCAAGTCCTTCTTGTTCTCTTTGATCACCTCCTCGTCGGCCTCCTCGATGTGATAGAAGATCCACCCGAGAGCTACTACTCCAAGCTTGACCTCTAACTTGAGGTAACTAGGTTGCTCAAAGTGCTAATCAAAGCAACCTAGGGAATATAGAGTGGGATTAGGGATCAATTAGTCTTGCTAACCCTTGATCTCAACACATGAGAGGTTAGGGTTAGTGCTTGAAGAGAGAGAGCTTGAGGAGAGAGAAGATGAGAGTGAGAATCCTTTTGGAATAATGAAATCATTGTAAATATATGAAGCATATCATATTATTAACTGAATAACAAATAATAATATATCATCATGCTTCATTAACTCATATAGTGATTCATATCATGAGTCATTTAGATAATAAATGCATCATTAACTCCATGGATGAATCACACCATGACTCATTAAACCAATTAATGCAAATGCCACCTTAGCCTCCATGTCATCAAACTTTTAGAAGCTTCTCGAAAAATTACGAGAACGCCCCTCCTATCCGTGAAAACACGGAAATACTTTAGACTGTATAAATCCAATAATCCGATACTAGAATCTGGCTTAAACCAAAGCCTGCTAGTAAAAACTGTCCGAACATCGTACGCGCGTAAAAATACGTATGCGTCCGAACCCTGTCGTAAAACCATACGACCTTTATATCGTTTCACCCGAAGCAAGGAAACTCTCTGTGTGGGACTCTAAAGACTCGACTACTACGCTGGCAGTGGGTTTAACCACAGACCGCAAGCGGCACTAGCTGTACGTAACGGTCCCCAGGTAGATGTCGATAAGAAGGCTGATGAGAAAATCCATCTGAACTCCTACTGAGCCTGATGTGACAATCTCCGTACAGTCCGGTCTGTTCGTCTAGGACTATCGCATATCGGGCCTAGGGGGACAGCAAGCGTCAGTCCCCTAAAAGCGGTATAAGTCGTGTTGGAGCGAAGCCTATTACACCTTGAGAAACTACTGGAAAACCTACCAGTAAATCTCTCTTTCCCTGGCCAGGGACTTTGCATAATGGCTCTCCAGACACAGCGCGATATCAACTCCCAATACCGGGAGAGACGAATCCTGTCTAACCGCCACTGCCTCCAAGTGCTTCGGGACTGCACCCAACTGCTACCTGTTTGCACGACTCCTTGAGCCGTGGTAGGGTAGAAATCTAAGAACAGTGGGAACACACTCGAGGCGAAGCAACAGTGTCAAGTCTGCGAACTATGCTGTACTCATGTCACCTGGGAACTGTTAACTAACGACGGGTATAATACCAACCAACAGTTCCCTGCGAGTCCTGTCCGGTGTACCCGTAACCCAACGGGCACCTGTATACTATTTCCAGTACGACGTACTGATGGCTGTGGGATAGACCATCTCCCCAACTGGGATGAGAAGCGTACACACTAGTCTACTCCAGAGTATCGATGCCCTGTCTCAATAATCCTACGACTAGGGACCTGAAAAATAGGATGTGCTTGTAGACTACCCAGCCCCCACTAGTGTGACTACCATCACAACGCTGGTAGTCAAGCAAGATCCTAAGAGCTCTATTAATACGTACATACATATTAAGATAGATATAAACCAAGTAGCATACTACCATGTTTAGCAAGACTGTTAATATAACTGTGAATATCCCAAGCTTCCATTAAGTAATATACAAACTAGTATGATACAATAATGGCCCCTAGGGCATATACACTAACAATCTCCCACTTGCACTAGGGCCATGTACTGGCGTATCGAAGACCTATCATCTCTGATAGTTTCTCGAACTGCGTCTGAGGTAAGGCCTTAGTGAATGGATCAGCAGTGTTCTCCTCTGTAGCAACTCTCCGGACCTCGATCTCCCGGCGATCTATGATTTCCCTGATCAGGTGATACCGCCTTAAGATGTGTCTAGACTTCTGATGAGACCTGGGTTCCTTTGCTAAAGCTATAGCTCCGTTGTTGTCGCAATACAGCGGTATTAGATCAACAATGGTAGGAACCACCTGAAGTTCTGTGAGGAACTTCTTCATCCAGACCGCTTCTTTTGGGGCATTGTAAGAAACAATATACTCCGCTTCTATCGTCTAGTCGGCAATGGTGTCCTTCTTGGAACTCTTCCAGCACACCGCCCCTCCATTAAGGATAAAAACATAACCTGACATGGACTTGGAGTCATCCTTGTCACTCTGGAAGCTGGAATCAGCAAATGCCTCGATCTTGAGGTCTTTTCCGCCGTAAACCAAGAACATCTCCTTAGTCCTTCTCAGGTACTTGAGAATGTTCTTTAATGCTATCCAGTGCTTCTCCCCTGGGTCTTACTAATAACTGCTTACCATGCTCAGTGCGTAAGCTACATCTGGTCTAGTGCACAACATCACATACATTATAGAGCCTACCGCAGAAGCGTAGGGTATAATAGACATGCGATCCCTTTCCATATCAGTCTTGGGAGACATCCCTTTGGATAGGGTGATTCCGTGACAAGCTGGTAAACTACCGCGCTTAGAATCTTCCATACTGAATTTTTTCAGTATTGTATTGATGTACCTGGACTGCGAAAGTCCCAACATCCTCTTGGATCTATCACGATAGATCCGGATCCCCAGAATGTAAGAGGCATCACCTAGGTCTTTCATGGAGAACCTGTGTGATAAGAATCCTTTGACAGATTGTAGCATAGGAATGTCATTTCCTATCAGTAGAATTTCATCCACGTACAAGACGAGGAATACGACAGTTCGTGCTACAATTTCACTGTATATGCATGGTTCATCTGGATTTTTGATAAAGTCATATTCTTTGACCGTTTCATAAAAACAGATGTTCCAACTCCGCGATGCCTACTTTAGTCCATAAATGGACTTAAGCAACTTGCACATTTTCCCGCTGCTCCCACTCTGATTGAAGCCTTCTGGCTGATCCATATAGACGCACTCTTCCAAATTACCATTTAGAAAAGCCGTCTTTACGTCCATTTGCCAGATCTCATAATCATGGAAGGCGGAAATAGCAAGAAGGACCCGAATGGATTTGAGCATAGCCGCTGGAGAAAAAGTTTCGTCGTAGTCCAAATCAGGTCTTTGACGAAAACCCTTTGCAACAAGTCTAGCTTTATAGGTTTCCACCTGTCCATCTACACCAATCTTTTTCTTGAAGATCCATTTGCATCCTATGGGTTTTACCCCATCTGGAGCAAAGTCCAAAGTCCATACTTTGTTGGTGTACATGGATTCCATCTTGGTCCGCATTGCATCTAGCCATCGTACCGAGTCGCCGCTCTGGATGGCCTGCAGGAAGCTAGTAGGTTCATCATTATCAATGATGCAATCCTCTCTATCTCCATCTATGAGAAAACCGTAGTATCTCTCAGGCGGATGAGACGGCCTACTACTTCTGCGGAGGGATGCAGGAATGTCCTGTTCTTCTTGAACTACTGGTTCTACCAAATTTTCAGTAGTAGTTTGTGGTTCTGGAATTTCTTCCAGTTCTATTACGCTCCCACTTGTTTCCTTTTCTAAAATCTGCTGTTCTAGAAAATGGGCATGACGAGAAACAAAAACCTTTTGTTCCTCTGCGTAATAGAAGAAATACCTCTTGGAGTTCTTTGGATATCCCATAAACTTACACTGCACTGATCGTGCCTCGAGTTTGTTCGCATGCTGCTTTTTAACAAAAGCTGGACATCCCCATATCTTCATATGCTGAAGATAGGGTTTCTTCCCACTCCACATCTGATATGGCGTGGTAGGCATAGTTTTGGTAGGAGCCCTGTTCAAAAGATATGCCGCTGATTCTAGCGCATAACCCCAGAAAGATCGCGGTAACTCAGCATTACTCATCATGGAACGTACCATATCCAATAGGGTTCGATTCCGTCTCTCCGATACACCGTTATGCTGTGGAGTGTATGGAGGAGTAAGCTGAGAGAGAATTCCTTTCTCTTTTAGGTAACCTAGGAACTCGGCACTTAAGTATTCACCACCTCGATCAGATCTCAGTGTCTTGATACTTTTGCCGGTTTGGTTTTCTACTTCATTCTTATACTCTTGGAATTTCTCAAAAGCCTCGGATTTATGTTTCATCAAGAAAATGAATCCGTACCTAGAGCAATCATCCGTAAAAGTAATGAAATATGAAAAACCACCTCTTGCATGTGTAGACATTGGACCACATACATCGTTGTGTATGAGTCCTAAGAGCTCGCTCGCTCTTACTCCATGTCCAGTGAATGGAGTCTTTGTCATCTTTCCTTTGAGACATGATTGACAAGTGGTATAAGATTGATATTCGACCGAATCCAAATATCCTTCTTTATGTAACTTAGTTAACCTTGTCTCATTGATGTGACCTAGTCTACAATGCCATAAGAAAGCCTTATTTAAATCTGCAGACTTTCTTTTTAGTGTGTACTGGACATTGAAAATCTGTAATTGGTTTAAGACATATATACCGTTATCTAGTGTACCGGACCCAATCAAACCATGATTAAGGTAGATGTTAACAACATCGTTTACAAACGTGAAATCATAACCTTCTTTTGATAACAACGAAACCGATATGATATTACACGTTAAAATGGGTACACAAAAACAGTTATGCAAAACCAAAATATGTCCACTCGTCAATCCAATGTGATAATCCCCTACGGACACAGCACCCACGCTAGCTCCGTTAGCAACCTGGAGGGTCATAATACCAACCATCAGCACTCTACGGTTTCTCAGTGCCTGCAATGAATTGCATATATGAGATCCTGATCCTGTATCCAATACCCAGGAAGTAGAGTTGATTGACAGACATTTTACAATTCCAAACACACCTGAAGTCGAAGCCACAACTTGCTTCGGTTCCTGGTTCTTGGCATTCCAAGCTTTGCAATCCTTTTTCCAGTGCCTTTCCTACGACAGTGGAAGCACTCGTCCTTTTCCACTACTGGCACCACAATCTTTTTCTTTCCCTTGACTCCCACCTTACTAACACCTCCTCTAGTTTTGGTATCGTCCTTCATCTTCATTCCTTTGGCCCTAGCCTTGGACCTGAAAGAAGAAGCACGGCGAACAAACATAGCGGGTGTTTCCCTTGCCATCTGCAAGGTGCCATCTGCACTCCTCAACATGTTAAGGTGTTCTGGAAGTTCAACTTCTTTTCTTTGAATGTTGAAATATAGAATAAACTGGGCATAGGTGGAAGGAAGGGACTGGAGAATCAAGTTTGTATAGAGCTCGTTCACCAAAGTCGTCCCGAGGTCTGCGAGCTCTTCTATATAGCCAATCATCTTTAGGACATGTTCTCCTACAGACGATCCGACGGCCAACCTCGACTGAAACAAGTTCTTCGAGGTCTCGTATATTGCCATACGAGATTGCTCCCCATATAGATCCTTTGTATGGAGAAATATGGATTCAAGATCCATATCATCGTGCCTCCTTTGATGTTCATTATTCATAGAGGCAAGCACGATGCACTTGGCCTTCGCGCAATCTAACTCCCAGGTCTTGTGGATTTCTTTATCCGCAATACTGGATTTTGGACCAGGGACAGCAGGTGCCTTAGTGGTAAGGACATACCCAAATTTGTCATAAGTCAAATCCATTTTGACATTCCGCAGCCAATCTTTATAGCTTGGCCCTGTCAGTATATTTTTCTCTAATAGTAACTTAAGGCCTGTCATGTTTTTGGTCGCTGCAATGAGAGAAAGGGAACACTTTAGCATGATGCTCTTGCAAGTTTAGAGTGGTTTTTAGTTTATCTAAACTGGATGGCTCCCACTGTTTCTCGAATCCCTCCTCAAACCAAAAAGGAAGAACTAGCTAGGACTATTCCCACCGTACAATACTTGCTTAACCGTTCAGCCAGGCCGGTGTCGGTACTTCGAGGGAGGTTTTCCAATGCTTTCGCGAAGTTTCTTAATTAAATAACCTCTTTTCTCTGGGGGCGTAGCCCCGCTGACACCTTTCTCGGCACCTACTTGGTTTATAGTATTGATCGTTAAGTGACGAATCTCCTGATAAGTAGCGGATACTCACAGTAGGATCGGGATCCAAATATCATCGTGTAATAATGCTGAAGGAATCCTACCAACATTCATCAAACTCCAAATGGTATTCATCTCTTTGTAAATTTCAGTTTCTTTAGAAATTCCCGATATAAATTTTTGCCCCATGCTCTTATGACCTTGGCTTTGGTCAAAATGTCATAAGTCACATGTCAAGTTCTACCGATCATTATCTTGTTTATTTGAACCCATCGTACGTACCCCTGACTTTGGTCAAATGATAATACGACCGTCCCAAACTAACTCATCTATCTATGCAACAAATGAATACCTAGCAGCTACCAAACACTATGCCTTGGTTTTGGTCAAACTACATAACTTGAATACTACTGAATACCCAAATGAAATGACGGAGGGCTACGAAAGGTTTTGGCGAAACTGTGAACGTAGTGAACTTGATATGAACGAAGGAACCTGATAGCTTTTAAAAAGGAGTGGTTAAAGCTCCGCAATTAAAAAATATCTTCTGTTTTAAAAATAACCGAGTGGTTTTTAAACTGTTCCAACGATTCAACTTTGGTTTATTTTCTTTGCATTAATATAATGCGTCCCATTATTAACCTATCATTGCAGAAAACAACGAAAATACAGCGTCCTCTTATGCTATCCGCATTCGCCACTGGGCCACGTCATTTACCCGTTTGGTTACTTAACTAACGACAGAGCGGGGGCTGGGCTAGCGCGGGTGTAAAACATAAGTGACGTCTAAATAGCTATTATATATATAGATATTGTACATTCGTCTGACGCAATAATAGGCATTCCATATCACAGATGAACATATTGGATTTTCTACGAATCCGCATTCCTTTTGAGCCTGCAAAGAAAGACGGATTACACAGTCATGATGAATAGCCAAAACCCCACCCTAGACCCCTACGGGTACGGCAAACTACCCGCCAAGTACCCGAAGTGAAGCGGTCTCCCTCAACAACGTGAGTAGGCCACTAAACACTTCAACTTACCCGGTAGTTTGTGCACCCCACCTTGGGTCTATCCTAGGAGCAAAAATCAGTAAATGAAATAATACAACGGTGGCTACAACCGCAACCTGGAAGTGCCCCGCAAAAGAATATTACAACAAATTACAAATTACATTTGAATGAAAGAAACGCTCGTCTCACATCCCCGGCTATCCATTCACGACAATCCAACAAGTCCACAAACACAAACAGTAAAAACATTACAGAAATGTGCAACCCTGCCTACCGACATACTAGCAGTTAGGGGAGGTTTATGAACACATTATACAAATCACAGATATAATCTAATTAGCCAAACATCATAGAATTTCGATCGAGCAAACGCAAATGATTCTACTCCAAAAACTTCTCTGTGCACCTAAGACTTGAGCAGAAACAAAATATCCCAGAAATACAAAAATTAACATAGAAGAGTTACTGGGGACTTTTGGGGTGACTCGGCTTCAACTTGGCCGCGGATCCGCGGCAGATCGCTTGGATCGGCCGCGGTTCCGTGGCTGTTTGGCCGAGTCAGGAACCCAAATTTCTCTAGTATTCTTATAATTTCCTGCTTGTAATTTTAAGGGTCCTTGAAAAATTTTTAGACCCCGTTTTAAAATCGACAGAAACTGTGTGAAAATTATGATTTTTCCGGTTCGTTTCGCGATCGAATTTCTAACGACTTTGCTAACAAGTTAGTTATGGTTTAGCGAGGCTCTGATACCACTATAAGTCGATGTTAGACACCCCACGAGTTTAGGGGAGGCGGGATAGGTAAAACAATCATTTTGTTTAAAACAAACATCGACTAACTTACGGATCTTTGCCAAACCCTAACTAACAAAACCATAGAAGTCATTAGCACTATGAAAGATGATTATACCTAATGAATCAAGTCCTTCTTGTTCTTTTTGATCACCTCCTCGTCAGCCTCCTCGATGTGATAGAAGATCCACCTGAGAGCTACTACTCCAAGCTTGACCTCTAAATTGAGGTAACTAGGTTACTCAAAGTGCTAATCAAAGCAACCTAGGAAATATAGAGTGGGATTAGGGATCAATTAGTCTTGCTAACCCTTGATCTCAACACATGAGAGGTTAGGGTTAGTGCTTGAAGAGAGAGAGCTTGAGGAGAGAGAAGGTGAGAGTGAGAATCCTTTTGGAATAATGAAATCATTGTGAATATATGAAGCATATCATATTATTAAATGAATAACAAATAATAATATATCATCATGCTTCATTAACACACATAGTGATTCATCTCATGAGTCATTTAGATAATAAATGCATCATTAACTCCATGGATGAATCACACCGTGACTCATTAAACCAATTAATGCAAATGCCACCTTAGCCTCCATGTCATCAAACTTCTAAAAGCTTCTCGAAAAATTACGAGAACGCCCCTCCTATCCGTGAAAACACGGAAATACTTTAGACTGTATAAATCCAATAATCTGATGCTAGAATCTGGTTTAAACCAAAGCCTGCTAGTAAAAACTGTCCGAATTTCGTACGTGCGTAAAAACATGTATGCGTCTGAACCCTGTCGTAAAACCATACGACCTCTATATCGTTTCGCCTGAAGTAGGGAAACTCTCTGTGTGGGACTCTAAAGACTCGACTACTACACTGGCAGTAGGTTTAACCACAGACCGCAAGCGGCACTAGCTGTACGTAACGGTCCCCAGGTAGATGTCGATAAGAAGGCCGATGAGGAAACCCGTCCGAACTCCTACTGAGCCTGATGTGACAATCTCCGTACAGTCCGATCTGTTCGTCTAGGACTATCGCATATCGGGCCTGGGGGGTGGCAAGCGTCAATCCCCTAAAAGTGGTATAAGTCGTGTCGGAGCGAAGCCCATTACACCTTGAGAAACTACTGGAAAACCTACCAGTAAATCTCGCTTGCCCTGGCCAGGGACTTTGCGTAATGGCTCTCCAGACACAGCGCGATATCAACTCCCAATACCGGGAGAGACGAATCCTGTCTAACCGCCACTGCCTCCAAGTGCTTCGTGACTGCACCCAACTGCTACCTGTTTGCACGACTCCTTGAGCCGTGGTAGGGTAGTAATCTAAGAACAGTAAGAACACACTCGAGGCGAAGCAGCAGTGTCAAGTCTGTGGACTATGCTATACTCATGTCACCTGGGAACTGTTAATTGACGATGGGTATAATACCAACCAATAGTTCCCTGCGAGTCCTGTCCGGTGTACCCGTAACCCAACGAGCACCTGTATACTATCTCCAGTACGACGTACTGATGGCTGTGGGACAGACCATCTCCCCAACTGGGATGAGAAGCGTACACACTAGTCTACTCCGGAGTATCGATGCCATGTCTCGATAATCCTACAACTAGGGACCTGAAAAAGAGGATGTGCTTGTAAACTACCCATCCCCCACTAGTGTGACTGCCATCACAACGCTGGTAGTCAAGCAAGATCCTAAGGGCTCTATCAATACGTACATACATATTAAGATAGATATAAACCAAGTAGCATACTACCATGTTTAGAAAGACTGTTAATATAACTGTGAATATCCCAAGCTTCCATTAAGTAATATACAAACTAGTATGATATAATAATGGCCCCTAGGGCATATACACTAACAGTCTCGATCGATTGATGTACTTTGTACTCGGACTTTCGTTCGGACAGTTGGTAATACTAGCCGGCTCGCGTATGAGCCGGATTATTAAATCAGGTATTGATTTAATAGTTTACATATATGTATTTCGATATGTATATTCTAGTATTAGGTTCTTCGTGTTATTCTATCTCTTTGGGCGTTCGGATTTTTATCCGAATGCAGGTATGTATATACAGCAGACTGTAATCCGTATTTATTACAGATTACCTTCTAGAAGGTGGCCGCCTCATTATGTCTTTTCCATTTATTTGATAAATGGAAATGAGGTGTAAAGTGTGAGGTATGGGAGGAATGGCAATGGCCATGCTTCAAATAAATTTTTAATTCATTTGGAGTTACTATTGAAGCATGGTTGTTGATTGTTTATTCAAGAAATTCATACACAAAACCTATGTGTGTAATTTTTCTCTCTTGATGCTTCATTATTTTTCATGAGCTCCCATTTCTTTTCATCTCCTCCCTCCTCTTAAGTTTTCCCCACCTTCATCTTCTTCCTCTTCACTAACATTCTCATGAGTTGAGAAACAAGTGAAGAGGCTAGAAAGAGATAGCAAACACTTAGATCATCATACTACATCCTAGACTACTTGGTTTAGCAACCCAAGTTCTCTAGTTGCTCCTTTTGTTGCATAGTTAGGAGCTAGAGCCATGGATCATATCCCTCGGGTGGATCATCTACGACAAATGAGGGCCGGAGAACAAGCTCAATCCCGGAGGACCAATGGAGCCGGAAATGGAGATCAACTAAGTTCAAGATGGCCACTTGGAGCACATGACGAGGAGAGAAGACCGAAGGACTTGAGCCTCTTGGTATAACTTCTTGACATAGTAGATAGCACTACTTCTTTTGCTAGTTAGGTTTATGGTTAAGATCTGGGTTAAAGGTTAATCTAGTGCCAAGTTTCAATCGTTAGAAAAAAATTTGTTCCGCATTTGGTCACGGAAGTTGGCCGGGGCACTAGGGTAACCCTTCATGGTATCAGAGCCACCCCATAAAACCTATACTAGCTTGTTTTAATGTGTTTAGAATATCGATCGACCAAAATTTTCAAAACCGCAATTCCAATTTTATAGTTTCTGTCGAATTTTTAAAGTGGTCGATGTTAGTTATATGTATGCCCTAGAGGCCGTTACTATACATGAGATGTATATTGTAGTGGATGCTTGGACATATATAGGAAGGACTTTCTTGCTCGAGATGATAGTATGCAATTTTGTTACTCTTTACCTTAACGTGTACACTGATTGTCTCTCTGTTACATGTTGGTAAAGCCCTTAGGATGTGTACTTGACTACCAGGACTATGATGTAGATCATACTAGTGAGGTCATGTTAGTCCATAAGTACATCCTTTAAGGTCCCTAGTCGTGGATGTATCGAGACGGGGCATCTATATATCAGAGTAGACCAGCGTAAACCTTCTCGATCCATATAGATGGGCGATGGATGATCCCATATCCATTGGTGTTTGACATTAGAGATGATATACGGGTGCTCAGTGGAGACTGGGTACAGTGGACGGACTCGCCGAGAACTCCTAGATGGTATTATACCTCATGTCAGATGGCAGTTCTCTGGTGACACTGGTATAGGTTAGTCTGTAGACCCGAGATCGTCATAGAGTCTTGTGTGATTTCCACTGTGCTTTGATTTCCACCTTACCACGTCCAAGAGGGCGTGCAAAACGGTGGTTTTTTGGGTACAGTCCCGAGTCACATGGAGGCAATGAGCGATAGGAGGGGTTTCGTCTCTCCCGGTATTGGGGGTTGATGTTGCACTATGCTCGATTGGCCATAACAGGGAAGTCCCTAGCCTGGGCTGGTTTAGAGATTTACTGATAAGTGTTACCAGTAGTTTCTTGACCCGTTATGAGTCTCACATCGGCATGACTTATCGGTTATTGGGGTCTGACGTTTACCACCCCTAGACTAGATATGCAACATATCAGACGAGGAGACCGGACTGTACGGTAGTGTCACTGTCAGGCTTTTGCAGGAGTTGGAGCGGGCTTGCTTGCTGATCTTCTGATCGCTCAATACCCGGGTAGCCGTTATGTCCAGCTAGTACCGCTGACGGCTTGTGGGTGCTTGATGTGATCATCACCTACTGCCGGCGTATTGACGAGTCTTTAGAGTCCCACATAGAGGTTTTACTGGCTCAGGAAAAATGAAATAGGAGCGCATATGTGATATGTGCGGGACCGAGAATAATGCGTGTATGTGATACCGTATTCTATTCTCGCAACTTTTGTATCGGCCGGTTATATGAGATATAGCCGGATTATCGAATCAAGTGTTGATTCGATAAGTTGGTACATTTAGTGTTAGTCGGTTATATGTGATATAGCCGGATTATTAAATCAAGTGTTGATTTAATAATTTAGTGTATAATTGTATATTTGATATACTAATTTACATTAACTAACATTGGCTCACTTAAGCATTCTTTTATCACTTGTGTGTACATGTAATATATATGTGATATATATTAATGTGCATTGTTTATTTTTGTGTGTCATGGTTGTTGATACACACTACACGGGTGTATAAGACATACACCATTTTAATTATAATGGTGGGGTTTTAATATTCAAAGTAAATACAAAATTAGTGGATAATTGTTCAAGTGCATGAAGCTTTGAGAAGCTTGTGAGTGCATTGACCAAGTCCACTAGTTTTGTTTTACTTAGGATATTTATTAACCTAACCACTATAATTAGCCATGGTTGTGTCTCTACATGAGTTAGTATTTGATACCCACTCACCCATGGTTACTCATCTCACTTGATCGTTTCATTTCTCTTCATCTTCTTCTTCCAAAAGAAAAGCTTGCTAGGGTTTGATAAAAGTAAGAAAGTAATGTGAGAAAAGAAATTCTAAAGAGTGCCCACTTCCTATTTCACCATCCTCTACTAGATTAGCACTTTAGTATTGGGTGTTTGCTTCACTTTGGTGAAGTGGTAGCTTGAGTTCGTATTCTCTCGACGTAGATCATCTTCGGCCTCGGAGACTTCAAGAAAGACCGTTGCCCTCTTCTCATGCAGCCGTCCAAGAGTCCGGGAGTTCGATGATTGCAGCGAAGGGAGTACTACAAGGAGCTTATGAAGTGAAGGACCGATCTACAAAGGTTGTATTTCTATTTCACTTATATGTAAATGGTTTACATTAGTTTACGTATTGTTTTCTAGTTATCGATTCTAGTTTAGAGTTCCTTGAAACGGCAAATTTTTGAAAATGGCATGGACGATACCTCCCAAAATCTTGCTGCCGTCGATAGGAACCCTACAGTGGTATCAGAGCCTAGTTAAAAATAAATACGGATTTTGTTAGAATCACGAAACCGAAACAACTCCGAAACTTGAAACACAAAATTATAGTTTCTGTCGATTTTGAAACGAGTTCAAACAATTATTTAAACAATTGGAGAATGTAGTATGAGATACCACATGAACACACAAGAAAACTCAACCCCAGTGCTCGGCCCATGGCCGGCGACCAAGCTTACAATTCCGACAACGCCGGATATTTGATGGTGAATGGGGTTGAGTTCTGTGGTGTGTTCCAGTGACTTGGGTTTGGTGTTTCAGGTGTTGTTTATTTTTGTTAATTTTGCATATGATGTAATCTTACACTTTAAGCAATTCGGAGTGTTTCTTATTCGTAGTTTTAACATTATTTCGGGTGTTTCACATATTGTCTTGACAATGTTAAAAAGTTTGATCGAATGTCAAAAACCCATTTTTCCAAGTTTAACGTACTCGGAAAAACATGCAAGTGATTCTTTGGACCCTCTAGAAGAACGTAAACCTTAACTCGATTATGTAGCCGTCAAAACCACCACTTGAACCCTAGGATTTGTGGTAGTTTAGCATTTCACATGTGAGGCGTTGGTTTGACCCTTCTACGATTGGTTCATAGGTACTGGGGCATCTTCTGGGTATTAATAAAACGGTGCTCAAGTGTTGAGCTGTCGGGAAATTGTGGGATTTTGATGAATCGATTGAAGAGTTTAACATCGTCCGGATATTATGTGATGGGGTACAATATTTAGAATCCACATGTAGTTATGTGATAACTAATTTGAATGTTATAAATCTAGTGGTTTAGTCTCATTTGATCGGTTGCCACGGGATTTTGATGCGATCAAAAGTCTGTCGCAATCACGTAGCGTACGCGGATACTCGTCGGGTAAACTTAATAGATAGCCATTCCCCATAGCCCCGACCAAGTGACTGTAGGAGAACCCCGTCGCCAAAAGCATCCGTTCGGGTGCTCGCAGCAATGGTGTTCCGCCTTAGTGCACTTCGTCGACGGCATCGGGGGTGCGGCCGTCTACTAAAGTTTCCGACGAGCATTCGATCAGGACGTCGGGATTCTTGTTGAATTGCCTGAATGGATATTGAAAAGTGTTTTCGAGATCGAGACTAAAATGCGGGGTTTATAATTGTTAGGCATGCGATGTCTAAGGAATTCAGATGGTTAGGCATGCGATGTCTAAGGTGGTTGCGGATTCCAACTGTTGTAGTTTTTCACTTTCTTTTCTGCGACCGTAAGTGTAATATGTGATATCGACGGTTTTGTTGCTATATATCAACGACAATTGGGATGCGCATATTTACTTACGTTGATGACATTTGATGTTATGTGTTGCTGTATATGTTATATTGGATCACGCGTTTTGAATAGCCAGGGGTTTTATGTGAGATGAGAGTTTTTATTTTCATTCATGTAAAACTAAATGTATGTAATATTCTTTTATTGGGGCACTTCCGGGTTGAGGATGATGTCACCATTGTATATTATTTACTTTTCCGCATTAGGATAGACCCAAGGAGGAGAGCACAAGTAAGCAGGTTCTAGAGTCCAGTGGGAAACCAACTCGAGGAGTCGAGTCCGGGTCTCCTAACTCTAGAATTGGTAGGGTTGTTTGCCGCTCTCGTAGGGGTCTAGGGGTGTGGGTTTTGGCAATTCATAGCGACCGTGGAATCCGTGTTTTATAAATGCTCAAAATAAAACACGGACCTCCTAGTATATCCAATATTTCTTATGTTTCTTCTGCTGTGATATCTATGATGTGATCATTTGATATGTTCAGATGGATACTATATATAGTATTTATGATATATTATATAGACGTTGCTTATGTTTTACACCCGCGCTAGCACTGCCCCGCTCTGCCGTTAGTTACCTAACCTAACGGTGCACGAGGGGATATCGAGGCGAATGCGGATGGCATAAGCATACGTTGTATTTATCTGTGATGTTTAGGTGACATAAATGATGGGACTTCATTAATGTGATTAATGAAAGAAAAGAAACCTAAAGATGTTGTGGAATCGAATTTTCAAAAACAGGTAGCTACAGTTCTTGTTTTGCATAGCGGTGTTCCTTATAGAACATCCTGCACCTTATTCGATAAGGAATGGGCCGAGATCCCTTCACCGGGAGTGACCCCTTTAGAAATAACTGGCAGATGCTACAACCCTCGGTTTCGTCTTTTGATTGTTTTCTAGTTCTTGCTTTGCATAGTGATATTGTGAATATCCTGCACCTCATTCGACGAGGAAAGAGCCGAGATCCCTTCACCGGGAGTGACCTCTTTAGCGAAACTAGCAAAAGCATCAAAAACACTCCTTTTCAAAACTCACTTGATTCTACAATGATACAAGTTCATTACGCAATAGGTTTTCAGAAAAACCTGTCATAGCCCTCCGTCATTTCAGATAAGTCCTACTTAGTATTCGTGCTACGTTTGTTGGCATGCGTCAAGGCGTAGTGTGCGGTAGCTGACTAGTATTTATCTGCTTATGCATATGATGCAGATTGGATTAGGATAGTCGTACGACTTTGTTGGCCTGCGTCAAGGGTCGTGCGGGTGGGTTTAATTCAATCAAGAAATAACGGGTTGAACTTGACTAGCGGACTATGGTTTGTTGGCCTGCGTCAAGGTCATGGGACGCTAGGGGCAAAATATTATCGGGTATTTCAAGTGTTGAAATTTGCATTGACATTGCATACCTTCTATGAGATAGTTGGATCCCGATACCTACTACGAGTAATTGTTACTCCTGGGAGAGTTTTACACTGGACAATTAGCCGATCAAGTAGGTGTCTAGAAAGGTGTCAACGGGGTTACGCCTCTGGAAAAACGAGGTTTACTTTAATTAGGTCCGTGTGAGAGCACGGGGAACCTCCCTCAAAGTACCGACACTGGCCTGGATGAAAGATCGGCGAAGTTGTAGGGTGTAATTAATCCCGGCCAATCTTTCCTTTTAGGGTTTGAAGGAAGATTTGATAAAAACAGTGGGAGCCATCCTGATTAGATAAAATAATAACCAATCTGATCTTGCAAGAGCGCACGCAGAGTGTTTTCTTCTCTCTCTCTCCTGGTAGCGACCATGTCACGCCTTAATCAAGATAATAATATGGATGTATTGACCGAACCCGCTTGTTATACTGTGCTGGGGAACGTTGGTCCCGCTCCAACTTATAATTGTTATAAGACCGAGCAGAAAATAGCGGATTACCAGGATTTCCGTGCCGCCCAAACGAAGAAAGTGCATGATGATGCATCTTCTTCGTGTGTGTTCATTACCGAGAACTGTTTCTCAGTATTCTCTATGTCCTGGGTATGAGATACCGGATCAGGATCCCACATATGTAATCTGTTACATGGGCTACAGACAGGTAGAGAACTGAGAACGGGAGATAAAATTTCAAGCGTTGGAAACGGTGCAATTGTTGCAGCCAAGGTGTTGGCAATTATCACCCTGTATTACCAAATACATTGATTCTGAACGAATGTTATTAGATACCAAACCTGATATACAACATCATATCAATCTCTTTATTTAGTAAAGAAGGATATAATTTTGTATTGTTGGATAATGTTTTGAACATTTCCTATATCAAGAGTTGATCGGATCAGGCGCGTTATCTAAAAGCATAAACGTTCTAAATCAAACCACGGTTCTTAACGTATAAAACACACACAAGAGGAAGAGTTCAGAAATGAACGAATCCTTCTTGAGGCATTGTAGACTAGGTCATATCAATGCGACCCGACTAGCTAAGTTACATTTAGATGCATATTTAAATCAGTTTGAATTTTCATCTTGTGAAACTTGCCAGTCATGTCACAAAGATAAGATGACCATAGCTCCGTTTATTGGAAACAGAGAAAGAGTTAGTGAACTCTTGGGATTGATACATGATGATGTATAGAGGTCCCCAGTCTACATATGCCAGGTCTGGTTCTTTGTATTTCATTACATTCACTGATGATCTCTTAAGATTCAGACATATGTTCCTGTTGAAACACAAGTCTGAACCTTTTGAGATATTCAAAGAATATAAGTTAGAAGTAGAGAACCAAAACGGGTAAAAGTATTATGTCCTTTGATGAGATCAGGGAGGAGAATACTTGAGCACGGAATTCCTGGACTATTCTAAAGGAGAATGAGATTCTCTCTCAGCATTACTCCTCCGTATACACCACTGCACGTCAGGTGCATCGGGGCGGAGCAATTGCACCCTATGAGATATGGTGCGCTCTATGATGAGTATTACTGAGTTGCCTATTTCCTTTTGGGGGTTATGCACTTGTGAAGCTGCATACCTATTGAATGGCGTTCCAACCAAATCAGGTGCCTACCACTCCATATGTGGTATGGTATGGGAAGAGCCTATTTCTTAAGTAAGTTAAGATTTGGGGTTGTCCGGTCTATATCAAAAGAAAATTCCGGACAAGCTCGAGGCAAGGTCAGTTCTGTGGAAGTTTGTTGGATATCCCAAGCATTTGCAAGGGAATATCTTCTACCGCACCAAAGAACAAAAAGTGTTTTATTTCTCGGCATGCCACCTTTTTAGAAAAGGAATTTATTTTGAAAAGAAATTTGTGGTCATGAGGTAGAACTGAAAGGAGTTCTAGCTATACAAACTACAGCTAACGATTTGGTAGAACCGGAGGATTCAAAATCTCCCGACGAACCTCAGCCTCTCCGACGATCTGGTAGGGTTCCTCATCCACCTGAGAGATACTTCAGTTTCTCTATGACAGTAGGAGCGAGGATTACATCATGAGATGATGACCCAACTAGTTTCGAGCAGATCATCAAGAGTGGGGACTCTGTAAGAATGGCTGGATGCTAAGCGATCTGAGATGGAATCTATATACACCAACAAAGTATGTACTTTGGTTGCTTTATCTGAAGGGTTACATCCCCATCAGGAGCAAGTATATCTTGAGAAGATTGTTTGGTGTAGATAGAAAAGTTGAGACTTTCAAATCTAGACTTGTTGTAAAAGATTCTCGTCATCAACCAGGAGTGGTTTATGATAAAACCTTTTCTGCAGTAGCTATGCTTAAGTCCATCCGGATCCTACTTGCCATTGCTACATACCATGACTACGATATCTGGCGAATGGGTGTCATGACTGCTTTTCGAAATACTGACTTAGAAGAGAGCGTCTGTAAGTACATAGCCAGAGGGCTTCGTAGACAGTGGGAGCAGCGGAAACGTGTGCAAGTTGCTTTATGTGATAAAGCAGGCATCGCAGATTTGGAACATCTGTTTTTATGTGGTAGTCAAAGAGTTTGACTTCATCAAAATGGTAGATGAACCTTGTATATACAAAAAGTTGGTAGGGAGTATGGTGGTGATCCTCGTATTGTACGTGGATGACATACTCATGATAGGAAAGGAATTTCCTATGCTACGCTCGGTCAATCTCCTCTTATCACAAAGATTCTCCAGAATAGGATCAAGGTAATGTTGGTGTTTATGCCCTAGAAGGCCATTACTGTATCATACTAGTTTGTATATTACTTAATGGAAGCTTGGGATATTCACAGTTGTATTGACAGACTTGCTAAAAATGGCAGTATGCTACTTGGTTTATGTCTACTTTAATATGTGCATATGTTTCTTATAACGTATCGCTTATACATATTAGTAGAGCCCTTAGGATCTTTGCTTGATTACCAGCGTTGTGATGGCAGTCACACTAGTGGGGGATGGGTAGTCTATAAGCAACATCCTATACAGGTCCCTAGTCGTAGGATTATCGAGACAGGGTATCGATACTCCGGAGTAGACTAGTGTGTAGCTTCTCATCCCAGTTGGGGAGATGGTCTGTCCCACAGCCATCAGTACGTCGTACTGGAGATAGTATACAGGTGCTCGTTAGGTTACGGGTACACCGGACAGGACTCATGGGGAACTGTTGGTTGGGATTATACCCGTCGTCAGTTAACAGTTTCCAGGTGACATGAGTACAGCATAGTCCGCAGACTTGACACTGCTACTTCGCCTCGAGTGTGTCCCACTGTTCTTAGATTGCTACCCTACCACGGCTCAAAGGAGTCGTGCAAACAGGTAGCAGTTGGGTGCAGTCCCGAGCACTTGGAGGCAGTGGCGGTTAGACAGGATTCGTCTCTCTCCCGGTATTGGGAGTTGATACCACACTGTGTCAGAGAGCCATTACGCAAAGTCCCTGGCCAGGGCAAGCGAGATTTACTGGTAGGTTTTCCAGTAGTTTCTCAAGGTGTAATGGGCTACGCTCCGACACGACTTATACCGCTTTTAGGGGACTGACGCTTGCCGCCCCCTAGGCCCGATATGCGATAGTCTTAGACGAACAGACCGGACTGTACGGAGATTGTCACAGCAGGCTCAGTAGGAGTTCGGATGTGTTAGTTATATGTATGCCCTAGAGGCCATTACTGTACATGAGATGTATATTGTAGTGGATGCTGGGACATATATAGGTAGGACTTTCTTGCTTGACATGATAGTACGCTATCTGGTTGCTCTTTATCTTAACATGTATACTTGCAGTCTCTCTATTACATGTTGATAAAGCCCTTAGGATGTGTGCTCGACTTCCAGGACTATGATGCAGATCATAATAGTGGGGCCTGGGTAGTCAATGAGTACATCCTTCTATGTTCCTAGTCATGGGAATATCGAGACGGGGCATTTTGATGTGATCTAGTCATGCGCTCCTTTAGTTTAGTCTCACTTGATCGGTTGCCACGGGATTTTGATGTGATCAAAAGTCCGTCGCAATCATGTTTTGTACGCGGATACTCGCCGGGTAAACTTAATAGACAGCCATGTAAGTGCACGGCTGCGCCCCGGCCGTCAATCCGACGCCGGAATGCGGAAGCGGTGAAAAACTTTAATTTTGCGGACTTAGCAAACCGGCACCACCGCGCACTAAACATCCGGATCGTAACCATTAACAAGTCTAAGCAAACTAGAAGATGGGTTAGAGATATACCGACTGATCCGAGTCCTCCGGTCTTCATCTGCACTCCGATCTCCTCGCGGGACCTCCGTCTGTCTCCTCCTTGTCGCCGGAAGTGCACCACATCGCCTACTTCTTTTACGGGCTCCCACCTCAATGCCGAGGCAACTCGGGCACGAAGCCGGCTACTCGACGTGCCCAAGAATTGCTGTAGAATATTGTGTAGGACTCAAGTCTCACTTTGGGGTTCATGGAGATGCCATTTTGGTGGAGGGATGATACAAGAATAATGTGGAGGAACTTGTAGGCTTTTGGAGCATGAAATGAACAAGATTTCCACCCTCAAAAAAACTTGGACAACCCTTCCAAGGGGGGAGGCCGGCCATGACATCAAGAGAGGAGAGAATGAGAGTGTCATATGCAAGATAATGAGAGAGCCATCCAATAATGCAAGGGAGAGAGAAAGAGAAGGCTATCATGCAAAAAGAATTATCACTAAATCAAACCCACACTCAACCATCTCTCATCATCAACAATCATGTCTACAAAAGTCATGCCATCATGACAAGAAGTCAAGTCAAAAGGTCAAGGTCAATGAAAAGCTATCATGATACAACCAACAAGCTAAGACCCCCTCCACAAATGCTTATTTGCAACAATGCAAATAAACCCTCCTCCACCAAACTTCGGCCAATGAACGGAACAATGGAAATCGGCCGAAACTAAAAGCAAACTGGCAACTCCAGAAAACTGGTCCCGTAATAAATTACAGGAAAACCCCAATAATGTGCATACACACCCGCATCTGTATTCCGACCGAAATACAAATGCAATGAGACAAAATCTACACTGTACTATACTAGGATCTGGCTTATACCAAAACCGGGTAGTAATATCTGTTCGATCCTGATCCGTGCAATACCGCAAGTATCTGATCGAACCCTGCCATATGACCATACGGCCTATAGTACAAACTGTCAGATCCTGATCCGTGCAATACCGCACGTATCAGATCGGACCATGCCATATCTCCATACGGCCTCTACAACCTTTCGCCCGAAAGTTGAGTAACAGAATGTGGGGGACTCTAAAGACTCGTCAACACCTTGGTTGTGGATTTAACCACTAGCACGCCAAAGGTATAAGCCAATACGTAACGGGCTACCTGGTATTGACTAAAAGGGACGTCTGTGAGCGAACTCAGCCCGACAACCCTACTGAGCCTGTCAGTGACAATATCCGTACAGTCCGGTCCGTTCGTCTATGAGCATCGCATGGCGGGCCTAGGGGGTTGGTAAAAGTCAGACCCCCAAAAGCGGTACAAGTCATGTCGGAGTGTAGCCCAGAACACCCTGAGATACTACTGGAATACCTACCAGTAAATCTCCTTGCCTCGGCCGAGGGCTTCGTGTAATGGCTCTCCTAGACACAGCACGACCTCACCCCCAATACCGGGAGAGACGAACCCCTGAAGATACGCTCATTGCCTCCATGTGGCTCGGGACTGTACCCAACTAAAACTTGTTTGCACGACTCCTTTGAGCCGTGGTAGGGTAGTAATCAAAGTACAGTGGGAACTCACACAAGACAAATGACGATCCCCAGGTCGATGAACTAACCTGCACACATGTCACCAGGGAACTGCCATCTG
Source organism: Agapanthus africanus (assembly GCA_030015575.1). Taxonomy (NCBI): domain Eukaryota; kingdom Viridiplantae; phylum Streptophyta; class Magnoliopsida; order Asparagales; family Amaryllidaceae; genus Agapanthus; species Agapanthus africanus. The sequence continues at coordinate 232,996,936 of JASDDO010000012.1, forward strand.
ACGTCTGGTATATGACCAACTAGCATGTTCCCGGCGAGTCCTGTCCGGTGTACTCATAACCCAATGAGCACCTGTATACATCTTAGGTGATCCAACTGACACCAGTGGCTTGTGAGACCGGCCACCGCCCCTCGTCGGGGTCTCGACTGTACACACTAGTCTACTATGGAGTATCGATGCCCTGTCTCGAAACTCATACGACTAGGGACCATTTAAGGATATGCTTATAGACTGCCAGCTCCCACGTATATGATCGCCCTCATACTGCTGGTGGTCAAGCATGAATCCTAGGGGCTCTATCAACGTGTAATAGCGACGTGTCAGGTCACCTAAAACAGTACACGATGATAAAGGTAAACCAGATAGCATACTATCATCTCGAGTAAGACTGTCCTACCGGGATAGGTCCTCCATCAATCATTGCAATCACGTACCTGTGATCCAATAATTGACTTTGAGGGCATTATCTCCAACAATCTCCCACTTGCACTCAAGGCTAATTATTGCGATGTCGCATACTCACAGCCCGTGTGATACCGAACACCCAACTCCTCTACTAGTCAGTCTCACAAAGCTCGTTTGCGAAACTATTGCGTTCGAGGAATAGCCTCAGTGAGTGGATCCGCCTTGATGTCTCTTTCTATGTCTCTCTATATCTCAAGTTCGCGGAGAAACCCATCTCCCGAAATGAGCAATACCTGTCTTAGAATGTGTCTGGATGTCTGATGGGACATAGCTCATAAATGAACTCCAAATCCAAACTTCTTAGACTGTATCGTCAACTGAACTTAATCAGTATCCCGCGCCATGCCTCCCTCAGTATTGCCTTGGACCACCTGTCCAAAATACTGCCCCTCGTCTGAAGGAAAACTATAACTCTGACAACCTCCTTGTCGTCCATGTCACCTTGGAAGCCTGGAATGATAACTGTCTCCCGAATGAGGCTGTCGTTATCATATCCCTAGAACATTCACCTATGTTCTTAAACCGCTTCCGACTGTTTCTCCAGGATTGGATCAATGTCAACTTATTGCATCTAGTGCAAGAACAACATCTGGTGTGGTACTTGACATCTCATGATTGACTCAATTGCCTGAGCAAGTGATCTGCCAATCATGCACGTCCCTCTTCCCTTTAGTCTGTAAGACACCTTTAGAGAGGGTGACTCCATCACCTGCAGGTATACTACCATGCCAGGAGTCGTCCATTCTAAATACTCTTAGAATGCTGTCTAAGTACCCAGATTGGGAGACTACCCAAATCTAGATCTAAAACCATAGATCTAGTAACCAGTATGTCTGATACAAAATCTATTTCCCATATGGAGAAAACACTGTGTGACGACCAAAGTATAACCGACTGTAGTATAGGAGTTTCCTTTCCTACTCTGTGTATGTCATCCAAATACCAGGATATCAAACCCTACTATCTTCTCAACAGATCCATCCCCTATTCTGATGAAGTCAAACCCATGACTGTCACGTCAGAAATAGATGATCTATCTCCGCTACATCTGCTTTAGTCTACAAATAGACATAAGCTACCTGTCCACCAATGCTTCCGCTGCTCCCACTGACTACGACAACCCACTGGCAGAGTCATATACACGTACACTTCTAAATCTAGTTTAGAACGACGATATACTCATCCTCCTGCCGGGTCTCACAGTCTGGAACAACAGCAATGGCGATTGTGGGTAAACAAGAACTTCCCTGTCACCGTCCTTGAGGCTACCGTAGTACCTCTCGGGTGCCTGAAGTTACCCACCTTATCTGCGGAGTGGCCAATGAAATGTCAATCCAGATTGAATCTTTAGGTTCCTTATCAAATCTTCAGTAATCGTTTGTGGTTCTGGAATCACTTCTAGTTCTACCATACTCCCACTACTGTTTTCTGAAAAAATCCATTTTTAATAAAACTGTGGCGAGTCTAGAACAATATCGCTATTGTTCATCCAGATGGTAGAAAGTCAACCCTCGTCATAGCCTGGGTCAACCCACAAACAGCCATTACAGAAACGTGCCTTGAGTTGTCCAGTGTCTGGTTTTAATCATAAGCCGGACAACTCCCCGTACCTTAACAACGTTAAGATATGAACTGTTCTATATCCAATATAGAACCAGAGGCACTGATTTAATTGAACCAGATTCAAATCATGCAGCTGTCTCCAGTGCATGTCAACTAAATGGAAGGAGGCCGATCAGCGTTACTCAACTTAGGAATGCTTCCAATTATGAGTAACCTGAAAGTGAAGCAAGTTCTCTTAGTCACTACTACCAACCGAATACAATACACAAGTATCTACATCTTCGATCTCTTTGAAGAATCCCGATACTTGCTACACCTGGTTCTCTACTCTATTCAAATACCTATAACTTCTCAAAATTCGGACCCTGTGTTTCCACGAAACACCTGTCTAAAAACTAGAGAAGTCATAAGTAAACAGAATATAGTACGAGGACCAACCCCTCTGTCCTGATGGACCCTGGACAACATACAATACTCTGTATAAGTCCCTTGAGTTTAATAACTCATTCACTGTGTGTCGTAGGTTGAAAACTGTACTTATGGTTAAGAAGAATTACACCGCCGTTTAATGCTCCTTACCTAACCATCCACTGGTATAGGTAAATGTCATCGACATAATTTCAAAAAGTATATCTCACTCTATGAAAATAGACGTACAGATATATCGATTTGAAATTGGTGCATAACAGCGGATATTCAAAACCAAATATTTGCCGACCGGCAAACAGCCCAGGTGATTTCCTCAAATATCACCGATTACAACGAATCCCGATATAATGAGGATGATCACCCAATTCCCAATAACTTACTCCCACTCATCATCTGTAAAACCATACAGATGTGAGAATCATACTTGGTAAATACATACCCTGGAGTAAGTATCTAATCGGGAAATCAGTTTTCTTTTAACATTACACAGTGAAACTGAAACATCGAAATGTTTCGATCGGGTATCCTGGTATTCCTAGTAATGCCTCTTCCAGTATCCTGATTCACAACTGTAACCGTGTAATTCTTTGCCACCTCTCCAAATCCCTTCATTTGTCTTTAGTCTTTACCTTCTGCACACCCCTTTAGGCCAAATGGTTTTCTTCCTTCCCTACCGTTCGGCACCAGCCTATGGTTTGGAAGAAGACTATCCAATAAGCATAATGGGTGTACTGTCCCAATCCTAGGAACACTCGCAATGTGAGAGAAGGTGAAGATAAAAGACACCTGAATAACTCTTATTCCTATTTCTCCTGAACCAGAATCCATCCCCGAACTGGAACAAGTTCCTTTCGAGTTCGTATATAACCATACGATGGAGTATCCAATAAACTGTGGATCTTCGTAGTGATACGGAGTGTCCTGGAGAAATACAAAGGTGATTTTAGGATTGGCGAAGAAAAACCTGGTTTGGTCATGAATATCTGTTGCAATTTACTTTGCCCTCTTACTAATCCCTTGCTTTGTCTTAACTTAATACCTTCTGCACACCACCGTTATGCTAATTGGTTTTCTTCATTCCCTACCGGTCGGCACCTGCCTATGGTTTGGAAGAAGACAATCCAATTTGCATAATAGGTGTACTACCCCTAAACCAAGGAGTACTCGTAACCTGAGAGAGGGTAAAAAGAAAAGACAACTGAATAGTCCTATCCGTTTTCTCCAGAACCGGAAACCATCCTCGAATAAATCCCTTCGAGTTCGTATCTAACCATACGATGGTTTTGTCCAATGGAAGTGGACGTTCGTAGTAATACGGGGTGTCCTGGAGAAAAGGTTAAAAGTAGGAGTGGCAATGAGGTTTGCTTACTCTGACAATCCAAAAGCCAGTGTTAAAGAAGGTTCGGTCAACTTGGTCACTGAGTCAAAGTCTTAGGGTCGGGTCAATGGTCGCTACCAAAGAGAGAGAGAAAAGAAACACTCAGCGTGCACTCTAACCTAGATCAGAATGGTTACCAATTTATCTAATCTGGAAACCTCCCACTGTACCTCAAATTCTCCTCCAAACCTGAAAGAAGAATTAGTCGGGGTCACCCGAGGAGTATACCAACTCATCAGTGGGAATCGGGATCCAACTATCATCGCATGACAACGTGAAGGAATCCGCTCACGGTATCATACTCCAGAAGGTATGCGCATATCTGGCAAGCTTCAGTTCTTTTGAAACTCCCGATGTGATTTCTGCCCCATGCTCTTATGACCTTGACTTTGGCCAACATATCATAAGTCACATGTCAAGTTCTACCCGTCATTCTCCAGGTTAATTTGAATCCATCCGTACATACCCTTGACTTTGGCCAAAATGGCAGTACGACTGTCCCAAACCAACGCATCTATCTATGCTGCATATGAATACCCCAATAGCTACCAATCACTGTGCCTTGACTTTGGCCAACGTACACAGCTTGAATACTATTGACCACCCATATGAAACGACGGAGGGCTACGAATGGTTTCTGGCGAAAACCTTTAACGTAAAGAACTTGATATCGTCGAAGGAACGGATAGCTTTTTAAAATATAGTGACGAAAACTGTTGCTAAAGAGGTCACTCCCGGTGAAGGGATCTCGGCTCTTTCCCCGTAGAATGGGGTGCAGGATATTCCAAATGAATACCGCGATGCAAAGCAAAAGTAATCGGCTATAGTGAAGTTAATGCCCTGACGCAAAATTCTGTCCAAGGGGTCACTCCCGGTGAAGGGATCTCGGCCCTTGCCTCATCGACTGAGGAGCAGGATATTCCAAATGAATACCTCGATGCAAAACAAAAGTGAACGTCCTTGCAATAACAGCTTTTTGAAAAGTGTTCCAACAACATCAGATTAGGTTTGTTTTTAACTTGCATTGATCCGAATCAACGCAGTCCTATCAATTGATCACACCAAAAAGAACGAAAATATACTGACGTACGTATATGCCATCCGCATTCGCCACTGGGTCCCGTCATTACCCGTTAGGTTAGCTAACTAACGACAGAGCGGGGACTGGACTAGCGCGGATGTAAAACATATACAACATCTACTAATATATATACCAATATATTATATTTCGCTCAAGGCGTGAAAGAAATGCAACATCACAGAGAATGAACAGCATCACAGAAACAATACAGATATCTGGGATCCCCGGGTTTCACAGAGCCGCTGAAACCCGACGTTCCCCTGGTCGTGTGGATAGCCTGTGCAATGAAATCCTAGACCCCTACGGGCGCGGCAAGTCACCCGCCAAAACCTGAAGCGAGGCAGCCCCCTTCAGTACCGTGAATGGACCACCCAGCACTTCACGGAATCCGGCAACTTGGGCACCCCTCCTGGGTCAACCTGTACCCCCTACGAGTGCGGCGAATAGCCCGCCAATTCTAGAGTGAAGCCCCCTCCGTCTCAATGCCATGAGATGCGGGCTTGTTGCCCCCTAGAACCCGGCTATCCGTGCACCCCTCCTGGGGTAATCCTAGTACAGAAAGTAAAATATACATACACCTGGTACATCGACCGCAACCAGGTCGTGCCCCAAAAGAATAATACAAACAGGCAGTGACGGCAGTCCACATGTCGGACGCTCGCCCCGCAATATCAAATGTACATAATACAACCACAACTGTACTATCATTGCATCCAGGCTATCCCCCACGACCGATCCGCAACATCACAGCAAAAACAGAACATCAACGTGAAAGTCACGTTCGCAAATCCGTCTAACCGGGCTATAGCAGTTAGACCGGATTTACCGATCGAGTGACATTCACGGTCGCAGATATAATGTAAATACTGTGAAAAATGTGTTTAAAATTTTCCGATTGACCAAAAATTAACAAGTGGGCCCCCAATCAAAACTGTAGCACTCACAGAAAACCTGGGCCCAAATTTAATATTCCAAAACCCCACTTTTAAACCCAGAAAGCCTCTGTAAAAAATTGGTGCAGTGATCCCCACAGTGTGCGGCGGAAGGGCGGCGGGAAGGGGGTTTTCGCGGCGGTTCCGCGCTCCCACTGTGGAGTCACCTCATCGAATTTTTACAGAGCTCTTAGATTTTCCAGTACATCAATATTTTACAACCTGAAAAATTTTTCGAGACCAAAATATTTCAACAGAAACTGATGCTAACAAAAATGTAGATTTTGGAGTTTTGGTCGATCGGAAAAGCAAAAACACATTACACAAAGCTAGACTAAGTTAATGGCGAGGCTCTGATACCACTGTAAGTGCACGGCGGCGCCCCGGCCGTCAATCCGACGCCGGAATGCGGAAGCGGTGAAAAACTTTAATTTTGCGGACTTAGCAAACCGGCACCACCGCGCACTAAACATCCGGATCGTAACCATTAACAAGTCTAAGCAAACTAGAAGATGGGTTAGAGATATACCGACTGATCCGAGTCCTCCGGTCTTCATCTGCACTCTGATCTCCTCGCGGGACCTCCGTCCGTCTCCTCCTTGTCGCCAGAAGTGCACCACATCGCCTACTTCTTTTACGGGCTCCCACCTCAATGCCGAGGCAACTCGGGCACGAAGCCGGCTACTCGACGTGCCCAAGAATTGCTGTAGAATATTGTGTAGGACTCAAGTCTCACTTTGGGGTTCATGGAGATGCCATTTTGGTGGAGGGATGATACAAGAATAATGTGGAGGAACTTGTAGGCTTTTGGAGCATGAAATGAACAAGATTTCCACCCTCAAAAAAACTTGGACAGCCCTTCCAAGGGGGGAGGCCGGCCATGACATCAAGAGAGGAGAGAATGAGAGTGTCATATGCAAGATAATGAGAGAGCCATCCAATAATGCAAGGGAGAGAGAAAGAGAAGGCTATCATGCAAAAAGAATTATCACTAAATCAAACCCACACTCAACCATCTCTCATCATCAACAATCATGTCTACAAAAGTCATGCCATCATGACAAGAAGTCAAGTCAAAAGGTCAAGGTCAATGAAAAGCTATCATGATACAACCAACAAGCAAAGACCCCCTCCACAAATGCTTATTTGCAACAATGCAAATAAACCCTCCTCCACCAAACTTCGGCCAATGAACGGAACAATGGAAATCGGCCGAAACTAAAAGCAAACTGGCAACTCCAGAAAACTGGTCCCGTAATAAATTACAGGAAAACCCCAATACTGTGCATACACACCCGCATCTGTATTCCGACCGAAATACAAATGCAATGAGACAAAATCTACACTGTACTATACTAGTATCCGGCTTATACCAAAACCGGGTAGTAATATCTGTTCGATCCTGATCCGTGCAATACCGCACGTATCTGATCGAACCCTGCCATATGACCATACGGCCTATAGTACAAACTGTCAGATCCTGATCCGTGCAATACCGCACGTATCAGATCGGACCATGCCATATCTCCATACGGCCTCTACAACCTTTCGCCCGAAAGTTGAGTAACAGAATGTGGGGGACTCTAAAGACTCGTCAACACCTTGGTTGTGGATTTAACCACTAGCACGCCAGAGGTATAAGCCAATACGTAACGGGCTACCTGGTATTGACTAAAAGGGACGTCTGTGAGCGAACTCAGCCCGACAACCCTACTGAGCCTGTCAGTAACAATATCCGTACAGTCCGGTCCGTTCGTCTATGAGCATCGCATGGCGGGCCTAGGGGGTTGGTAAAAGTCAGACCCCTAAAAGCGGTACAAGTCGTGTCGGAGTGTAGCCCAGAACACCCTGAGATACTACTGGAATACCTACGAGTAAATCTCCTTACCTCGGCCGAGGGCTTCGTGTAATGGCTCTCCTAGACACAGCAAGACCTCACCCCTAATACCGGGAGAGACGAACCCCTGAAGATACGCTCACTGCCTCCATGTGGCTCGGGACTGTACCCAACTAAAATCTGTTTGCACGACTCCTTTGAGCCGTGGTAGGGTAGTAATCAAAGTACAGTGGGAACTCACACAAGACAAATGACGACCCCCAGGTCGATGAACTAACCTGCACACATGTCACCAGGGAACTGCCATCTGACGTCTGGTATATGACCAACTAGCATGTTCCCGGCGAGTCCTGTCCGGTGTACTCATAACCCAATGAGCACCTGTATACATCTTAGGTGATCCAACTGACACCAGTGGCTTGTGAAACCGGCCACCGCCCCTCGTCGGGGTCTCGACTGTACACACTGGTCTACGATGGAGTATCGATGCCCTGTCTCGAAACTCATACGACTAGGGACCATTTAAGGATATGCTTATAGACTGCCAGCTCCCACGTATATGATCGCCCTCATACTGCTGGTGGTCAAGCATGAATCCTAGGGGCTCTATCAACGTGTAATAGCGACGTGTCAGGTCACCTAAAACAGTACACGATGATAAAGGTAAACCAGATAGCATACTATCATCTCGAGTAAGACTGTCCTACCGGGATAGGTCCTCCATCAATCATTGCAATCACGTACCTGTGATCCAATAATTGACTTTGAGGGCATTATCTCCAACAAGCCACGCCCTATAGCCCCGACCAAGTGACTGTAGGAGAACCCCGTCGCCGAAAGCATCCGTTCCGGTGCTCGCGGCAGCGGTGTTCCGCCTTAGTGCACTTCGTCGACGGCATCCGGGGGTGCGGCCGTCTACTAAAGTTTGCGACGAGCATTCGTTCTGGATGTCGGGAATCTTGCTGAATTGCCCGACTTTATATTGAAAAGTGTTTTCGATAATGAGACTAAAATGCGGGGTTTATAATTGATAGGCATGCGATGTCTAAGGAATTCATTTGATTAGGCATACGATGTCTAAAGAGGTTGCGGATTCCAACTGTTGTAGTTTTACACTTTCTTTTCTGTGACCGTAAGTGTATTATGTGATATCGCCGGTTTCGTTGCTATATGTCAACGACAATTGGGATGCGCACATTTACATACGTTGATGATATGTGATGTTATGTGTTGCTGGATATGTTATATTGGATCGTCGTGTTTGAATGGCCGGGGTTTTTTTATGTGAGATGAGTGTTTTTCATTTTCATTCATGTAAAAAACTTGTATGTAATATTCTTTTATTGGGGCACTTCCGGGTTGAGGATGATGTCACCATTGTATATTATTTACTTTTCCGCATTAGGATAGACCCAAGGCGGGGAGCACAAGTAACCGGGTTCTAGGGTCCAGTGGGAGACCATCTCGAGGAGTCGAGTCCGGGTCTCCTAACTCTAGAATTGGTAGGCTTACTTGCCGCTCTCGTAGGGGTCTAGGGGTGTGGGATTGGCTATTCATCACGACCGTGGAATCCATGTTTTATACAGGCTCAAAATAAAACACGGACGTCCTAATATATCCAATATTTCATATGATATTTTCTACTGCGTTATCTGTGATGTGATCATGTGATTTGTTCAGATGGATACTGTATATACTATATATAATATATTATATAGACGTTGCTTATGTTTTACACCCGCGCTAGCCCTGCCCCGCTCTGCCGTTAGTTACATAACCTAACGGTGCTGACGGGACATCGAGGCGAATGCGGATGGCATAAGCGTACGTTGTATTTATCTGTGATGTTTAGGTGGACTTAAATGATGGGACATTCATTAATAAGATTAATGAAAGAAAATAAACCTAAAAGATGTTGTGGAATCGAATTTCAAAAATAAAACAGGTAGCTATAGTTCTTGCTTTGCATAGCGGTGTTCCTTGTAGAACATCCAGCACCTTATTCGATAAGGAAAGGGCCGAGATCCCTTCACCGGGAGTGACCCCTTTAGCAATAACTGGCAGATGCTACAACCCTCGGTTTGTCTTTTGATTGCTTCTATAATTTTTTCTATGCACAGCGGTATATGTGATATATCCTGCACCTTATTCGATGAGGAAAGGGCCGACGATCCCTTCACCGGGAGTGACCCCTTTAGCAAAACTAGAAAAGCCTCAAAAACACTCCATTTAAAAACCATTTGATTCTGCAACGAGATCAAGTTCAAAGTGTTAAAGGTTTTCATAAAAACCATTCGCAACCCTCCGTCATTTTAGGAAGTAGAGTGCTTAGTATTCGTGTTGTGTTTGTTGACCATAGTCAAGGCACAGTGTACGGTAGCTAAGTGATGTCTTTCTATACCGCATATGATGCGATTAGTTAGGACAGTCATGTGGCTTTGTTGACCTTAGCCAAGGGTCATGTGGGTGGGTCTAATTAATCACGAAATGACGGGTAGAATTTGACTAGTGCTTATGATTTGTTGACCTTAGCCAAGGTCATAGGTGCTAGGGGTAAAAACCTTTATCGAGAGTTTCAAGTGTTGACATTTGCAATGAAATTGCATACCTTCTATATGATAGTTGGATCCTGATACCCACTGCGATTAATTGTTACTCCTGGGAGAGTTTTACTCTTTACAATTAGCCGATCAAGTAGGTGTCTAGAAAGGTGTCAACGGGGTTACGCCCCTGGGAAAACGAGGTTTACTTTAATTAGGTCCGTGCGAAAGCACGGGGAACCTCCCTCAAAGTACCGGCACTGGGCTGGCTGAAAGATTGGCGAACTTGTAGAGTGTAATTAATCCCGGCTAGTCTTTCCTTTTCAGGTTTGAAGGAAGATTTGATAAAAACAGTGGGAGCCATCCTGGTTAGATAAAATATATAACCAATCTCATCTTGCAAGAGCGCACGCAGAGTGTTTTCTTCTCTCTCTCTCCAGGTAGCGACCATGTCACGCCTTAATCAAGATAATAATATGGATGTATTGACCGAACCCGCTTGTTATACTGAGCTGGGGAACGTTGGTCCCGCTCCAACTTATAATTGTTATAAGACAGCAGGAAATTGGGGATTACCAGAATTCCTGTGCCGCCCAAACGAAGAAAGTGCATACTGATGCATCATCTTCGGGTGTGTTCATATACAGAGAACTGCTTCTCAGTATCCTTTACGTCCTGGGAATGAGATACCGGATCAGGATCCCGCATATGTAATCTGTTACATGGGCTACAGAAAGGTAGAGAACTGAGAACGGGTGATAAGTTTCATGAGACAGAAAACGGTACAAGTGTTGCAGCCAAGTCTGTTGGTCACTATCACCCTGTATTACCAAAATACACTAATTCTGAACGAATGTTATTAGATACCGAACCTGATATAAAAAATCATATCAGTCTCTTTATTAGTGAAGAAAGGATATAATTTTGTATTGTTGGATAATGTTTTGAACATTTCCTATATCAATAGTTGATCGGTTCAGGCACGTTATCTAAAAGCATATACATTCTAAATCAGACCACAGTTCTTAATGTATAAAACACATACAAGAGGAAGAGTTTAGAAATGAACGAATTTTTCTTAAGGCATTGTAGACTAGGTCATATCAATGTGACCCGACTGGCTAAGTTACATTTAGATGCATATTTAAATCAGTTTAAATTTACATCTTATGAAACTTTCCAGTCATGTCACAAAGATAAAATGACCATAGCTCCGTTTACTGGAAACAGAGAAAGAGTCAGTGAACTCTTGGGACTGATACATAGTGATGTATAAAGGTCCCCAGTCTACATATGCCAGGAATGGTTCTTTGTACTTCCTTACATTCACTGATGATCTCTCAAGATTCAGACACATGTTCCTATTTAAACACATGTCTGAAGCTTTTGAGAAATTCAAAGAATATAAGTTAGAAGTAGAAAACCAAAAATAGGTATAAGTATTATGTCCTATAATGAGATCAAGGAGGAGAATACTTGAGCACGGAATTCCTGGACTATTCTAAAGGAGAATGAGATTCTCTCTCGGTGTTACTCCTCTGAATACACCACATCACAACGGTGTATCGGGGCGGAGCAATCACACCCTATATATGATATGGTGCGCTCTATGATGAGTACTGCTGAGTTACCTGTTTCCTTTTTGGGGGTTATGCACTTAAGAAGCTGCATACTTATTTGAATTAGGTTCGAATCAGATCACTGCCTACCACTCCATATAAGATATGGTATGGGAAGAGCCTATCTCTTAAGTAAATTAAGATTTGGGATTGTCTGGCCTATGTCAAAAGCAAAATCCGGACAAGATCGAGGCAAGGTCGGTTCTGTAGAACTGGAAGGAGTTCCAGTTATACAAACTACAGCTAATGATTTGACAGAACCAAAGGATTCTATAGTCCCCAACGAACCTCAGCCTCTCCGCCGATCTAGCAAGGTTCCTCACCTGCCTGAGAGATACTTCGGTTTCTCGATGACAGTGGGAGCGAGGATTTCGTCATGAGATGATGACCCAACTAGTTTCGAGCAGGCCATCAAGAGTAGGGACTCTGTAAGAATGGATGGATGCTTAGCGATCTGAGATGGAATCCATGTACACCAACAAAGTATGGACTTTGGATGCTGTATCTGAAGGGTTAAATCCTTATCAGGAGCAAGTATATCTTGAGAAGATTACTTGGTGTAGATGGAAAAGTTGAGACTTTCAAAGCTAGACTTGTTAATGGTTTTCATCATCGACCAGGCGTGGATAATGATGAAACCTTTTTCCAGTAGCTATGTTTAAGTCCATCCGGATCCTACTTAACATTGCTACATACCATGACTACGATATCTGGTGGTTGGGTGTCATGACTGCTTTTATAAATACTGATTTAGAAGAGAACGTCTATAAGTACACAACCAGAGGGCTTCGTAAACAGTGGGAGCAGCGGAAACGTGTGCAAGTTGCTTTACAGGATAAAGCAGGCATCACGGAGTTGGAAGGTCTGTTTTGATGTGGTAGTCAAAGAGTTTGACTTTATCAAAATGGTAGATGAACCTTGTATATACGAAAGGGTAGTAGAGAGTAAGGTGGCCGTCCTCGTATTGTACGTGGACAACATACTCTTGATAGGAAAAGAGTTTCCTATGCTACTATCGGTCAATCTCCTCTTATCACATGGATTCTCCATATAGGATCAAAATGACACCTCCTAAATCCTGGGTTTTGGATCTATGAGATAGATCTAAATGGATGTTAGGATTCTCACTAGTTGTAGTGAGATGGTATCAGTTGATCTTGGGGAGAATCACTGGAAAGGTTCCAGGGTGATAAGGACGACTGAATGTCAGTCGCAGGCATTGTCTTTACCCTCAGTGGAGGGACGGTATGTTGGAAGAGTTCCAAGCGTGATACCGTGGCAAACTAGACGATAAAGGCTGGTGACATCGCTATTAAAGATACTACCAAAGAGGAAGTTTGGGTGTATATTGGTTCATAAGATGAACTAGGTTCCTACCATTGTGTGACAATGGAAGTATGGCTTTGGCCCAAGAACCCCGATCCCATCAGTGACCCAGACATTTTCTGAGGCAGCATCACCTGATCATGGAGATAGTTAATCTCCAGGGTGATCGAGGTTAGAAGAGTAGACTCAAAGGACAACACGGCGGATCCACTCACAAAGGCTTTTCCCAGAGAGAGACTTATAAGGGATGGTTAAGCATGTGATACTGCAATCACTGCTACAGATGGCCCTAGTGCAAGTGGGAGATTGTTAGTTATATGTATGCCCTAGAGGCCATTCCTGTACATGAGATGTATATTGTAGTGGATGCTGGGACATATATAGGTAGGACTTTCTTGCTCGACATGATAGTACGCTATCTGGTTGCTCTTTATCTTAACATGTATACTTGTAGTCTCTCTATTACATGTTGATAAAGCTCTTAGGATGTGTGCTCGACTTCCAGGACTATGATGCAGATCATACTAGTGGGGCCTGGGTAGTCAATGAGTACATCCTTCTATGTTCATAGTCGTGGGAATATCGAGACGGGGCATCGATATTCCAGAGTAGACTAGCGTATATCTTCTCGATCCATGTGATGGGCGATGGATGATCCCATATCCATTGGTGTTTGACATCAGAGATGGTATGCGGGTGCTCAGTGGTGACTGGGTACACTGAACGGACTCGCCGAGAACTCTCAGATGGTATTATACCTCACGTCAGATGGCAGTTCTCTGGTGACACTGGTACAGCTTAGTCTGTTTACCCGAGATCGTCATAGAGTCTTGTGTGTCTCCCACTGTGCTTTGATTTCCACCCTACCACGGCTCTACTGAGTCGTGCAAACAGGTGGTTTTTGGGTACAGTCCCGATTCACATGGAGGCAATAAGCGATAGGAGGGGATTCGTCTCTCCCGGTATTGGGGGTTGATGTTGCGCTATGCTCGACTGGCCATAACTGGAAATCCCTGGCCAGGGTTGCACTGATTTACTGGTAAGTGTTATCAGTAGTTTCATGCTTGTTATGGACCTTACATCGGCATGACTTATCGAGCTACTGGGGTCTGACGTTTACCACCCCTAAGCGAGATATGCGACATATCAGACGAACAGACCGGACTGTGCGGTAAGTGTTACTGGTTGGATTCACAGGAGTGTGAGCGGGCTTGCTCGTTGATCTTCTGATCGCTCAATACCCGGGTGGCCGTTACGTTTAGCAGACCGCTTGCGGCTTGTGGGTGTTTGATATGATCATCACCTACTGCCGGCGTATTGACGAGTCTTTAGAGTCCTACACAGAGGTTTCCTGGCTCAAGCGAAACGAAATAGGAGCGCATATGAGATATGTGCGGGACCGAGAATAATACCAGTATGTGATATTGTATTCTATTCTCACGATTTGTGACATTGATCGGTTGTATGCGATATAGCCGGGTTATCGGATCAAGTGTTGATTCGATAAGTTGTTACTATTGATATTAGTCGGTTATATGCGATATGACCGGATCATTACATCAAGTATCGATTTAATGATTTAATGTATAATTATATATTTGATATATTACTTTATATTAACTAATATTTGTTCACTTAAGATTGATTTTCTCACTTGATGTGCACAAGTTGTATATGTGATATATGTTTGTGCACTAGTTTGTATCATGATTGATGATACATGCAAACTTGGGTGTGTGTATGCTTTACACCTTGTTTAGGTTAATGGTTAGGATTTTATTTATCTTATTTATTTATTTTGTTAAAACAAAATGGTGGTGGCTTTTCTTGCTTTGCTAGAAGCTTCATGATACTTCAAGCAAGCATCTTTGAAAAGTCTACCATTTTGTTTTATTCTTTAACCTAACCATTACCTAAACCCTAGTTTACTCTCTACATGAGTTTACTCACCCATGGTTGCTAAATGATAAGTCTTCACTTGAATTTTCTTTTTCATATAATTCTTTTTCTATTCTCTTCTTCTTCTTCTTCTTCATGAAGAAGAAAGCTTGCTAGAAAATTCCAAGTGAAGAAATCAAGTGAGAAATCCAATTCTAAAGTGAACCCACTTCCTATTTCTTCATCCTCTACAACTTGCCATGTAGTAGAGTGTGTTATCTTCACAAGTTTCATGACCTAGGGAAGATGGAGCTTGAGTTTGAGTCGCCTCGACGTAGATCATCTTCGGCATCGAAGTCAAAGACCTAGCCCGCTTATTTCTCCGACGAAACCATCGCTAGAGTCCGGGATCCCGATGATCGCAGCGAAGGGACGTCGTCATGGAGCTTTGGAAGTGGATGACCGGATCTACAAAGGTTGTATTCTCATTCACTTGTAGTTAAAGTAGTTAACTTGCATGTCTTTCGCCTTACCTCTTGTTACGATCTTGCATTAGGGTTTCTCGGCACATGTAAAAAATTTATTTTGGCATGGTTGATGCCTTGTGGAACCTCATGTGTGTGCCTAGGAACCCTACAGGATGGGTTTACTCATCGGCCTTCTTATCGACATCTACCTGGGGACCATTACGTACAGCTAGTGCCGCTTGCGGTCTGTGGTTAAACCCACTGCCAGCGTAGTGTCGAGTATTTAGAATCCCACACAGAGAGTTTCCCTGCTTCAGGCGAAACGATATAGAGGTCGTATGGTTTTACGACAGGGTTCTGACGCATACGTGTTTTTACGCACGTACGATGTTCGGACAGTTTTTACTAATCGGCTTTGGTTTAAGCCAGATTCTAGTATCGGATTATTGGATTTATACAGTCTAAAGTTTTTCCGTGTTTTTACGGATAGGAGGGGCGTTCTCGTAATTTGTCGGGAAGCTTCTTGAAGCATGGTGACTTGGGGGTTAAGGTGGCATTTGCATTAATTGGATAAATGAGTCATGGTGTGATTCATACATGCAGTTAATGAATCATTTGTGATTTATATGACTCATGTGATGAATCACTTAGTGTATTAATGAAACATGATGATATATCATTATTTGTTATTCATTTAATATATATGATATGTTTCATATATACACATATGATCTATTCATCCAAAAGGATTCTCATTCTCACCTTCTCTCTCCTTAAGCTCTCTCTCTTCAAACCCTAACCCAAACCTCTCATGTGTTGAGATCAAGGGTTAGCTAGACTAATACTTCCATAATCCAACTCTATATCACTTAGGTTGCTTAGATTAGCACTTTGAGTAACCTAGTTACCTCAAGTTAGAGGTTAAGCTTGGAGTAGGAGCTCTCGAGTGGATCGTCTTTGACTCGAGGAGGCCGTTGAGGTGCCGACGTTCCAAAGAGCCTACAAGGAGTGGAGGACAGTGATGAAGACACGAAGGACAAGTAACGTGAGGTATAACTTCGAATCAGAGTAGTTAAACCTTTCGTAGTTTGCTAGTAACGGTTTAGATACGATTCATGCGCTCAAGTCCGTGTTACGAAGCTTTGATAATCGTTTTTCATATATTCCGCCTCCCCGCAAGTTCGTGGGGTGCGTGACATAGACTTACAGTGGTATCAGAGCCAACAAAACCATTACTAGCTTGTTAGCAACTAAGTAGAACTTCGATCGACGGAAAACACGAAAACAACACCCCGAAACCCTATCAGTTTCTGTTAATTTTAAAAGTGTCAGAAAAATTATTTGATACGCCTTAAAATTCGCAGCAGGGAAATATAAGAAAACTGGGAAAATACGAACTCTCAACTCAGTTAGATGGTCGCGGATCCGCGGCACAATAGTGCTTGTGGCCGCGGATCCGCCGCCGAGTCAACTCGGAGTTGACTCGGATTTATGCAGTAATTCATATATTATGGTGTTTTGTTTTCCTGTATATTCTGTTTCTACCCAGGTTACTTCTGTGCTGGCTTGCATTTGGGGTAGACACGGAGAAAGGTTGTCGATCGATATTCTAAGTTATTTGCTAATCGGGGTTTTATCTGTAATGATTAATGTGTTCGTAAACCTCCCCTAACTGCTAGTATGTCGGTTGGCAGGGGGTTGCACATTTCTGTAATGTTTACTGTTTGTGTATATGAACTTAATTGGATCGTTGTGATGATTAGCCGGGGTTTGAGATGGGTTTTATATTCATTCATTCGATGTAAAATGTAATATGATGTAATATTCTTTTGCGGGGCACATCTAGGTTGCTGTTGTAGCCACCGTTGTGTTATTTCATTTACTGTTTTTGGCTCCTATGATAGACCCAAGGTGGGGTACACAAACTACCGGGTACGTTGAAGTGTTTAGTGGCCTACTCACGTTGTTGAGGGAGACCGCTTCACTTCGGGTACTTGGCGGGTAGTTTGCCGTACCCGTAGGGGTCTAGGGTGGGGTAAGGGCTATTCATCACAACTGTGTAATCCGTCTTTTTTTGCAGGCTCAAAGCAAACGCGGATTGCTTGTATATCCAATAATGTTCATCTGAGATCTGGAATGCCTATTATTGCGTCTCAAGAATGTACAATATCTATATATGATAGCTATTTAGACGTCACTTTTGTTTTACACCCGCGCTAGTCCAGCCCCCGCTCTGTCATTAGTTAAGTAACCTAACGGGTGATGACGGAACCCAGTGGCGAATGCGGATGGCATAAGAAGACGTTGTATTTTCGTTGTTTTCTGCAATGATAGGTTAAATGATGGGACGCATTATTTTAATGCAAAGAAAATAAACCAAAGTTGAATCGTTGGAACAAATTTAAAATAAACCACTCGGTTATTTTAAAAGAGCAGAATTTTTTAATTGCGGAATTTTAACCACTCCTTTTAAAAAAAGCTATCAGGTTCCTTCGATTATATCAAGTTCACTACGTTCACGGTTTCCCCAAAACCAGTCGTAGCCCTCCGTCATTTCTTATGGATGGTCAGTAGTATTCAAGCTATGTTTGTTGGCCTTCGTCAAGGCATAGTGTTTGGTAGCTGCTGGGGTATTCATTTGTTGGATAGATAGATGAGTTGGTTTAGGACAGTCGTATTACCTTGTTAGACTTCGTCAAGGGTATGTACGGGTGGGTTCAAATTAACAAGATAATGATGGGCAGAACTTGACATGTGACTTATGATTTGTTGGCCTTCGTCAAGGTCATAAGAACATGGGGCAAAAATCCACATCGTGAGTTTCTAAAGAAACTGAAACTTGTTAGTGTTGCATACCATTTGGAGTTTGATGAATGTTGGTAGGATTCCTTCAACATTATCATACGATGATATTTGGATCCAGATCCTACTGTGAGTATATGCTACTTATCAGGAGATTCGTCACTTAACGATCAATGCTATAAACCAAGTAAGTGTCGAGAAAGGTGTCAGCGGGGCTACGCCCCCAGAGAAAAGAGGTTATTTAATTAAGGAACTTCGCGAAAGCGTTGGAAAACCTCTCTCGAAGTACCGACACTAGCCTGGCTGAACGGTTAAGCAAGTATTATACAGTGAGAATAGTCCTGGCTAATTCTTCTTTTATGGTTTGAGGAAGGATTCAAGAAACAGTGGGACCCATCCAGTTTAGATAAATTAAAAACCAATCTAAACTTGCAAGAGCATCATGCTAAAGTGTTTTTTTCTCTCTCTCATTGCAGCGACCTTGTGACCATGACTAGGTTACATCTAGATAACAAGTTGACTGAATCTAACTTATATGATTGGCAAAGGTCTGTCCAGATGTCCATTGCCTATGACAAGCTGGACCACCCTATTACTACTCAAGATCCCGCCGTCCCAGGTCTAGTTTCCACCGTCGCGGATATGGATATCCGTCAGACAAGGGAAAAAGATAAAGAGAAAGCCAAGTGCCTCGTGATGGCTTCAGTTGATGGTGTATACCAGAAGCAGCACGAGAAGATTGACTCAGTTTCCATCTTTCTCCATAACAAAGATTTATATGGAGAGCAATCTCATATCGCAAGATATGAGACCTCGAACGAATTAATTCAAGCGAGGTTGGCTGTCGGGTCATCTGTAGGGGACGACGTCCTTACGATGACTAGCTATATTGATGAGCTCAAGGACCTGGAGACCACGTTGGGAAGCAGGTCATACACTGACTTATTTCCACAGTCCCTACCCTCTACTTACACCCTGAAAGAAACCAGGGAGACACAAGATCTTCTTAATGGGGGACCTTCTTCTTCTACATCCAGGGCGAAAGCAAACGGTGAAAAGAAGAAGACCTCTACAAAGCCGAAATACGATGTCAATAAAGTAGGAGGAAAGGGAAGAGCAAAATTTTCAGGACTTGGTGTAGTTAAAGAGGGTTGTTCCTATTGTTATGGGAACGGGCATTGGCAGAAGGATTGCATGGCTTTGGAAGCCAGTAGCCAGGATACGAAGCATGTTGTGGCTTCAGCCTCAAGTGTATTTGTAATTGAGAACTGTTTGTCAATTAACTCTACTTCCTGGGTACTAGATACCAGAGCAGGATCTCACATCTGTAATTCATTACATGCTTTGAGAAACCGTAGAGTTATAAGGGTAGGTGATATGTCTCTCAGAGTTGCAAACGGAATGAGCGTGGACGCTGAATCCGTGGGAGAATATCGCATAGGTTTGACAAGTGGGCAGATATTGATTCTACGTAACTGTTTGTATGTACCTAGTTTGACTTGTAATATCATATCAGTGTCCTTACTTTCAAAAGAGGGATATGATTTTACATTCGTAAGTGATGTAGTTCACATCCACCTAAATCAAGTTCTGATTGGGTCAAGCACATTAGATGACGATATATACGTATTGAGTCAAGCTCAGGTTTTCAATGTCCAGAACACACTTAAAAGAAAGTCTCCAGAAATAAATCAGGCTTTCTTATGGCATTGTAGACTAGGTCACATCAATGAAGCATGATTAACGAAGTTACATAGAGAAGGATATTTCAATCCGTTCGAATATCGATCTTATGCCACTTGTGAATCTTGTCTCATGGGAAAGATGACAAAGACTCCGTTTACTGGACACGGAGTAAGAGCGAGCGAGCTCTTAAGACTCGTACACAGTGACGTGTGCGGTCCAATGTCTACACATGCGCGAAGTGGTTATTCCTACTTCATTACTTTTATGGATGATTTCTCTAAGTATGGACATATCTTCTTGATGAAGCATAAATCCGAGGCCTTTGAGAAATTCCAGGAATACAAGAATGAAGTGGAAAACCAAACAGGCAAAAGTATAAAGACACTAAGATCTGATCGAGGTGGTGAATACTTAAGTGCCGAGTTCCTGGGTTACTTAAAAGAGAAAGGAATTCTCTCTCAGCTTACTCCTCCATACACACCACAACACAATGGTGTATCGGAAAGAAGGAATCGAACTCTATTGGATATGGTTCGTTCTATGATGAGTAAGTCTGAGTTACCGCGATCTTTCTGGGGTTATGCACTAGAATCAGCTGCATATCTTTTGAACAAAGTTCCAACCAAGACTGTGCCTACCACACCATATCAGATGTGGAGTGGGAAGAAACCCTATCTTCAGTACCTGAAGACATGGGGATGTCCACCTTTTGTAAAAAAGCAGCATCCGGACAAGCTCGAGGCACGCTCGGTACAGTGTAAGTTTGTGGGATATCCAAAGAACTCCAAGGGATATTGTTTCTATTACGCAGAGGAACAAAAGGTTTTTGTTTCTCGTCATGCCCACTTCTTAGAAGATGAATTTTTAGAAAATCGGAAGAGTGGGAGCGCAGTAGAACTGGAAGAAATTCCAGAACCACAAGCTGTTGCTGAAAGTTTGGTAGAACAAGAAGTTTCAGAAGAAAGGGACATATCAGCGCCTATCCGTAGAAGTAGTAGGCAGTCTCATCCGCCCGAGAGATACTACGATTTTCTCATAGACGGGATCGAGAATATTGCGTCATTGATAATGACGACCCTACTAGCTTCCAGCAAGCCATTCAGAGCGGCGATTCGGTAAAATGTGTAAGTGCACGGCGGCGCCCCGGCCGTCAATCTGACGGCCAAATGCGGAAACGGTGATAAACTTAAATTTTGCGAACTTAGCAAACCGGCACCACCGAGCACTAAACCCCGGATCGGGCCATTAACAAGTCTAAGCTAATCTACAAGAAGGGGAAGGGATATATCGAATGATCCGAGTCCTCCGGTCTTCTCTTCATCGTCCCGATCTCCTGCGGAAACTCCGGTCGTCTCCTCCTCGCCGGAAGGGCACCACCTCGCCGGAAGGGCACCACATCGCCTGTATCTTTTATGGGCTCCCACCTCAATACCGAGGCAACTCGGGCGCGAAGTAGGCTAGCCGACGCGTCCAAGATTTGCTGTAGAATGTGTAGTGTAGAGGTTATGTCTCATTTGGGGTTTTGTTTCCTTTGAAGATGATGGAGGAATCAAGATAAGAAAAATGGTGCTTGCATTTTTCTAGCATGAAAATGAGATCAAGAATGCCACTCTCTCAAAAATGAAGCTCTCTTCTTCTCTTTTTTCAAATGAAAACTTCTCATCTTAGACAATGGTGGAGGAAAGAATATGAAGCATGAAGGGAGGTGATGGTAGGAGAAAGCAAGAGGTGACCACAACCAAACATCATGATAACAAATCCACAAATCAATCCTAATCCTTTCTCATCTCATTAAAGCAAAGGAAAAGACTAAGAAAGAATCAAATGATGGTTGAAAAGAAAAGATGCCATCATAATCAATACATTTGCAAGAAACCCCTCCACAATGTGTTATTTGCAAACTTGCAAATAACCCCCTCCATCGGAAAAGTCCGGCCGGGAAAGAACAAAGGAAAACCGGCCGGAACGGAATGCAAACTGGCAACTCCAGAAAACTGGTCCCGTAATAAATTACAGGAAAACCCCATACTGTGCATACACACCCGCATCTGTATTCCGACCGGATACAAATGCAATGAGACAAAATCTACACTGTACTATACTAGGATCCGGCTTAAACCAAAGCCGGCTAGTAATATCCGTTCGATCCTGATTCGTGCAATACCGCACGTATCCGATCGAACCTTGCCATATATCTATACGGCCTCTAGTACTAACTGTCCGATCCTGATCCGTACAATACCGCACGTATCTGATCAGACCCTGCCATATCTCCATACGGCCTCTACAGCGTTTCGCCCGAAAGCTTGAGTAACTGAAAGTGTGGTGGACTCCAAAGACTCGTCAATACTATGGCTATGGATTTAACCACTAGCACGTCAGAGGTATAAGCCAATACGTGACGGGCCACCGGCTATTGACCATGAGGGGACGTCGATGAGCGAACTCATCCTGACACCCTACTGAGCCTGTCAGTGACAATATCCGTACAGTCCGGTCCGTTCGTCTATGAGCATCGCATGTCGGGCCTAGGGGGTTGGTAAAAGTCAGACCCCCAAAAGCGGTACAAGTCGTGTCGGAGTGTAGCCCAGAACACCCTGAGATACTACTGGAATACCTACCAGTAAATCTCATGCCTTGGCCAAGGACTTCGTGTAATGGCTCTCCTAGACACAGCACGACCTCACCCCCAATACCGGGAGAGACGAACCCCTGAAGATCCGCTCACTGCCTCCATGTGGCTCGGGACTGTACCCAACTAAAACCTGTTTGCACGACTCCTTTGAGCCGTGGTAGGGTAGTAATCAAAGCACAGTGGGAACTCACACGAGACAAATGACGATCCCCAGGTCGATGAACTAACCTGTACACATGTCACCTGGGAACTGCTATCTGACGTAAGGTATAAGACCAACTAGCATGTTCCCGGCGAGTCCTGTCCGGTGTACTCATAACCCAATGAGCACCTGTATACATCTTAGGTGAACCAACTGACACCAATGGCTTGTGAGACCGGCCACCGCCCCTCGTCGGGGTCTCGACTGTATACACTAGTCTACTCTGGAGAATCGATGCCCTGTCTCGAAACTCCCACGACTAGGGACCTTTTAAGGATGCGCTTATAGACTCCAGCTCTCACTTATATGATCGCCCTCATACTGCTGGCAGTCAAGCAAGAATCCTAGGGGCTCTATCAACGTGCAATAGTGACATGTCAGGTCACGTAAAGCAGTACACGATGATAAAGGTAAACCAGATAGCGTACTATCATTTCGAGTAAGATTGTCCTCCCGGGATAGGTCCTCCCTCAATCATTGCAATCACGTGCCTGTGACCCAATAATTGACTCTGAGGGCACTATCTCCAACAATCTCCTACTTGCACTCAAGGCTAATTATTGCGATGTCGCATACTCACAGCCCGTGTGATACCGAACACCCAACTCCTCTACTAGTCAGTCTCACAAAGCTCGTTTGCGAAACTATTGCGTTCGAGGAATAGCCTCAGTGAGTGGATCCGCTCTGGTGTTTCTTTCTATGTCTCTCTATATCTCAAGTTCGCGGAGAAAGCCATCTCCCCAAATGAGCAATACCTGTCTTAGAATGTCTGGATGTCTGATGGGACCTAGCTCATAAATGAACTCCAAATCCAAACTTCTTAGACTGTATCGTCAACTGAACTTAATCAGTATCCTGCGCCATGCCACCCTCAGTATTGCCTTGGACCACCTGTCCAAAATACTGCCCCTCGTCAGAAGGAAAACTAAAACTCTGACAATCACCCTGTCGTCCATGTCACCTTGCAAGCCTGGAGTGATAACCGTCTCCAAAAGGAGGCAGTCATTATCATATCCCTAGAACATTCACTTATGTTCTAAAACTGCTTCCGACTGTTTCCCCAGGATTGGATCAATATCAACTTATTGCACCTACTGCAAGAACAACATCTGGTGTGGTACTTGACATCTCATAATTGACTCAATTGCCTAAGCAAGTGATCTGTCAATCATGCACATCCCTCTTCCCTTTAGTCTGTAAGACACCTTTAGAGAGGGTGACTCCATCACCTGTAGGTACACTACCGTGCCAGGAATCGTCCATTCCAAATACTCTTAGAATGCTGTCAAAGTATCCTGATTGGGAAACCACCCAAATCTAGATCTAAAACCATAGATCTAGTAACCAGTATGTCTGATATAATGTCCAAGTCCCATGTGGAGAAACCACTGTGTGACGACCAAAATATAACCGATCGTGGTATAGGAGTTTCTTTTCCTACTCTGTGTATGTCATCCAAATACCAGGATATCACACCCTACTACCTTCTCAACAGATCCATCCCAAATTCTGATGAAGTCAAACCTATGACTGTCACGTCAGAAATAGATGATCTATCTCCGCTACATCTGCTTTAGTCTATAAATAGACATAAGCCTGATGTCCACCAATGCTTCCGCTGCTCCCACTGACTACGACAACCCTCTGGCAGAGTCATATAGACGTGCACTTCTAAAGCTAGTTTAGAACGACGCTATACTCATCCTCCCACCGGGTCTCGCAGCCTGGAACAACAGCAATGGCAAGTGTGGGTAAACAAGAACTTCCCTGTCACCGTCCTTGAGGCTACCGGAGTACCTCTCGGGTGCCTGAAGTTACCCACCTTATCTGCAGAGTGGCCAATATAATGTCAAATCAGAATGAATCTTTAGGTTCCTTATCAAATCTTCAGTAATCGTTTGCGGTTCTGGAATCACTTCCAGTTCTACCATACTCCCACTACTGTTTTTGAAAAAATCCATTTTTAATAAAACTGTGGCGAGTCAAGAACAATATCACTATTGATCTTCCAGATGGTAGAAAATCAACCCTCGTCATAGCCTGGGTCAACCCACAAACAGCCATTACAGAAACGTGCCTTGAGTTGTCTAGTGTCTGGTTTTAATCATAAGCCGGACAACTCCCCGTACCTTAACAACGTTAAGATATGAACTGTTCTATATCCAATATAGAACCAGAGGCACTGATTTAATTGAACCAGATTCAAATCATGCAGCTATCTCCAGTGCATGTCAACTAAATGGAAGGAGGCCGATCAGCGTTACTCAACTTAGGAATGCTTCCAATTATGAGTAACCCGAAAGAGAAGCAAGTTCTCTTAATCATTACTATCAACTGAATACCATACACAAGTATCTACATCTTCGATCACTTTGAAGAATCCCGATACTTGCAATACCTGGTTCTCTACTTTATTCAAATACCTATAACTTCTCAAAATTTAGACACTGTGTTTCCACGAAACACCTGTCTAAAAACTAGAGAAGTCATAAGTAAACCGAAAATAGTACGAGGACCAACCCCTCTGTCCTGATGGACCCTGGACAACATACAATACTCTGTATAAGTCCCTTGAGTCTAGTGACTCATTCACTGTGTGTCGTAGGTTGAAAACTGTACTTTTGGTTAAGAAGAATTACACCGCTGTTTAATGCTCCTTATCTAACCATCCACTGATATAGGTAAATGTCATCGACATAATATTAAAAGATATATCTCACTCTATGAAAATAGACGTACAAATATATCAATTTGAAATTAGTGCACAACAGCGGATATTCAAAACCAAATATTTGCCGACCGGCAAACAGCCCAGGTGATCTTCTCTAATATCACCGATTACAACGAATCCCGATATAATGAGGATGATTACCCTATTCCCAATAACTTACTCCCACTCATCATCTGTAAAACCATACAGATGTGAGAATCAAACCTGGTAAATACATACCCTGGAGCAAGTGTCTAATCGGGAAATCAGTTTCCTTTTAACAGTACACAGTTGAACTGAAACATTGAAATGTTTCGATGGGGTATCCTGGTATTCCTAGTAATGCCTCTACCATTATCCAGATTCACAACTATAACCGTATAGTTCTTTGCCACCTCTCCAAATCCCTTTATATGTCTTTAGTCATTACCTTCTGCACACCCCTTAGGCCAAATGGTTTTCTTCCTTCCCTACCATTCGGCACCAGCCTATGGTTTGGAAGAAGACTATCCAATAAGCATAAAGGGTGTACTGTCCTAATCGTAGGAGCACTCGCAACGCGAGAGAAGGTGAAGATAAAAGACACCTGAATGTACTTTATTCCTATTTCTCCTGAACCAGAATCCATCCCCGAACTGGAACAAGTTCCTTTCGAGTTCGTATATAACCATACGATGGAGTATCCAAATAAACTGTGGATCTTCGTAGTGATACGGAGTGTCCTGGAGAAATACAAAGGTGATTTAGGATTGGCGAAGGAATACTTGGTTTGGTCGTGAATAGCAGTCGCAATTTACTTTGCCCTCTTACTAATCCCTTTCTTTGTCTGAACTTAATACCTTCTGTACACCGTTTAGGCTAACTGGTTTTCTTCATTCCCTACCGGTCGGCACCAGCCTATGGTTTGGAAGAAGACTATCCAATTTGCGTAATAGGTGTACTACTCCTAAACCAAGGAGTACTCGCAACCTGAGAGAAGGTGAAAAGAAAAGACAACTGAATAATCCTATTCGTTTTCTCCAGAACCAGAAACCATCCTCGAATAAATTCCTTCGAGTTCGTATATAACCATACGATGGTTTTGTCCAATGGAAGTGGACGTTCGTAGTAATACGGGGTGTCCTAGAGAAAAGAGTAAAAGTAGGAGTGGCAATGAGGTTAGCGACTCTGACAATCCAAAAGCCAGTGTTAAGAAGGTTCGGTCAACTTGGTCACTGAGTCATAGTCTAGCGTCGGGTCAATGGTCGCTGCCAGAGAGAGAGAGAAAAGAAACACTCAGCGTGCACTCTATCCTAGATCAGAATGGTTACCAATTTATCTAATCTGGAAACCTCCCACTCTACCTCAAATTCTCCTCCAAACCTAAAAGAAGAATTAGTCGGGGTCACCCTAGGAGTAAACCAACTCATCAGTGGGAATCGGGATCCAACTATCATCGCATGACAACGCGAAGGAATCCGCTCACGGTATCACACTCCAGAAGGTATGCGCATATCTGGCAAGTTTCAGTTCTTTTGAAACTCCCGATGTGGATTTTTGCCCCATGCTCTTATGACCTTGACTAAGGCCAACAAATCATAAGTCACATGTCAAGTTCTACCCGTCATTGTCCAGGTTGATTTGAACCCACCCGTACAAGCCCTTGACTAAGGCCAACAAGGCTATACGACTGTCCCAAACCAACGTATCTATCTATGCAGCATATGAATACCCAACAGCTACCAAACA
The DNA here is from genome assembly GCA_030015575.1 of Agapanthus africanus. Taxonomy (NCBI): domain Eukaryota; kingdom Viridiplantae; phylum Streptophyta; class Magnoliopsida; order Asparagales; family Amaryllidaceae; genus Agapanthus; species Agapanthus africanus. Next base: position 233,024,214 of record JASDDO010000012.1, read on the forward strand.
CTGTGCCTTGACTATGGCCAACAAACACAGCTTGAATACTATTGACTACCCATATGAAACGACGGAGGGCTACGAATGGTTTCTGGCGAAAACCTTTAACGTAGTGTACTTGATATCGTTGAAGGAACTGATAGCTTTTTAGAAAATATAGTGACGAAAACCTTTACTAAAAAGGTCACTCCCGGTGAAGGGATCTCGGCTCTTTCCCCGTAGAATGGGGTGCAGGATATTCCAAATGAATACCACGATGCAAAGCAAAAGTAATCGGCTATAGTGAAGTTAATGCCCTGACGCAAACTTCTGTCCAAGGGGTCACTCCCGGTGAAGGGATCTCGGCCCTTGCCTCGTCGACTGAGGAGCAGGATATTCCCAATGAATACCACGATGCAAAACAAAAGTGAACGTCCTTGCAATAACAGCTTTTTGAAAAGTGTTCCAACAACATCAGAATAGGTTTGTTTTAACTTGCATTGATCCGAATCAACGCAGTCCCATCAATTGATCACACCATAAAGAACGAAAATATACTGATGTACGTATATGCCATCCGCATTCGCCACTGGGTCCCGTCATCACCCGTTAGGTTAGCTAACTAACGGCAGAGCGGGGACTGGACTAGCGCGGATGAAAAGCATATACAACATCTACTAATATATATACCAATATATTATATTCGCTCAAGGCGTGATAAAAATGCAACATCACAGAAATGTACAGCATCACAGAACAATACAGATATCTGGGATCCCCGGGTTTCACAGAGCCACTACTGAAACCCGACGTTCCCCTGGTCGTGTGGATAGTCTGTGCAATGAAATCCTAGACCCCTACGGGCGTGGCAAGCTACCCGCCAAAACCTGAAGTGAGGCAGCCCCCTTCAGCACCGTGAATGGACCACCCAGCACTTCACGGAATCCGGTAACTTGGGCACCCCTCCTGGGTCAACCTATACCCCCTACGAGTGCGGCGAATGGCCCGCCAATTCTAGAGTGAAGCCCCCTCCGTCCCAATGCCATGAGATGCGGGCTTGTTGCCCTCCAGAACCCGGCTATCCGTGCACCCCACCGCGGGGTTATCCTAGTACAGAAAGTAAAATATACATACAACGGGTACATCGACCGCAACCAGGTCGTGCCCCAAAAGAATAATACAATCAGGCAGTGACGGCAGTCCACATGTCGGATGCTCGCCCCGCAATATCAAATGTACATAATACAACAAAACAGTACTAGCATTGCATCCAGGCTATCCCCCACGACCGATCCGCAACATCACAGCAAAAACACAAACACCAACGTGAAAGTCACGTTCGCAAATCCGTCTAACCGGGCTATAGCAGTTAGACTGGATTTACCGATCAAGTGACATTCACGGTCGCAGATATAATGTAAATACTGTGAAAAATGTGTTTAAAATATCCGATCGATCAAAAATTAACAAGTGGGCCCCCAAGCAATACTGTAGCACTCACAGAAAATCTGGGCCCAATTTTAATATTCCAAAACCTCTAAAAATAGCCCAGAAGCCCACTGGAAAAAAATGATGCATTGACGACACCAATGTGCGGCGGAACCGCGGCCCAAGGGGTGGTTTGGCCGCGGTTCCGCGCTTCAGTGGTCGACTGAATGTGTCGAATTTTCCCAGTAGTCTAAGAATTTCCAGTACATTAGTTTTTTACAACCTGAAAAATTTTTAGACACCAAAAAATTTTAACAGAAAACTGATGTGAACTAAAATTGGGTTTTTGGAATTTTGGTCGATCGGAACTGAAAAACACATCAAACGAAGCTAGACGAAGTTAATGGCGAGGCTCTGATACTACTGTAAGTGCACGGCGGCGCCCCGGCCGTCAATCCGACGGCTAAATGCGGAAACGGTGATAAACTTAAATTTTGCGAACTTAGCAAACCGGCACCACCGCGCACTAAACCCCGGATCGGGCCATTAACAAGTCTAAGCTAATCTACAAGAAGGGGAAGGGATATACCGAATGATCCGAGTCCTCCGGTCTTCTCCTCATCGTCCTGATCTCCTGCGGAAACTCCGGTCGTAGACTCGTCAATACTATGGCTATGGATTTAACCACTGGCACGTCAGAGGTATAAGCCAATACGTGACGGGCCACCAGCTATTGACCAAAAGGGGACGTCGATGAGCGAACTCATCCTGACACCCTACTGAGCCTGTCAGTGACAATATCCGTACAGTCCGGTCCGTTCGTCTATGAGCATCGCATGTCGGGCCTAGGGGGTTGGTAAAAGTCAGACCCCCAAAAGCGGTACAAGTCGTGTCGGAGTGTAGCCCAGAACACCCTGAGATACTACTGGAATACCTACCAGTAAATCTCCTGCCTTGGCCAAGGACTTCGTGTAATGGCTCTCCTAGACACAGCGTGACCTCACCCCCAATACCGGGAGACCACCCCTGAAGATCCGCTCACTGCATCCATGTGGCTCGGGACTGTACCCAACTAAAACCTGTTTGCACGACTCCTTTGAGCCGTGGTAGGGTAGTAATCAAAGCACAGTGGGAACTCACACGAGACAAATGACGATCCCCAGGTCGATGAACTAACCTGTACACATGTCACCTGGGAACTACTATCTGACGTCAGGTATAAGACCAACTAGCATGTTCCCGGCGAGTCCTGTCCGGTGTACTCATAACCCAATGAGCACCTGTATACATCTTAGGTGAACCAACTGACACCAGTGGCTTGTGAGACCGGCCACCGCCCCTCGTCGGGGTCTCGACTGTATACACTAGTCTACTCTGGAGAATCGATGCCCTGTCTCGAAACTCCCACGACTAGGGACCTTTTAAGGATGCGCTTATAGACTCCAGCTCTCACTTATATGATCGCCCTCATACTGCTGGCAGTCAAGCAAGAATCCTAGGGGCTCTATCAACGTGCAATAGCGACATGTCAGGTCACCTAAAGCAGTACACGATGATAAAGGTAAACCAGATAGCGTACTATCATTTCGAGTAAGATTGTCCTCCCGGGATAGGTCCTCCCTCAATCATTGCAATCACGTGCCTGTGACCCAATAATTGACTCTGAGGGCACTATCTCAAACAAAATGGCTGGATGCAATGCGGACCGAAATGGAGTCCATGTACACTAACAAAGTATGGACTTTAGACATTGCTCCAGATGAGGTAAGACCCGTAGGATGCAAGTGGATCTTCAGAAAGAAGATTGGCGTAGATGGACAGGTTGAAACCTATAAAGCTAGACTTGTTGCAAAGGGTTTCCGTCAAAGACCTGGTTTGGACTATGACGAAACCTTTTCTCCAGTGGCTATGCTCAAATCCATTCGGGTCCTTCTTGCTATTGATGCCTTCCACGATTATGAGATCTGGCAAATGGACGTAAAGATGGCCTTTCTAAATGGTAATTTGGAAGAGTGCGTCTATATGGATCAGCCAGAGGGATTCATTCAGAGTGGGAGCAGCGGTAAAGTATGCAATCGCGGAGTTGGAACATCTGTTTTGATGATACTGTCAAAGAATTCAACTTTATCAAAAATCCAGATGAACCATGCATATACAGTAAAATTGTAGGGAGAGTTGTTGTATTCCTCGTCTTTTACGTGGATGACATTCTCCTAATTGGAAATGATATTCCTATGCTACAGTCAGTCAAAAGATTCTTGTCACAGAAGTTCTCCATGAAAGACCTGGGTGATGTCACCTACATTCTGGGGATCCAGATCTATCGTGATAGATCAAAGAGGATGTTGGGACTTTCGCAGTCCAGCTACATAGACACCATATTGAAAAGATTCTGTATGGATGATTCTAAGCGCGGTAACCTACCGGCTTGTCACGGAATCACCCTCTCCAAAAAGATGTCTCCCAAGACTGATTTGGAAAGGGATCGCATGTCGATTATACCCAACGCTTCTGCGGTAGGCTCTATAATGTATGCGATGTTATGTACCAGACCAGATGTAGCATACGCATTGAGCGTTGTAAGCCGGTATCCGGCAAACCCAGGGGAGAAGCACTGGATAGCAGTAAAGAATATTCTCAAGTACCTGAGGAGGACTAAGGAGATGTTCTTGGTGTATGGCGGAAAATACCTCCAGATCGAGGCCTTTGCTAACTCCAGCTTCCAGAGTGACAAGGATGACTCCAAGTCCATGTCGGGTTATGTCTTTACCCTCAATGGAGGGGCGGTCTGTTGGAAGAGTTCCAAGCAGGACACCGTTGTTGACTCAACGATGGAAGCGGAGTACATAGCTGCTTGCGATGCCGCAAAAGAAGCTGTCTGGATGAAGAAGTTCCTCACAGAACTTCAGGTGGTTCCTACCAGTGTTGGTCCAATACCTCTGTATTGCGACAACAACGGCGCTATAGCTTTAGCGATGGAACCCAGGTCCCATCAGAAGTCAAGACACATCTTAAGTCAAGACACATCTTAACCCAGGTCCCATCACCTGATCAGGGAGATCGTCGATCGCCGGGTGATCGTCGATCGCCGGGAGATCGAGGTAAAGAGAGTAGATACAAAGAATAACACTGCTGATCCATTCATAAAGGCCATTCCTCAGACGCAGTTCGAGAGGCTATTCGAGATGATAGGTCTGCGATATGCCAGTACATGGCCCTAGTGCAAGTGGGAGATTATTGGTGTTTATGCCCTAGAAGGCCATTACTGTATCATACTAGTTTGTATATTACTTAATGGAAGCTTGGGATATTCACAGTTGTATTGACAGTCTTGCTAAAAATGGTAGTATGGTACTTGGTTTATGTCTACTTTAATATGTGCATATGTTTCTTGTAACGTATCGCTTATACATATTGGTTGAGCCCTTAGGATCTTTGTTTGATTACCAGCGTTGTGATAGCAGTCACACTAGTGGGGGCTGGGTAGTCTATAAGCAACATCCTATACAGGTCCCTAGTCGTAGGATTATCGAGACAGGGCATCGATACTCCGGAGTAGACTAGTGTGTACACTTCTCATCCCAGTTGGGGAGATGGTCTGCGCCACAGCCATCAGTACGTCGTACTGGAGATAGTATACAGGTGCTTGTTAGGTTACGGGTACACCGGACAGGACTCACGGGGAACTGTTGGTTGGGATTATACCCGTCGTCAGTTAACAGTTCCCAGGTGACAAGAGTACAGCATAGTCCGCAGATTTGATACTGCTACTTCGCCTCGAGTGTGTCCCACTGTTCTTAGATTGCTACCGTACCATGGCTCAAAGGAGTCGTGCAAACAAGTAGCAGGTGGGTGCAATCCCGAGCACTTGGAGGCAGTGGCGGTTAGACAGGATTCGTCTCTCCCGGTGTTGGGAGTTGATATCGCGCTGTGTCAGAGAGCCATTATGCAAAGTCCCTGGCCAGGGCAAGCGAGATTTACTGGTAGGTTTTCCAGTAGTTTCTCAAAGTGTAATGGGCTACGCTCCGACGCGACTTATACCGCTTTTAGGGGACTGACGCTTGCCGCCCCCTACGCCCGATATGCGATAGTCTTAGACGAACAGACCGGACTGTACGGAGATTGTCACAGCAGGCACAGTAGGAGTTCGGATGGGTTTACTCATCGGCCTTCTTATCGACATCTACCTGGGGACCGTTACGTACAGCTAGTGCCGCTTGCGGTCTGTGGTTAAACCCACTGCCAGCGTAGTGTCGAGTCTTTAGAGTCCCACACAGAGAGTTTCCCTGCTTCGGGCGAAACGATATAGAGGTCGTATGGTTTTACGACAGGGTTCGGACGCATACATGTTTTTACGCACGTACGATGTTCGGACAGTTTTTACTAGTCGGCTTTGGTTTAAGCCAGATTCTAGTATCGGATTATTGGATTTATACAGTCTAAAGTTTTTCCGTGTTTTCACGGATAGGAAGGGCGTTCTCGTAATTTGTCGGGAAGCTTCTTGAAGTATGGTGACTTGGGGGTTAAGGCGGCATTTGCATTAATTGAATAAATGAGTCATGGTGTGATTCATACATGGAGTTAATGAATCATTTGTGATTTATATGACTCATGTGATGAATCACTTGGTGTATTAATGAAACATGATGATATATCATTATTTGTTATTCATTTAATATATATGATATGTTTCATATATACATATATGATCTATTCATCCAAAAGGATTCTCATTCTCACCTTCTCTCTCCTCAAGCTCTCTCTCTTCAAACCTTAACCCTAACCTCTCATGTGTTGAGATCAAGGGTTAGCTAGACTAATACTTCCATAATCCAACTCTATATCACTTAGGTTGCTTAGATTAGCACTTTGAGTAACCTAGTTACCTCAAGTTAGAGGTTAAGCTTGGAGTAGGAGCTCTCGCATGGATCGTCTTTGACTCGACGAGGCCGTTGAGATGCCGACGTTCCAATGAGCCTACAAGGAGTGGAGGACAGTGATGAAGACCCGAAGGACAAGTAACGTGAGGTATAACTTCAAATCAGAGTAGTTAAACCTTTCGTAGTTTGCTAGTAACGGTTTAGATACGATTCATGCGCTCAAGTCCGTGTTACGAAGCTTTGATAATCGTTTTTCATATATTCCGCCTCCTCGCAAGTTCGTAGGGTGCGTGACATGGACTTACAATGGTCTCAGAGCCAACTAAACCATTACTAGCTTGTTAGCAACTAAGTAGAACTTCGATCGACGGAAAACACGAAAACTACACCCCGAAACCTTATCAGTTTCTGTTAATTTTAAAAGTGTCAGAAAAATTATTTGATAGGTCTTAAAATTCACAGCAAGGAAATATAAGAAAACTGGGAAAATACGATCTCTCAACTCGGTTAGATGGCCGCGGATCCGCGGCACAATAGTGCTTGTGGCCGTGGATCCGCCGCCGAGTCAACTCCGAGTTGACTCGGAGTTGCGCAGTAATTCATATATTGTGGTGTTTTGTTTTCGTGTATATTCTGTTTCTACCCAGGTTACTTCTGTGATGGCTTGCATTTGGGGTAGACACGGAAAAAGGTTGTCGATCGATATTCTAAGTTATTTGCTAATCGGGTTTTTATCTGTAATGATTAGTGTATTCGTAAACCTCCCCTAACTGCTAGTATGTCGGTTGGCAGGGAGTTGCACATTTCTGTAATGTTTACTGTTTGTGTATATGAACTTGATTGGATCGTTATGATGATTAGCCGGGGTTTGAGATGGGTTTTATATTCATTCATTCGATGTAAAATGTAATATGATGTAATATTCTTTTGCAGGGCACATCCAGGTTGCGGTTGTAGCCACCGTTGTATTATTTCATTTACTGTTTTTGGCTCCTATGATAGACCCAAGGTAGGGTACACAAACTACCGGGTAAGTTGAAGTGTTTAGTGGCCTACTCACATTGTTGAGGGAGACCGCTTCACTTCGGGTACTTGGCGGGTAGTTTGCTGTACCCGTAGGGGTCTAGGGTGGGGTAATGGTTATTCATCACAACTGTGTAATCCGTCTTTTGTTGCAGGCTCAAAGCAAACGCGGATTGCTTGTATATCCAATAATGTTCATCTGAGATCTGGAATGCCTATTATTGCGTCTGATGAATGTACAATATCTATATATGATAGCTATTTAGACGTCACTTATGTTTTACACCCGCGCTAGTCCAGCCCCCGCTCTGTCGTTAGTTAAGTAACCTAACGGGTGATGACGGAACCCAGTGGCGAACGCGGATGGCAGAAGAGGACGTTGTATTTTCGTTGTTTTCTGCAATGATAGGTTAAATGATGGGACGCATTATTTTAATGCAAAGAAAATAAACCAAAGTCGAATCGTTGGAACAAATTTAAAATAAACTACTCGGTTATTTTAAAAGCGAAGAATTTTTTAATTGCGGAGCTTTAACCCCTTCTTTTAAAAAAAGCTATCAGGTTCCTTCGATTATATCAAGTTCACTACGTTCACGGTTTCGCCAAAACCAATCGTATCCCTCCGTCATTTCTTATGGATGGTCAGTAGTATTCAAGCTATGTTTGTTGGCCTTCGTCAAGGCATAGTGTTTGGTAGCTGCTGGGGTATTCATTTGTTGGATAGATAGATGAGTTGGTTTGGGACAGTCGTATTACCTTGTTGGCCTTCGTCAAGGGTATGTACGGGTGGGTTCAAATTAACACGATAATGATGGGCAGAACTTGACATGTGACTTATGATTTGTTGGCCTTCGTCAAGGTCATAAGAACATGGGGCAAAAATCCACATCGGGAGTTTCTAAAAAAACTGAAACTTGCTAGTGTTGCACACCATTTGGAGTTTGATGAATGTTGGTAGGATTCCTTCAAAATTATCATACGATGATATTTGGATCCCGATCCTACTGTGAGTATATGCTACTTATCAGGAGATTCGTCACTTAACGATCAATGCTATAAACCAAGTAAGTGTCGAGAAAGGTGTCAGCGGGGATGCACCCCAAGAGAAAAGAGGTTATTTAATTAAGGAACTTCGCGAAAGCATTGGAAAACCTCCCTCGAAGTACCGACGCTTGCTTGGCTGAACGGTTAAGCAAGTATTGTACAATGAGAATAGTCCTCGCTAATTCTTCTTTCATGGTTTGAGGAAGGTTTCGAGAAACAGTGGGAGCCATCCAGTTTAGATAAATTAAAAACCAATCTAAACTTGCAAGAGCATCACGCTAAAGTGTTTTCTTCTCTCTCTCTCATTGCAGCGACCTTGTGACCATGACTAGGTTACATCTAGATAACAAGTTGACTGAATCTAACTTATATGACTGGCAAAGGTCTGTCCAGATGTCCATTGCCTATGACAAGCTGGACCACCCTATTACTACTCAAGATCCCGCCGTCCCAGGTCCAGTTTCCACCGTCGCGGATATGGATATCCGTCAGACAAGGGAAAAAGATAAAGCGAAAGCCAAGTGCCTCGTGATGGCTTCAGTTGATGGTGTATACCAGAAGCAGCACGAGAAGATGGACTCAGTTTCTATCTTTCTCCATAACAAAGATTTATATGGAGAGCAATCTCATATCGGAAGATATGAGACCTCGAACGAATTAATTCAAGCGAGGTTGGCTGTCGGGTCATCTGTAGGGGACGACGTCCTTACGATGACTAGCTATATTGATCAGCTCAAGGACCTGGAGACCACGTTGGGAAACAGGTCATACACTGACTTATTTCCACAGTCCCTACCCTCTACTTACACCCTGAAAGAAACCAGGGAGACACAAGCTCTTCTTAATGGGGGACCTTCTTCTTCTACATCCAGCGCGAAAGCAAAGGGTGAAAAGAAGAAGACCTCTACAAAGCCGATATACGATGTCAATAAAGTAGGAGGAAAGGGAAGAGCAAAAGTTTTGGGACTTGGTGTAGTTAAAGAGGGATGTTCCTATTGTTATGGGAACGGGAATTGGCAGAAGGATTGCATGGCTTTGGAAGCCAGTAGCCAGGATACGCAGCATGTTGTGGTTTCAGCCTCAAGTGTATTTGTAATTGAGAACTGTTTGTCAATTAACTCTACTTCCTGGGTACTAGATACCAGAGCAGGATATCACATCTGTAATTCATTACATGCTTTAAGAAACCGTAGAGTTAGAAGGGTAGGTAATATGTCTCTCAGAGTTGCAAACGGAATGAGCGTGGATGCTGAATCCGTGGAAGAATATCGCCTAGGTTTGACAAGTGGGCTGATATTGATTCTACATAACTGTTTGTATGTACCTAGTTTGACTTGTAATATCATATCAGTGTCCTTACTTTCAAAAGAGGGATAAGATTTTACATTCGTAAGCGATGTAGTTCACATCCACCTAAATCAAGTTCTGATTGGGTCCGGCACATTAGATGACGACATATACGTATTGAGTCAAGCTCAGGTTTTCAATGTCCAGAACACACTTAAAAGAAAAGTCTCCAGAAATAAATCAGGCTTTCTTATGGCATTGTAGACTAGGTCACATCAATGAAACACGATTAACGAAGTTACATAGATAAGGATATTTGAATCCGTTCGAATATCAATCTTATGCCACTTGTGAATCTTGTCTCATGGGAAAGATGACAAAGACTCCGTTTACAGGACACGGAGTAAGAGCGAGCGAGCCCTTAGGACTCGTACACAGTGACGTGTGCGGTCCAATGTCTACACATGCGCGAGATGGTTATTCCTACTTCATTACTTTTACGGATGATTTCTCTTGGTATGGACATATCTTCTTGATGAAGCATAAATCCGAGGCCTTTGAGAAATTCCAGGAATACAAGAATGAAGTGGAAAACCAAACAAGCAAATGTATAAAGACACTAAGATCTGATCGAGGTGGTGAATACTTAAGTGCCGAGTTCCTGGGTTATTAAAAGAGAAAGGAATTCTCTCTCAGCTTACTCCTCCATACACACCACAACACAATGGTGTATCGGAAAGAAGGAATCGAACCCTATTGGATATGGTTCATTCCATGATGAGTAAGGCTGAGTTACCGCGATCTTTCTGGGGTTATGCACTAGAATTAGCTGCATATCTTTTGAACAAAGTTCCAACCCAGACTGTGCCTACCACACCATATCAGATGTGGAGTGGGAAGAAACCCTATCTTCAGTACATGAAGACATGGGGATGTCCAGCTTTTGTAAAAAAGCAGCATCCGGACAAGCTTGAGGCACGCTCGGTACAGTGTAAGTTTGTGGGATATCCAAAGAACTCCAAGGGATATTGTTTCTATTACGCAGAGGAACAAAAGGTTTTTGTTTCTCGTCATGCCCACTTCTTAGAAGCTGAATTTTTAGAAAATCGGAAGAGTGGGAGCACAGTAGAACTGGAAGAAATTCCAGAACCACAAGCTGTTACTGAAAGTTTGGTAGAACAAGAAGTTTCCGAAGAAAGGGACATACCGGCGCCTATCCGCAGAAGTAGTAGGCAGTCTTATCCGCCTGAGAGATACTACGGTTTTCTCATAGACGGGGATCGAGAAGATTGCGTCATTGATAATGACGACCCTACTAGTTTCCAGCAAGCCATTCAGAGAGGCGACTCGGTAAAATGGCTGGATGCAATGCGGAGCGAAATGGACTCCATGTACACTAACAAAGTATGGACTTTGGACATTGCTCCAGATGGGGTAAGACCCGTAGGATGCAAGTGTATCTTCAGAAAGAAGATTGGTGTAGATGGACAGGTTGAAACCTATAAAGCTAGACTTGTTGCAAAGGGTTTCCGCCAAAGACCTGGTTTGGACTATGACGAAACCTTTTCTCCAGTGACTATGCTCAAATCCATTCGGGTCCTTCTTGCTATTGCTGCCTTCCACGATTATGAGATCTGGCAGATGGACGTAAAGACGGCCTTTCTAAATGGTAATTTGGAAGAGTGCGTCTATATGGTTCAGCCAGAGGGATTCATTCAGAGTGGGAGCAGCGGTAAAGTATGCAATCGCGGAGTTGGAACATCTGTTTTGATGATACTGTCAAAGAATTCGACTTTATCAAAAATCCAGATGAACCATGCATATACAGTAAGATTGTAGGGAGAGTTGTTGTATTTCTCGTCTTGTACGTGGATGACATTCTCCTAATAGGAAATGATATTCCTATGCTACAGTCAGTCAAAAGATTCTTGTCACAGAAGTTCTCCATGAAAGACCTAGGTGATGCCACCTACATTCTGGGGATCCAGATCTATCATGATAGATCAAAGAGGATGTTAGGACTTTCGCAGTCAATGTACATAGACACCATATTGAAAAGATTCAGTATGGATGATTCTAAGCGCGGTAACCTATCGGCTTGTCACGGAATCACCCTCTCTAAAGAGATGTCTCCCAAGACTAATTTGGAAAGGGATCGCATGTCGATTATACCCTAAGCTTCTGTGGTAGGCTCTATAATGTATGCGATGTTATGTACCAGACCAGATGTAGCATACGCATTGAGCGTTGTAAGCCGATATCAGGCAAACCCAGGGGAGAAGCACCGGATTGCAGTAAAGAACATTCTCAAGTACCTGAGGAGGACTAAGGAGATGTTCTTGGTGTATGGCGGAAAATACCTCCAGATCGAGGCCTTTAGTGACTCCAGCTTCCAGAGTGACAAGGATGACTCCAAGTCCATGTCGGGTTATGTCTTTACCCTCAATGGAGGGGTGGTCTGTTGGAAGAGTTCCAAGCAGGACACCGTTGCTGACTCAACGATGGAAGCGGAGTACATAGCTTCTTGCGATGCCGCAAAAGAAGCTGTCTGGATGAAGAAGTTCCTCACAGAACTTCAGGTGGTTCCTACCAATGTTGGTCCAATACCTCTGTATTGCGACAACAACGGTGCTATAGCTTTAGCGAAGGAACCCAGGTCCCATCAGAAGTCCAGACACATCTTAAGGCGGTATCACCTGATCAGGGAGATCGTCGATCGCCGGGAGATCGAAGTAAAGAGAGTAGATACAGAGAATAACACTGCTGATCCATTCACAAAGGCCATTCCTCAGACGCAGTTCGAGAGGCTATTCGAGATGATAGGTCTGCGATATGCCAGTACATGGCCCTAGTGCAAGTGGGAGATTGTTGGTGTTTATGCCTTAGAAGGCCATTACTGTATCACACTAGTTTGTATATTACTTAATGGAAGCTTGGGATATTCACAGTTGTATTTGCAGTCTTGCTAAAAATGGTAGTATGCTACTTGGTTTATGTATACTTTAATATGTGCATATGTTTATTGTAACGTATCGCTTATACATATTAGTAGAGCCCTTAGGATCTTTGCTTGATTACCAGCGTTGTGATGGCAGTCACACTAGTAGGGGCTGGGTAGTCTATAAGCAACATCCTATACAGGTCCCTAGTCGTAGGATTATCGAGACAGGGCATCGATACTCCGGAGTAGACTAGTGTGTACGCTTCTCATCCCAGTTGGGGAGATGGTCTGTCACACAGCCATCAGTACGTCGTACTGGAGATAGTATACAGGTGCTCGTTAGGTTACGGGTACACCGGACAGGACTCACGGGGAACTGTTGGTTGGGATTATACCCATCGTCAGTTAACAGTTCCCAGGTGACATGAGTACAGCATAGTCCGCAGACTTGACACTGCTACTTCGCCTCGAGTGTGTCCCACTGTTCTTAGATTGCTACCCTACCACGGCTCAAAGGAGTCATGCAAACAGGTAGCAGGTGGGTGCAGTCCCGAGCACTTAGAGGCAGTGGCGGTTAGACAGGATTCGTCTCTCCCGGTATTGGGAGTTGATATCGCGCTGTGTCAGAGAGCCATTACACAAAGTCCCTGGCAAGGGCAAGCGAGATTTACTGGTAGGTTTTCCAGTAGTTTCTCAAGGTGTAATGGGCTACGCTCCGACACGACTTATACCGCTTTTAGGGGACTAACGCTTGCCGCCCCCTTGGCCCGATATGCGATAGTGTTAGACGAACAGACCGGACTGTACGGAGATTGTCACAGCAGGCACAGTAGGAGTTCGGATGGGTTTACTCATCGGCCTTCTTATCGACATCTACCTGGGGACCGTTACGCACAGCTAGTGCCGCTTGCGGTCTGTGGTTAAACCCACTGCCAGCGTAGTGTCGAGTCTTTAGAGTCCCACACAGAGAGTTTCCCTGCTTCAGGCGAAACGATATAGAGGTCGTATGGTTTTACGACAGGGTTCGGACGCATACGTGTTTTTACGCACGTACGATATTCCGACAGTTTTTACTAGTCGGCTTTGGTTTAAGCCAGATTCTAGTATTGGATTATTAGATTTATACAGTCTAAAGTTTTTCCGTGTTTTTACGGATAGGAGGGGCGTTCTCGTAATTTGTCGGGAAGCTTCTTGAAGCATGGTGACTTGGGGGTTATGGTGGCATTTGCATTAATTGGATAAATGAGTCATGGTGTGATTCATACATGGAGTTAATGAATCATTTGTGATTTATATGACTCATGTAATGAATCACTTAGTGTATTAATGAAACATGATGATATATCATTATTTGTTATTCATTTAATATATATGATATGTTTCATATATACACATATGATCTATTCATCCAAAAGGATTCTCATTCTCACCTTCTCTCTCCTCAAGCTCTCTCTCTTCAAACCCTAACCCTAACCTCTCATGTGTTGAGATCAAGGGTTAGCTAGACTAATACTTCCATAATCCAACTCTATATCACTTAGGTTGCTTAGATTAGCACTTTGAGTAACCTAGTTACCTCAAGTTAGAGGTTAAGCTTGGAGTAGGAGCTCTCGGGTGGATCGTCTTTGACTCGAGGAGGCCGTTGAGGTGCCGACATTCCAAAGATCCTATAAGGAGTGGAGGACAGTGATGAAGACCCGAAGGACAAGTAACGTGAGGTATAACTTCGAATCAGAGTAGTTAAACCTTTCGTAGTTTGCTTGTAACGGTTTAGATATGATTCATGCGCTCAAGTCCGTGTTACGAAGCTTTGATAATCGTTTTTCATATATTCCGCATCCCCGCAAGTTCGTGGGGTGCGTGACATGGACTTACAGGTAATACCTCCTAAATCCTGGATTTTGGATCTATGAGATAGATCTAAATGGATGTTAGGATTCTCACTAGGTGTAGTGAGATGGTTTCAATTGATCCAGGGGAGAATCACTGGATAGCTTCCAGGATGATAAGGTCGAATGAATGTCAGTCACAGGCATTGTCCTTACCCTTAGTAGAGGGACGGTATGTTGGAAGAGTTCCAAGATAGATACCGTGACATACTAGACGATAAAGGCTGGATACATCGCTACCAAAGATGCTACCAAAGAGGAAGTCTGGGTGTATATTAGTTAATGAGATGAACTCCGTTCCTACCATTGTGTGACAATGGAGTTGTGGCTTATGCCTGGGAACGCCCGTCCCATCAGTGATCCAGACATATTCTAAGGCAGTATCACCTGATCATGGAGACGGATGATCTCTAGGGGATCGAGGTTAGGAGAGCAGACTCACAGGTCAACACGGCGGATCCACTCACAAAGGCCTTTTCCCAGAGAGAGACTTTTATGGGATGGTTGTGTATGAGATACTACAACCACTGCTATCAGATGGCCCTAGTGCAAGTGGGAGATTGTTAGTTATATTTATGCCCTAGAGGCCATTACTATTGTTAGTTATATATATGCCCTAGAGGCCATTGTTGTACATATGATGTATATTATAATGGATGCTTGGATATATATAAAGAGGACTTTCTTGCTCGTCATGATAGTATGCTATTTGGTTTCACTTTATCTTAACATGTTGACTTATATTAGTTTATTGTCTTACTCTCACATGTTGATAAAGCCCTTAGAATATGTACTCGACTACTGGGACTATGATGAGATCATACTAGTGGGGCTACGGTAGTCGACGAGTACATCCTATAATTGTTCCTAGTCGAGGGTGTATCGAGACCGGGCATCGATACACCATAGTAGACTAGCGTATACGCATCTTGACCCATATGATGGGCGATGGATGATCCCATATCCATCTGTGTTTGACATCAAAGATGGTGTACGGGTGCTCAGTGGAGACTGGGTACACTGGACGGACTCGCCGAGAACTCCCAGATGGTATTATACCTCACGTTAGATGGCAGTTCTCCGGTGACACTGGTACAGGTTAGTCTGTAGAGCCGAGATCGTCATAGAGTCTTGTGTGATTCCCACTGTGCTTTGATTTCCACCTTACCACATCCAAGAGGGCGTGAAAAATGGTGGCTTTTGGGTACAGTCCCGAATCACATGGAGGCAATGAGCGATAGCAGGGATTCGTCTCTCCCGGTATAGGGAGTTGATGTTATGCTGTGTTCGATTGGCTATAACTGGAAGTTCCTGGCCAGGGCTGATATAGAGAACTATTGGTAAGTGTTATCAGTAGGTTCTCGACCTGTTATGAGCCTCATATCGACACGACTTATCGGTTACTGGGGTCTGACGTATACCACCCCTAGAATAGATATGCAACATATCAGACGAAGAGACCGGACTGTACGGGAGTGTTACTGATTGGATTCACAGGAGAATGTACAGGCTTGCTTGTTGATCTTCTGATCGCTCAATACCTGGGTGGCTGTTATGTTTAGATGACCGCTTGCAGCTTGTGGGTGTTTAATATGATCATCACCTTCTACCGGTGTATTGACGATTCTTTAGAGTCCTACACAGAGGTTTCTTGACTCAGGAAAAACGGAGTAGGAGCACATATGCGATATGTGCGGGACCGAGAATAATACGATATGAGATACCGTATTCTATTCTCGCAATATTTGATATCAGCCGGGTCATCGGATCAAGTGTTGATTTGATGAATCGGTACATGATATATTAGTCGGTTATATTCGATATAGCCGGATTGTCGGATCAAGTGTTGATTCGATAATTTAATGTATAATTATATATGTGATATATTACATTACATTATCTAATATTGGCTCGCTTTATTATTTCTTTTTCTCACCGGATAATACATTGATATATATGCGATATATGTTAATTGTATTATTTTCTTTTGTTACAAAAAAATATTATATATGTGATATATAATATTGTGACAAGTTATGATTATAAATGCAACATGATTAGTGGAGATTAAACATGGTTAGGGTTTGATTTGGGTTAATCTTTTCTAGAAGCTTTTGTTTTGTTTCTTGCAAATATATTATGTGTTGATATTTTTGGAGATATTTTCTTAACCCAACCCACACCCTTTACCCTAGTTAAATCTCTACAATGGTAAAATGACTTAACCATGGTTGCAATTTTAATGATAAAAACAATTCATTATTCATCACAAAAGGATTGATCATTCTTCTTCTTCTTCCTTGAGCTCTTGAAAAGCTTTCTAGGTTTTTCTTTTGTGATGGCTTAGTGTGAGATTATGAAAACAAATGAGAGCCAAATTCCTATCTCATCATCCTCATTTAATCTAGCCAATTAGATTAGGGTGTTCACTTCATTAATACTTGATTAGAGAAGTGAGAGCTTGAGTTAAAGAAACTTCAAGGTAGATCATCTTCGAAAAGGAAGACTTCAAGCAAGCATGGATCATTCGGGTTGTGGAGCTTCTCTTGAGTCCGGAAGATCGTGGATCGCGGCGAAGGGACCACTACTCGGAGCTTATGAAGCGAAGAAGTGGACTACAAAGGTTGTAATCCATCTCTCTTAGTTGTAAAGATGTTTACTTGCATGTTTAACCCTAATTATCTAGCAAAGATCCTCGCTTTGGGTTGTTCGGCACGTCTAAATTTTAAATCGGGCATGGTTGATGCCTTATAGACCCTTGTGACAGTGACTAGTAACCCTTCAGTGGTATCAGAGCCAAGCTAGAGCATTAGGCGACGTGTATACGAAGTTAAAAGTCCGATCGAACCCTGAAACGTCAAAATTTGACCCCTCTCTGGAAATTTTTTAAAAATATGATTTTTTTTCCGTATTAAAAATACTCAGAAAATTCAGCAGGGAATTCTAAGGGTTACTGTGAAAAAAGACATCCTAATACCCTTAAAGCGCCGCGGAACCGCGGCAATACCATTCCTTGCGCAGCGGTTCCGCGGCCGTACAGGGGTATTAGGGTTAGCTTTTGTCACGGTAACATCCGTAGGTATTGGTATATACTTCTGGGAATTTTTAATATTACTCAATTGTTGAGTTTTCTGGAGATCCTTTGTATTCGTTGATTCGATCGGAAATTTTAATTTCGTTTAGTTTTCCGGATAATTTAGAACGTGTTAAAATGTTCGAACGGATATCAATAACTCACTTTTTCCTGACACGAAAAACTTTCAAGTGTTGAATTTTTCTTAAGTTTAAAACTTTCGGAAAAACATGCAAGCATATCTGTGGACCCACCCTCTAGAAGAACGTAACCTTAACTCGATTATATGACCGTCAAAACTGCCACTGAACCCTAAGGTTTGCGGTAGTTTAGCGTTGCCACATGTGAGCCGTTGGTTTGACCCTTCTACGGCTGGTTCATTGGGGTGGTGACATGTTCTGGGATTTTTGAACCCCGCTCAAGTGTTGAGCTATTTGGGAATTCTTGGGTGTTTGATTATTCGATCGGAAAGTTTAACTTTGTCTATTTATCTGTAATGTGATACAATATGTGGAATTCATATAGTTAGGCATGAAATGCAAAGTATGTGATAGTTCGGATTTATGATGTCTAAAATGATTGTGGATTCCAAATGTTGTAGTTTTACACTTTATTTTCTGTGACCGTAAGCGTAGTATGTGGTATATCGCCGGCTTCGTTGCTATACATCAACGACAATCGGGATACGCATACTTGCTTACGTTGATGATATGAGATATTATGTGTTGCTGTGATATGTTGTATTGGATCGTCGTGTTCTGAATAGCCGGGTGTTTTATATGAGATGAGGGTTTTTATTTTCACTCATGTAAAATTCATTTGTATGTAATATTCTTTTATTGGAGCACTTCCAGGTTGAGGATGATGTCACCATTGTATATTATTTACTTTTCCGCATTAGGTAGACCCAAGGAGGGGAGCACAAGTAACCGGGTTCTAGGGTCCAGTGGGAGGCCATCTCGAGGAGTCGAGACCGGGTCTCCTAACCCTAGAATTAGCAGTGTTACTTGCCGCTCTCGTAGGGGTCTAAGGATGTGGGTTTTGCTATTCATTGCGACCGTGAAATCCGTGTTTTATACAGGCTCGAAATAAAACACGGACGTCTTAGTATATCCAATATTTCATATATTATCTTCTGCTGCAATATTCTGTGATGAGATCATATTACTGCCTGAGACGAATGCTTATACTATATATATATATATATATATATATATATATATGTTTATATATAAATATTACTGCTTTCGTTTCTTCAGTGATGCTTAGGAAGCATTAACTGATGGGATTTATTAATGAGATTAATAAAAGAAAAGAAACCTAAAAAGATGTTGTAGAATCAAAACTTTATAAAAAGGGTAGCTACAGTTTTGCTTTGCACAGCGGTATATATGATATACCCTGTACCTTATTCGATGAGGAAAGAGCCGAGATCCCTTCACCGGGAGTGACCTTTTTAGAAAAACTGGCAGATGCTACAAACTCGCGGTTTAGTTTTTGACAGCTTCTATAGTTTTTGCTTTGCACAGCGGTATATATGATATACCCTGCACCTTATTCGATGGGGAAAGAGCCGAGATCCCTTCACCGGGAGTGACCTCTTTAGAGAAACTAGAAAAGCCAAAAAAACACTTCTTTTCAAAATCACTTGATTCTACGACGATATCAAGTTCATTACGCTCATGGTTTTCTGAAAAACCTGCGTAGCCCTCCGTCATTTCAGATAAAGACTATTTAGTATTCGTGCTACGTTTGTTGACCTTTGTCAAGGCGTAGTGTGCGGTAGCTGATTAGTAATTATCTGTAAAGCATGTGATGTGATTAGATTAGGGTGGTCGTACGACCTTGTTGACCTCTGTCAAGGGTTGTGCGAGTGGGTTTGATTCAATCAAGAAATGACGGGTTGAACTTGACTAGTGCACTATGATTTGTTGACCTCTGTCAAGGTCATAGCACACTAGGGGAAAAAGCAATATCGAGGATTTAAAGTGTTGAAATTTGTAATGAGATTGCATACCTCCTATGAGATAGTTGGATCCCGATACCCACTGCGATTAAAAGTTACTCCTGGGAGAATTTTACATAGGACAATTAGCCGATCAAGTAGGTGTCTAGAAAGGTGTTAACGGGGTTATGCCTCTGGGAAAACGAGATTTATTTTAATTAGGTCCGTGCGAAAGCATGGGGAACCTCCCTCAAGTACCAACATTGATCTGGCTGAAAGATTGACGAAATTGTAGGGTGTAATTAATCCCGGCTAATCTTACCTTTTAAGGTTTGAAGGAAGATTTGATAAAAACAGTGGGAGACATCCTGATTAGATAAGATAATAACCAATATAACCTTACAAGAGCATACGCTAAAGTGTTTTCTTCTCTCTCTCTCCAGGTAGCGACCATGTCAGGCCTTAATCAAGATAATAATATGGATGTATTGACTGAACCCGCTTTTTATACTGAGCAGGGGAACGTTGGTTCCGTTCTTTCTTATAAGTGTTATGAGACTGAGCTGGGAATAGGAGAATATCTGGATTCTCACGCCGCCTAAATGAAGAACATGCATGATGATGCATCTTCTTCAGGTGTGTTAGTTATTGAGAACTGTTTCTCAGTTCACTCTACGTCCTGGGTATTAGATACCGGATCGGGATCCTACATATGTAATTTGTTACGTGGGCTATGTAAAGGTAGAGAACTGGGAATGGGTGACCATACCGTACAAGTAGGGAATGGTGCAAATATTGCTGCCAAAGCTGTTGGCGAATATCACCTTATATTACCAAGTAGTAATACATTGATTCTGAATAAGTGCTATTATATACCAAACATGATGTGCAACATTATATCAGTTTCTTTATTAAGTAAAGAAGGATATAATTTTGTAATACAGGATAATGTTATGAACATCTTCCTAAATCAAAAGTTGATTGGATCAGGCTCGTTACATAATGGCATATTCATTCTCAATCAAAATACAGTCCTTAATATTCAAAACACACACAAGAGGAAGAGTTCAGAAATGAACGAATCCTTCTTGTGGTATTGTAGACTTGGTCATATCAATACGACACGGCTAGCTAAGTTACATAAGGATGGATATTTGAATCCGTTTGAATTATCATCTTATGAAACTTGCCATTCATGTCTCAAAGGAAAAATGACCAAAACTCCGTTTAGTGGACACGGAGAAAGAGTTACGGAACTCTTGGGACTGATACATAGTGATGTATGCGGTCCCATGTCTACACATGCCAGGAACGGTTCTTCCTACTTCATTACATTCACTGACGATCTCTCAAGATACGGACATGTGTTCCTGATGAAACACAAGTTTGAAGCTTTTGAGAAATTCAGAGAATATAAGCACGAAGTAGAGAACCAAACAGGCAAAAGTAAAAAGATCCTTCGATCTGATCGAGGAGGAGAATACTTGAGCAATGAGTTCCTAGATTATTTAAAAGAGAATAGGATTCTCTCTCAGCTTACTCCTCCTTATACACCACAGCAAAACGGTGTATCAGAACGGAGGAATCACACCCTATTAGATATGGTGCGCTCTATGATGAGCACTGCTGAGTTGCCTATTTCCTTTTGGGGTTATACGCTTGAAGCAGCAGCATACCTATTGAATCAGGTTCCATCAAAATCTGTACCTACCACACCATATGAGATATGGAGTGGGAAGAGACCATGTCTTAAACGAGTTAAGATATGGGGTTGTCCGGCCTATGTCAAAAGGCAAAATCCGGACAAACTCGAGGCACGATCAGTTCTTTGTAAGTTTGTAGGATATCCTAAATATTCAAATGGATATCTTTTCTACCACGGTGAACAACAAAAGGTGTTTGTTGCTCAGCATGCCACCTTTTTAGAAAAGGAATTTCTTGTAGAAGAAATTAGTGGCGAAGCGGTAGAGCTGGAAGAAGTTCCAGCACCACAAACTATAACTGAAGATTTAGTGGAACCAGATGATTCAGTAGTTCCCGATGAACCCCAGCCTCTCCGCCGATCTAACAGGGTTTCTCATCCACCTGAGAGATACTACGGTTTTCTCATTGATGGTGGGAGCGAGGATTGCATCATGGAAGATGATGACCCGACTAGTTTCGAGCAGGCCATCACAAGTGGTGACTCTGTAAAGTGGCTGGATGCAATGCGATCTGAGATAGAATCCATGTACACCAACAAAGTATGGACTTTGGAAGTTGCTCCTGAAGGGGTAAAACCCATTAGGAGCAAAAGGATCTTTAAAAGGAAAATTGGTGTAGATGGAAAAGTTGAGACTTTCAAAGCTAGACTTGTTGCAAAGGGTTTTCGTCAACGACCAGGTGTGGATTATGAAGAAACCTTTTCTCTAGTGGCTATGCTTAAGTCCATCCAGATCTTACTTGACATTGCTGCATACCATGACTACGAAATCTGGTAAATGGATGTTAAGACCGCCTTTCTAAATGGTGAATTAGAAGAGTGTGTGTACATGACTCAGCCAGAGGGCTTCGTAGACAGTGGGAGCAGCGGAAAGGTGTGCAAGCTGCTTAAATCCATCTATGGGTTAAAGCAAGCATCGCGGAGTTGGAACATCTGTTTTGATATTGTAGTCAAAGAGTTTGACTTCATCAAAAACGTAGATGAACCTTTTATTTATAAGAAGGTTACAGAGAGTAAGGTTGTCTTCCTCGTATTGTACGTCGATGACATACTCTTGATAGGAAATGATGTTCCTATGCTGCAATCGGTCAAGCTCTTCTTATCACAAAGATTCTCAATGAAAGATCTAGGTGATGCCTCCTGCATACTGGGAATTATGATCTATAGAGATAGATCTAAACGGATATTGGGATTGTCCCAATCCAGGTACATTGACACCATACTAAAGAGGTTTGGTATGGAAGAATCCAAGCGTGGTAACCAACCCACGATCTCTGGACTCACTCTCTCCAAAGAGATGTCTCCCAAGACTGATTTACAGAGAGATCGCATGCAAGGGATACCCTATACTTCAGCAGTAGGCTCTATCATGTATGCGATGCTATGTACCAGACCCGTTGTAGCATACTCACTAAGTATAGTGAGTCGGTATCAAGCAAATCCTGGAGAGAGTCACTGGATAGCTGTGAAGAACATTCTCAAGTACTTGAGAAGGACTAAAGAGATGTTCTTGGTGTATGGTAATGGAGAACTCCAGGTGGAGTCCTTTACCGATTCGAGCTTCCAGAGTGATAAGGATGACTCTAAGTCGCAGTCGGGATTTGTCTTTACCCTCAATGGAGGGGCGGTGTGTTGGAAGAGTTCCAAACAGGATACCGTTGCAGACTCGACGATGGAGGCTGAATACATCGCTGCCAACGATGCTTCCAAAGAGGCTGTCTGGATGAAGAAGTTCATCACTGAACTTGGTGTGGTTCCGTTCATTGAACACCCAATACCTTTGTATTACGATAACAATGGATTTGTGGGTTTGGCCAAGGAACCCAAGTCCCATCAGAAGTCCAGACATATTCTGAGGCGGTATCACCTGATCAGGGAGATAGTTGATCGCCGGGAGATCGAGATCAGGAGAGTTGATACGAAGGACAACACTGCGGATCCACTCAAAAAGGCCATTCCCCAGATACAGTTTGAGAGATTATTCGGGATGTTAGGTATGAGATACTACAACAGCTGGCCTTAGTGCAAGTGGGAGATTGTTAGTTATATATATGCCCTAGAGGCCATTGTTGTACATATGATATATATTATAATGGATGCTTGGATATATATAGAGAGGACTTTCTTGCTCGTCATGATAGTATGCTATTTGGTTTCACTTTATCTTAACATGTTGACTTATATTAGTTTATTGTCTTACTCTCACATGTTGATAAAGCCCTTAGGATATGTACTCGACTACTGGGACTATGATGAGATCATACTAGTAGCGCCACGGTAGTCGACGAGTACATCATATAACTGTTCCTAGTCGAGGGTGTATCGAGAAAGGGCATCGATACACCAGAGTAGACTAGAGTATACGCATCTTGACCCATAGAACCTCCCCCAAACTTGTTTTCAACAGTGTCCTCACTGTTGCCAACCGCTATACCTACAAAACCTGTAAGCCTGGGGGGAATTATTAGTGGGGGCAAAATATATAAGTGAAGAACTTCCCCCAAACTTACTCTTTTCACTCACCTTCATTCAAAAAAATGATGCAATGATATACAGGACATGAAGGTGAGATGGAGGAATTTTAATCCAAATAAACTGGCTCCTGTAAGCACAGGAGCTCCTCCGTGGGGTCAGCGGAAAAATACGGCTTTAGTCTATGTCCATTCACTTTGAAAAAGGTGCGGTTTTTAATATTTTCTACTTCTACTGCCCCGTGTGGATATACAGACCGCACAACAAAAGGTCCCTTCCGCCGAGATCGGAGCTTACCCGCGTGAAGGTGTAGTCGTGAATCATAAAGAAGGACTTGTTGACCTTGTGTAAATGTTTTCCTCAAAATGTTTTTATCGTGAAAAACCTTGGTCCTATTCTTTACAATTACAGCATTATCATAAGCTTCATCGCGGAGTTCGCTTAGCTCATTTATTTGCAACTTCCGAAAGTTGCAAGCAAGGTTTAAATCAAAATTTATTTCCTTAATAGCCCAAAATGCTTTATGCTCTATCTCGAAAGGTAAGTGACATGCTTTTCCAAACACTATCCTATATGGAGACATCCCTACGTCGGTCTTATATGCAGTTCGGAATGCCCAAAGAGCATCCGTCAGTTTGGTCGACCAGTCTTTTCTATTTTTAGCAACAGTTTTCTCCAGGATAAGTTTGATTTTTCTGTTTGAGATTTCAGCCTGCCCGCTTGTTTGGGGATGATAGGGTGTAGAAAGTCGGTGGTTGATTGAGTATTTCCGCATCAGTGTCTCGAAAGACCTGTTGCAGAAATATGTCCTATTGTCGCTAATAATAGCGCGTGGGTGTCCAAATCGCGAAAAGATATTCTCTTTCAAGAATTTAATAACAACTTTCCTGTCATTAGTGCGACATGGAATGGCTTCCACCCACTTTGAGACATAATCAACCGCCAGCAGTATGTACAAATTCCCAAAGGAGTTGGGAAAGGGACCCATAAAATCAATGCCCCAAACATCGAATATTTCAACAACCAGAATGGGTTGCTGAGGCATTTCATTCCTCTGGGAGATTCTACCCGTGTACTGACATTGTGTACAGGTTTTGCAATAGTCAAATGCGTCCTTGAATAAGGTCGGCCAATAAAATCCACATTGCAAAACCTTCTCCGCTGTCTTTTTAGGACCGAAGTGACCCCCACAGGCCTGATCATGACAAAAAGAAAGAACACTCTTGAACTCTTCTTTCGGGACACACCGGCGGATGATCTGATCAGGACAATACTTAAACAAGTATGGATCGTCCCAGTAAAAGTGTTTTACTTGGGATAGAAAGCGGTATTTGTCCTGTTTTGACCAATCACTGGGTATAAGTCCCGTGACAAGATAGTTCACAATATCCCTAAACAATGGTTCATTGGATACGCTCAAGAGTTGTTTGTCAGGAAACGAGTCATTGATCGGTAGGGTCACAGGGGAAGAAGAGATACATGAAAGATGGTCAGCTACTACGTTTTCACATCCTTTCTTATCTTTGATAACAAGATCAAATTCTTGTAACAGAAGGATCCAACGTATTAGTCGACCTTTTGCATCTTTCTTTGCCAGAAGATGTTTTAAAGCGGAATGGTCAGTATACACAACTATAGGTGAGCCAATTAAGTAAGGCCTGAATTTTTCTAATGCAAATACAACCGCTAAAAGTTCCTTTTCGATGGTTGTATAATTAATTTGTGCTTCATTTAGGGTCTTACATGCATAGTATATCACGTGTGGCATCTTTTCGATGTGTTGTCCTAAGACTGCACCTACTGCAAAATCAGATGCGTCACACATCAGCTCAAAGGGGTAGTCCCAATTTGGAGACGATAGCACGGGGGCTGAAGTGAGTGAGTGTTTAAGTGAGTCGAAAGCTGTCTCACAGCCCGAGTCAAAATGGAAGGTCGTATCCTTGGCCAGGAGAAGAGTTAAAGGTCTAGCAATTTTGCTAAAGTCCTTAATGAATCTCCTATAAAAGCCCGCATGGCCAAGGAAAGAGCGAATATCTTTGACGCTTTTGGGATGAGGGAGATTTTGAATGACATCTATTTTAGCTCTGTCAACCTCAATGCCTTTCTGTGAAATAACATGTCCAAGAACAATTCCTTCTTGGACCATGAAATGACATTTTTCCCAGTTCAAAGTCAAGTTCTTCTCTTGCAACGAGTAAGAACAGCGTCAAGATTCGCTAGGCAATCAGAAAAAGAGTCTCCAAAAATCTAGAAATCGTCCATAAAAATCTCCAGAAAACTCTCTACCATATCAGAGAATATCCCCATCAAACACCGCTGAAAGGTAGCGGGAGCATTGCATAACCCGAAGGGCATGCGACTGTAAGCAAAGGTACCAAAAGGACAAGTAAAAGTGGTTTTATCTTGATCCTTTTGGCGATGGGGACCTAATTATAGCCTGAGTATCCGTCCATAAAACAATAATACTCTCGTCCCGCTAAGCGTTCCAGCATTTGATCAATGAATGGTAGAGGAAAGTGGTCTTTCCTCGTGGCAGCATTGAGTTTTCTATAATCGATACATACACGCCACCCAGTTTGGGCGCGTGTCTGAATCAACTCATTTGCCTCATTGGTTATAACAGTGATGCCGGATTTCTTAGGAACGACATGTATAGGACTCACCCATTGGCTATCGGAGATGGGGTATATAATACCATTATCTAAGCATTTGACGATCTCTTTCATTACAGCTTCCTTCATGACGGGATTCAACCGTCTCTGTGGTTCTCGGGTTGGTCTGGCATCTTCCATCACATGTATATGATGTTCAACTATCAAGGGACTAATCCTTTGATGTCCGCCATACTCTAACCAAACGCCTCTTTGTTAGATCTCAATACCGATAAAAGTGCATTCTCTTGCTCTAAGGCTAGAGAGGCGGATATTATAACCGGTAAAGACTCTTTCTCACCTAAATAAGCATATTTCATATGAGAAGGTAATATTTTTAGATCTAATTCAGGCAGAGAAATGATAGAAGGAGGGATCATTGAGTGATTTTTGGATTTACAAAGAAGCTCAGAGCATGTGAAAGATACAGACTCGGGTGGAGAAAAGTCAGGAGTGCAGGACTCAAGTGTAGGTAAAGTGTCCTCACTAAGATCTTGTGTAAATTCAAACAGAGATGTGGTAATGTCGTCGAGATCAGTAAAGCAAAGTTCCTCAGCTCCGCAACTATCGGGAGCGATCTCGTGGACAGAGCACACATCTAAAATATGAGCAGAGGGTTCTGATGGCTGAATTCCAACCTTGTAGATGTTTAGTTCAATGGTCATATTTCCAAATGATAAATTCATTGAACCGTTTCTACAGTTTATAACAGCGTTGGAAGTGGTAAGGAAAGGACGACCCAGAATCACCGGAATTTGGCCCCTGGGGCTTGCTACAGGCTGTGTGTCGAGCACAATGAAGTCTATAGGGAAAACAAATTCCCCGACCTTTATCAACACATCCTCTAGTTCACCCCTTGGTTTGGTGATTGAACGGTCTGCCATCTGGAGAGTGCAGTGAGCAGGTTTCAGCTCTCCAATCCCTAATTGCTCATATACAGAATATGGAAGTAGGTTAACACTTGCGCCAAGGTCTAAAAGAGCACGATATGTTTTTACCCCCAATAGAAATCGATATTGTAAGACATCCTGGGTCCTTTCGTTTCTTTGGTAGCTGGGGAATAAAAGCAGTGCTAATATTATTAGACATAAAGACCTTCTTCGGCACTTGAGTCTTCCTCTTCCTAGTACACAAGTCCTTAAGAATTTTCGCATAAGCGGGGACTTGTTGAATCGCATCTAGGAGAGGGATGTTGATGTTAACCTGTTTGAACATTTCTATAATTTTCTCCATATGAGGACTCGTTCTATTACCCCTTAACCGATTCGGGTAAGGAGCTTTCGCAATAAGCGCCGGGTCTATCATAGGAGAAGGAAGAGGGGGTAGACGAGATCCCAAAAGAGGTGTGGGGACCGTCTGTGGAGAACTATAAGGGTTGGGTTGAGGTGTTGAGCCTAGTGGAAAATGGAGAATAGGCTCGCGAGAAGGTGGTGGGGTAGAAGAAGAAGGATCAGAAGGAGAAGTATGTGTGTGAGAAAAGGTCTCAGCCAGGGTGTTGATATGATTTTCAATATCATCAATACCTTCCCCGACATAATTGTTCAGCACTCTTCTCGATCTCAACGTTGTGACGGCATTAACATTGTAATGTCCAGGATTCTGTAGGGGTTGAGAGGGAAGTTTCCATTTTTCTCTCGCACTCATTTCGTTCGGCTTTAAGTCAAGCTATTTCAGCTTCCATCGATCTGATACTCTCAGCTTGAGATGCTGAGATTTTCTTTATCTCACTGACGGAAGTTCTAACCTCAGCCGAAACCTCTATGAAATTTGACAAGAGTGATTTCATGGTTTGAGTGAATTGAGAAAGTTCGTCAGAACCGGTCAACTGCATAGGATTAGACTGTGCAGGAGTGTTGACCTGGTTGTGGAAATTTTGTGACTGGTGTGGGTGCTGAGTGAGTTGAAGTGGTTGTTGTTGTGGTGGAAGAGCCCTTTGAAAATTATTTTGGCTAGGAACTGTGTTTTGAGATTGTTGTTGGTTCCAGGCAAAATTCGGGTGATTCCTCCAACCCTGATTATACGTGGAAGAATATGGATCGTTTCTAGGTCTTTGAAATGCGGCATTAGTATGCTCATGACCTTGAAACGGACATTCTTCCGTCAAGTGAGACGGATCAGAACAACAGCCACATACAGTTTTGGGGAGCGACATTTGGTTTAGGGAGGCTGCAGAAAATTTGTGTTCCATAGCGTCGAGCTTCTTTTGCATTGCTTCCATCTCAGCTCGAACACCTATGGATACATCTATTTGGTGTACGCCACCCCTATTCAATGGTTGGGTTCCACTCTCCCACTGTAGTGATTTTTCAGCGAACTCTTCTAAATACTTCCATGCTTCCCCATCATCCTTAGTCATAAAAGTACCATGACACATGTTTTCAAGGCTCTGTTTAGTGTTTGGGTTAATGCCCTCATAAATGATTCGGCACAATTCCCATCTCGGGATGC
The DNA here is from genome assembly GCA_030015575.1 of Agapanthus africanus. Lineage (NCBI taxonomy): Eukaryota > Viridiplantae > Streptophyta > Magnoliopsida > Asparagales > Amaryllidaceae > Agapanthus > Agapanthus africanus. Next base: position 233,052,967 of record JASDDO010000012.1, read on the forward strand.
CGTGATGAGGACACTGAACCAATAGATCCTTGAAACGTTCAAAGCATTTTGAAAATGGTTCAGTAGGGAGCTGGGCAAATTGATTCAGTTCGCTACGGATTCGAGCTGTCTTTTGTATTGGGTAAAATTTCTTAAGGAATGCAGCGACGAATTCTTCCCAATTCGTAATAGAGTGTGCGGTAGTGTTATATAGCCACTTCTCGGCTATATCGCACAATGTAAATGGAAGAAGTCGTAGACGCATCGCATCCACTGAAAGTTGTGACGTACCCATCATTGCGCATACGTTTTTAAATTTTGTGATGAAAACGTAAGCGTCCTCAGTCTCGAGTCCGTGGAATTTGGGTAAAAGGTTGATGTATTGGGGTTTAATCTCAAAGTTATCCCCGTTGGCTGGTGGTGTGGATAAGCAGGTCGAAAGAGGACCTCGCAGTGGATAGAACCTCTCTTGGAGAGAGATACGGGGTGGATTCTGCGCACCAACGGACGGTGGCAGATTAGGGTTAAAGAAGTTCGATGGGGGTGGATCCATCGATGTGGGTGTGGTAGTGGGTAAAGAAGTAGTAAATAGAGAAATATCGACTTCGGAGTCGATAAAAGGTACGTGGACTAAACGGGCACTAGAATCCCGTGTCCAGCCTATCTTGTACTAAAAAGGGTTAGTACAAGTGGCAGCGTTGACTTTATAATTAGGGGTAATGAATGAATGCGGTGTTTGCTTTGAAAAAAGGGGCGGATTTTAGAAAAAATGATGCGACACAAAAAATGCAGCAACACAAAACCCTAATTCTAAGGGTTGCCTAGGTCAGATCTCTAGACCGCTCCTAACTGCCAGAAGACAAGACGCAGGATAAAATCCTCCACTGCCTCTTTGTCTCTCCTGTGGCCAGGTAAGTGCCAGGTAAGTGGGAGGTTCTCCACTACGTAAGTAGTGGGCCTAATTAAGTAACCACTAGCCTTCGACACACTTGCCTAGACACCACAAGAGAAACGCGGATAAGCAATGAATTACCCACGGCCTTCTTCTGTCCTAAGTGAGCGCGACGGTCCTTAGAGTCATCTCTAGATATTTTTTAGTTAATTTGGGGTAAAATGCGGATGCAAGTTTTGTGCTTTTCGGGGCCTGGGAAGGGTAATGAACTCCCCACCTAATTTGAATTTGGCCGTGCCCCTTAATATCCGTATTTAGAATGCAAACAACCAAGAAACAAAATCACGCACAAATTTACTTTTGCAATTTGCGAGCTGCGATTATTTGCAAAGAAGCCTGCAGAAAATTATTAGTTGGAGCAGATAAAGAAGAAGAGAAGAAAGTGAGAAGCTTACAGTGAAATTTTTGTGCAGAGAGGGCTTCACCAAGCCGCTGATCCGCCGCTATTGCTGGCTCCCACCGTGATTTCGCGGCCGTTGGTACTGTTCACAGTACCAATTTTCAACAGCAGCTTGCTGTTGATGTCTTCTGCTCTCTGGAAATTTCCAAAAATTTTCTTCAATTGCACAACAGCTCCAGATTTCCTTGCAATGAACCACAACAAATCGTTTAGATTTTGCGCGAATTTTGATCTCAAAATAACAATGGAATAAATCTTTCAATTCAAATTTCAATATAAAATGAATTAGCGTGTGATCCCCGGCAACGGCGCCATTTGATTGGTTGTAAAATTCAAGACTGTGTCGTGTGTAACTCGAATGAATTTCTTTGTGTCGGTATTTAGAGAATGAATAAAATTCACAATCAAAGAATTATATTTGACCGCAATCAACTACGGTGTCGGATGTAGATTGTAAGTGAGTGTGGATCGCCCACAGGGATTGTGCGATTCGTTTCTATGTTTGATTTGTTTGAATTGAAAAGTTAATCGAAAAGAAAAGAAAACATGATTCAAGATTTTATCGATTGATTCAGGTGTCACTAGTCTAATCAAGAATCAAGAAAATGATAAACAATCGAGAATTGGGTTTCGATGATATTTCCAAACAAATGTCAAGAATCTAAATGAGGCTCGCAGGAATCGATCGGATCTATAAACGTGATGTAATCTCAAGATATCGTATTCTTTTCCTTCGAAGAATTGATACTAGATCGATGATGATCGACGAGAGTTAGGGCTTTCTCGTGAAACTAGGGTTTCATCATTTAACCCTTGTTCTTTCGTCGATATAATTCACATTCTAGCCTCTAGCAATTTCAAGAAACGATCGTAACTCCCCAATTTCGAGCGATATCAATCAAGAAAGCATCGCAACAAAACTGGGTCGTCGATTCTTGAACTTGCTAGGGTTTACAAAACTCGTAGGAATCAAGAATCGTTTTAAGATATGTTACATCATCATTCTATTGATCGTCTCGACTCCTCAACGAGCGGAGTATTACTCAAACATCACAACAAGAATTACAACTACTAATTGAGATCGAATCATGATGCAAGAATTTAAAGAAAACAAGATAAAAGAATTTCACCTTTTATTTATATCAACAATTTCATTACAGTCGCTCAAGAACTACAAGAGGAAGAACTAGATTGTCGATTTGGCTTCGCTTTTCTCCGTGAGTCGTGGATCGGCTTGGACCACTTGCTCTGTTGAAGATCGGCTTCGCTCCTAAAAGGTTGAAGGGCTTCGTGCTTGATTTGGTACTCGGGATCTTAGCTTTTGATTGGAATTAGGGTTAGGGTTTCACACAAGCCTTGTCACTAGACTTGTGGAAGAAGAAGATGAAGAAAGAGGTAAGAGATTGAATGGCTCTAGATTGTAGATTCTAGATTCAATGATGGATCCAAGTATATATCCCCTAACCCTAGGTCTAGGCTTCTATTTATAGACTTCCCAAACCCTAGATCTAGGTTTGAAATTACAATTCCCTCCAAAAGTTTGTTGAGGAGCTTCTAGAATTTGTTTGTTAGGAGTTTAGCTTAGGCTTTAAGCTAGGATTATTTAAGCTTAGAAACCCTAGTTTGCTGATCTGGCAGAAGCCTCTGGAATATTCTGGAATTTGACATGTCTTTCTGAAGTGTGGGCCCTGAAAGAAACATTGTGCACTGAAATTGAGGAGGTAACGTGGCAAGACGGCCGCGGAACCGCGGCTCAAGCCGGCTCCGGCCGCGGTTCCGCGGCCATGTTGGAAGCTTGGGCTTTGAAACTTCTGGTGCTGCTTTGGACTGAAGTTTAGGGCTTTATCTGACATGTTGAATTTTATTGTTCCTTCTAGATTGCTACCAGAACTGAAATCATTGAGTTGGCATAATGTTTGATCAGTACCATGTAAATTTTTGGCTTTTCTTGTGGGTTTTCCTGCATAGATCTCAAAACAAGTGTTGCGCAATATAAGGATGATGCGATGCCATGAAATGCGGTCAATTTCCTTTATAGTGCAGGCTTTAGAGTCTAACACATGCAATCTGATATTTAACGACTGATTTGCTAATATGTGAAATATGAATACCGTACACTTCTAAATGAATGCAAATGATAAGGAAATTGCCGGTTAAAAGATGCAGTATTTTCGACTGATCAATGGGCGATGGATGATCCTATATCCATCGGTGTTTGACATCAAAGATGGTGTACGGGTGCTCGATGGAGACTGGGTACACTGGACGGACTCGCTGAGAACTCCCAGATGGTATTATACCTCACGTTAGATGGCAGTTCTCCGGTGACACTGGTACAGGTTAGTCTGTAGAGCCGAGATCATCATAGAGTCTTGTGTGATTCCCACTGTGCTTTGATTTCCACCTTACCACATCCAAGAGGGCGTGAAAAATGGTGGCTTTTGGGTACAGTCCCGAATCACATGGAGGCAATGAGCGATAGCAGGGGATTCGTCTCTCCCGGTATAGGGAGTTGATGTTGTGCTGTGTTCGATTGGCTATAACTGGAAGTCCCTGGCCAGGGCTGATATAGAGAACTACTGGTAAGTGTTATCAGTAGGTTTTCAACCTGTTATGAGCCGCACATCGACACGACTTATCGGTTACTGGGGTCTGACGTATACCACCCTTAGAATAGATATGCAACATATCAGACAAAGAGACCGGACTGTACGGGAGTGTTACTGATTAGATTCACAGGAGAATGTACAGGCTTGCTTGTTGATCTTCTGATCGCTCAATACCTAGGTGGCTGTTATGTTTAGATGACCGCTTGCAGCTTGTGGGTGTTTGATATGATCATCACATGCTACCGGCGTATTGACGATTCTTTAGAGTCCTACACAGAGGTTTCTTGACTCAGGCAAAACGGAGTAGGAGCGCATATGCGATATGTGCGGGACTGAGAATAATACGATATGAGATACCGTATTCTATTCTCGTGATATTTGATATCAGCCGGGTCATCGGATCAAGTGATGATTTGATGAATCGGTACATGATATATTAGTCGGTTATATTCGATATAGCCGGATTGTCGGATCAAGTGTTGATTCGATAATTTAATGTATAATTATATATGTGATATATTACATTAAATTATCTAATATTGGCTCGCTTTATTATTTCATTTTCTCACCGGATAATACATTGATATATACGGGATATATGTTAATTGTATTATTTTCTTTTGTTACAAAAATATATTATATATGTGATATATAATATTGTAACAAGTTATGATTACAAATGCAACATGATTAGTGGAGATTAAACATGGTTAGTGTTTGATTTGGATTAATCTTTTCTAAAAGCTTTTGTTTTGTTTCTTGCAAAGATATTATGTGTTGATATTTTTGGAGATATTTTCTTAACCCAACCCACACCCTTTACCCTAGTTAAATCTCTACAATGGTTAAGCCTTTCTTGACTTAACCATGGTTGCAATTGTAATGATAATAACAATTCATTATTCATCCCAAAAGGATTGATCGTTCTTCTTCTTCTTCCTTGAGCTCTTGAAAAGCTTTCTAGGTTTTTCTTTTGTGATGGATTAGTGTGAGATTATGAAAACAAATGAGAGCCAAATTCCTACCTCATCATCCTCATCTAATCTAGCTAATTAGATTAGGGTGTTCACTTCATTAATACTTGATTAGAGAAGTGAGAGCTTGAGTTAAAGAAACTTCAAGGTAGATCATCTTCGAAAAGGAAGTCTTCAAGCAAGCATGGATCATTCGGGTTGTGGAGCTTCTCTTGAGTCCGGGAGATCATGGATCGCGGTGAAGGGACTACTACTCGGAGCTTATGAAGCAAAGGAGCGGACTACAAAGGTTGTAATCCCTCTCTCTTAGTTGTAAAGATGTTTACTTGCATGTTTAACCTTAATTATCTAGCAAAGATCCTCGCTTTGGGTTGTTCGGCACGTCTAAATTTTAAATCGGGCATGGTTGATGCCTTATAGACCCTTGTGACAGTGACTAGTAACCCTTCAGTGGTATCAGAGCCAAGCTAGAGCATTAGGCGACGTGTATACGAAGTTAAAAGTCCGATCGAACCCTGAACCACGTCTAAGAGGGCATGCAAAACGGTGGTTTTTGGGTACAGTACCGAATCACATGGAGGTAATGAGCGATAGGAGGGGTTTCGTCTCTCCCGGTATTGGGGGTTGATGTTGCACTTTGCTCGATTGGCCATAACAGGGAAGTCCCTAGCCAGGAATGGTTTAGAGATTTACTGGTAAGTGTTACGAGTAGTTTCTCGACCCGTTATGAGTCTCACATCGGCATGACTTATCGGTTATTGGGGTCTGACGTTTACCACCCGTAGACTAGATATGCGACATATCAGAGGAGGAGACCGGGCTGTACGGTAGTATCACTGTCAGGCTTTTGCAGGAGTTGGAGCAGGCTTGCTTGCTGATCTTCTGATCGATCAATACCCGGGTAGCCGTTACGTCCAGCTAGTACCGCTGACGGCTTTTGGGTGCTTGATGTGATCATCACCTACTGCCGGCGTATTGACGAGTTTTTAGAGTCCTACATAGAGGTTTTACTGGCTCAGGCAAAACGAAATAAGAGCGCATATGTGATATGTGCGGGACCGAGAATAATGCATGTATATGATACCGTATTCTATTCTCGCGACTTTTGTATCGGCCGGTCATATGAGATATAGCCGGGTCATCGAATCAAGTGTTGATTCGATAAGTTGGTACATTTAGTGTTAGTCGGTAATATGTGATATAGACGGATTATTAAATCAAGTGTTGATTTAATAATTTAGTGTATAATTGTATATTTGATATACTAATTTACATTAACTAACATTGGCTCACTTAAGCATTCTTTTCTCACTTGTGTGTACATGTAATATATATGTGATATATATTAATGTACATTGTTTATTTTTGTGTGTCATAGTTGTTGATACACACTACATGGGTGTATAAAACATACACCATTTTAATTATAATGGTGGGGTTTTAATATTCAAAGAAAATACAAAATTAGTGGATAATTGTTCAAGTGCATGAAGCTTTGAGAAGCTTGTGAGTGCAATGACCAAGTCCACTAGTTTTGTTTTACTTAGGATATTTATTAACCTAACCACTATAATTAGCCATGGTTGTGTCTCTACATGGGTTAGTATTTGATACCCACTCACCCATGGTTACTCATCTCACTTGATCATTTCATTTCTCTTCATCTCTTTCTTCATCTTCTTCTTCCAAAAGAAAAGCTTGCTAGGGTTTGATAAAAGTGAGAAAGTAATATGAGAAAAGAAATTCTAAAGAGAGCCCACTTTCTATTTCACCATTCTCTACTAGATTAGCACTTTAGTATTGGGTGTTTGCTTCACTTTGCTGAAGTGGTAGCTTGAGTTCGTATTCTCTCGACGTAGATCATTTTCGGCCTCGAAAACTTCAAGAAAGACCGTTGCCCTCTTCTCATCGAGCCGTCCAAGAGTCCAGGAGTTCGATGATCGCAGCGAAGGGACTACTACAAGGAGCTTATGAAGTGAAGGACCGATCTACAAAGGTTGTATTTCTATTTCACTTAGATGTAAATGGTTTACATTAGTTTACGTATTGTTTTCTTGTTATCGATTCTAGTTTAGAGTTCCTTGAAACGGCAAATTTTTGAAAATGGCATGGACGATGCCTCCCGAAACTTTGCTGCCGTCGATAGGAACCCTACAGTCGAAAGTGTCGCGGTTCTGCAGTGTATTAGAGCTTCTGTGCTCAATATTTCTTCTAGGGCTCTTTTAGTTAGAATTATGGTTTCTGGAATGTTTATTTTTGGGCCCAGATTTGTTTTAGTACTGGATTAGAACTTGGGGCCCACTTTGAAATGTTTAGTCGATCGTAATTTTAAAATACATATTTTGTTATCAGTACTTAGTTTAGCATCTGCGACCGTTAATGTCATTTGATCGGTAAACCCGTCTATCTGCTATATGTTCTTTTAGACGGATTTGCGAACGTGACATTCACATTGACGTTTCTATGATTGTGCTGATATTGAGGTTTTGATTGTCGTGGTGGATAGCATGTGGTGCAATGTGAGAAGTACAGTTTATATTCATTTGTATATTTGTTATTGCGGGACGAGCGTCCAACATGTGGACTGCCGTCTTTGCCGGATTGTATATTATTTTGGGGCACGACCGGGTTGAGGCCGATATCACCATTTGTATATATTGTTTTCTTTTTCTGTATTAGGATTACCCCAAGGTGGAGTGCACGAATAGCCGGATTCTAGAAGGCAACAAGCCCGCATCTCATGGTGTTGAGACGGAGGGGACTTCATTCTAGAATTGGCGGGCTATTCTCCGCACTCGTAGGGGGTATAGGTTTTCATTACACAGGCTATCCACACGACCAGGAACGTCGGGTTTTATTTGCGGCTCAAATGAAATCCGGGGCTCCAAGATTATCCACCTATCTGTATTGTTGGGTGAGATTCTGTGATGCTGATTATTATCATGCCTGAGATGAATGTTGTATATACTTATATATATACTAGTAGATGTTGTATATGTTTTGCACCTGCACTAGTCCAGCTCCCGCTTTGTCGTTAGTTAAGTAACCTAACGGGTGATGACGGGGCCCCGTGGCGAATGCGGATGGCATATACGTACATTTTATTTTCGTTCTTTTCTGGTGTGATTGGTTAAATTGATGGGACCGCATTGATTTTAATTAATGCAAGAAAATAAACCTAAAAGATGTTGTTGGAACAGATTTCGAAAAACTGACATTACAGCCGTTCACTTTTGCTTTGCACAGTGGTATTCGGTTATGAATATCCAACAACTCATTCGACGAGGCAAGGGCCGAGATCCCTTCATCGGGAGTGACCCCTTGAGTAAAAGTTTGCGCTAACGTAATAACTTCACTATAGTCGATTATTTTTTGTTTTGCGTCGTGGTATTCATTTTGGAATATCCTGCACCTCATTCGACGAGGAAAGAGCCGAGATCCCTTCACATGGAGTGACCTCTTTAGTAAAATTTTTCGCCACTATATATATTTTTAAAACTATCAGGTTCCTTCAACAATATCAAGTTCATTACGTTAACGAGTTTTTCGCCAAAAACCCACCCGTAGCCCTCCGTCATTTCAGAATGGTAATATTTAGTATTCGTGCTGCGTTTGTTGACCTAGTCAAGGCGTAGTGAATGGTAGCTAAGTGATACTTTTTCTGTGCATTGCAAATGCGATTGGTTAGGACAGTCGTGCGGCCTTGTTGACCTAGTCAAGAGCACATACGGGTGGGTTTAATGCAATCAAGAAAATGACGGGTAGAACTTGACTAGCGGTTTATGGTTTGTTGACCTAGTCAAGGTCATAAACCGTTAGGGGCAAAAACCATATCGGGTGTTTCAAACATACAGGACACTTGCAGTTTTAGCATACCTTCTGGAGTGTGGTGACTAGAATGGATTCCATCTAGGTCATCATACAATGATAGTTGGATCCCGATCCCACTGATGAGTTAGATTACTCTCGGGAGATTATTTCACTTAACAATCAATGCTATAAACCAAGTAGGTGTCTAGAAAGGTGTTAGTGGGGCTACGCCTCTAGGGGAAAGCGGTTATGTAATTAAGGAACTTCGCGAAAGCGTTGGAAAACCTCCCTCGAAGTACCAACACTGGCCTGGCTGAAAAGTTAAGAAAGTATTGTGACGTGCGATTAATCCTGACTAGTTCTTCTTTTAAGGTTTGAAAAAGAATTCGAGAAAACTGTGGGAGCCATCCTGATTAGATAAACTAATAACCAATCTAATCTTGCAAGAGCGCACGCTGAGTGTTCCTTTTCTCTCTCTCCAGGTAGCAACCATTTCACGCCCTAATCAAGATAATAAAATGTATCGTTTGACCAATCCGAATTCTTATTTGGGGCTGAGGAACGTCGGTTTGGCTCTAATTTATGTCAACTGTCATGAGTATAAGCAAGGGAAAGAGGATTGTTTGAATTCCTTGATGAGCCCATCGAAGAAGAAACATACTATTGTGTCTTCTTTAGGTGTTTTTGTTATTAAGAACTGTTTTCGGTCAGTCCTACCTCCTGGGTACCGTATCAGGATCTCACATCTGTAATTTATTGCAGGGATTGAGAAAAAGTAGGATAGTTGGACCTGGTGATATGTCTCTCAGGGTAGGGAACGGAGCACAAGTTAATGCTGCAGCCGTCGGCGAATATCACCTAGTGTTGCCAAATGGAAATACTATGATTTTGAACAATTGCTACTATGTACCTTCCATGGTTTGCAACATCATATCAGTTTCTTTACTTGATAAAGATGGATATAACTTTGTTCTTGATAGAATATCATGAACATTTTGTTAGTGTATATGCCCTAGAGGCCATTACTGTATCATACTAGTATGTATATTACTTGATGGAAGCTTGGGATATTCACAGTTGTATAGACAATCTTGCTCGAAATGGTAGTATGCTACTTGGTTTGTCTCTGCTTCAATGTGTACATGTGTTTCTTTTATTATATCACATATACGCATTAGTGGAGCCCTTAGGATCTTTGCTTGATTACCAGCGTTGTGATGGCAGTCACACTCGTGGGGGCTGGGTAATCTACAAGCACATCCTTATTTAAACGTCCCTGGTCATGGGATTATCGAGACAGAGTATCGATACTCCGGAGTAGACTAGCGTATGCGCTTCTCATTCCAGTGCGGGAGACGGCCTGTCCCACAGCCGTCAGTATGTCGTACTTGAGATAGTATGCGGGTGCTCGTTAGGTTACGAGTACACTGGACAGGACTCGTAGGGATATGTTGGTTGGTATTATACCTATCGTCGGTTATCAGTTCCCAGGTGACATGAGTACAGCTTAGTCCGCTGACTTGACATTGTCACTTCGCCTCGAGTGTGTTCCCACTGCACTTTGATTACTACCCTACCACGACTCAAAGGAGTCTTGCAAACAGGTAGTTTTTGGGTGCAGTCCCGAAGCACTTGGAGGCAGTGACGGTTGAACAGGATTCGTCTCTCCCGGTATTGGGGGTTGACATCGCACTGTGTCCAGGAGAGCCATTACACAAGTAGTCCCTGGCCAGGGCAAGCGAGATAGACTGGTAAGTTTCCAGTGTTATCTCAGGGTGTTCTGGGCTACACTCCGACACGACTTGTACCGCTATTAGGGGACTGACGTTGACCGCCCCCTTAGGCCCGTTATGCGATGTATCAGACGAACATACCGGACTGCACGGAGACTGTCACATTCAGGCTCAGTAGGAGTTCAGATGGGTTCACCTCATCAGTCTTCTTATCGGCATCTACCTGGGGACCGTTACGTACAGCTAGTGTCGCTTGCGGTCTGTGGTTAAACCCACTGCCAGCGTAGTGTTGAGTCTTTAGAGTCCCACACAGAGGGTTATTCACCTTTAGGCAAAATGAGTAGAGGTCGCATGGTTTTGCGACAGGGTTCGTTCACATCCGCGCACTTGTGCACGTTTGCTGTCCGGACAGCTTATACTAGCGGGCTTTGGTTTAAGCCGGATCCTAGTATATGATTTGGGATTGGTTTTATCTCATTGTATTCGTGTTCCTCGGAACACGGATACGGGTGTGTATGCACAGTTGACTGAGACAGAGGCAGAGGACTTTGATTAGGGTTGATGACCATTGTCATTTTCTTAACCCTAATGCTTATGTGTGAATTATGATTAATTGATATTAGTTAATTATAATTGTGCATGGTTAGGGTTGTTGACCATTTGACTATATTTGACTTGTTAACCTTGGTTGACCTGTTGACCATCATCATTCCATATGAAAGATGCTCTTTGATCCTTGCAAAAGGCATTTAATGTGAAATGATAATGGTCAATTCTTGATTAACCATGACAATTATCTTAGCTAATTATCTAATTTCCATAATTCACATATATGAGAAGAATGGTTCATTTTCTTTTTCATTCTATCATTTTGGTTCTCTCTCCTCTTCGTCCTCTCTCTCTAGCTCTCCCCTCTCATGAGTTGAGAATCTCTTGAGCTTGAGATAAATCCTTCTAAAATACTCTCTACTCTTTCTAAGGTTCTAGGATTAGCACTCCAAGCATCTTAGTTACTTCTAGTTTGAAGTTGAAGCCAAAGGTTGAGGCTCTCGAGTGGATCCTTCTTCGATAAGAGAAGGCGACAAGGAGATCACTTTCATTCACTCCAAGGAGCAAGGAGAGAAGGACCTGAAGACCTAGGTATAACCTCTTTTCCGAGTAGCTAAACTTTTTAGCTTTGTAGTTAGTTTATGTTTAGCAAAGATCCTCCTTTTGATAGTCCATGTACCCTAGTGCTTTAAAAATCCGTCTTTTATACCGTTTCCGCCTCCCCGCAAGCACCGGGGTGGGCAACGTGGACTTACAGTGGTATCAGAGCCTAACTAAACATAAACTAGCTAGTTAGTAAAGTGTATAGAACTTCGATCGGTAAAAAAAATCACAAAACTTTTTTCAAAAACCCAAGTTTCTGCCGATTTTTAAATCTGCTTTAAAAATAATAAATCACACCTTAAAAATCGGCTCAGGGTTTTTACAGTACACCCAAGAAAAACGAACTAGCGAACCGACCAACTCACCGCGGTTCCGCGGCAGAAGCTTACTTCTACCGCGGATCCGCGGCCGAGTTGACTCGGCCGCGGCTCGTTTCTCTTGCAGTGTATTTATTTTATGGTTTTGGGATTTTTAAGATGGTTTCTTTCTGCCCAGATTTTCCAGAGAGCAAATTTGTTTTCCGGGTAGTTATAAATCCGTATTTTGATCGATCTTCCCTATACTTTGACTAATGGGTTATATCTGTAATGTTTTATATGTATTGAACGTCTGCTAATCGCTATACGTCGATTAGTGGGGGTTATACATATCTGTGATCTGTAATGCTTGTTGGTTTGTGTATATGAATTCGTTGGATTGTCGCGGATGAATAGCCGGGTGGATGTGAGATGAGAGTTTCTTTTTTTTCTTTCATTCTTGTAACATGTAATTTGATGTAATATTATTTATATGGCCGCACAACCGGGTCGGGGTTGTAGCCGTCATTGTATAATTTCTTTTTACTATTTTTGCTCCTAGGATAGACCCATGGTGGGGTGCACAAACTACCGGGTATCTCGAAGTGCCGAGTGGCCTACTCACGTCGTTGAGGGAGGTTGGTTCCCTTCGGGTACTTGGCGGGTAGTTTGCCGCACCCGTAGGGGTCTAGGGTGGGGTATTGGCTATTCATCGCGACCGTGTAATCCGCTTTTCGTTGCAGGCTCAAAAGAATCGCGGATTCCTAGTATATCCAAAGTGTTCATCTGTGATCTGGATTGACTATCATTGCTATATATCTATATATGATATCTATTTAGGTGTTGCTTATGTTTTGCATCCGCGCTAGTCCAGCCCCCGCTCTGTCGTTAGTTAAGTAACCTAACGGGTGATGACAGGACCCCGTGGCGAATGCGGATGGCATAAGCGTACACCATATTTTGGTTATTTTCTGCAATGGTAGGATTAAATGATGGGACGCATTAAAATTAATGCAAGAAAATAAACCAAGTAAAAGTCGTTGGAACACTTTCAAAACCACTCGGTTCTTTTCAAAACTAACTTTTAAATGCGGAGCTTGAACCACTCCTTTTAAAAGCTATCACGTTCCATCGATTATATCAAGTTCACTACGTTCACGGTTTCGCCAAAACCATTCGTAGCCCTCCGTCATTCCACATGAATGGTCAATAATTATTCAAGCTATGTATGTTGGCCAAAGTCAAGGCATAGTGATTGGTAGCTATTTGGTATTCATGTGCAGCATAGATAGATGCGTTGGTTTGGGACAGTCGTACTGCCATTTTGGCCAAAGTCAAGGGTAGGTACGGGTGGATCCAAATTAACCAGGAGAATGACGGGTAGAACTTGACATGTGACTTATGATATTTTGGCCAAAGTCAAGGTCATAAGAGCATGGGGCAAAAATCCACATCGGGAGTTTCAAAAGAACTGAAACTTGCTAGCGCTGCATACCATTTGGAGTGTGATGATTCTGGTAGGATTCCTTCAGTTTTATCACGCGATGATATTTGGATCCCGATCCTACTATGAGTATATGCTACTCCTCGGGAAATTTCTCACTTAACGATCAATGCTATAAACCTAGTAGGTGTCTAGAAAAGTGTTAGCGGGGCTACGCCCCCAGGGAAAAGAGGTTACTTAATTAAGGAACTTCGCGAAAGCGTTGGAAAACCTCCCTCGAAGTACCGACACTGGCCTGGCTGAACGGTTAATTAAGTATTGTACGGTGAGATTGATCCCGACTAATTCTTCCTTTATGGTTTGAGGAGGGATTCGAGAGACAGTGGGAGCCATCCTGTTTAGACAAACTAAAAACCACTCTAAACTTGCAAGAGCATCATGCTAAAGTGTTTCTTTTCTCTCTCCTAATTGCAGCGACCAATCAACATGACCGGACTTAAGTTATTACTAGATAAAAACATACTGACAGGGCCAAACTACAAAGATTGGCTCAGGAATGTCAAGATGGCAATCACTTACGACAAGTTGGAGTATATCCTTACCACCAAAGCTCCCCATGTCCCAGGTCCCACCTCCAGCGTCGCGGATATAGAAATCCGTAAGACATGGGAGATCGATTGCGCGAAGGCCAAGTGCCTTGTGCTTGCCTCTATGGACAATTAACATCAGAGGAGGCATGAGAATATGGACCTAGAATCCATATTTATTCATACAAAAGAACTGTATGGAGAGCAGTCTCGTATCGCCAGATACGAAGTGTCGAAGAAGCTGTTTTCGGCAAGATTGCCCGTCGGATCATCGGTAGCGGAACACGTGCTTAAGATGATTGGCTACATAGAGGAGCTCGCAGACCTTGGGACCACGTTGGAGAATGAACTCTACACTGACTTGATTCTCCAGTTCCTTCCTTCCACTTACGCCCAGTTTGTCCTAAACTTCAACATGCAAGGAAAGGAGGTTGAACTTTCCGAACTTCTGAACATGTTGAGGAGTGCTGAGGGCACCCTACAGAAAGGTAGGGAGACATCCACTTTGTTTGTAGGAGGATCTTCCTCTTCTAGGTCCAGGGCGAAAGCCAAGGGAAAGAAGAAGAAAGCCCCCACCAAACCAAGGGGCGGTGTTAGTAAAGTGGATACGAAGGGAAAGGGAAAGGCAACAAAGGTAGCGGGAAAGCTTGTGGGAAAGGAAGAATGCTTTTACTGTCATAAGAGTGGACACTGGAAACAGGATTGCAAGGCTTGGAAGGCCAGAACCCAGGATCTGAAGCGAGTTGCGTCTTCAGCTTCAGGTGTGTATGTTATTGAAAACTGTCTATCAATAAACTCTACTTCCTGGGTATTGGATACAGGATCAGGATCTCATATCTGTAATTCTTTGCAGGCGTTGAGAAAGCGTAGGGTTTTGAAGGCAGGTGATATGACCCTCAGAGTTGCAAACGGAGCTAGCATGGATGCTGAGGCCGTGAGGGACTATCACCTGGGATTGTCAGATGGACACTTTTTGGTTTTGCGTGGTTGTTATTTTGTACCAAATGCAACTTGTAATATCATTTCTGTATCTTTATTATCTAAAGAAGGTTATGAATTTGCATTTGTAAGTAATGTTGCGAACATTCACCTTAATCAAGTTTTGATTGGGTCAGGTACATTAAACAATGGTATATACGTGTTAAACCAACTACAGATTTTCAATGTCCAGAATACACACAAAAGAAAGTATCCAGAAATCAATCAGGCTTTCTAATGGCATTGTAGACTCGGCCACATCAATGAGAGAAGGTTGACGAAGTTACATACAGAAGGATATTTGGATCCGTTCGAATATCAATCGTATGCAACTTGTCAATCCTGTCTCAAAGGGAAGATGACAAAAACTCTGTTCACTGGATACGGAGTAAGAGCGAGCGAGCTCTTGGGGCTCGTACATAGCGACGTGTGCGGTCCAATGTCTACACATGCACGAAGCGGTTATTCTTACTTCATTACTTTTACGGATGACTTTTCAAGGTACGGATATGTCTTCTTAATGAAACATAAATCCGAGGCCTTTGAAAAATTCCAGGAATATAAGAATGAAGTAGAAAAACAAACAGGCAAAAGTATCAAGGCTTTGAGATCTGATCGATGTGGTGAATACTTGAGTGCCGAGTTCCTGGATTACTTAAAAGAGAATGGAATTCTCTCTCAGCTTACTCCTCCATACACTCCGCAACATAACGGTGTATCGGAGAGACGGAACCGAACCCTATTGGATATGGTACGGTCCATGATGAGTAACGCTGAGTTACCGCGATCATTCTGGGGATATGCGCTAGAATCAGCTGCATACCTTTTGAACCGAGTTCCAACTAAGACTGTGCCTACTACACCATATCATATGTGGTGTGGGAAGAGACCCTATCTTAATCACATTAAGACATGGGGATGTCCAGCTTTTGTCAAAAAGCAGCATGCGGACAAGCTCGAGGCACGCTCAGTACAGTGCAAGTTTGTGGGATATCCTAAGAACTCCAAGGGATATTTCTTCTATTGCGAAGAGGAACAAAAGGTTTTTGTTTCTCGTCATGCCCACTTTCTAGAACACCAGTTCTTGGAAAAGGAAATTAGTGGGAGCGCAATAGAACTGGAAGAAATTCCAGAACCACGAGCTATTACTGAAAGCTTAGTAGAACCAGAGGGTTCGAAAGATCAGGACATTCCTACGCCACTCCGCAGGAGTAATAGGCAGTCTCATCCACCCGAGAGACGGTTTTCTCATAGACGGGGATAGAGAAGATTGCATCATTGATAGTGATGAGCCGACTAGCTTCCAGCAAGCCATTCAGAGCATAGACTCGGTAAAATGGCTGGATGCAATGCGGACCAAAATGGAGTCCATGTACACCAACAAAGTATGGACGTTGGATATTGCTCCAGATGGGGTAAAACCCGTAGGATGCAAGTGGATCTTCAAAAGGAAGATTGGTGTAGATAGACAGGTTGAGACCTATAAAGCTAGACTTGTTGCAAAGGGTTTTCGTCAGAGACCTGGTTTGGACTATGACGAAACCTTTTCTCCAGTGGCTGTGCTGAAATCCATTCGGATCCTTCTTGCCATTGCTGCCTTCCACGATTATGAGATTTAGCAGATGGACGTAAAGACCGCTTTTCTAAATGGAAATTTAGAGGAGTGTGTCTATATGGACCAGCCAGAGGGTTTCATTCAGAGTGGGAGCAGCGGAAAGGTGTGCAACTTGCTCAAGTCCATTTATGGACTAAAGCAGGCATCGCAGAGTTGGAACATCTGTTTTGATGAGACGGTCAAGGAATTTGGCTTTATCAAAAATCCAGATGAACCATGCATCTATAGTAGATTTGTAGCAAGAGCTGTCGTATTCCTCGTTTTATACGTGGATGACATTCTCTTGATAGGAAATGACATTCTTATGCTACAATCTGTCAAAGGGTTCTTGCCACACAGGTTCTCCATGAAAGACCTGGGTGATGCCTCATACATTCTGGGGATCCGGATCCATCGTGATAGATCCAAGAGGATATTAGGACTTTCACAGTCCAGGTACATCGACGCCATACTGAAAAGATTCAGTATGGAAGATTTCAAGCACGGTAATCTACCGGCTTGTCACGGGATCACCCTCTCCAAAGAGATGTCTCCCAAGACTGATTTGGAGAGGGATCGCATGTCTATTATACCCTACGCTTCTGCGGTAGGCTCTATAATGTATGCGATGTTGTGTACCAGACCAGATGTGGCTTATGCACTGAGTGTGGTAAGCAGGTATCAGTCAAACCCTGGGGAGAAACACTGGATAGCGGTAAAGAACATTCTCAAGTACCTAAGAAGGACTAAGGAGATGTTCTTGGTGTATGGCGGAAAAGACCTCCAGATTGAGGCCTTTGCTGACTCCAGCTTCCAGAGTGACAAGGATGATTCCAAGTCCATGTCGGGTTTTGTCTTTACCCTCAATGGAGGGGCGGTGTGTTGGAAGAGTTCCAAACAAGAAACCGTTGCTGACTCGACTATGGAAGCGGAATATATCGCTGCATCTGATGCCGCAAAAGAAGCCATCTGGATGAGGAAGTTCTTGAAAGAACTTCAGGTGGTTCCGTCCATTGTTGATCCAATACCTCTGTATTGCGACAACAACGGGGCTATAGCTTTAGCGAAGGAATCCAGGTCCCATCAGAAATCCAGACACATCTTGAGGCGGTATCACCTGATCAAGGAGATCGTGGATCGCCAGGAGATCGAGGTTCAGAGGGTTGCTTCAGAAGATAACACTGCAGATCCATTCAGGAAGGCCTTACCCCAGACTCAGTTCGAGCGGTTGATCGAGATGATAGATCTTCGATACGCCAGTACATGGCCTTAGTGCAAGTGGGAGATTGTTAGTGTATATGCCCTAGAGGCCATTACTATATCATACTAGTATGTATATTACTTGATGGAAGCTTGGGATATTCACAGTTGTATAGACAATCTTGCTCGAAATGGTAGTATGATACTTGGTTTGTCTCTGCTTCAATGTGTACATGTGTTTCTTTTATTATATCACCTATACGCATTAGTGGAGCCCTTAGGATCTTTGCTTGATTACCAGCGTTGTGATGGCAGTCACACTCGTGGGGGCTGGGTAATCTACAAGCACATCCTTATTTACACGTCCCTGGTCGTGGGATTATCGAGACAGGGCATCGATACTCCGAAGTAGACTAGCGTATGCGCTTCTCATTCCAGTGCGGGAGACGGCCTGTCCCACAGCCGTCAGTACGTCGTACTTGAGATAGTATGCGGGTGCTCGTTAGGTTACGAGTACACTGGACAGGACTCGTCGGGAACTGTTGGTTGGTATTATACCTATCGTCAGTTATCAGTTCCCAGGTGACATGAGTACATCTTAGTCCGCTGACTTGACACTGTCACTTCGCCTCGAGTGTGTTCCCACAGCACTTTGATTACATCCCTACCACGGCTCAAAGGAGTCGTGCAAACAGGTAGTTTTTGGGTACAGTCCCGAAGCACTTGGAGGCAGTGATGGTTAGACAGGATTTGTCTCTCTCGGTATTGGGGGTTGACATCGCGCTGTGTCCAGGAGAGCCATTACACAAGTAGTCCATAGCCAGGGCAAGCGAGATATACTGGTAGGTTTCCTGTGTTATCTCAGGGTGTTCTGGGCTACACTCCGACACGACTTGTACCGCTATTAGGGGACTGACGTTGACAGCCCCCTAGGCCCACCATGCGATGTATCAGACGAACAGACCGGACTGTACGGAGACTGTCATATTCAGGCTCAGTAGGAGTTCAGATGGGTTCACCTCGTCAGTCTTCATATCGGCATCTACCTGGGGACCGTTACGTACAGCTAGTGCCTCTTGCGATCTGTGGTTAAACATACTGCCAGCGTAGTGTCGAGTCTTTAGAGTCCCACACAGTGGGTTATTCGCCTTTAGGCAAAATGAGTAGAAGTCGCATGGTTTTGCGACAGGGTTCGTTCACATCCGCGCACTTGTGCACGTTTGCTGTCCGGACAGCTTATACTAGCGGGCTTTGGTTTAATCCGGATCCTAGTATATGATTTGGGATTGGTTTTATCTCATTGTATTCGTGTTCCTCGGAACACGGATACGGGTGTGTATGCACAGTTGACTGAGACAGAGGTAGAGGACTTTGATTAGGGTTGATGACCATTGTCATTTTCTTAACCCTAATGGTTATGTGTGAATTATGATTAATTGATATTAGTTAATTATAATTGTGCATGGTTAGGGTTGTTGACCATTTGACTATATTTGACTTGTTGACCTTGGTTGACATGTTGACCATCATCATTCCATATGAAAGATGCTCTTTGATCTTTGCAAAAGGCATTTAATGTGAAATGATAATGGTCAATTCTTGATTAACCATGACAATTATCTTAGCTAATTATCTAATTTCCATAATTCACATATATGAGAAGAATGGTTCATTTTCTTTTTCATTCTATCATTTTGGTTCTCTCTCCTCCTCTTCCTCTCTCTCTAGCTCTCCCCTCTCATGAGTTGAGAATCTCTTGAGCTTGAGATAAATCCTTCTAAAATACTCTCTACTCTTTCTAAGGTTCTAGGATTAGCACTCCAAGTATCTTAGTTACTTCTAGTTTGAAGTTGAAGCCAAAGGTTGAGGCTCTCGGGTGGATCCTTCTTCGACAAGAGAAGGCGACAAGGAGATCACTTTCATTCACTCCAAGTAGCAAGGAGAGAAGGACTTGAAGCCCTAGGTATAACCTCTTTTCCGAGTAGCTAAACTTTTTAGCTTTGTAGTTAGTTTATGTTTAGCAAAGATCCTCCTTTTGATAGTCCATGTAGCCTAATGCTTTAAAAATCCGTCTTTTATACCGTTTCCGCCTCCCCGCAAGCACCGGGGTGGGCAACGTGGACTTACACATTTACCTTGATAAGGTACTAGTTGCAGAAGGTACACTGTGTAATGGTATCTATGTTCTAAATCAGAATACAATTCTCAATGTACAAAACACACGCAAGAGGAAGAGTTCAGATACGAACGAATCCTACTTGTGGCATTGTAGACTTAGTCATATCGGAGAGAAAAGACTAAGTTGCATAAAGATGGACTGTTGAATACGTTCGAATTTTCAGCTTATGAAACTTGTCAGTCTTGTCTCAAAAGAAAGATGACCAAATCTCAGTTCACCGGACATGGAGAAAGAGCAGCAGAGCTCTTGGGAGTCATACACAGTGATGTATGTGGTCCGATGTCTATATAAGCAAGGGGTGGGTTCTCATACTTCATCACATTCACTGACGATCTCTCTATATTCGGATATGTGTATCTTATGAAACACAAATCTGAAGCTTTTGAGAAATTCAAAGAATTCAGAAACGAAGTAGAGAACCAGATTGGCAAAAGTATCAAGATCCTCCGGTCTGATAGAGGAGGGGAGTACTTAAGCACGGAATTCGTAGATTACTTAAAAGAGTATGGAATTCTCTTTCAACTTACTCCTCCGTATATACCATAGCACAATGGTGTATCGGAGCGGAGGAATCGTACCCTATTGGATATGGTTCGCTCCATGATGAGTAATGCTGAGTTGCCTCTTTCATTCTGGGGACATGCGCTTCAGACAGCGGCATACCTATTGAATGATGTTCTGTCCAAATCAGTGCCTAAGACACCGTTCGAGATATGGAATGGAAAAAGGCCATATCTTAAAAGATTTAAGATATGGGGTTGTCCGGCTTATGTTAAAAAGCATAAACCAGATAAACTAGAGGCACGGTCAGTTTTATGTAAGTTTATGGGATATCCAAAGAATGGTTATGGATAGCTGTTCTACCACACCGAGGAACAGAAGGTGTTTGTTGCTCAACATGTCGTTTTCTTAGAAACGGAGTTTCTTGCAAAAGAAATTAGTGGGAGCACGGTATAACTGGAAGAAATTCAGCAACCACAAACTGAAACTGAATATTTGACAGAACCTCAAGATTCAATAACCCCAGACGAACCTCAGCCACTCCGCAGATCTGGTAGGATTTCTCATCCGCCCGAGAGATACTATGGTTTTCTCATAGACGGGGATCGAGAGGATTGCATCTTGGAAGAAGATGACCCTACCAGTTTCAGGCAGGCCATTATCAGTAGGGACTCTGATAAGTGGCTGGATGCTATGCGATCCGAAATGGAGTCCATGTACACCAATAAAGTGTGGACCTTGGATTTTGCTCCACCTGGGGTAAAACCCGTTGGATGTAAATGGATCTACAAAAGGAAACTTGGTGTTGATAGGCAGGTGGAAACCTATAAGGCTAGATTCGTTGGAAAAGGTTTTCGTAAAAGACCTGGTGTGGACTATGACGAAACCTTTTCTCCAGTGGCTATGCTCAAATCCATTCGGATCCTACTTGCTATTGCTGCCTCCCATGACTATGAGATCTGGCAGATGGACGTAAAAACGTCTTTTCTAAACGGCAGTTTGGAAGAGTGCGTTTATATGGATCAGCCAGAAGGCTTTGTAGAAAGTGGGAGCAGCGGAAAGGTGTGCAAGTTGCTTAAATCCATTTATGGATTAAAGCAGGCATCGCAGAGCTGGAACATCTGTTTTGATGAAACAGTCAAAGAATTTAACTTCATCAAAAACGAGGATGAGCCTTGTATTTATAAGAAGATTGTAGGACGAACTGTCGTGTTCCTAGTCTTATACGTGGACGATATTCTTTTGATAGGAAATGACATTCCTATGCTACAGAAATGACATTCCTATGCTACAATCGGTCAAGCTATTCTTATCACAAAGGTTCTCCATGAAAGACCTAGGTGATGTCTCGTACATTCCGGGGATCGAGATCTACAGAGATAGATCCAAGAGATTACTGGGACTTTCACAGTCCAAGTACATAGAGAGCGTACTAAAGAGATTTAGTATGGATGATTCCAAGCGCGGTAACATACCCGCAATGCACGGAATCACCCTCTCCAAGGAGATGTCTCCCAACACTGACGAGGAGAGGGTTCGCATGGGCACTATACTCTACGCTTAGGCGGTAGGATCTATAATGTAAGCGATGCTATGTATAATGCCAGATGTAGCTTATGCGCTAAGCGTGGTGAGCCGGTATCAGTCGAACCCAGGTGAGGACCACTGGACAGCAGTGTTAGTTATATGTATGCCCTAGAGGCCATTACTGTATATAGGATGTATACTGTAGTGGATGCTGGGACATATATAGGTAAGACTTTCTTGCTCGACATGATAGTACGCTATCTGGTTGCTCTTTATCTTAACATGTATACTTTCTATCTCTCTGTTACATGTTGATGAAGCCCTTAGGATGTGTACTCGACTTGCAGGACTATGATGTAGATCATACTAGTGGGGCCTGGGTAGTCAATGAGTACATCCTTCAATGTTCCTAGTCGTGGGAATATCGAGACGGGGCATCGATATTCCAAAGTAGACTAGCGTATATCTTCTCGACCCATGTTATGGGCGATGGATGATCCCATATCCATTGGTGTTTGACATCAGAGATGGTATGAGGGTGCTCAGTGGAGACTGGGTACACTGAACGGACTCGCCGAGAACTCCCAGATGGTATTATACCTCACGTCAGATGGCAGTTCTCAGGTGACACTGGTACAGCTTAGTCTGTTGACCCGAGATCATCATAGAGTCTTGTGTGTCTCCCACTGTGCTTTGATTTCCACCCTACCACAGCTCTACTGAGTCGTGCAAACAGGTGGTTTTTGGGTACAGTCCCGATTCACATGGAGGCAATGAGCGATAGCAGGGGATTCGTCTCTCCCGGTATTGAGGGTTGATGTTGCGCTATGCTCGACTAGCCATAACTGGAAATCCCTGGCCAGGGTTGCACTGATTTACTGGTAAGTGTTATCAGTAGTTTCATGCTTGTTATGGACCTTACGTCGGCATGACTTATCAAGCTTCTGGGGTCTGACGTTCCACCCCTAGGCGAGATATGCGACATATCAGACGAACAGACCGGACTGTACGGTAAGTGTTACTGGTTGGATTCACAGGAGTGTGAGCGGGCTTGCTCGTTGATCTTCTGATCGCTCAATACCCGGGTGGCCGTTACATTTAGCAGACCGCTTGCGTCTTGTGGGTGTTTGATATGATCATCACCTGCTGCCGGCGTATTGACGAGTCTTTAGAGTCCTACACAGAGGTTTCCTGGCTCAAGCGAAACGAGATAGGAGCGCGTATGAGATATGTGCGGGACCGAGAATAATACCAGTATGTGATACTGGATTATATTCTCGTATTTGTATCATCGGACGGTTATATAAGATATAGCCGGGTTACCGAATCAAATGTTGATTCGATATATTGATACACATGATATTAGTAGGTTATATGCGTTATGACCGGATCATTGAATCAAGTGTTGATTTAATGATTTAATATTAAATTATATATTTGATATATTACTTTACATTAACTAGTATTTGTTCACTTAAGATGGATTTTCTCACTTGATGTGCACAAGTAGTATATGTGATATATTTATGTGCACTAGATTGTATCATGTTTGATGATACATGCAAACTTGGGTGTGTGTTTACTTTAAACCATGTTTAGGTTAATGGTTAGGGTTTTAACTTAATTATTTATTTTATTCATTTATTTTTTGGGCAAGAAATAAAATGGTTGCTTCTTTTGGTTTTTACTTGAAGCTTCATGAAGCTTTGAAAATTCTTGACCATTTTGTTTCTTTCCTTAACCTAACCATCACCTAAATCCTAGTTTATTCTCTACATGTGTTAAACTCACCCATGGTTGCATTATGATAAGGTTTCACTTGATTTTCTATTTTGATTATTCTTATCATATTCTTTCTTCTTCTTCTTCTTCAAGAAGAAGAAACCTTGCTACCTCCAATGGTGCCATGAGAAAAAGAGTGAGAAATCCAATTCTAAAGTGAACCCACTTCCTATTTCTTCATCCTCTACCACTTGCCATATAGTAGAGTGTGTTATCTTCACAAGTTTTATGACCTAGTGAAGATGGAGCTTGGGTTTGAGTCGCCTCGACGTAGATCATCTTTGGCATCAAAGTCAATGACCTAGCCCGATCATTTCTCCGACGAAACCATCGCTAGAGTCCGGGATCCAATGATCGCAGCGGAGGGACATCATCACGGAGCTAAAGAAGTGGAGGACCGGATCTACAAAGGTTGTAGTCCTTTTCACTTATTAGTTAAGTTGTTAACTTGTTGTAGTTTCGTCTTACCTCTAGTAACGATCTAGCATTAGGGTTTCTCGGCACAAGAAATTTTTGAATTGGACATGGTTGATCAGTTGTAGAACCTCATGGGTGTGCCTAGGAACCCTACAAGCAGTAAAGAACATTCTCAAATACCTGAGAAGGACAGAGGAGATGTTCTTGGTTTACGGTAATGGAGACCTAAAGGTCGAGTCCTTTATCGATTCAAGCTTCCAGAGTGACAAGGATGACAGCAAGTCTGTCTCGGGTTTTGTTTTTACCCTCAACGGAGGGGCGGTGTGTTGGAAGAGCTCCAAACAGGATACCGTTGCAGACTCGACGATGGAGGATGAATACATTGCTGCAAGCGATGCCGCAAAAGAGGCGGTCTGGATGAAGAAGTTCATTAATGAACTTCAGGTAGTTCCGTCCATTGTTGACCCAATACCTGTGTATTGCGATAACAATGGGGCTATAGCTTTAGCGAAGGAAACACGATCCCATCAGAAATCCAGGCACATCTTAAGGCGGTATCACCTGATCAGGGAGATCGTAGATCGCCAGGAAATTGAGGTCCGGAGAGTGGATACAAAAGACAACACTGCGGATCCATTCACCAAGTCCCTTCCTCAAGCACAGTTCGAGAGTCTTTTTGAGATGTTGCGTATGCGGTACGCCAACAGCTGGCCCTAGAGCAGACGTTGGATACTCGGTACGCCAATATATGACCTTAGTGCTAGTGGGAGATTGTTGGATATGTATGCTCTAGAGGCCATTATTGTATATGTATACATATGGATGCTTGGACATATATATGTACAGGACAGTCTTGCTCGATATGATAGTATGCTTTTTGGTTTGACTTTATCTTAACATGTGTATGTTTTACTTGATATTACATATCTTTTAAACATGTTGATAAAGCCCGTAGGATCGTTGCTAGACTACCTGTGTTGTGATGGCGATCATACTTGTGGGAGCTGGGTAGTCGGTGTTGGAGATAATGCCCTCAGAGTCAATTATTGGATCACAGGCACGTGATTGCGGTGATTGAGGGAGGACCTATCCCGGTAGGACAGTCTTACTCGAGATGATAGTATGCTATCTGGTTTACCTTTATCATCGTGTACTGTTTTAGGTGACCTGACAAGTTGCTATTACACGTTGATAGAGCCCCTAGGATTCGTGCTTGACCACCAGCAGTATGAGGGCGATCATATAAGTGGGAGCTGGGGTCTACACGCATATCCTTAAATTGTCCCTAGTCGTGTGAGTTTCGAGACAGGGCATCGATACTCCAGAGTAGACTAGTATATACAGTCGAGACCCCGACGAGGGGCGGTGGCCGGTCTCACAAGCCACTGGTGTCAGTTGGATCACCTAAGATGTATACAGGTGCTCATTGGGTTATGAGTACACCGGACAGGACTCGCCGGGAACATGCCAGTTGGTCATATACCAGACGTCAGATGGAAGTTCCCTGGTGACATGTGTGCAGGTTAGTTCATCGACCTGGGGATCGTCATTTGTCTTGTGTGAGTTCCCACTGTACTTTGATTACTACCCTACCACGGCTCAAAGGAGTCATGCAAACAGGTTTTAGTTGGGTACAGTCCCGAGCCACATGGAGGCAGTGAGCGTATCTTCAGGGGTTCGTCTCTCCCGGTATTGGGGGTGAGGTCGTGCTGTGTCTAGGAGAGCCATTACACGAAGTCCTTGGCCAAGGCAAGGAGATTTACTGGTAGGTATTCCAGTAGTATCTCAGAGTGTTCTGGGCTACACTCCGACACGACTTGTACCGCTTTTGGGGGTCTGACTTTTACCAACCCCCTAGGCCCGCCATGCGATGCTCATAGACGAACGGACCGGACTGTACGGATATTTTCACTGACAGGCTCAGTAGGGTTGTCAGGCTGAGTTCACTCACACACATCCCTTTTAGTCAGTACCTGGTAGCCCGTTACGTATTGGCTTATACCTCTGACGTGCTAGTGGTTAAATCCACAACCAAGGTGTTGACGAGTCTTTAGAGTCCCCCACATTCAGTTACTCAGCTTTCGGGCGAAAGGTTGTAGAGGCCGTATGGAGATATGGCATGGTCCGATCAGATACGTGCGGTATTGCACGGATCAGGATCGGACGGTTTGTACTAAAGGCCGTATGGGTATATGGCAGGGTTCGATCAGATACGTGCGGTATTGCACGGATCAGGATCGAACGGATATTACTAGCCGGCTTTGGTTTAAGCCGGATCCTAGGATAGTACAGTTGAGATTTTGTCTCATTGCATTTGTATTTCGGTCGAAATACAGATGCGGGTGTGTATGCACAGTATCGGGGTTTTCCTGTAATTTATTACGGGACCAGTTTTCTGGAGTTGCCAGTTTGCTTTTCGTTTCGGCCGATTTCTTTTGTATCGTTCATTGGCCGAAGATTGGTGGAGGAGGGCTTATTTGCATTGTTGCAAATAGGCATTTGTGGAGGGGGTCTTTTGCATATTGCCATGTCATGATCACTTGACATTTTGACTTCATCATGGTTGCACCATACCTTTTGACTTGACTTCTTCATGATGGCTTGACTTTTTGAAGTCATCATGCTTGATGATGGTTGAGGTGGAGTGTTGGTTTTAGCTTGTTATCATGCTTATACATGATAGTCTTTTTCCCTCTCTCTCTTGCATTATGAGATTGATTATCTTTTGATACATACACTCCACTCTCTCACACCCCTCTCATTCTCTCCTCCTCTAGTTATGGCCGGCCAAGCATGGAGGAGGGGTTGCCCATTTTGTAGTGGGGATTTTTGCTCTCTAGTTGCTAGAAAAATCCCCAAGTTCCTCCACATAATTCTTGTATCATCCCTCCACCAAAATGGCACCTCCATGAACCCCAAATGAGACTTCTTCTCTACACATTCTACAGCGAATCTTGGGCACGTCGACTAGCCAGCTTCGTGCCCGAGTTGCCTCGGCATTGAGGTGGGAGCCCGTAAACGATGTAGGCGATGTGGTGCACTTCCGGCGACGAGGAGGAGACGGGACATTCCGCAGGAGATCGGGACGACGAAGAGAAGACCGGAGGACTCGGATCTGTCGGTATACTTCTCTTCCCTATCTAGTTAGTAGCTTAGACTTGTTAATGGTTACGATCCGGATGTTTAGTGCGCGGTGGTGCCGGTTTGCTAAGTCCGCAAAAATTAAAGTTTATCACCGCTTCCGCATTCCGGCGTCGGATTGACGGCCGGGGGGCGCCGTCGTGCACTTACAGTGGTATCAAAGCCTCGCCATTAACTTAGTCTAGTTTTGTGTAATGTGTTTGCATTTCCGATCGATCAAAAAGTTCCAAAACCCGTATTTTGATCACATCAGTTTTCTGTTGGAAATTTTTGGTGTCAAAAAATTTTTCAGGTTGTATAAAATTGATGTGCAGGAAATTCTAAGACCACTGGGAAAATTCGACACAGTCAGTCGACCAATGTAGCGCGGATCCGCGGCCAAACCCCCCATTGGGCCGCGGTTCCGCCGCGCATTGGTGACGTCACCGTATCATATTTTTCCAGTGGGCTTCTGTTATTATTTTGGGTGTTTTGGAATATTAAAATTGGGCCAATTATTTCTGTGAGTACTACAGTATTGCTTGGGGCCCACTTGTTAATTATTTGATCAATCGGAAAATTTTAAACACATTTTTCACAGTATTTACATTATATCTGCGACCGTGAAAGTCACTCGATCGGTAAATCCGGTCTAACTGCTATAGCCCGGTTAGACGGATTTGCGAACGTGACTTTCACGTTGATGTTTTGTTTTTGCTGTGATGTTGCGGATCGGTCGTGGGGGATAGCCTGGATGCAATGCTAGTACAGTTGTGGTTGTATTATGTACATTTGATATTGCGGGGCGAGCGTCCGACATGTGGACTGCCGTCACTGCCTGTTTGTATTATTATTTTGGGGCACGGCCAGGTTGCGGTCGTTGTACCCGGTGTATGTATATTTTACTTTCTGTACTAGGATTACCCCAGGAGGGGTGCACGGATAGCCGGGTTCTAGGGGGCAACAAGCCCACATCTCATGGCATTGAGACGGAGGGGGCTTCACTCTGGAATTGGCGGGCTATTCGCCGCACTCGTAGGGGGTACAGGTTGACCCAGGAGGGGTGCCCAAGTTGCCGGATTCCGTGAAGTGCTGGGTGGTCCATTCACGGTACTGAAGGGGGCTGCCTCGCTTCAGGTTTTGGCGGGTGACTTGCCGCGCCCGTAGGGGTCTAGGTTTTCATTGCACAGGCTATCCACACGACCAGGGGAACGTCGGGTTTCAGCAGTGGCTCTGTGAAACCCGGGGATCCCAGATATCTGTATTGTTCTGTGATGCTGTACATTTCTGTGATGTTGCATTTCTTTTCACGCCTTGAGCGAAATATAATATATTGGTATATATATTAGTAGATGTTGTATATGTTTTGCATCCGCGCTAGTCCAGTCCCCGCTCTGTCGTTAGTTAGCTAACCTAACGGGTAATGACGGGACCCAGTGGCGAATGCGGATGGCATATACGTACGTCATATTATTTTCGTTCTTTATGGTGTGATCAATTGATGGGACTGCATTGATTCGGATCAATGCAAGTTAAAAACAAACCTAATCTGATGTTGTTGGAACACTTTTCAAAAAGCTGTTATTGCAAGGACGTTCACTTTTGTTTTGCATCGTGGTATTCATTTGGAATATCCTGCTCCTCAGTCGACGAGGCAAGGGCCGAGATCCCTTCACCGGGAGTGACCCCTTGGACAGAAGTTTGCGTCAGGGCATTAACTTCACTATAGCCGATCACTTTTGCTTTGCATCGCGGTATTCATTTGGAATATCCTGCATCTCATTCTACGGGGAAAGAGCCGAGATCCCTTCACCGGGAGTGACCTCTTTAGCAACGGTTTTCGTCACTATATTTTTAAAAAGCTATCAGTTCCTTCAACGATATCAGGTTCTTTACGTTAAAGGTTTTCGCCAGAAACCATTCGTAGCCCTCCGTCGTTTCATATGGGTGGTCAATAGTATTCAAGCTGTGTATGTTGGCCAAAGTCAAGGCACAGTGATTGGTAGCTATTGGGGCATTCATATGCAGCATAGATAGATGCGTTGGTTTGGGACAGTCGTACTGCCATTTTGGCCAAAGTCAAGGGTACGTACGGGTGGATTCAAATTAACCTGGAGAATGACGGGTAGAACTTGACATGTGACTTATGATATGTTGGCCAAAGTCAAGGTCATAAGAGCATGGGGCAGAAATCACATCGGGAGTTTCAAAAGAACTGAAACTTGCCAGATATGCGCATACCTTCAGGAGTGTGACACCGTGAGCGGATTCCGTCACGTTGCCATGCGATGATAGTTGGATCCGATTCCCACTGATGAGTTAGTTTACTCCTCGGGTAACCCCGACTAATTCTTCTTTCAGGTTTGGAGGAGAATTTGAGGTACAGTGGGAGGATTCCAGATTAGATAAATTGGTAACCATTCTGATCTAGGTTAGAGTGCACGCTCAGTGTTTCTTTTCTCTCTCTCTATGGCAGCGACCATTGACCCGACCCTAAGACTATGACTCAGTGACCAAGTTGACCGAACCTACTTAACACTGGCTTTTGGATTATCAGAGTTGCAGACCTCATTGCCACTCCTACTTTTACCTTTTTCTCCGGGACACCCCGTATTACTACGAACGTCCACTTCCATTGGACAAAACCATCGTATGGTTAGATACGAACTCGAAGGACTTCGAGGATGGTTTCTGGTTCTGGAGAAAAACGGATAGGACTATTCAGTTGTCTTTTCTTTTCACCTTCTCTCAGGTTGCGAGTACTCCTTGGTTTAGGAGTAGTACACCTATTATGCAAATTGGATAGTCTTCTTCCAAACCATAGGGAATGAAGAAAACCAGTTAGCCTAAACGGTGTACAGAAGATATTAAGTTAAGACAAAGAAAGGGATTAGTAAGAGGGCAAAGTAAGTTGCGACTGCTATTCACGACCAAACCAAGTATTTCTTCGCCAATCCTAAATCACCTTTGTATTTCTCCAGGACACTCCGTATCACTACGAAGATCCACAGTTTATTGGATACTCCATCGTATGGTTATATACGAACTCGAAAGGAACTTGTTCCAGTTCGGGGATGGATTCTGGTTCAGGAGAAATAGGAATAAGAGTTATTCAGGTGTCTTTTATCTTCACCTTCTCTCACATTGCGAGTGTTCCTAGGATTGGGACAGTACACCCATTATGCTTATTGGATAGTCTTCTTCCAAACCATAGGCTGGTGCCGAACGGTAGGGAAGGAAGAAAACCATTTGGCCTAAAGGGGTGTGCAGAAGGTAAAGACTAAAGACATATGAAGGGATTTGGAGAGGTGGCAAATAACTATACGGTTACAGTCGTGAATCTGGAAGAGGCATTACTAGGAATACCAGGATACCCCATCGAAACATTTCGATGTTTCAGTTTCACTGTGTAATGTTAAAAGAAAACTGATTTCCCGATTAGATACTTACTCCAGGGTATGTATTTACCAAGTATGATTCTCACATCTGTATGGTTTTACAGATGATGAGTGGGAGTAAGTTGTTGGGAATTGGGTGACTATCCTCATTATATCGGGATTCGTTGCAATCGGTGATATTTGAGGAAATCACCTGGGTTGTTTGCCGGTCGGCAAATATTTGGTTTTGAATATCCGCTGTTATGCACCAATTTCAAATCGATATATCTGTACGTCTATTTTCATAGAGTGAGATATACCTTTCTGAAATTATGTCTACGACATTTACCTATATCAGTGGATGGTTAGGTAAGGAGCATTAAACAGCGGTGTAATTCTTCTTGACCATAAGTACAGTTTTCAACCTGCGACACACAGTGAATGAGTTATCAAACTCAAGGGACTTATACAGAGTATTGTATGTTGTCCAGGGTCCATCAGGACAGAGGGGTTGGTCCTCGTACTATATTCGGTTTACTTATGACTTCTCTAGTATTTTGGACAAGTGTTTCGCGGAAACACAGGGTCTGAATTTTGAGAAGTTATAGGTATTTGAATAGAGTAGAGAACCAGGTGTAGCAAGTATCGGGATTCTTCAAAGAGATCGAAGATGTAGATACTTGTGTATGGTGTTCAGTTGATAGTAATGACTAAGAGAACTTGCTTCTCTTTCAGGTTACTCATAATTGGAAGCATTCCTAAGTTGAGTAACGCTGATCGGCCTCTTTCCATTTAGTTGACATGCGCTGGAGACAGCTGCATGATTTGAATCTGGTTCAATTAAATCAGTGCCTCTGTTTCTATATTGGATATAGAACAGTTCATATCTTAACGATGTTAAGGTACGGGGAGTTGTCCGGCTTATGATTAAAACCAGACTCTGGATGACTCAAGGCACGTTTCTGTAATGGCTGTTTGTGGGTTGACCCAGGCTATGACGAGGGTTGATTTTCTACCATCTGGATGAACAATAGCAATATTGTTCTAGACTCGCCACAGTTTTAATTAAAAATGGATTTTTTCAGAAAACAGTAGTGGGAGTATGGTAGAACTGGAAGTGATTCCAGAACCACAAACGATTACTGAAGATTTGATAAGGAACCTAAAGATTCAATCTGGATTGACATTCCATTGGCCACTCCGTATTTTTGGTGGGTAACTTCAGGCACCCGAGAGGTACTCCAGTAGCCTCAAGGACGGTGACAGGGAAGTTCTTGTTTACTCACAATTACCATTGCTGTTGTTCCAGGCTGCGAGACCCGGCGGGAGGATGAGTATAGCGTCGTTCTAAACTTGCTTTAGAAGTGTGCGTGTATATGACTCTGCCAGAGGGTTGTCGTAGTCAGTGGGAGCAGCGGAAGCATTGGTGGACAGGTAGCTTATGTCTATTTATAGACTAAAGCAGATGTAGCGGAGATAGATCATCTATTTCTGACGTGACAGTCATGGGTTTGACTTCATCAGAATAGGGGATGGATCTGTTGAGAAGGTAGTAGGGTGTGATATCCTGGTATTTGGATGACATACACAGAGTAGGAAAAGAAACTCCTATACTACAATCGGTTATACTTTGGTCGTCACACAGTGGTTTCTCCACATGGGACTTGGACATTACATCAGACATACTGGTTACTAGATCTATGGTTTTAGATCTAGATTTGGGTGGTTTCCCAATCGGGGTATCTTGACAGCATTCTATAAGTATTTAGAATGGACGACTCCTGGCATGGTGGTGTACCTGCAGGTAATGGAGTCACCCTCTCTAAAGGTGTCTTACAGACTAAAGGGGAGAGGGATACGCATGATTGGCAGATCACTTGCTTAGGCAATTGAGTCAATCATGAGATGTCAAGTACCACACCAGATGTTGTTCTTGCACTAGCTGCAATAAGTTGACATTAATCCAATCCTGGAGAAACAGTAGGAAGCAGTTTTAGAACATAAGTGGATGTTCTAGGGATATGATAACGACAGCCTCATTCGGGAGACAGTTATCATTCCAGGCTTCCAAGGTGACATGGACGACAAGGAGGTTGTCAGAGTTATAGTTTTCCTTCTCATGAGGGGCAGTATTTTGGACAGGTGGTCCAAGGCAATACTGAGGGAGGCATGGCGCAGGATACTGATTAAGTTCAGTTGACGATACAGTCTAAGAAGTTTGGATTTGGAGTTCATTTATGAGCTATGTCCCATCAGACATCCAGACACATTCTAAGACAGGTATTACTCTTTTCGGGAGATGGGTTTCTCCGCGAACTTGAGATATAGAGAGACATAGAAAGAAACAACAAAGCGGATCCACTCACTGAGGCTATTCCTCGAACGCAATAGTTTCGCAAACGAGCTTTGTGGGACTGACTAGTAGAGGAGTTGGGTGTTCGGTATCACACGGGCTGTGAGTATGCGACATCGCAATAATTAGCCTTGAGTGCAAGTGGGAGATTGTTGGAGATAATGCCCTCAGAGTCAATTATTGGATCACAGGCACGTGATTGCGGTGATTGAGGGAGGACCTATCCCGGTAGGACAGTCTTACTCGAGATGATAGTATGCTATCTGGTTTACCTTTATCATCGTGTACTGTTTTAGGTGACCTGACAAGTTGCTATTACACGTTGATAGAGCCAATAGGATTCGTGCTTGACCACCAGCAGTATGAGGGCGATCATATAAGTGGGAGCTGGGGTCTACAAGCATATCCTTAAATGGTCCCTAGTCGTGTGAGTTTCGAGACAGGGCATCGATACTCCAGAGTAGACTAGTGTATACAGTCGAGACCCCGACGAGGGGCGGTGGCCGGTCTCACAAGCCACTGGTGTCAGTTGGATCACCTAAGATGTATACAGGTGCCCATTGGGTTATGAGTACACCGGACAGGACTCGCCGGGAACATGCCAGTTGGTCATATACCAGACGTCAGATGGCAGTTCCCTGGTGACATGTGTGCAGGTTAGTTCATCGACCTGGGGATCGTCATTTGTCTTGTGTGAGTTCCCACTGTACTTTGATTACTACCCTACCACGGCTCAAAGGAGTCGTGCAAACAGGTTTTAGTTGGGTACAGTCCCGAGCCACATGGAGGCAGTGAGCGTATCTTCAGGGGTTCGTCTCTCCCGGTATTGGGGGTGAGGTCGTGCTGTGTCTAGGAGAGCCATTACACGAAGTCCTTGGCCAAGGCAAGGAGATTTACTGGTAGGTATTCCAGTAGTATCTCAGGGTGTTCTGGGCTACACTCCGACACGACTTGTACCGTTTTTGGGGGTCTGACTTTTACCAACCCCCTAGGCCCGCCATGCGATGCTCATAGACGAACGGACCGGACTGTACGGATATTGTCACTGACAGGCTCAGTAGGGTTGTCAGGCTGAGTTCACTCACACACATCCCTTTTAGTCAGTACCTGGTAGCCCGTTACGTATTGGCTTATACCTCTGACGTGCTAGTGGTTAAATCCACAACCAAGGTGTTGACGAGTCTTTAGAGTCCCCCACATTCAGTTACTCAGCTTTCGGGCGAAAGGTTGTAGAGGCCGTATGGAGATATGGCAAGGTCCGATCAGATACGTGCGGTATTGCACGGATCAGGATCGGACGGTTTGTACTAAAGGCCGTATGGGTATATGGCAGGGTTCGATCAGATACGTGCGGTATTGCACGGATCATGTAACACCCGAGCCCAATAATACTATGTATATTACTAGTTAAGGGTTATTTATTCCTCTTTCCAATTTTCCTGATTTTCTGGTGTTTATTGCTAAAATTGTACCCGGTTAAGTCATTTCGGCACATAACAAATTTTAACTCCGAAAATGAAATTTAAGATGTCCATGTTGGCCTACTCGTCGCCACTAGTCGCGTGGTAGCGTCCGCGTGTCGAGATTCCGTTCCGTTTGGCTAAACGGGCAAGTTTGGGCGACTACGCGCGCGTGCAAGTGTCCGACTTGGGGGCATGCATTTTAATCACTAAACACCTATTTCCAAAATTTGGAACCCGCTTAAAATCATATAATTTGAATTTGGATCATTTGGGCGCAACCCGGGCGCCATTTGAAGATGTTTCATTTCGCGCCAAAAAGGGCCCATTTGAATTTAATATCGAGTATATAATTATTTACCTTCTAATCTTTTTCCCCAACTGCATATCCCCAAAATCCCTAAGAATTTCCCTTTTGATTAACCCTCAGCCAATCACGAGCTCGCAATCGAGCTCGTGGGCCCCTCCTTTCCCCATCTCTCTCTGCCTCTCTCCTCATTCTCTCTCTCTCTCTATCTCACCAAATCCCTTTCTCTCTCTCCAATCTCTCTCTCTCTCCCCTCTATATTTTTTCTCGTGGCCATGCAGCCGCCTTCACCCACGCGACCACGAGAGAAACCCTAACCTAGCCTCGCGATCCCACCGCCGGCCTCCTCGAGACCTCGCCGTCGCCGCCCTCACCACCACGACCTCCACCGCACCCACCTACCTTCTTTTCCCCGTTCGCCCGACGATCCAGCGCCTGCAACCCATCTCCCCGACGCCTCCATCCCTCGCAACCCCACCGTCGACGTCGCCCATCGTCGTCGACGACCCCACGACTCCCCTTCACCCTACTCGACCCGACCTCGTCGTCCTTCCCTCCTCCCCTCGCCGGAAAAGCAAACCCGAGCCTTCATCCTTCGCCTGCACCTTCCCTGTTCGCCGGAGAAGCGCGCCGACGACCTCGTCGACGCCACCTCCGACCATCTCTCCCTCTCCCACGACCACCTGAGCCGACCACACCCTTCTCCAACTCGCCGCAGCCCACTACCCTGCACACCCGAGACCCTTCCCCTTGCTGCAGCCGCCGCCGTCGCCTCGCCGGCGATCCAGTGCCGTCGAGCCATCGTGTTTGCACCCCGTCGCTTCGCGGTGAGTTTCCTTGTGCTTCCTCGTGGTACAATTTCTTCGCTGGTCGTATTTTGGTGTATATCGTATCTTTGTTGCTAACTTGCTACTTTGTTGTTGCCGGAACCCGACCGTGCCGTCTCACGAACCCGACGCTCCAGCGAAGTCCCCTGGTCCGTGTGATCCCGTTGATTTCTGTTGGGACTCGATCCGTGGGCCGTGCTTCCATAACGCAGTTTCTGCCGACATCGCATCCGTGTTTCGGTTTGCGGAACCGCCGAGGCAAGTATCCGAATACTTGCTTTAACATGCTACAAACTTAATAATCATGTTATCTGTTATAATTACACGACTTGGTGACAATTACAATCATCCGTAATGTTAAACCATTGTAGTTGTTACTTGTAGTTAATCGGTATGCTTTTAATCAACACCTTAACTAATTAACCAATTGGCACATCCTTGCCTAAATTGCTAGATCATCCTCACTTCATTTGTTAAAGCCACTCATGAGGCAAATACTATACTTAGTTCAAATTCTTGTAACTCCATTATGTATACTATCGATACTGTTTTATCTTGTGGCTTTTGCACCTCAAAGGTGCGTGAACCGGATTAATATGAAAATACAAACATCACTGTGTTCACATAGAATAATAATTGCTACTTACTGTTTCATGCTACTGTTCATTACTTGTTACTATACCTGTTATCATCTTATACCTGATTGCATTACATATTGACCGATCTCGATACACCTGACACATGTACTGATACACCGGACACAACACCCTGTACATATCGACTCTACCGTTGAAAGTAACCTGACCTGTTACCTGATCTCATGCCTAATGCCGACAAACCTAACCATTCCTGCTGTCGATCCAGACAGACCTACCCTTACTCGACTTGAGTTGGCATTAGTCCTTGACTGCTGAATACCTGACTGACATACATAGTTTGGGGGTATGGGGAAATCAAAGGTGAAACCGACTTGTAACTCAACAGTTCGATACATTGTTCTGATCAGTCTTACGGGCTTGGCCAGCTCCGGAGTGTTGATGCTGACATCACTCATCCATCCTACTACCTTTTACTGCTTAGCGGCACGTCTCGGATTCAGCCCCGAGAATCATGACCGTGGTCCCGGGCACGCACGGGATACTATTGAGTTACATCGACGATTCATCAATTGGTTTCAAAGACTATAGAGTAGAAAACCTGATAGGACAGTTTAGTCACTACTGCACATTACCCTGTTTATTACTTCTTATTACTGCTTTATTCATGTTCATGCTTGCATTGTTTATTACCATGTTTATGCTACATTACTTGATATCATGACGCGCTGACGTCTGGGTTTTGCATGGCCCAGATTCCGTGCCCGTGACGTCGACCGAGCAGGAGTACTTCAGCCAGCAGGCTGAACTGTGAGTTCTTGAGAGTTTAGTTTATTTATGTCATTTCATTTCTAGATGTGAGCCCGCATTATGGGACGTACTATTTATTCTTGTATTGGATCATTAGCTTCCGCACTTATTGTTTATTGATTCTTGTTATTATGGATTTGGACATGTTTTAGTTTAGTTTATTTTTTTTTTACTGTTCTTGATATCTTTACAACCGTAATGTGACTGTGGATGGATACTTCCTACCCACAGGTAGCATGGTTGGCTATGTCACGTGCCCAAATCTTGCGTACTCTGGGAAGCGGGGCGTGACATGGTTTTATGGTATCAGAGCCATAGGTTAGTTGGGTTGACTCTTTGTAGTTGGGTATTGCACCCGATACACGAATCAGAATACCCGTGATTAGGAAACATGTCCTGCCACCTCGACCGTTTTACCGTTCTGGAATCATTCTTCCAGATCATGACGACATGCAAACTTACTTTGCATTGTTAATTCGAAAACCTAACTTCTTGTTATCTCTAGGACTTAGGCGACTTGGGTAGAGTTAAGTAATTGCGGCTATGATACCGCGGCATAGCTACAATGCAGCACTCTATTTAAGTATCTTGGAGTTCTAGCCTTGATTTATATATATTGAATCTATCATCATGCTAATGTTGTCTGTTTTGATTTCAGGACCATGGCAGATAAGAATTTCAAGACGTATCAGAGGCGTGTGGATGAAGCCGCCATGTTAGGAGTGATACGTGGGATGTTGGAAAATCAGAAGAGGCAAACTGAACTGATCCAGCAGCAAGCCGATTCATTTCAGGAGGGTTTGCAGGCTATGCAGCAGTCTGTAAACACCGCTGTAGCGAAGCCAGTCGACCGAGTAGGGACCGTAGCAGATTTCAGACGGTTGGGTCCTACTACTTTCACTGGCTTGGAGGAGTCGTTACCAGCCGAGCAGTGGCTTGTGGACACAGAAAATTTATTGATTGCGGCACAGATCCCAGAAGACAAGAAAGTTGATGTGGTGCGCATTCAGCTGGTAGATTACGCCCGAGAGTGGTGGCTCGTGGAGGAGACCCGCTTGTCCAAGCCAATCAGTTGGGCGGATTTCTCCAAAAGTTTCTTGGAAAAGTTCTTCCCGCGGACTGCACGGGAGGAAATGGAGGAGAGATTTATTGGGCTGAAACAAAATGGAGCAGCTGTGGATGTGCATGCAGCGGAGTGGACGAGACTTAGCCGTTTCGCTGGACCCTTAGTCGCCAAGGAGGCAGACAGGGCGCGAAGGTTCTTGCGCAGTTTGAATGTGGACATCCAGAGGCAGATTGTCTCCCTGGGTTTGACCACTTTCTCGCAGGTTCTTACGGCAGCCAGAGAGCAGCAGAGTTTATCAGGATCGAAAGGGAACCTTCACCAGACAGCAGCTGCGGCCAGGAAGCCTGCATTTGTACCTAACCGAGATCATGGGCGCAGAGGTATTCCAGTGGACCGTCGAGGTGTAGCGCCAATGAAGAAGCCTGTGATCGTTGATCGAAGGAAGAGCGTGATTTGTGATTACTGCCGATTACCTGGGCACGTGCAGAAGGATTGTCGAAGGAGACTGGGACTTTGTCTGGTTTGTGGGGCAGCCGATCACGCAGTTGGTACTTGTCCGTCGAAGCTTCGCACGAGAGATGATACACGGAAGCCTCCGCAGAGACCATTCCAAGGGCAGAAGCAACTGACACAAGGACCTAACCAGGGTCGAGCTTTCACTTTGACAGCTGAGGAAGCCAAGGCATCAGGAGAAGTGGTTTCAGGTACTGTACTCGTTCGTGGTTTTCCCGCTTTGGCATTATTTGATTCCGGAGCATCCCACTGTTTTATGTCATCAAAGTTTATAACTACACACTCGATCACCTGCACGACCATGTCTAGTTTTTGGGACATACACACTGGGAATGGGAAAATCATAGCTAGTAAGGAATGTAGAGATTGTACTGTTGTTGTTTGTGGACGGGAGCTTTTTGCGGATTTCTTGGTGATTGATACGGGCAGTTATGAAGTAGTCTTGGGAATGGATTTTCTTGGCACTTTCCACGCACACATTGATTGTAGGGCAAGGAAAGTAATTTTCCAGATTCCCGGACACCCTGAGTTTACTTTCATCGGAGGAAGCAGTTCTGTCGGGCCAGTCGAGTTCAGGGCTAGGCCGACGAACAATGTTCTTGCGGCTATGGTTGCGGATAGAAATGAAGAGCCGGCAGTTGTCCGCGACTTTATGGATGTATTTGAAGATATTTCGGGCTTGCCGCCGAAGCGTGATGTGGAGTTTGCGATTGACCTCATTCCTGGTGCAGCGCCAGTATCAAAATCTTATTATCCTATGGCACCGGTGGAATTAGAAGAAGTTAAGAAGCAGGTGGGTGAATTACTCGAGAAGGGATGGATTCGAAGCAGCAACTCACCTTGGGGAGCTCCAGTTCTTTTAGTAAAGAAGAAGGATGGCACGAGAAGGATGTGCATCGATTACCGAGAATTAAACCGGGTAACTATTAAGAACAAGTACCCGATCCCTCGCATTGGAGAACTTTTTGAGCAGCTCAGTGGCGCGAGGGTATTCTCGAAACTGGACTTACGATCAGGATATCATCAGGTCCGAGTGAAGGCAGAAGATATTTGCAAGACGGCGTTTCGAACTCGGTATGGGCATTTCGAGTATTTAGTGATGCCCTTCGGAGTGACTAATGCGCCGGCAATATTTATGGACTTGATGAACAGGATCTTTTCACCGTTCTTGGACCAGTTTATTGTGGTATTCATTGACGATATTCTGGTGTACTCGAAGAGTCCGGAGGAGCATGCTGAACACTTAAGGATCGCACTGCAAACGCTGAGACAGGAGAAATTATTTGCGAAGATGAGTAAGTGCGAATTCTGGCTGGAAGAAGTGAAGTTTCTGGGGCATGTCGTGTCGGGCGATGGAATCGCCGTTGATCCCGAGAAGATTGCAGCAGTTCGAGATTGGCCTGTTCCAAAGAATGTTGCAGAGATAAGAAGTTTCCTTGGACTCGCCGGTTACTACAGAAGATTTGTGGAGAACTTCGCTCGTGTAGCTGAGCCGTTAACCAAGCTTACGCGTAAGGAGGTACCGTTTGTTTGGACAGATGGATGTGCATTGGCCTTCGAGACGTTGAAGCAGAAGTTGATAACCGCCCCTATCCTAACCGTACCGGACGATTCAGGAGGACTGGTGATTCACAGCGACGCATCTGGAAAGGGATTGGGATGTGTTTTGATGCAGAATGGGAAAGTCGTCGCTTACGCATCGAGACAGCTGAAGACTCATGAGCAGAACTATCCGACTCACGACTTGGAGCTTGCAGCCGTGATCTTCGCCCTGAAGATTTGGAGACACTACCTTCTGGGCGAGAGAGTTGAAGTCTTTACTGATCACAAGAGTTTGAAATATGTGTTCACTCAGAAGGAGTTGAACATGAGGCAACGCAGATGGTTGGAGCTGATGGCCGACTACGACCTTGATCTTAAGTATCATCCGGGAAAAGTTAATGTCGTGCCGGATGCACTTAGTCGGTTACCAGCAATTCAGTTATTGACTGCACAGAGAGAGATCATTGAGGAGTTTCGGAAATTTGACTTGGAGGTTGTGCTACCGCGTGCTACAGGACAGTTGATGCAGTTACAAGTACAATCGTCCTTAGTTGAGAAGATTAAAGCGGCGCAATCGCAGGATCCTAGACTGCAAAAGTTTCGAGAGCAGGTTGGAGCCGGACTACGAACCGATCTACTGATCCATGAAGATGGTTCGTTGAGATATGGTAGCCGTGTGTGTGTGCCAAAAGGAGATGTGCGTGAAGAGCTTATGAGGGAGGCACACAGTTCAGCTTACTCTGTACATCCAGGGAGGACAAAGATGTACCGAGATATTCGACAGCATTTCTGGTGGGAAGGTATGAAACGGGAAATCGCTCGCTTCGTGGCTAAGTGCTTGGTGTGTCAGCAAGTCAAGGCTGAACACCAAAGGGTTGCTGGTTTGTTACAACCACTTCCGATTCCTCAATGGAAGTGGGAACATATAACCATGGATTTCGTGACGGCTTTACCGCGGAGTCCAAAGGGCAACAATGCTGTATGGGTGATTGTCGATCGGTTGACCAAGGCAGCCCACTTTATTCCTTTTCGGGTTGGTCAATCGACGGAGACTTTGGCAGAGCGGTACATGCAGGAGATTGTCAGATTGCATGGAGTGCCGGTAAGCATCGTGTCCGACCGGGACACTCGGTTCCTGTCACACTTTTGGAGGAGTTTACAAGAAAGTTTGGGGACTCGATTGAAGTTCAGCACAGCTTATCATCCCCAGACTGATGGACAATCAGAGAGAACGATCCAGACCCTTGAAGATATGTTGAGGGCTTGCATGTTAGACTTCAAAGGTTCTTGGGAGGATCACCTACACCTGGTGGAGTTTTCGTACAACAATAGCTTCCAAGCGACAATTCAGATGGCTCCGTTTGAGGCGCTGTATGGTCGTAAGTGCCGTTCACCGGTTTGTTGGGATGATGTTGGTGAACGAAGGTTACTAGGACCAGATTTGGTGGTGCAGACAGTCGAGAAGGTGAATACGATCAGAAAGCATATGAAGGCAGCTCAAGACAGACAGAAGAGTTGGGCCGACACGTCAAGAAGACCTCTAGAGTTCGCCGTGGGCGATTTGGTATTCCTGAAGATATCACCGACTAGAGGGGTGATTCGCTTTGGAAGTCGGGGAAAGCTTAGTCCCCGATTCGTTGGACCCTTCGAGATATTGGAGCGTGTTGGAGAGGTATCGTACCGGTTGGCGTTACCATCGTCATTAGCAGGAGTTCACGATGTGTTTCATGTGTCTCAACTAAGGAGGTATGTTCGTGATGAGACTCATGTCTTGGATCATTCGGAGTTGACCGTTCGGGAGGACCTGACTTTTGAGGAGCGACCAGTCGAGATCAAGGATCGAAGAGAAAAGGTTCTTAAGAACAAGGTTATCCCTCTTGTGCTAGTTTCTTGGGGTAACCGATCGCATGGAGAATCTACTTGGGAGCGAGAAGACGAGATCCGGCAGAAATTCCCTTATCTTTTCCAGTAGTTAGTTATCTTGTATTCTTGGAATTTCGAGGACGAAATTCTTTTGTAGTTGGGTATGATGTAACACCCGAGCCCAATAATACTATGTATATTACTAGTTAAGGGTTATTTATTCCTCTTTCCAATTTTCCTGATTTTCTGGTGTTTATTGCTAAAATTGTACCCGGTTAAGTCATTTCGGCACATACCAAATTTTAACTCCGAAAATGAAATTTAAGATGTCCATGTTGGCCTACTCGTCGCCACTAGTCGCGTGGTAGTGTCCGCGTGTCGAGATTCCGTTCCGTTTGGCTAAACGGGCAAGTTTGGGCGACTAAGCGCGCGTGCAAGTGTCCGACTTGGGGGCATGCATTTTAATCACTAAACACCTATTTCCAAAATTTGGAACCCGCTTAAAATCATATAATTTGAATTTGGATCATTTGGGCGCAACCCGGGCGCGATTTGGAGATGTTTCATTTCGCGCCAAAAAGGGCCCATTTGAATTTAATATCGGGTATATAATTATTTACCTTCTAATCTTTTTCCCCAACTGCATATCCCCAAAATCCTTAAGAATTTCCCTTTTGATTAACCCTCAGCCAATCACGAGCTCGCAATCGAGCTCGTGGGCCCCTCCTATCCCCATCTCTCTCTGCCTCTCTCCTCATTCTCTCTCTCTCTATATCTCACCAAATCCCTTTCTCTCTCTCCAATCTCTCTCTCTCTCCCCTCTATATTTTTTCTCGTGGCCATGCAGCCGCCTTCACCCACGCGACCACGAGAGAAACCCTAACCTAGCCTCGCGATCCCACCGCCGGCCTCCTCGAGACCTCGCCGTCGCCGCCCTCACCACCACGACCTCCACCGCACCCACCTACCTTCTTTTCCCCGTTCGCCCGACGATCCAGCGCCTGCAACCCATCTCCCCGACGCCTCCATCCCTCGCAACCCCACCGTCGACGTCGCCCATCGTCGTCGACGACCCCACGACTCCCCTTCACCCTACTCGACCCGACCTCGTCGTCCTTCCCTCCTCCCCTCGCCGGAAAAGCAAACCCGAGCCTTCATCCTTCGCCTGCACCTTCCCTGTTCGCCGGAGAAGCGCGCCGGCGACCTCATCGACGCCACCTCCGACCATCTCTCCCTCTCCCACGACCACCTGAGCCGACCACACCCTTCTCCAACTAGCCGCAGCCCACTACCCTGCACACCCGAGACCCTTCCCCTTGCTGCAGCCGCCGCCGTCGCCTCGCCGGCGATCCAGTGCCGTCGAGCCATCGTGTTTGCACCCCGTCACTTCGCGGTGAGTTTCCTTGTGCTTCCTCGTGGTACAATTTCTTCGCTGGTCGTATTTTGGTGTATATCGTATCTTTGTTGCTAACTTGCTACTTTGTTGTTGCCGGAACCCGACCGTGCCGTCTCACGAACCCGACGCTCCAGCGAAGTCCCCTGGTCCGTGTGATCCCGTTGATTTCTGTTGGGACTCGATCCATGGGCCGTGCTTCCATAACGCAGTTTCTGCCGACATCGCATCCGTGTTTCGGTTTGCGGAACCGCCGAGGCAAGTATCCGAATACTTGCTTTAACATGCTACAAACTTAATAATCATGTTATCTGTTATAATTACACGACTTGGTGACAATTACAATCATCCGTAATGTTAAACCATTGTAGTTGTTACTTGTAGTTAATCGGTATGCTTTTAATCAACACCTTAACTAATTAACCAATTGGCACATCCTTGCCTAAATTGCTAGATCATCCTCACTTCATTTGTTAAAGCCACTCATGAGGCAAATACTATACTTAGTTCAAATTCTTGTAACTCCATTATGTATACTATCGATACTGTTTTATCTTGTGGCTTTTGCACCTCAAAGGTGCGTGAACCGGATTAATATGAAAATACAAACATCACTGTGTACACATAGAATAATAATTGCTACTTACTGTTTCATGCTACTGTTCATTACTTGTTACTATACCTGTTATCATCTTATACCTGATTGCATTACATATTGACCGATCTCGATACACCTGACACATGTACTGATACACCGGACACAACACCCTGTACATATCGACTCTACCGTTGAAAGTAACCTGACCTGTTACCTGATCTCATGCCTAATGCCGACAAACCTAACCATTCCTGCTGTCGATCCAGACAGA
This sequence comes from Agapanthus africanus, assembly GCA_030015575.1. Taxonomy (NCBI): domain Eukaryota; kingdom Viridiplantae; phylum Streptophyta; class Magnoliopsida; order Asparagales; family Amaryllidaceae; genus Agapanthus; species Agapanthus africanus. The sequence continues at coordinate 233,097,177 of JASDDO010000012.1, forward strand.
CCTACCCTTACTCGACTTGAGTTGGCATTAGTCCTTGACTGCTGAATACCTGACTGACATACATAGTTTAGGGGTATGGGGAAATCAAAGGTGAAACCGACTTGTAACTCAACAGTTCGATACATTGTTCTGATCAGTCTTACGGGCTTGGCCAGCTCCGGAGTGTTGATGCTGACATCACTCATCCATCCTACTACCTTTTACTGCTTAGCGGCACGTCTCGGATTCAGCCCCGAGAATCATGACCGTGGTCCCGGGCACGCACGGGATACTATTGAGTTACATCGACGATTCATCAATTGGTTTCAAAGACTATAGAGTAGAAAACCTGATAGGACAGTTTAGTCACTACTGCACATTACCCTGTTTATTACTTCTTATTACTGCTTTATTCATGTTCATGCTTGCATTGTTTATTACCATGTTTATGCTACATTACTTGATATCATGACGCGCTGACGTCTGGGTTTTGCATGGCCCAGATTCCGTGCCCGTGACGTCGACCGAGCAGGAGTACTTCAGCCAGCAGGCTGAACTGTGAGTTCTTGAGAGTTTAGTTTATTTATGTCATTTCATTTCCAGATGTGAGCCCGCATTATGGGACGTACTGTTTATTCTTGTATTGGATCATTAGCTTCCGCACTTATTGTTTATTGATTCTTGTTATTATGGATTTGGACATGTTTTAGTTTAGTTTATTTTTTTTTTACTGTTCTTGATATCTTTACAACCGTAATGTGACTGTGGATGGATACTTCCTACCCACAGGTAGCATGGTTGGCTATGTCACGTGCCCAAATCTTGCGTACTCTGGGAAGCGGGGCGTGACAGATCAGGATCAAACGGATATTACTAGCCGGCTTTGGTTTAAGCCGGATCCTAGTATAGTACAGTTGAGATTTTGTCTCATTGCATTTGTATTTCGGTCGAAATACAGATGCGGGTGTGTATGCACAGTATCGGGGTTTTCCTGTAATTTATTACGGGACCAGTTTTCTGGAGTTGCCAGTTTGCTTTTCGTTTCGGCCGATTTCTTTTGTATCGTTCATTGGCCGAAGATTGGTGGAGGAGGGCTTATTTGCATTGTTGCAAATAGGCATTTGTGGAGGGGGTCTTTTGCATATTGCCATGTCATGATCACTTGACTTTTTGACTTCATCATGGTTGCACCATACCTTTTGACTTGACTTCTTCATGATGGCTTGACTTTTTGAAGTCATCATGCTTGATGATGGTTGAGGTGGAGTGTTGGTTTTAGCTTGTTATCATGCTTATGCATGATAGTCTTTTTCCCTCTCTCTCTTGCATTATGAGATTGATTATCTTTTGATACATACACTCCACTCTCTCACACCCCTCTCATTCTCTCCTCCTCTAGTTATGGCCGGCCAAGCATGGAGGAGGGGTTGCCCATTTTGTAGTGGGGATTTTTGCTCTCTAGTTGCTAGAAAAATCCCCAAGTTCCTCCATATAATTCTTGTATCATCCCTCTACCAAAATGGCACCTCCATGAACCCCAAATGAGACTTCTTCTCTACACATTCTACAGCGAATCTTGGGCACGTCGACTAGCCAGCTTCGTGCCCGAGTTGCCTCGGCATTGAGGTGGGAGCCCGTAAACGATGTAGGCGATGTGGTGCACTTCCGGCGACGAGGAGGAGACGGGACATTCCGCAGGAGATCAGGACGACGACGAGAAGACCGGAGGACTCGGATCTGTCGGTATACTTCTCTTCCCTATCTAGTTAGTAGCTTAGACTTGTTAATGGTTACGATCCGGATGTTTAGTGCGCGGTTGTGCCGGTTTGCTAAGTCCGCAAAAATTAAAGTTTATCACCGCTTCCGCATTCCGGCGTCGGATTGACGGCCGGGGGGCGCCGCCGTGCACTTACAGTCGGTACGCACATCCTTAAATGGTCCCTAGTCGTGGGAGTATCGAGACTGGGCATCAATATTCCGGAGTAGACTAGTGTATACGTTTCTAGACCCCGACGAGGGGAGATGGTTTGGTCCCGCAACCATTGGTCTTTAGACCTAAGATCGTATACAGGTGCTCACTGGGGGTGAGTACACCGGACGGACTCGCCGAGAACTTCCAGATAGTACTATACCTATCGTCAGGTGGAAGTTCTCATGTGACATTATTACAGTTTCGTCGTTAGACCTGAGATCGGCATTTGTCTCGTGTGAGTTCCCACTGTGCTTTGATTACTACCCTACTACGGCTCTGCTGAGTCGTGCAAACAGGTTTTGGTTGGGTACAGTCCCGAGCCAAATGGAGGCAGTGAGCGATTGTCGGGGATTCGTCTCTCCCGGTATAGGGAGTCGATATCGCACTATGATTCGATTGGTCAGGACCATAAGACCTTGGCCAAAGCAGTTGGGATTTACTGATAGGCTGATCAGTAGTTTCCCAGATTGGTCCTGGGCCACATCAGCACGACTTATCAGGTTATTAGGGTCTAACGTTCACCACCCCCTAGACCCGGTATGCGATACTCTTTGACGAAGAGACCGGAATGTACGGATATTGTCACGGATAGGCTCAGTAGGGATCTGGATGAGTTTGCTCGTCGGCCTTCCTTTTCGACAGGTACCCGGGTAGCCGTTACGTACAACTAGTGCCGCTGACGTGCTTGTGGTTATGGATTTATCCAGTAACTCACTGCCAGCGTACTGTCGAGTCTTTAGAGTCCCACACAGAGGGTTTCCCTGGTTCAGGCGAAATGATGTAGTAGCCGTATTGGATACGTGCAGGGTCTCGATCGATTGATGTACTTTGTACTCGGACTTTCGATCGGACAGTTGGTTATACTAGCCGTCTCGGGTATGAGCCGGATTATTAAATCAGGTATTGATTTAATAGTTTAGATATATGTATTTCGATATGTATATTCTAGTATTACATTCTTCATGTTATTCTATCTCTTTGGGCGTTCAGATTTTTATCCGAATGCAGGTATGTATATACAGCAGACTGTAATCCGTATTTATTACAGATTACCTTCTAGAAGGTGGCCACTTCATTATGTCTTTTCCATTTATTTGATAAATGGAAATGAGGTGTAAAGTGTGAGGTATGGGAGGAATTGCAATGACCATGCTTCAAATGAATTTTTAATTCATTTGGAGTTACTATTGAAGCATGGTTGTTGATTGTTTATACAAGAAATTCATACACAAAACCTATGTGTGTAATTTCTCACTCTTGATGCTTCATTATTTTTATGAGCTCCCATTTCTCTTCATCTCCTCCCACCTCTTGAGTTTTCCCCACCTTCATCTTCTTCCTCTTCACTAACATTCTTATGAGTTGAGAAACAAGTGAAGAGGCTAGAAAGAGATAGCAAACACTTAGATCATCACACTACATCCTAGAATACTTGGTTTAGCAACCCAAGTTCTTTAGTTGCTCCTTTTGTTACATAGTTAGGATCTACAGCCATGGATCATATCCCTCGGGTGGATCATCTACGACAAAGGAGGGCCGGAAAACAAGCTCGATCCCGGAGGACCGATGGAGCCGGAAATGGAGATCAACCAAGTTCAAGGTGGCCACTTGGAGCACATGACGAGGAGAGAAGACCGAAGGACTTGAGCCTCTTGGTATAACTTCTTGACATAGTAGATAGCACTACTTCTTTTGCTAGTTAGGTTTATGGTTAAGATCCGGGTTAAAGGTTAATCTAGTGCCAAGTTTCAATCGTTAGAAAAAATTTTGTTCCGCATTTGGTCACGGAAGTTGGCCGGGGCACTAGTGTAACCTTTCATAAGGTCCCCTCCGTCTCAATGCCATGAGATGCGGACCCGTTGCCCTCTAGAACCCGGCTATTCATGCACTCCGCCTTTGGGTAATCCTAGTACAGAAAAGAAAATAATATACAAGGGTGACATCGATCTCAACCCGGTCGGGCCCCAAACAAATAATATACATACTGGCAGTGAAGGCAGTCCACATGTTGGACGCTCGCCCCGCGATATCAAATGTACAAATGAATCTGAACTGTACTAACATTGCACCTAAGCTATCCACCATGACAATCCAACCACAACACAGTACAACACAAAACATCAACGTGAATGTCACGTTCGCAAACTCGTCTAAAAGAACATATAGCAGTTAGACGGGTTATGCCGATCGAGTGACATTCACGGTCGCAGATGCTAATCTAAATACTGATAATCACACGTATTTTAAAATTTAGATCGACTTAACTTTCCCAAATTGGCCCCAAAGGCAAATAGAGCACTCAAACAAATATGGGCCAAAACCATATATCACAAAAATCATATTTCCATGAATTAGAGCCCCAGAAAAAATTTGGGGTACTGTAGCCCAAAAAATGTGACATTTTACTCCGGTTCCGCTGCGGAATTTTGGAGTTAGGTCTCCAAATTTTTTTGAAGCTCTGGTTTTGCCTGCACATAATTTTAAGATACCCAAAAAAAATTTTGGAACAGCTTTGAAATTCGACGGCAAGCACATGAACATAGTTTTGTTATTCGGAAAAATTAGTCAATCGAGATTTTAACCTTGTGCAAACTTGCTAGTAGGGTTAATAAACCGGCTCTGATACCATATTGGGTTACGGCAGCGCCCTGGCCATCAAACTGTGGCCAAATGCGGAACAAAAATTTTCTAAACTGGTGCTACCATTACCCGATGCCCGGATCTACCCTAAACCCTAAACTAGCAAGCTATATATAAGAAGTTAGATAGGTTATACCGAGTTGATCCGTGTCCTTTGGTCTTCAACCATCATCCCCAAGCTCTTAGTGGCTCCTTGATCGAGTTTGGTTTTCGGTCTTCCTCCATCTACAATTATCCACCTGAGGGAAACGACGCAAGCTTCAGCCTCGCGAAACGAGTCAACCGATGCTCTAAGGTTGCTAGCAATAGAGAGTGGAGGTGTAGAAATGTGTCACTATAATTTTCTCTCATCACATGTGCTCAATGAGCAACCATAGAAGATGAAGAAGGAAGTGAGGAAAACATATGGCATGAGCAACTCAAGAAATGGCTAAGTGTTGAAGTGAGTAGTCAATGAGAGAGTGAGCAAGTGTAGAAAAATAATGACCAAAGCCACACCAAGAATTGTGGCTGACCCTCTCTCTATCATGCACAAAAATATCTCATCTCAATTTCCAAATAAACAATTCCAAGCCATGCCATGGCCCATGCTCATGCCACCTCACTCCTCCACCTCATTTGTGAAACAAATGAATTTCCAAAAAAAGGAAAATCATACAAATGAGGTGTCCACTTCTAGAAGTTATTCCGTATAAATACGGAATACTTCCCGGTACACGTATCGAAATACATATACGCGTATTCGTGCAAAAATACGAGTAGCCAAGAGAGAAAATGAATAGTGAACAATAATACTAGAATACATATATATAAATACATGTATATCAATTACTAAATCAAAACCTGATTTAATAATCCGGCTTAATCCTAAGCCGCTAGTATTATCAACCGTCCGATTAAAGTCTGTGCAGCATGTGCATATATTTAATCGGACACCTGTATGTACAAACATACGTCATCTACACCATATCGCCTGAACCGTGAAAACCCTCTGTGTGGGACTCTAAAGACTCGTCAATACGCTGGCAGTGGGTTTAACCACAAGTACGTCAGCGGTACTAGCTGTACGTAACGGCTACCCAGGTATTGAGCGAAAGGGAGGTTGACGAGCAAACTCATCCTGAACCCCTACTGAGTATGGCAGTGACAATATCCGTATAGTCCGGTCTGTTCGTTTAAGAGTATCGCATATCGAGTCTAGGGGGTTGGATAAAGTCAGACCCTTAACAACGCGACATTTAGTGTCGGCATGAAACCCATCACCACCAGAGAAACTATCGATCCTGGATCGGTAATTCTCGTCCACCATAGCCATGGATTTCTGGTGATGGCTCCCGTGCACAACGCGACATCAACCCCCAATACCGGGAGAGACGAATCCCCGACGATCCGATCACTGCCTCCATGTGGCTCGGGACTGTACCCAACTAAAACCTGTTTGCATGACTCCTTTGAGCCGTGGTAGGGTAGTAATCAAAGAACAGTAGGAACTCACACGAGACAAATGACGATCTCAGGTCGAAAAACTAACCTGTACGCATGTCACCTGGGAACTGCTATCTGACAATTGGTATAATACCAACTAGCAGGTTCCTGGCGAGTCCGTCCAGTGTACTCATAATCCAATGAGCATCTGTATACTATCTTAGGTGAACAAACTAACATCAATGTCTTGTGAGACCTGGCCACCGCCCCTCGTCGGGGTCTCGATCAGTATACACTAGTCTACACTGGAGTATCGATGCCCAGTCTCGATACTCCCACGACTAGGGACATTTAAGGATGTGCTTATAGACCCCCAGCTCCCACGTATATGATCGCCATCATAATGCTGGTAGTCAGCAAGAATCCTATGGGCTCTATCAACATATACATAATGACAAAAACAAACCATATAGCATACTATCATCTCGAGTAAGACTGTTCTACCGGTATAGGTCCTCCCTCAATCATCATAATCACCTGCCTGCGATTACGATAATTTCCTTGAGGGCACTATATCCAACATGGTGTATCCACCCTAGGCCCCCCGACTCGAAGTTAATTTCATGCTCTAACTCCCCGCGAAGGTTCGGACGCGTTTCGTTTTGATTCGGACTTCCGAATTGGCTTTAAACGGTCGGTTTTTGGAACTTTAACTCACTGTTTTTTTTCCATGGTTTTGGAAATTGGTTTAGTTTTCTAATTGCGTGCGGAATTCTAATGTCATAGTTTTCAGTACATACATTACTATCTGTGACCGTGAATGTCATTAGAGTGGTACAACTGGTTTAACTGCTATATACTCTTTTAGACGGGTCTGCGAACGTGACATTCACGTTGATATTTTGTGTTGTGCTGTGGTTATGGCGGGATCGTCGTGGTGGATAGCTTTGGTGAAATGGTGGTATAGTTTGGATTTATTTTTACATTTGATATTGCGGGGCGAGCGTCCGACATGTGGACTGCCGTCACTGCCAGTTTGTATATTATTTGTTTGGGGCACGACCGGGTTGAGGTCGATGTCACCGTTGTACATATTTTTCTTTTCTGTACTAGGATTACCCCATGATGGAGTGCACGGAAATCCGAGTTCTAGAGGGAAACGGACACGCATCTCATGGCGTTGAGACGGAGGGGGCCTCACTCTAAAATTGGCAGGCTATTCGCCTCACTCGTAAGGGGTACAGGTTGACCCAAGGAGGGGTGCACAAGTTACCGGATTCTGTAAAGTGCCGGGTGGCCCATTCACTTTGATGAAGGGGGTTGCCTCACTTCTGGTTTTGGCAGGTAACTTGCCGCGCTCGTAGGGGTCTAGGTTTTCATTGCACAGGCTATCCACATGACCCGGGGAACGTCGGGTTTCACTTGCAGCTCAAAGGAAACCCGGGGCTCCTAGATTATCAGTATTGTTCTGTGATGCTTATTACTTATCTGTGATGTTGCATTTATCATGCCTGGAGCGATTATTATATATTGTTATATATATACTAGTAGGTGTTGTATATGTTTTGCACCTGCGCTAGTCCATCCCCGCTCTGTCGTTAGTTAAGTAACCTAACGAGTGATGACGGTGCCCAGTGGCGAATGCGGATGCCATATACATACATCATATTTTCGTTCTTTTCTGGTGTGATTAATTGATGGGACTGTGTTGATTCTGATCAATGAAAGGAAAACAGACCTATTCGATGTTGTTGGAACATTTTTCAAAAGCTGTTATTACAAGGGCGTTTTCTTTTGTTTTGCACAGCGGTATTCGGTTATGAAAATACATCACCTCATTTGACGAGGCAAGAGCCGAGATCCCTTCACCGGGAATGACCTCTTAGGCAGAAGTTTGCGTCAGGGCAATAACTTCACTATAATCAATTACTTTTTTCTTTGCATCGAGGTATTCAGTTGGAATATCCTGCACCTCATTCCACGAGGAAAGAGCCGAGATCCCTTCACCGGGAGTGGCCTCTTTAGCAAAGGTTTTCGCCACTATATATTTGTAGAAAGCTATCCGGTTCCTTCAACGATATCAAGTTCATTACGTTAAAGGTTTTTCGCCAAAAACCATTCGTAGCCCTCCGTCATTTCAGACGGGTAGCACTTAGTATTCATTCTATGTTTGTTGGCCTTAGTCAAAGCATAGTGTATGGTAGCTATTTGTTACTTTTCTGTTACATAGATAGATGCGTTGGTTTGGGACAGTCATACAGCCTTGTTGTCCGTAGTCAAAGGCGAGTACGGGTGGGTTCAAATTAACCTGGACAATGACGGGTAGAACTTGACATGTGACTTATGCTTTGTTGGCCTTAGTCAAGGTCATAAGAGCATGGGGTAGAAATCATATCGGGAGTTTCAAACATACAGGAAACTTACCAGACATGCGCATAACTTATGGAGTGTGATGGTGGATTCCATCAGGTTATCATGCGATGATAGTTGGATCCTGATCCCACTGATGAGTTGGTTTACTCCTCGGGTGATTTTAGATGACCCCGACTAATTCTTCTTTTTGGGTTTGGAGGAGAATTTGAGGATACAGTGGGACACATCCTGATTTGATAAAGTGATTAACCATTCTGATCTAGATTAGAGTGCACGCTGAGTGTTTCTTTTCTCTCTCTTTAGCAGCGACCATGGCCCGACCCTAGACTAGAACTCATAAACCAAGTTAACCGAACCTTCTTTAAACACATTGGTGTTTTGATTGTCAGAGTTGCATACTTCATTGCCACTCCTACTTTTACCCTTTAACTTTCTCCAGAACATTCCGTATCACTACGAAGATCCACATTTATTCGATATGACCATCATATAGTTACATACGAACTCGAAAAAACTTGTTTCAGATTCGATAATGGTTTTCGGTTCTGGAGAAATTGAATATGACTATTCAGTTGTCTTTTCCTTTTACCATCTCTCAGATTGTGAGGGCTCGTAGGATTAGGAGAGGGTACACCTATAGCGCTTATTGGACAGTCTTCTTCCAAACCATAGGCAGGTGCCGAAAGGTGGGGAAAGAAGAAAACCACTTAGCCTAAGTGTGGCGTAGAGAAGGTAATAAGTAAAGACAAATAAATGGATTAGAAAGAGGGCAAAGTAAATTGCGACCGCTATCATTCACGACCAAACCGCGTATATCATCGCCACTCCTACTTCACCTTTGAATTTCTCCTGAACACCCCATATCACTACGAAGATCCGCATTTAATGGATAATCCATCGTATAGTTATATACGAACTCGAAGGAACTTGTTCCAGTTTGAGGATGGATTCTGGTTCAGGAGAAATAGAATAAAGATTATTCAGGTGTTTTTTATCTTTACCTTGCGAGGGCTCCTAGGTTTAGGAGAGTACACCTATTACGCTTATTAGATAGTCTTCTTCCAAACCATAGGCTGGTGACGAACGGTAGGGAAGGAAGAAAACCATTTAGTCTAAGGGAGGTGTACAGAAGGTAATGAGTAAAGACAAATAAAGGGATTTGGAGAGATGGCAAGGAAATATACGGTCACAGTCATGAATCTGGATAATGGAAGAGGCATTACTAGGAATACCCGGCTACCCCTTCGAAAGATTTTCATGTTTCAGTTTCACTGTGCGTTATTAATTGAAAACTAATTTCCTAATTAGATCCTTACTCCAGGGTATGTATTTACCAGGTTTGATTCTCACATCTGTATGGTTTTACAGATGACGTGTGGGAGTAAGTTATTGGGAATTAAGTGATTTTATCCTCTTTATATCGGAATTCTTTTTAATTTGTGAGATTTGAGGAAATCGCCTGGGGGTTTTCCTGACGGCAAATATTTGGTTTTGAATATCCGTTGTTATGCACCAATTTCAAACTGATATATGTATACGTTTATTTCATAAAGTGAGATATAACTTTTTGAAATTATGTCCATGACATTTACCTATATCAGTTGATGTTTGGGTAAGGAGCATTAAACAGCGGTGTAATTTTTCTTAACCATAGTACAGTTTTCAACCTACGACGCACAGGGTTTGGGTTATTCAACTCAGGGAACTTATACAAAGTATTGTATGTTGTACACTGTCCATTAGGACAGAGGGGTTGGCGCCCGTACTATATTCTGTTTACTTGTGACTTCTCCAGTTTTAGACAAGTATTTCGTAGAAATACAAGGTCCATGTTTTGAGAAGTTATAGGTACAAGAATAAAGTAGAGAACCATGTGTTACAAGTATCAGGATTCTTCAAGGTGATCGAAAATGTAGATACTTGTGTTTGGTATTTAGTTGATGGTAATGGTTTTGAGAACTTTCTTCTCTTTCAGATTACTCATATTTGGATACACTCCTAGTTGAGTAATGATGATCGGCCTCTCTCCATTTAGATGACATACACTGAAGACAGTTGCATGATTTGAATCTGGTCCCAATTAAATCAGTGCCTCTGTTTCTATATTTTATATAGAATGGTTCATATCTTAACGATGTTAAGGTATATGGAATTGTCCGGCTTATGCTTAAAACCAGACTCTGGATAACTCAAGGCACGTTTCTGTAATGGCAGTTTGTGGGTTATCCCGGGCTATGACGAGGGTTAACTTTCTACTATCTGGAAGATCAATAGTGATATTGTTCTTGAATCGCCACAGTTTTAGTAAAATGGACTTTTTCAGAAAACAAGTGGTAGCATGGTAGAACTGGAAGTGATTGCAGAACCACAAACGATTACTGAAGATTTAATAGAACCTAAATATTCAATTGGATTTGACATTCCATTAGCCACTCCGCAGATATGGTGGGTAACCTCAGGCACCCGAGAGGTACTTCGGACTTCTCAGAAACGGTGACAGGAAGGTTATTGTTTACCCAGACTTGCCATTACTGCTGTTCTAGACTATGAGATCTGGCAGGAGGATGAGTATAACGTCGTTCTAAACTAGTTTTAGAAGTGTACGTGTATATGACTCTGCCAGAGGGTTGTTGTAGTCAGTGGGAGAAGCGGAAGCATAGTGGACAAGTAGCTTGTGTCTATTTATAGACTAAAGCAAGTATAGCGGAGATAGATCATCTATTTTTGATGTGACAGTCATAGGCTTTGACTTCATCAGAATAGGAGATGGATCTGTTAAGAAGGTAGTAGAGTGTGATGTCCTGGTATTTGGATGACATCCACATTGTAGGAAGTGAAATTCATATACTACGATCGGTTGTACTGTGGTTGTCACACAGTGGTTTCTCAACATAGGATATGGATATTATATCAGGCATTCTGGTTACTAGATCTATGGTTTTAGATCTAGATTTGGATAGTTTCCCAATCTGAGTACTTTGACACTATTCTAAAGGTGTTTTAGAATGGACGACTCCTGGCATGGTGGTGTACCTGCAGGTGATGGAGTCACCCTCTCTAAAGGTGTCTTATAGACTAAAGGGGAGAGGGATGTGCATGATTGGCATATCACTTGCTTAGGCAATTGAGTCAATCATGAGATGTCAAGTACCACACCAGATATTGTTTTTGCACTAGCTGTAATAAATTTATATATTAATACAATCCTGGAGAAACGTTCGGAAGCAGTTTATGAACATAAGTGGATGTTCTAGGGATTTGGTAACGGCAGCCTCCTTCGGGAGACGGTTACCATTTCAGGCTTCCAAGGTGACCTGGATGACAGAGTGACTGTCAGAGTTATAGTTTTCCCTCTTGACGAGGGGCAGTAGTTTGGACAGGTGGTCCAAGCGGATACTGAGTGAGGCATGGCGCAAGATACTGATTAAATTCAGTGGACGATACAGTCTAAGAAGTTTACTGGATTTAGAGTTCATTTGTGAACTGGGTCCCATCAGATATCCAGACATATTCTACGACAGGTATTGCTCATTTCGGGAGATGGCTTTCCCCGCGAACTTAAGATAAAGAGAGACATAGAAAGAAACATTGGAGCGGATCCACTCACTGAGGCTATTTCTCGAACGCAATAGTTTTACAAACGAGCTTTGTGAAACTGATTAGTAGAGAAGTTCGGTATCACACGGGCTATGAGTATGCGACTTCGCAATAATTAGCCTTAAGTGCAAGTGGGAGATTGTTAGCTATAGTACCCTCAAGTCAATTATTGGATGCATGCACGTGATTGAGATGATTGAGGGATGACCTATACCGGTAGAACAGTCTTACTCGAGATGATAGTATGCTATCTGTGTTAGTTATATATAAGTCCTAGAGGCCATTGTTGTACATATGATGTATATTATAATGGATGCTTGGATATATATAGAGAGGACTTTCTTGCTCGTCATGATAGTATGCTATTTGGTTTCACTTTATCTTAACATGTTGACATGTATTAGTTTACTGTCTTGCTCTCACATGTTGATAAAGCCCTTAGGATATGTGCTCGACTACTGGGACTGTGATGAGATCACACTAGTGGGGCCAGGGTAGTCAAAGAGTACATCTTATAACTGTTCCTAGTCGAGGGTGTGTTGAGACAGGGCATCGATACGCCAGAGTAGACTAGCGTATACGCATCTTGACCCATATGATGGGCGATGGATGATCCCATATCCATCGGTGTTTAACATCAAAGATGGTGTACGGGTGCTCAGTGGAGACTGGGTACACTGAACGGACTCGCCGAGAACCCCCAGATGGTGATATACCACACGTCAGATAGGAGTTCTCCGGTGACACTGGTACAGGGTAGTCTGTTGTCACGACCCGCAGGGTACGGAACGCGACTGGCACTTAAGTTTACGAAACGTCTCAAGACGTCCGTAAAATAAGTAAGCCAAAGCCCAGAAACCAAAACCAAATAAGCAAAAGAGTGAAGAGAACCCAATCAATTGAAAACGAGTTTATCAAATAAGTCATATAAAGCCTTTTTAAAAACAATATCAATTTTTTTCCGAAAATTTCGGCAGAGTCTCCTTTGTAAATACTGTCCCCCAAAATGGGTATAACAAGAATATATATGAATCCAACAAATAAGGCATCCCCAAGCGGGAGCTAGCTTTTGGCCACAAGGCGGTCACAAATCCCACGCAATATAAAGCAACAACATGCGAAATAATCATAATGAAGCATAAGAAAAACAGCATGTCGACTCAAGTGAGCTCGACCCCAAAATACAGCATAAAAGTCCACAAACCTCACAGTCTCATCTCTAGGTCAATATACAATAATACTGGTAGATACAGTAGATGGAGTACTCTAGATACAAAGAATATATAAGGTGGTACAAAAATAATGATATAACCCACCTAAGAGCAAAACCTCGAGTCCAGGCAAAAGAAACAAGAGCGCCCGCCGCTACTGTACTGACGGAGCGGACCTGAAAAAGGCTATGGCACAACGGGGGTGAGTTGCCAACTCGTGAGTAATAAATAACATCTACACAGGCTATCGTATGCATGCACACAAGTATTCTAGCATCTCTAATACAGGTATGGCAGGACATAATAGCAGGTATGTATGCAATATGAATATACTAGCAGGTATGAATGCAATGCGAATCAACTCATGATCTGAATGTGTAATTATAAGAATCATGTTTTTCCTTTAGAAATCTCTTTTGAAATACCAGCATAATACCACTAGAATCAACAAGAACCTGTGTCCAGCAACGACACCTCAAAACTATCACAAAACTCATATATCCATGTCATAGTATCTCTGGCCTCAGCCATCCGGCTGACCCAGCTCAATATCAAAATCTCATCATCTCGCGGCCACGGTCGGTATCCTCTGGATATCCGCCGTGCCAAACAGTCACCGGTAGGTAATCCGTCCCCTGCCAGGCTCAACGTCAACACCACATTCATCTTGCCCCGGGGTACCATACCGGGCCCACCATGTACCCGTGACGGTTCTTCCACTCCTCGACACGGATCTCGAAAACCACAGCAAACTCATGGTGGACGACACTTACATCACTAGAAAACCGCAATTTACATATTTAAAAAATATAATAAGTTTAGAAATTTTGCGGCTTTCCCCCGAAATCCAGAAATATCATAAAATCTCAAGAAATCCTCATAAGTGCATATATCAATGATAATGAATGCATATGGTATCAATAATCAAATTTCGATGTGTGATTAATAGATTAGGAATGAATAAATAATATGATGAAGCACATGCACATGAATAGCAATCCTACGATTTCATTTTAAGGAATTAAAGCAATAGCGCGAGTTTAAGTATCAATTATAGTAAAAGGTTTAAATTTAAAGGTTATCTAGTGTGGTGGCATGGCAATTACCAGGGTGTGTGTGTAAGCATGAATAGTGCTCGTGCTGCATATAAAAAAACCTGGCAATGGTGCAGGTGTCCTATAAAATGGTTTCGTATATGTATGTCAATATAGGGCATGAATATAGCAAATAATCATACAAGTATTACACCCCTAATTACTAACATTACTAAGAATCTTTTTTAAGGTACTAAAACTATCGGGCGACTTGCGCCATCCAACGATAGTCCCCCGTAGATGTTACATCTACTCACCGGAATCCCTAGCTAGCTGTGTCCAATCACCGCTTTCCCCTTTCGAGCCGCGTCTGACGTCTCCGCGACCGAACCTGGAATTTACATCAGTACCAAACATAAGGTTACATATCAAGAACGACGCAAAACCCAAACGAAAACACTAACGTTCACAAGCTAGGTACAACGTGCACAAGGTGTGCGGAACACACGCGAAAACCGCGAAAATCGCCGATTTGGTCGCCCGGCAAAACTAAAACCCGAACACCCAAAAATCCGCACTCACACATCCTAAATGTCATAGGATATGCCAAAAATATAATCTAGATATCGCAATTAATTTGCCACAAAAATATAATAAAAACCTAGTAAGCTAGAAGTTGCAAATTTGATGCAAACATCGACAATTTGCGACAAAGTGCACATATTATCACACAAATATCCAAATTAAGCCATTAGAAAGCCACTACAATTAAATTAACCCCTTTACCATGTATCAAAACCCACATTCCATACACAAACCTTTTCTTGATTTTGATAATTAGCAACCTTAAAGAAAATTTCACACAACTTTAACATAGATTAGTCTAATATGAAGCCACTTAAGCAAAGTAACCATATAAATTGGTTAAGTAACCACTAGATTAATTAAAAAGACTTAATTGACTAAAACATGGTTTCAAGAAACCCTAGTTTAATTTTCAATCAATAACTAAAAAAACTAGATTAGGATTAACACTAAAATTAACACTAAGCAACTAGATTAAAGTATTCTAACCATAAGAAATTAAAAGAGTAGAAATTATACCTCAAACCTATGGATCTAGCAAGAAGAAATTTGCCTCAATGATGGCCTCCTAGCACCATGATTCCAAGCCAGAGAGATGAAGGAAAAAGGGATGAAGAATGGGGTTTTAATTTGTTAGTTTTAGCTTGAATTTTGGAGCAACTTGATGAATTTTTGAACAAGATGAAAAGAAAAATGATGAAGAGGGGAGGGGCTGCAGATTTCGGCTAGAGGAGGGAGAGGGGAGTGGTGTGGGTGTGTGGGAAATGTCTTGGTCAACTCCTACCAACCCACAAAAGACCATACCCAATTAACAAATTCAAAAACCTTTAAAGAATACCCTCATTTCCACACAATACACAAGGTCAAAGGAGCATGGAATTTTTCTGGACCTGATGGTGGTGGGGCTGTCCTAGGGCTGAGGGAAGAGAGAGAGGGGTTTTACAAAAGAAATTTTATGCAAAAAGACCCCCTACAAGTCAAAAATTGCAAGTTTAAGCTTAAATTCAATAAATTTCGTTTCCTATAATAAAAATTAGTTAAAAATCAAAATAAAATACTAAAAATTTATGTTACAACTAGATTTTAATTAACATAATTTTAAGGATTAAAATTAGCCCGGAAAAATTTGTATTTATCGCTAATTTAATGTATTTTCTTACCGGCTTAAAATAATATTAAAAAATTGAAAAATAGGGAAAAATTTTTAAATGACCAAAATTTAATAAGTAACTCATTAGCTACTAAAAACAAGCAATTACCTATCCATTTTAGGTATAATTAGTCCTAAACTGCAAAATAACAAAAAAGACGGTTTTCGGAAAAATACCGAATTTTCACCGATTTTCAGGAAAACACCAAAACGACTTTTCAAGACGCTACAATCTTCCCCCCTTAAAGAAATTCGGTCCCCGAATTTAAAAATATAGCTACGCGTACCTTCAAAGAGATGGGGATATTTCTTCCTCATCTCACCCTCGGTCTCCCAGGTAACCTCCTCGCTGCTCGGGCTACGCCAAAGGACCTTGACGGTTGGTATAATCTTCGATCTCAACTTCTTCACCTGCCGATCCAGGATGGCCATCGGCTGCTCTGCAAAAGAAAGGTCGCGCTCTAGCTGGACTGTCGGGTGCTGAATCGCATGCGAAGGGTCGTGAAGGTACTTGCGGAGCATCGAAACATGGAAGACGGGGTGAACATCGGGAAAGCTGGGTGGAAGGGCCAAATGATATGCAACAGTGCCGACACGCTCGAGGATCTCGAAGGGACCTACGAATCTAGGGCTAAGCTTCCCCTTTTGCCTAAAACGCATCACGCCCTTCATCGGAGAGACTCTCAGAAAAACACGGTTGCCAACTGCGAACTCTAATCTGCGACGGCGCCTGTCTGCATAGGATTTCTGCCTACTCTGAGCCGCTCTCATCCGGTCTCGGATCAACTGTACCTTCGCTGTCGTCTCCTCAACAAGCTGCGGCCCCAAAATACTGCTCTCGCTGAGCTCTGTCCAACAGACGGGCGATCTGCATCTCCTCCCATACAATGCCTCGAAAGGTGCCATCTGAATAGTATCCTGGAAGCTGTTGTTGTAGGAGAACTCCACTAACGGTAAATGACGATCCCAGCTACCGCCGAAGTCTAAAACGCACACTCTGAGCATGTCCTCGAGAGTCTGAATGGTCCGCTCTGACTGTCCGTCGGTCTGCGGATGAAACGCTGTGCTGAAGCTCAAACGAGTGCCCAAAGCCTCCTGAAGCCTCTGCCAAAGTCGGCTGGCGAACTGAGTGCCTCGATCTGACACGATACAAGTCGGTACGCCATGTAGTCGCACGATCTCGTCAATGTAGAGCTGAGCATACTGAGCGAAGCTGAAATTCGTCTTTACTGGCAAGAAGTGAGCCGCTTTCGTCAATCGATCTACGATCACCCAGATGGAGTCATACCCTCGACTGGTCCTGGGTAGACCCACAACGAAATCCGTCGAAATCTACTCCCATTTCCACTCAGGAATGGGTAACGGCTGTAGCTCTCCTGCGGGCCTCTGGTGCTCGGCCTTGACTTGCTGGCAAGTCAGGCATCTCGATACAAACTCCGCAATATCCCTCTTCATCCTGTCCCACCAGTAGGTCTCTCTCATATCATGGTACATCTTTGTGGAACCGGGGTGGACACTATACACTGATCGGTGTGCCTCCTCAAGAATGTCGCGCCGCAATCCATCAGCATCTGGTACGCACAGTCTAGATCCATAGCGTAGAATCCCCTGATCGTCAATCACGAACTCGGAAAATCTGCCCTGTCCCATCTGTGCCATGATCTCTGAGCAACGGTCGTCACTGCGCTGTGCCTCATATATACGGTCAAGCAACTGTGGGCGTGCACGAACATGCGCGAGCTGTCCCCCTGTCTGAGTGAACTCGATCTCCACTCGGCTGTCGCATAACATCTGCCAATCTGCTGACGACTGCCTCTGCACTGCGCGCAAAAAGGATAGACAACCCCCGGGCCTCCTACTCAACGTATCTGCCACCACATTCGCCTTGCCTGGGTGATATAAGACCTCGCAGTCGTAGTCTTTCACCAACTCCATCCAACGACGCTGTCTGAGATTCAGGTCTCGCTGCTGAAATATGTACTTTAAGCTCTTTTGATCGGTGAATATCTGACACGACTCGCCGTATAGGTAATGTCGCCAAATCTTCAGTGCAAAGACCACTGCACCCATCTCCAAATCGTGAGTGGGGTAGTTCTGTTCATGCTTCTTCAACTGCCGAGAAGCATAAGCGATCACCCGGCCATGCTGCATCAATACGCATCCTAACCCTACTCGCGAAGCATCACAGTAGACCACAAATCCGCCTGATCCCGAAGGCAAAGATAATACCGGCGCCGTAGTCAAATAAGTCCGTAACTGCTGAAAACTGCGCTCGCACTCCTCTGTCCAAACGAAAGGAACTCCCTTCCGGGTCAAACCGGTCAAAGGTGCAGCTATACGGGAGAAGTCCTGAACAAAACGCCTGAAGTAGCCCGCCAGGCCTAGAAAACTACGGATCTCAGTAACCGATGTAGGTCAGGGCCACTGCTGAACAGCCTCAATCTTCTTCGGGTCCACACAAATGCCGTCTCTCGTAACCACGTGACCCAAGAATCCGACGCTGTCCAGCCAGAATGCACACTTGGAGAACTTTGCGAACAGCTGGTGCTCCCTCAGAGTCTGTAACGTAATCTGCGAGTGCTGCTCGTGCTCCTCTCTGCTCCGGGAGTACACCAAGATATCGTCGATAAACACGATGATGAACAAGTCAAGATACGGCCTGAATGTACGGTTCATCAAATCCATGAATGCTGCTGGGGCGTTGGTGAGTCCGAACGACATCACCAAAAACTCATAGTGGCCATAGCGCGTGCGGAAATCTGTCCTCGGTATATCCTCCTGTCGAACTCGCAGCTGATGGTATCCTTATCGCAAGTCGATCCTCGAAAAATATCCCGCACCCTGAAGCTGGTCGAACAAATCATCAATACGTGGCAACGGATATCTGTTCCGCACGGTAACCTTGTTCAGCTGGCGGTAGTCGATACATAAGCGCAAACTTCCATCCTTCTTCTTGAAAAACAGGACCGGAGCACCCCATGGAGAAACACTAGGTCGAATAAGCCCCTTATCTAACAATTCCTGCAACTGATCCTTCAGCTCTCGAAGCTCTGCCGGGGCTATCCGATAAGGCGGTATAGAAATAGGCCCCGAGCCGGGAATCAAATCAATGCAGAACTCAACATCGCGCTCAGGTGGTAGCCCAGGTAGCTCATCAGGGAAAACATCAGGGAACTCACAAACAACCGGGACCCGGTCCAACGGAACCTCTGCAGCTCGAGTATCACAAATATACGCTAAAAATCCCTGACATCCCTTCCGCAAGAGCTGACCAGCGCGAAGAGACGAAATCAAGCTGGGAAGGGTGACGCTGCGGTCTCCCTGAATAACAAGGACCGGCTCCCCCGGAAAGCTAAATCTGACTGCCTTCTCACGGCAGTCTACCGAAGCATAACAGGTGGCTAGCCAATCCATGCCCAGAAGCACATCAAAGTCCAACATATCGAGGAGAATCAAATCAACCGATGAATCCCTCTCCCCGATACGAACGGAACACAAACGAAATACAAAACGAGCGACAAACGACTCGCCTACCGGGGTACTAACAACAAGCGGATGAGCTAACGACGACGACTCACGGCCCAACATCGGTGCAAAGTGTGTAAAGACGTACGAATGTGTGGAACCTGGGTCAAATAATACCCGTGCGTCGAAAGAGCAAACTGGCAAGGTACCTGTCACAATGGCATTGGATGCCTGCGCATCCTGCGGTGTCAAAGCAAATACTCGGGCCTGTCCTCCACCGATAGCGGGCTGACCTCGACCTTGGCCTCTGCCTCCTCGTCCTCTCTGAACAGGACCGCCGCGTCCACGGCCTCTGGGTGCACCTAACTGGCGTAGAGCATCGCCGGTGGTAGGAAGTAGGGCTCTCTGAGGAGGGGGTGGTGATGGTGGTAGGGTCACATGCGGAACTGTTCCTGCTCCCTGTCGTCTCGCCGGACAGTCTCTGACAAGATGGTGCAGACTCCCGCACCCAAAACACCCTGGCGACGGCTGCTGCCCCTGGGGATAAGAACCATATAACTGTCCCCGTCTAAATCCTCTGCCAGGCCTATCTCTCGGAAAGAATCCGGCGCGCTGCCTCTGAGACGGTACATCGGTGCGAATCCTCTTCGGCCCAGAAACGGCCGAAGTCTATGATATGTGTGCCTCCATCCGAAATGCCGTATCCATAGCAGCTGAATAAGTATCGTAGTGCTGGGCGCCAATGGCAAGATATAGCCGGGCATCAAGTCCCTGTACAAACCTCTTCACCATCTTCTCTTCGGTATCCACCAAATACTGAGCATATCGGGATAACTGTGTAAACTGGATGTCATACTCAGACACCGTCATCCCAGGTGTCTTGACTAAGGCCTCGAAGCTACGAGCTCTGGCGTCACGAACGCTCTCTGGGAGGAAACGAGCTAGAAAGACCGCTGTAAACTCGACCCAAGTCATAGGCGGTAGACCTGCAGCTCGACCTCTCAAAACTGACTCCCACCATGTCTGCGCGAGACCCTCTAGTCGGAAACTCGCAAGCTCCACCCATCGATCATCCGAACATCTCAGCGAACGGCAGATCCTGGCTAAACTGTCAAGGAACGTCTGTGGGTCCTCCGCTGCCTCGGTGCCGGTGAATACTGGAGGTCTCAGCCTCATGAAATCCTGTAGTGAAACCGGGATGGTCACGGTGGTAGTAGTAGGAGCAGGTATCATGGTCGTCTGTGATGTAGTAGGTACGTCATCCGGCCTCGGTGTACAACTGGCTGCAACTAGGGATCCTACCATCTGACGTAGCTCCTGCATGCCTCCCATCATCTGTCGCAACTCCTCCATACCAGTCTCGAGCCTATCCATACGGCCTGGGGAAGGTGGATCGGTCTGTTCCTGCGGCGTAGGCATACCACCCTGCTCAGTCCTAGTCTCAGACGAGCCAACTCGAATCTTGTCTCGGGCGGCAGCCCTCTGTGCCCTCGTAGCCTTCGGCGGCATAGTGGCTGGTACAGGAAACAGGACAGTGCAATAGGATCATAGGATATACGGAAATGAAGAAGGAATTTCAAGCAAGTATATCCTAAAGTCACTTAGGTGGAGTACCGTATCGCAAGTATGCCGCGGACATACACACGCTACGTTACCCTACTTAAGTCACTTACTCCATCTACCAATCGTCATCCAATACTCAAAAAGGTAAAACCTATCGCTCTGATACCAACTTTGTCACGACCCGCAGGGTACGGAACGTGACTGGCACTTAGGTTTATGAAACGTCTCAAGACGTCCGTAAAATAAGTAAGCCAAAGCCCAGAAACCAAAACCAAATAAGCAAAAGAGTGAAGAGAACCCAATCAATTGAAAACGAGTTTATCAAATAAGTCATATAAAGCCTTTTTAAAAACAATATCAATTTTTTTCCGAAAATTTCGGCAGAGTCTCCTTTGTAAATACTGTCCCCCAAAATGGGTACAACAAGAATATATATGAATCCAACAAATAAGGCATCCCCAAGCGGGAGCTAGCTCTTCGCCACAAGGAGGTCATAAATCCCACGCAATATAAAGCAACAACATGCGAAATAATCATAATGAAGCATAAGAAAAACAACATGTCGACTCAAGTGAGCTCGACCCCAAAATACAGCATAAAAGTCCACAAACCTCACAGTCTCATCTCTAGGTCAATATACAATAATACTGGTAGATACAGTAGATGGAGTACTCTAGATACAAAGAATATACAAGGTGGTACAAAAATAATGATATAACCCACCTAAGAGCAAAACCTCGAGTCCAGGCAAAAGAAACAAGAGCGCCCGCCGCTACTGTACTGACGGAGCGGACCTGAAAAAGGCTATGGCACAACGGGGGTGAGTTGCCAACTCGTGAGTAATAAATAACATCTACACAGGCTATCGTATGCATGCACACAAGTATTCTAGCATCTCTAATACAGGTATGGCAGGACATAATAGCAGGTATGTATGCAATATGAATATACTAGCAGGTATGAATGCAATGCGAATCAACTCATGATCTGAATGTGTAATTATAAGAATCATGTTTTTCCTTTAGAAATCTCTTTTGAAATACCAGCATAATACCACTAGAATCAACAAGAACCTGTGTCCAGCAACGACACCTCAAAACTATCACAAATCTCATATATCCATGTCATAGTATCTCTGGCCTCAGCCATCCGGCTGACCCAGCTCAATATCAAAATCTCATCATCTCGCGGCCACGGTCGGTATCCTCTGGATATCCGCCGTGCCAAACAGTCACCGGTAGGTAATCCGTCCCCTGCCAGGCTCAACGTCAACACCACATTCATCTTGCCCCGGGGTACCATACCGGGCCCACCATGTACCCGTGACGGTTCCTCCACTCCTCGACACGGATCTCGAAAACCACAGCAAACTCATGGTGGACGACACTTACATCACTAGAAAACCGCAATTTACATATTTAAAAAATATAATAAGTTTAGAAATTTTGCGGCTTTCCCCCGAAATCCAGAAATATCATAAAATCTCAAGAAATCCTCATAAGTGCATATATCAATGATAATGAATGCATATGGTATCAATAATCAAGTTGCGATGTGTGATTAATAGATTAGGAATGAACAAATAATATGATGAAGCACATGCACATGAATAACAATCCTACGATTTCATTTTAAGGAATTAAAGCAATAGCGCGAGTTTAAGTATCAATTATAGTAAAAGGTTTAAATTTAAAGGTTATCTAGTGTGGTGGCATGGCAATTACCAGGGTGTGTGTGTAAGCATGAATAGTGCCCGTGCTGCATATAAAAAAACCTGACAATGGTGCAGGTGTCCTATAAAATGGTTTCGTATATGTATGTCAATATAGGGCATGAATGTAGCAAATAATCATACAAGTATTACACCCCTAATTACTAACATTACTAAGAATCTTTTTTAAGGTACTAAAACTATCGGGCGACTTGCGCCATCCAACGATAGTCCCCCGTAGATGTTACATCTACTCACCGGAATCCCTAGCTAGCTGTGTTCAATCACCGCTTTCCCCTTTCGAGCCGCGTCTGACGTCTCCGCGACCGAACCTGGAATTTACATCAGTACCAAACATAAGGTTACATATCAAGAACGACGCAAAACCCAAACGAAAACACTAACGTTCACAAGCTAGGTACAACGTGCACAAGGTGTGCGGAACACACGCGAAAATCGCAAAAATCGCCGATTTGGTCGCCCGGCAAAACTAAAACCCGAACACCCAAAAATCCGCACTCACACATCCTAAATGTCATAGGATATGCCAAAAATATAATCTAGATATCGCAATTAATTTGCCACAAAAATATAATAAAAACCTAGTAAGCTAGAAGTTGCAAATTTGATGCAAATATCGACAATTTGCGACAAAGTGCACATATTATCACACAAATATCCAAATTAAGCCATTAGAAAGCCACTACAATTAAATTAACCCCTTTACCATGTATCAAAACCCACATTCCATACACAAACCTTTTCTTGATTTTGATAATTAGCAACCTTAAAGAAAATTTCACACAACTTTAACATAGATTAGCCTAATATGAAGCCACTTAAGCAAAGTAACCATATAAATTGGTTAAGTAACCACTAGATTAATTAGAAAGACTTAATTGACTAAAACATGGTTTCAAGAAACCCTAGTTTAATTTTCAATCAATAACTAAAAAAAACTAGATTAGGATTAACACTAAAATTAACACTAAGCAATTAGATTAAAGTATTCTAACCATAAGAAATTAAAAGAGTAGAAATTATACCTCAAACCTATGGATCTAGCAAGAAGAAATTTGCCTCAATGATGGCCTCCTAGCACCATGATTCCAAGCCAGAGAGATGAAGGAAAAAGGGATGAAGAATGGGGTTTTAATTTGTGAGTTTTAGCTTGAATTTTGGAGCAACTTGATGAATTTTTGAACAAGATGAAAAGAAAAATGATGAAGAGGGGAGGGGCTGCAGATTTCGGCCAGAGGAGGGAGAGGGGAGTGGTGTGGGTGTGTGGGAAAAGTCTTGGTCAACTCCTACCAACCCACAAAAGACCATACCCAATTAACAAATTCAAAAACCTTTAAAGAATACCCTCATTTCCACACAATACACAAGGTCAAAGGAGCATGGAATTTTTCTGGACCTGATGGTGGTGGGGCTGGCCTAGGGCTGAGGGAAGAGAGAGAGGGGTTTTACAAAAGAAATTTTATGCAAAAAGACCCCCTACAAGTCAAAAATTGCAAGTTTAAGCTTAAATTCAATAAATTTCGTTTCCTATAATAAAAATTAGTTAAAAATCAAAATAAAATACTAAAAATTTATGTTACAACTAGATTTTAATTAACATAATTTTAAGGATTAAAATTAGCCCGGAAAAATTTGTATTTATCGCTAATTTAATGTATTTTCTTACCGGCTTAAAATAATATTAAAAAATTGAAAAATAGGGAAAAAATTTTAAATAACCAAAATTTAATAAGTAACTCATTAGCTACTAAAAACAAGCAATTACCTATCCATTTTAGGTATAATTAGTCCTAAAATGCAAAAAAACAAAAAAGACGGCTTTCGGAAAAATACCGAATTTTCACCGATTTTCAGGAAAACACCAAAACGACTTTTCAAGACGCTACATCTGTAGACTCGAGATCGTAATAGAGTCTTGTGTGATTCCCACTGTGCTTTGATTTCCACCTTACCACGTCCAAGAGGGCGTGCAAAAAGGTGGCTTTTGGGTACAGTCCCGAATCACATGGAGGCAATGAGCGATAGGAGGGGTTCGTCTCTCCCGGTATAGGGAGTTGATGTTGTGCTGTGTTTGATTGGCTATAACTGGAAGTCCCTGGCCAGGGCTGATATGGAGTGCTGCTGGTAAGAGTTATCAGTAGTTTCTTGACCCGTTATGAGCCTTATATCGACACGACTTATCGGTTTCTGGGGTCTGACGTATACCACCCCTAAACTAGATATGCAACATATCAGACGAAGAGACCGGACTGTACGGGAGTGTTACTGATTGTATTCATAGGAGAATGTACAGGCTTGCTTGTTGATCTTATGATCGCTCAATACCTGGGTGGCTGTTACGTTTAGCTGACCGCTTGCAACTTGTGGGTGTTTGATATGATCATCACCTACTGCCGGCGTATTGACGATTCTTTAGAGTCCTACACAGAGGTTTCCTGGCTCAGGCAAAATGAAGTAGGAGCACATATGTGATATGTGAGGGACCGAGAATAATATGATATGAGATACCGTATTCTATTCTCGCGATATGAGATATCGGCCGAATATATGAGATATAACCGTGTCATCGGATCAAGTGTTGATTCGATGAAATGGTACATGTTATATTAGTCGGTTATATATATTATAGCCGGGTTATCGGATCAAGTGTTGATTCGATAATTTAATGTATAATTATATATGTGATATATTTCGTTACGTTAACTAATATAAGCTCGCTTTATTGATTCATTTTCTCACGGGATAATATATTGATATATATGCGATATATGTTAATTGTATTATTTTCTATTGTTACAAAATATATTGTATATGTGATATATAATATTGTAACATGTTAGGGTTTCAAATTTAACAATGGTTTAGGGTTTAAACTTGGTTAGGGTTTGGATTAGGGTTAGCTTTTGCGTGAAGCTTTCATGAAGCTTCATGAAGCTTTGACTTTATCCTTAAGCTTGATATTTTGTGAAGATATTCTTTAACCCAATCCAAACCACAACCTCTAGTAAATTCTCTACAAGGGTTAACTCTCTCTTATGCTTAACCCTAGGTTAGATTTGTAACCACTACAATAATTGATTGTTCATCACAAAAGGAATTATCCATTCATTCTTCTTCTTCTTCCTCTTTTTAGCTTTGAGAAAGCTTGCTAGTTTTTCTTTTTGTGGTGAATAAAAGTGAGAATTTGAAAACAAAAGAGAGCAATATTCCTACTCCATCATCCTCATCTAATCTAGCCAATTAGATTAGGGTGTTCACCTCTTGAGAAGAGAGAGAGCTTGAGTTATAGAAACTTCAAGGTAGATCATCGGAGAAAAGGAAGACTACAAGCTAGCATGGATCGTTCGAGTTGTGGAGCCTCTCATGAGTCCGGGAGATCATGGATCGCGGCGAAGGGACTTCTACTCGGAGCTTATGAAGCGAAGGAGCGGACTACAAAGGTTGTAATCTCTCACTTTAAGTAGTAAAGATGTTTACTTGCATGTTAAACCCTAATAATCTAGCAAAGATCCCGGCTTTGGGTTGTTCGGCACGTCTAAAATTTTATTCGGGCATGGTTGATGTCTTCTTGACCCTTGTAAGAGTGCCTAGGAACCCTAAAGTGGTATCAGAGCCAAGCTAAAGTATTAGACGACGTGTTTACGAAGTTAAAACTCCGATCGAACCCCCAAACATCGGGAAAAAAAACCCCACTCTGGATAATTTTTAAAAATGTGATTTTTTCTGCATTAAAAATACTTTAAAAAATCGGCAGGGAATTCTAAGAGTTATCATAAAATACGAGCCCCCAAGGCTCTCATATAGCCGCGGAACTGCGGCAAGAACCCACTTTTAGCGGCGGTTCCGCGGCATGAACAGTGCATTGGGGACATCTGTTTATACAGTAATACCCATAGCAAAACCTGCATAATTTTGGGTATTTTTAATCTGACTCAAGTGTTGAGTGTTCTGGGGATTTTTTTTGAATTCGTTGATTCGATCGGAAAATTTAATTTCGTTCTGATTTTCGGATATTTAGAAACTGTTAAAATATTCGAACGGATATCATTAACTCATTTTTTTCCCGGCACGAAAAACTTTCAAGTGTTGAATTTTTTCTTGAGTTTAAATCTTTCGGAAAAATGTGCAAGTAACGTGGTGGACCCTCTAGAAGAACACAAACCTTAACTCGATTATGTGACCGTCTTGAACTGCCTCTAAACCTTAGGGTTTGTGGCAGTACGGCGTGCCACATGTGAGGCGTTGGCTTGATCCTTCTACGGCTGGACCATTGCTACTGTGACATATTCTGGGATTATTTGAACTCCGCTCAAGTGTTGAGCTATTTAGGAAATCTTGGGTATTTGATTATTCGATCGGAAAGTTTAATTTTATCTATTTATCTGGAATGTGATACAATATGTGGAATTCATATAGTTAGGCATGAAATGCGAAGTATGTGATATTTCGGATTTACGATGTCTAAAGTGAATGTGGATTCCAAATGTTATAGTTTTACACTTTCTTTTCTGTAACCGTAAGCGTAGGATGTGGGGTATCGCCGGCTTCGTTGCTATACATCAACGACAATCGGGATACGCATACTTGCTTACGTTGATGATATGAGATATTATGTGTTGCTGTGATATGTTATATTGGATCGTCGCGTTCTGAATAGCCGGGGGTTTTATGTGAGATGAGGGTTTTTATTTTCATTCATGTAAAATTCATTGTATGTAATATTCTTTTATTGGGGCACTTCCGGGATGAGGTTGATGTCACCATTGTATATTATTTACTTTTCCGCATTAGGTAGACCCAAGGAAGAGAGCACAAGTAACCGGGTTCTGGGGTCCAGTGGGAGGCCATCTCGAGGAGTCGAGACCGGGTCTCCTAACCCTAGAATTGGCAGTGTTACTTGCCGCTCTCGTAGGGGTCAAAGGATGTGGGTTTGGCTATTCATCGCGACCGTGGAATCCGTGTTTTATACCGGCTCGTATTAAAAACACGAAAATCCTAGTATATCCAATATTTCATATATGTTCTTCTGCTGCAATGTTCTGTGATGAGATCATATTAGTGCTTGAGACGAATGCTTATATTATATATATGTTGATATATAAATATTACTGCTTTCGTTTCTTCTGTGATGCTTAGGAAGCATAAGCTGATGGGATTTATTAATGAGATTAATAAAAAGAAAAGAAACCTAAAAGATGTTGTAGAATCAAAACTTTATAAAATGGGTAGCTACAGTTTTGCTGTGCATAGCGGTATATATGATATACCCTGCACCTTATTCGATGAGAAAAGAGCCGAGATCCCTTCACCGGGAGTGACCTCTTTAGCAAAACTGGCAGATGCTACAAAATCACGGTTTAGTTTTTGACAGCTTATATAGTTATTGCTTTGCACAGCGGTATATATGATACACCCTGCACTTTATTCGATGGGGAAAGAGCCGAGATCCCTTCACCGGGAGTGACCTCTTTAGCAAAACTAGAAAAGCCTCAAAAACACTCCTTTTCAAAATCACGTGTTTCTACAACGATATCAAGTTCATTACGCTCATGGTTTTTCTGAAAAAACCTGTGTAGCCCTCCGACATTTCAGATAAGTAATACTTAGTATTCGTGCTGCGTTTGTTGGCTTTCGTCAAGGCGTAGTGTGCGGTAGCTAACTATTGCTTATCTGTAACATATGATGAGATTGGGTTAGGGTAGTCGTGCGGCTTTGTTGGCTTTCATCAAGGGACGTACGGCTGGGTTTAATTCAATCAAGAAATGTACGGGTTAAACTTGACTAGCGCACTATGATTTGTTGGCATTCGTCAAGGTCATAGCACGTTAGGGGCAAAATATTATCGGGAATTTCAAGTGTTGAAATTTGCAATGAGATTGCATACCTCCTATGAGATAGTTGGATCCCGATACCCACTGCGGGTAAGAGTTACTCCTGGGAGAGTTTTACACAGGACAATTAGCCGATCAAGTAGGTGTCTAGAAAGGTGTTAACAGGGTTATGCCTCTGGGAAAACGAGGTTTACTTTAATTAGGTCCGTGCGAAAGCATGGGGAACCTCCCTCAAGTACCGACACTGGCCTGGCTGAAAGATTGGCGAACTTGTAAAGTGTAATTAATCCCGGCTAATCTTACCTTTTAGAGTTTGAAGGAATATTTGATAAAAATAGTGGGAGATATCCTGATTAGATAAGATAATAACCAATCTAATCTTGCAAGAGCATACGCTAAAGTGTTTTCTTCTCTCTCTCTCCAGATAGCGACCCTGTCAGGCCTTAATCAAGATAATAATATGGATGTATTGACTGAACCCGTTTATTATACTGAGCAGGGAACATTGGTCCCGTTCTTTCTTATAAGAGTTATAAGACTGAACAGGGAATAGGAGAATATCTGGATTCTCACGCCACCCAATCAAAAAATAAGCATGTTGATGCATATTCTTCAGGTGTGTTAGTTATCGAGAGCTGTTTCTCAGTTCACTCTACGTCCTGGGTATTAGATACCGGATCGGGATCCCATATATGTAATATGTTACATGGGCTACGTAAAGGTAGGGAACTGGGAGAGGGTGATCATTCCGTAAGAGTAGAGAATGGTGCAAATGTTGCAGCCAAAGCAGTTGGCGAATATCACCTTGTATTACCAAATGGTAATACATTGGTTCTGAACGAATGCTATTACATTCCGACCCTGATATGCAATCTTATATCAGTTTCTTTATTGAGCAAAGAAGGATATAATTTTGTAGTACAGGATGATGTTATGAACATATTCTTGAATCAAAAGTTGATTGGATCAGGTTCGTTATTTAATGGCATATACGTTCTCAATCAAACTACAGTCCTTAATGTACAAAACACATACAAGAGGAAGAGTTCAGAAATGAATGAATCCTTCTTGTGGCATTGTAGACTTGGTCATATCAATGCGACACGGCTAGCTAAGTTACATAAGGATGGATATTTGAATTCGTTCAAATTATCATCTTATGGTACTTGCCATTCATGTCTCAAAGGGAAAATGACCAAGACTCCGTTTAGTGGAAACGGAGAAAGTGTTACGGAACTCTTAGGACTGGTACATAGTGATGTATGCGGTCCCATGTCTACACAGGCCAGGAACGGTTCTTCCTACTTCATTACATTCACTGACGATCTCTCTAGATACGGACATGTGTTCCTGATGAAACACAAGTCTGAAACTTTTGAGAAATTCAGAGAATATAAGCACGAAGTAGAGAACCAAACGGGAAAAAGTATTAAGATCCTACGATCTGATCGGGGAGGAGAATACTTGAGCAATGAGTTTCTGGACTATCTAAAAGAGAATAGGATTCTCTCTCAGCTTACTCCTCCTTATACACCACAGCACAACGGTGTATCGGAGCGGAGGATTCACACCCTATTAGATATGGTGCGCTCTATGACGAGTCATGCTGAGTTACCTATTTCCTTCTGGGGGTATGCGCTTGAGACAGCCATACACCTATTGAATATGGTTCCTGCCAAATCAGTGCCTACCACTCCATATGAGATATGGAAAGGGAAGAAACCATCTCTTAAGTATGTTATGATATGGGGTTGTCCGGCCTATGTCAAAAGGCTAAATCCGGACAAACTCGAGGCAAGGTTTGTCCTATGCAAGTTTGTAGGATATCCCAAGAACTCACAAGGGTATATCTTCTACCACACCGAAGAACAAAAGGTGTTTGTTTCTCGGCATGCCACCTTTTTAGAAAAGGAATTTCTTGCAAAAGAGATTAGTGGCTCGGAGGTAGAACTGGAAGAAGTTCCAGCAACACAAACTACGACAGATGATTTAGTAGAACCAGAGGATTCAGTAGTACCCGACGAACCCCAGCCTCTCCGCCGATCTAGTAGGGTTCCTCATCCACCTGAGAGATGCTACGGTTTTCTCATTGATGGTGGAAGCGAGGATTGCATCATGGAAGATGATGACCCGACTAGCTTCAAGCAGGCCATCACGAGTGAGGACTCTGTGAAATGGCTGGATGCAATGCGATCTGAGATGGAATCCATATACACCAACAAAGTATGGACTTTGGAAGTTGCTCCTGAAGGGGTAAAACCCATTGGGAGCAAGTGGATCTTTAAGAAGAAATTTGGTGTAGATGGAAATGTTGAGACTTTCAAAGATAGACTTGTTGCAAAGGGTTTTCGTCAACGACCAGGTGTGGATTATGACGAAACTTTTTCTCCAGTGGCTATGCTTAAGTCCATCCGAATCTTACTTGCCATTGCTGCATACCATGACTACGAAATCTGGCAAATGGATGTTAAGACCGCCTTTCTAAATGGTGATTTAGAGGAGTGTGTGTACATGCCTCAGCCAGAGGGCTTCGTAGATAATGGGAGCAGCGGAAAGGTGTGCAAGCTGCTTAAATCCATCTAAAGGTTAAAGCAGGCATCGCGAAGTTGGAACATCTATTTTAATGTGGTAGTCAAAGAGTTTGACTTCATCAAGAACATAGATGAACCTTGTATTTACAAGAAGGTTGAAGAGAGTAATGTTGTCTTCCTCGTATTGTACGTCGATGACATACTTTTGATAGGAAATGATGTTCCTATGCTGCACTCGGTCAAGCTCTTCTTATCACATAGATTCTCAATGAAAGATCTAGGTGATGCCTCCTGCATTTTGGGGATAAGGATCTATAGAGATAGATCCAAAAGGATACTGGGATTGTCCCAATCCAGGTACATTGACACCATACTAAAGAGGTTTAGTATGGAAGAATCCAAGCGTGGGAACCAACCCACGATCTCTGGACTCACTCTCTCCAAAGAGATGTCTCCTAAGACTGATTTGGAGAGAGCTCGCATGCAAGGGATACCCTATGCTTCGGCAGTAGGCTCTATCATGTATGCGATGCTATGTACTAGACCCGATGTAGCATACTGACTAAGTATAGTGAGTCGGTATCAAGCAGATCCTGGAGAGAGTCACTGGACAGCTGTGAAGAACATTCTCAAGTACTTGCGAAGCACTAAGGAGATGTTCTTGGTGTATGGTAACGGAGAACTCCAGGTGGAGTCCTTTACCGATTCAAGCTTCCAAAGTGATAAGGACGACTCTAAGTCGCAATCGGGATTTGTCTTTACCCTAAATGGAGGGGCGGTTTGTTGGAAGAGTTCCAAGCAAGAAACCATGGCAGACTCGACGATGGAGGCTGAATACATCGCTGCCAACGATGCTGCCAAAGAGGCTGTCTGGATGAAGAAGTTCATCACTGAACTTGGTGTGGTTCCTTCCATTGAGCATCCAATACCTTTGTATTGTGATAACAATGGAGTTGTGGCTTTGGCCAAGGAACCTAGGTCCCATCAGAAATCCAGACATATTCTGAGGCGGTATCACCTGATCCGGGAGATAGTTGATCGCCGTGAGATCGAGGTCAGGAGAGTTGACACGAAAGAAAACACTGCGGATCCACTCACAAAGGCCATTCCCCAGATATAGTTTGAGAGATTTGTTCCCCTCCGAATGGCGGCCAAGACGTGGACTGTCTTGCCTGAGATTCGGGGTAGATGCTAATTGGTGTTATCCGTCTACCTCTCCGAAGATGCCAAGTTGATTTATGGCACCATGTATCGAAGGTTTAAGCGGATGCGACCGATGTAGCAGACTTCGTCAGATTACCCCTCGTTGAGGGGTTTTTGATTGTGGGGACGCTCTTCCCTGCAGGCGCAAGCCCCTGCAGTTAATTACGCTACCGCATCGCGGTAACAACTTTCTCCTTCTCCAGCTGGTCACTTCGTGTCGTGGGTGTTTGTTTTCTTTGTGCTTGCCCGTGGATTGTGTACGGAGACAAATTTATGTTGTCGCCCGTAGGACGTGGATTAGTCCAAATCCGTATTTTCTTAGATTTGGGTTTGGGAGTTTGGTATAAGGACACGTTAGCCATATTTGAGGCTAAGATCAACTTAAACGTTTGTTAAGGATACGTTAGTCCAATTTGAGACTAAGATCAGCTTAACAGGATCGTTTAGATCCGAAAAAAGAGCATTTGGGCTCTATTGTTCCAGTTTAGGGACATAGTGGTCCATTGCATGTATGGCCATCGGGACCCGTCACCTCTCTGACGACGTTGAAGGATTACAACGACAGATGTCAGAGGAGTTCAGAGATGTACCCTTGAACCAAAGTTGGTTGGGAGACCTGTAGTCCAATTTGGGACTAAAGTCTGTTTGAGGGTTTAAGGATACGTTAGCCGTATTTGAGGCTAAGATCAACTTAAACGTCTGTTAAGGATACGTTAGTCCAGTTTGAGACTAAGATCAACTTAACGGGATCGTTTAGATCCGACAAAAGAGCGTTTGGGCTCTATTGTTCCAATTTAGGGACATGGTGGTCCATTGACAGTTTAGGGACATGGCGGTCCATTTCCAATTTAGGGACGTGGTGGTCCGTGTTCCAGTTTAAGGACGTGGTGGTCTATTGAATGTATGGCCGTCGGGACCCGTCACCTCTCTGACGACGTTAAAGAATTACAACGACAGATATCAGAGGAGTTCAGAGATGTACCCTTGAACCAAAGTTGGTTGGGAGACCTGTAGTCCAATTTGGGACTAAAGTCTGTTTGAGGGTTTAAGGATACGTTAGCCGTATTTAAGGCTAAGATCAGCTTAAACGTTTGTTAAGGATACGTTAGTCCAGTTTGAGACTAAGATCAACTTAACGGGATCGTTTAGATCCGACAAAAGAGCGTTTGGGCTCTATTGTTCCAGTTTAGGGACATGGTGGTCCATTGACAGTTTAGGGACATGGTGGTGCATTTCTAGTTTAGGGACATAGTGGTCCATGTTCCAGTTTAGAGACGTGGTGGTCCATAGATAGTTTAAGGACGCATAAGTCCGTGGGTTTAAAGACCCCACAGTCCGTATTTTAGTTTAAGGACGCATAAGTCCGTGGGTTTAAGGACCCCACAGTCCGTATTGATGTGTGGTCGTCGGGACCCGTCACCTCTCTGAAGACGTTGAAGGATTACAACGACAAATATCAGAGGAGTTCAGAGATGTACCCTTGAACCAATGAGTTGGTTGAAAGAGCAGATGTGCTCAGTTCAAGATGATTTGAGGACTTATGGCCAGTTTGGGCTAAGTCCAATTATATTTGAAATATTGACCCTCTGTTGGTCCATTGAAGGAGAGGCTTTGCCTCTAGAAACTTAGCCAATTGGGCTAAAGCTAGTATTAAACACTAAAGACCAACAGTGTTGAACACTAGGAATAAGATTAGCAAGTTAGTGTTAAACACTAAAAGATAACCAGTGTTAAACACTAGCTACAGGGCTTTCAAATTAGTGTTAAACACTAAAGCAATCAGTGTTAAACACTGGTAATCAGAGATTTCAAATTAGTGTTAAACGCTAAAGCAAATCAGTGTTAAACACTGGGAACAAAGTCTTCAGATTAGTGTTAAACACTAAGGAGAGAGGGGTCACGTGTGGACACGTGAGAGCGCCCTGATTTCTTTTATTTTATTCTGCAGATCAGTGTTTAACTCTTTTAATTCTGACGGCCATCACGCGTGAGCACGTGATGGAGGCCCCCGCTTTGGTCTGTTAGAATGCTCATTAGGGGTCACGTGGTGACACGTGAGGGCGCCCTAAATGTGGAGCCAGATCTCCTTTTGGTTTATCCTCAAATCTGCGAATAAGTGTTAAACACTTTTGTTTTTATTTTAGAGCATCACGTGTTGGCACGTGATGGGGATCTGTGCGCCAACTGTTAAAGCATTTGCTGAGGGGTCACGTGACAACACGTGAGAGCGCCCAAAGCTTTCATTTCCTTTGCTTTTTCTTTCTGCGTTTTGGGAGTCACGTGGGAGCACGTGAGGTGATGCTTCAAAGTTCTTTGCAGGGGATCTTTTCAAGGGTCACGTGGGGGCACGTGACCCTAGTTCTTTTCATGAACAGAGATCTTTTAAGAATTGAATTCTTTGTAGGGTTAAACCCTAATTATGATTTTTGAGGAATTAAATTCCTATTGTGAAAGAATTAAATTCTTATTTAGGATAAAACCCTGATTTCTTTTCAAAGGAATTAAATTCCCAGATATGTAAAAGAATTAAATTCTTGATTAGGGTTAAACCCCAGTTTCATTTTAGGAGGAATTAAACTCCTGTGAGTTCGGGAGAATTAAATTCTCAAAACTCAATTCCCCTTCTAAGTTTAGGATCTGCATGGCAGGATCTCGACCCGATGAGAATTAAATTCTCATCCTATGGGGAGATGTGCTCTGTGCAGATCTTCAACCAGAAGAAGAACTAAGTTCTTTTTTTTTATATAAGAGTTAAACTCTTGGATTTTGAGAATTAAATTCTCTTTTGAAGCCTCTCTTTTCTTACCTAGGGTTTTTCTTTTGCAGAGAATTAAATTCTCCCCTCTTTTCTTTTTTCTCTTGAGAATTAAATTCTCCTCCCTCTGTTTCTTCTCCCAAAAAAAAGTAGATCCCCCTCTCTTCTTTTCTTGGCTCCTATTTATACGAGAAGAAAGAGAATCAATTTGTTTAGCAAATCTCTCATTGAAAGATTTGATTTGATTTCATGATTAATATGATCCTTTGGATCACACAGTGAATTTTATTCACCGTTGGATTTTAGATCCAAAGATATTCTGTTTGTTATTTCGGTGAGATTTGGGGAGATCTTTCTTTATTTGAGATTTTTCCATAAATTGGTGATTTTTAATCACCATTGGATCTTTAATCCAACGGTCCCCATAATCCTTTTCCATTTGGAAAGATTTAGAGAAGTTTAGAATTTTAATTCTATTTCGAAAGATTTTAGAGAAATTTAGAATTTTAACTCTATTAAACTGTAAGGCTTTCAAGCCTATCACGTGCTGGCACGTGACCCTTGATCATGTGTGAGCACGTGACCCCCAAATTGGTTCCTTTAACAGCCGCTTGTTTATGTTGTTGTTTTAACCATCATGTGTCAACACGTGACCATTGGTCATGTGTAAGCACGTGATACCTCGTTGAGGTATTTTCTGACTTTTAGAAATAAATTCTATTCATTATTTTAGAGGCTTTAAAAGTCTATCACGTGTCTGCACGTGACCCATGGTCACGTGTGAGCACGTGATGCCCCATTGGGATCTTTTCTGAGTTTTTATTATATCTTTTAACTCCTCCAGCGGGTTCTTAAAGGTCCATCACGTGTAGACACGTGATGCCTCATAACTTTTGATCCCGGATGAATTATGAGGCCCAAATATATCGAATCGAAGGGTTTTTCGAGATTCTTCCAACACCATCAGAATTTAATAGTTCCTCTTTCGGGAACTTATCAAAATACAGGCCGGAAGATATTGGTTCGCATTTCCTTAAGCGTATCGCTGCCATTTGATACCTTGGACTCTTCTGCGCAGAAATTTTTGGCGGGAACAAATGCCCCCCACTACTTTGCCCACGTAAGTATATACGTGGATGAAGTAGTGCAAAGTAATGCATAGCGTATGACCAGTTTCGGGTTGGTATATTACTTTCAGAATCTTGATCTGAGAAGATAACGAACGGACACAAGCGTCGTCATTTATCGTTGACTCAAATCTCGACTCTCAAGAGATATAGTTCCAAACTCTTAACTCCATGAGCCGCACCCTTCTATCTCTTTATATCTTACTCTGGCGTGAAGTGGTTTATATGCTCATGAGTAGCTTTTCCATTTCAATGGCATGTAGCTTTGGCGAGTGTGGCTCATAGATGGTCCATCTTGACCTCTTTGCAGGGCGGTGATGGCTTAGGAGACAGGGTTAGGATCTGCCACCTAAGACTTTTCAATTTTATGAGCCGTGGGGGTCTCATAAAGACTTTTCTCCCTACGAGTCGAGAGGATCCCGCAGGTGTATTTTCTCCTTAGGGGTCGTGAGGACTCCTAAGTGTGTTTTCTCTTGAAAGTCGTAAGGATCTCACAAGAGAATTTTCCCTCTTACGAGTCGAGAGGACCCGTAAGCGGTTGTTTCCCTCCTTGTCGAGATTCGACTTTGGAGAGTGTGACCCGTGGATAGTATGCAAGAGACCGTTTTGGATCTCCTTGCAGGGCCCCAATGCTTAGGAAACAGGTTTTTTAATCCCTACAGCCTAAGGCTTTATCTCACGAGTCGAGACGAATCGAGAAGTTCTCGCAAAGACATCAATTTCCTCACGAGTCGAAACGGATCGAGCAGATCTCGCAAGAATATCCTAACGTCACAGTTAACCTCTGCTCTTTAGGGTCTGTGGTACTTAGGGTTTTGGCCGTCGTACCGTCGCATGAGCTGATATATTCCTCGATAGGCAATCGTGCTGTTCGAGTAGCCCTGCGACTGCCATGTCTCTGATCCCTTCGAGGGCTGGACAAGACGTCTTCAAGCAATCCTCCTTGGCAGTTTGACCGTCGGAAGATTAAGCGTTAGGAATTTGCCATGCCGCTTTTTACTTGAGGTTAGGCTCATTTTGGAGAGCCCCGATGAGTCATAACCACTCCGCGCTGGTGTGGGATGATCTCCGATAGTCTTTCAGGCTTTATATGACTTGCCGTTAAGAGCCTGAAGCTAGGAATTTGGCCTTTGCTTCGTTTGCTGGCATTGCGTCCTCTGTATCGAGACGAATGTCGTGGTTGTCTCTAGGTTACTGATGAACCGTCGAGATTTAGAACTAGGGATTTTGCCGTGGCTCCTTTTGGTGATGTTGCGTCTGCTGTATCGAGACGAACGTCAAGGTGGTGACCACTCCGCACTGGTGCGAGATAATCTCCGATTGTCTTTCAGGCTTTATATGACTTGCCGTTAAGACGCATGAAGCTAGGAATTTGGCCTTCGCTTCGTTTGCTGGCATCGCGTCCTCTGTATCGAGATGAATGTCGCGGTTGTCTCTAGGTTGTTGGTGAACCGTCGAGGTTTGGAACTAGGGATTTTGCCGTGGCTCCTTTTGGTGATGTTGCGTCTGTTGTATCGAGACGAACGTCGAGGTGGTGACCACTCCGCACTGGTGCGAGATAATCTCCGATTGTCTTTCAGGCTTTATATGACTTGCCGTTAAGACGCATGAAGCTAGGAATTTGGCCTTCGCTTCGTTTGCTGGCATCGCGTCCTATGTATCGAGACGAATGTCATGGTTGTCTCTAGGTTGCTGGTGAACCGTCGAGGTTTGCAACTAGGGATTTTGCCGTGGCTCCTTTTGGTGATGTTGCGTCTGCTGTATCAAGGCGAACGTCGAGGTGGTGACCACTCCGCACTGGTGCGAGATAATCTCCGATTGTCTTTTAGGCTTTATATGACTTGCCGTTAAGATGCATGAAGCTAGGAATTTGGCCTTCGCTTCGTTTGTTGGCATCTCGTCCGCTGTATCGAGACGAATGTTGTGGTGGTGACCACTCCATGTGGGATGGTCTCTGATTGTCTTTCCGGTTTTATATGAGTTACCGTCAAAACGTTGAAGCTAGGAATTTGGCCTTCGCTTCGTTTGCTTTGGTGTGTCCTAATCCTGTTGGAGGAAGAACGTTGTTGTTGACATCTCATCTGCTGTATCGAGATGAATGTCGTGGTGGTGACTACTCCATGTGGGATGATCTCTGGCTTTTCGGTTTTATATGAGTTACCGTCAAGACCCTGAAGCTAGGAATTTGGCCTTCGTTTCGTTTGCTTTGGCGCGTCAGAATCCTGCTGGGGGAAGAACGCTGAGGTGACATTTCATCTGCTGTATCGAGACGATCGTCGAGGTGGTGACCACTCCGCGCTGGTGCGAGATGATCTCCAATTGTCTTTCACGTTTTATATGACTTGCCGTCAAGACCCTGAAGCTAGGAATTTGGCCTTCGCTTCGTTTGCTTTGGCGTGTCCGAATCCTGCTGGGGGAAGAACGCTAGGGTAACATCTCGTCTGCTGTATCGAGACGAACGTCGAGGTGGTGACCACTCCGCACTGGTGCAAGATGATCTCCGATTGTCTTTCAGGCTTTATATGACTTGCCGTTAAGACCTTGAAGCTAGGAATTTGGCCTTCGCTTCATTTGCTGGCATCGCGTCTGCTGTATCGAGATGAATGCCGAGGTGGAGCTGGGATTTTGCCGTTACTCCGCTTGTTTGACCATGGGGTCTTTCGTTGAAGTTGCATTTGCATCCCGTGGCACTGCAAAGTAATGTCATTGTTGACATCTCGTCTACTGTTTCGAGACGAATGTTGAGGTGGAGCTGGGATTTTGCCGTCGCTCCGCTTTGTTTCAACCATGAGATCTTTTGTTGATGTTGCATCTGCATCCTGGTGGACTATGGAGGAACGCCATTGTTGACATCTCGTCTGCTGTATTGAGACGAATGCTAAGGTGGAGCTGGGATTTTGTCGTCGCTCCGCTTGATGGTGTAACATCTGTGTCATGCTGGAACGAGGAGGCCCACCGTTGTTGGTCTTCGGGCTGCAGATGTGGCCATTGAGATTTGGAACTAGGGACTTTGCCATGGTTCCGTTTCGTTGCGACTCTGAGGTCGATTGTTGACGTCATGTCTGTATCTGGTTAGAGTGAGGAGAAACGCCGTTGGTGATCTCTAAGTTGTCGATGTTGACGTCGAGACCCTGAAGCTCGGGATCTTCGTTTGCTTCATTTGTTGACATCGTGTCTGTAATATTGCGACAAATGTCGAGATTGTCTCTAGGTTGTCTATGAACCGTCGAGATTTGGCTTCGCTTTCTGATGGAGCCTGTTGGGAAGGTATGGTTCCCTCTTTATCTGTGCCCCTGAATTGTATACAGGGATCGATGTGATTTCACCTGTAGGGCAAAAAGTTTCATTCTTTCATTTTTTTTATTCTTTCCGCGATGCTCTATCATTTCAGTTTTTTATATCGCGAAAATCACGATTGCCCAATCATTTCGGCTGTTTTTCGCGGTGCCCAATCATTTTGGCTATTTTTTTTTTACTCGCTGCTTTTTATTGCGAGTTGCCCAATCATTTCGGCTATTTTGCAAGCATACATTTTTACTTGCTGATTTTGTTTGCAAGTTGCCCCATCATTTCGGCTATTTCGTATGCATTTTTTTTTGGCTCGCTGATTTTTTCTCGCGAGTAGGGGATTTGGGATCTGATACCAATCTTGGCATCAGCATCGCTACAACTGGAATATTGCCAGGAGCGAATCATCATTTGCCATGAAAGGACTTGGAATTTGATACCGGTTTAGGCATCAGCATCGCTGCAACTGGGATATTGCCAGGAGCGAATCATCATTTGCCTCTGTCGATGTTGAATAAAGGTGGCTTAGTAAACAGGGTTAGGATTCTGTCGACTAAGGCTTTTGACTGTTAGTTATATGTATGCCCTAGAGGCCAGTATTGTACAGATGATGTATATTATATTGGATGCTTGGACATATATAGAGATGACTTTCTTGCTCGATATGATAGTATGCTATCTGGTTACTCTTTATCTTAACATGTACACTTGTCTCTTTAAACTGTCTTATAGTTACATGTTGGTAAAGCCCTTAGGATGTGTACTTGACTACCTGGACTATGATGCAGATCATACTAGTGGGGACATGGTAGTCCATAAGTACATCCTTCAAGGTCCCTAGTCGTGGGTGTATCGAGACGGGGCATCGATATACCAGAGTAGACTAGCGTATACGCTTCTCGACCCATGAGATGGGCGATGGATGATCCCATATCCATTGGTGTTTAACATCAGAGATGGTATACGGGTGCTCAGTGGAGACTGGGTACACTGGACGGACTCGCCGAGAACTCCCAGATGGTATTATACCTCACGTCAGATGGCAGTTCTCAGGTGACACTTGTACAGGTTAGTCTGTAGACCCGAGATCGTCATAGAGTCTTGTGTGATTCCCACTGTGCTTTGATCTCCACCTTACCACGTCCATGAGGGCGTGCAAAACGGTGGTCTTTGGGTACAGTCCCGAGTCGCATGGAGGCAATGAGCGATAGGAGGGGTTTCGTCTCTCCCGGTATTGGGGGTTGATGTTGCGCTGTGCTCGATTGGCCGTAACAGGGAAGTCCCTGGCCAGGGCTGATCAGAGATTTGCTGGTAAGTGTTACTAGTAGTTTCTCGACCCGTTATGAGCCTCACATCAGCATGACTTATCAGTTATTGGGGTCTGACGTTTGCCACCCCTAGACTTGATATGCGACATATCAGACGAACAGACCAGACTGTACGGTAAGTGTTACTGGTTGGATTCACAGGAGTGTGAGCGGGCTAGCTCGTCGATCTTCTGATCGCTCAATACCTGGATGGCCGTTACGTTTAGCAGACCGCTTGCGGCTTGTGGGTGCTTGATATGATCATCATCTGCTACCGGCGTATTGACGAGTCTTTAGAGTCCTACACAGAGGTTTCCTGGCTCAAGCGAAACGAAATAGGAGCGCATATGAGATATGTGCAGGACCGAGAATAATGCGTGTATATGATACCGTATTCCATTCTCGCGATGAATGTATCGATTGGTTATATACGATATAACCTAGATATCGAATCAAGGATTGATTCGATAAGCCGATACATAGGATACTAGTCGGTTATATGCGATATGACCGGATCGTTAAATCAAGTGTTAATTTAATGATTTAATGTATAATTATATATTTGATATATTTCTTTGCATTAACTAGTATTGGTTCACTTTAAATGGATTTTCTCACTTGATGTGCAAGTTGTATATGTGATATACTTTTGTGCACATGTTTGTATCATGTTTGATGATACTTGCTCATTTGGTAAAGTATAAAGAATTAAACCATGGTTAATAGATGATTAGGGTTTTGCTTTTTCATTTATTTATTTGTTTATTTATTTTGAAAAGATTATGATAAGAATGGTGGCTTTCTTTGTCTCTAGTTGAAGCTTCATGAAGCTTTGACTTCTTAACCATTCTTGTCTTCATGCTTAACCCTAATTCATCCAAGTAACCATTGTCTATTCTCTACACTCTACCCTAGTTAGTATATGATAAGTATTCATTTACTTTTCTATTTTAAAAAGAGACTTATCATATTCTATCTATTTCTTCTTCTTCATCTTCAAGAAAGAAAGCTTGATGCCATCAATGGCATCTTGAGTTCTAAAGTGAGAAATCCAATTCTAAAGTGAACCCACCTCCTATTTCTTCATTCTCTACCTCTTGCCAAGTGGTTTTGGGTGTTTTCTTCACAAGTTTCACAAATTTGTGAAGTTGGAGCTTGAACTTGTGATGCCTCGACGTAGATCATCTTCGGCACGAAGCCGATGACCTAGTCCGCCCAATTCTCCGATGAAGCCGACGTTTGAGTTCGGGATTCGAGATGGACAGCGAGAGGACGACTACATGGAGCTAAGGAAGTGGATAAGCGGATCTACAAAGGTTGTAGCTTCTTATCTTTAGTTAAGTTGTTAACTAGATTCGTTTTTCGCCTAGAATTCTAGTCGACGATCCGCATTAGGGTTTCTCGGCACCCATAAAATTTGAAATTGGCATGGTTGATGCCTTGTGAGACCTCTATAGTGTGCCTAGGAACCCTACATTGACTTCATGAGCCGTAAGGGTCCCACAAAGGTATTTCTCCCTACAAGTCGTGAGGATCTCATAGGTGCGTTTTCTCCTTAAGAGTCGTGAGGATTCCTAAGTGCATGGTCTCTTATAAGTCGTAAGGATCTTACAAGAGGGTTTTCTCCTTATAGGTCGAGAGGACTTACAAGTGTTGTTTGTTGTACAACCATATCCCTAGTCACGGATGGGACTTTGTTAGGGAAATGTTTATTCGTGCCCGTGGATTGTATACAAGGGTCAATATAAGCCGCTTGTAGGGCAATATCGAAGGTTGTGGGGGTTGCTTAAGAACAGGTTAAGGTTTCTTTAACTTAAGACTTTCAAATCTTATGAGCCGTGAGGGTCCCATAAGAGAGTTCTTCTTACGAGTCGTGAGGATCTCGCAAGTGTATTTTCTCCTTAGGAATCGTGAGGATCCCTAAGTGTGTTGCTCCCTTGTGCGTCGTAAGGATCTCACGCGGGTGGTTTCTCCTTATAAGGTCGAGAGGACCCTGTAAGTGTCTTTTAACGAGGTTGCGCCCTTTCGGGTTTTCACAAACACTCGCCGGTAGCCCTGCTGTTTTTACTCATGGAGCCCTTTCGGGTTTTCATCCGTGCCCATTTTGCTTATGGACATACCCTTTTTTTTTATTCTTTCTCTTTTTTTTTTCTAACGAGGTTGCGCCCTTTCGGATTTTCATAAGACTCGCCGGTAGCCATGCTGTTTTTACTCACGGAGCCCTTTCGGGTTTTCATCCGTGCTCATTTTGCTTGTGGACATACCGTTTTTTTTGTTTTTTTTTTATTTTTTTTTACCACACCAGCCTGAGGATGCCGCGGGTTGATAGTAGTTTAACGACGTTTCGGTCATTTGCAAGTTTTAGGACATTGCGGTCCGTCGCCGCCGTATTTGAGGCGAATCTCTAGTTTACTGACTTTTCGATCTAGCATCGCCGTATTTGAGGCGAATCTCTAGTTTACTGACTTCTCGGTCTATGGGGCTTTCCCTATGAATGAGCATGATGCCCCCGGCATATCCATCTTTCTCGAGGCATGTGGTTGTGGCGGGCTCACTTTCCAGTTTTCGGACAGCGCGAGTTTGCCTTGTTGGTATTGGTCTTCAACCCAGTTTTTGAAGACGTAGCAATTTTCGAGTGGGTGACCCATTACTCTGTGGTAGGGACAATAGTTAGGATTGTTAACGTCACCTGGCTGCAACGGACGTTTTGGATCTGGTAGAGTGATGAGCCCGCTGCGCACTGCTAGCTCGAACAATCTCTTTGTTTTATCTCTGGGAAACGAGTAAGGACGTTTCAACTTCTCATTGAGGTATCGCGGCTTGTTGTTTTGACGACCAAACGGTTTCGGGTCACTCGGCTGTTGTTGAGCATTGGCGACGGAGGTCGCTTTTCCATTCCCCTTATCCCTTTTGTTCGATCCCTTGTTTGCGGGTTCGAGATTCTTTTCGGGTAGCGTGCGATTGCGCAGCTGAATGTTCTCGCAGCTCTTCTTTTCTTCCTCTTTTCCTGAGGTGGATTCTTTGAAGGGAGGGCTGAGAGTCATTTCTTCTTCAGAATTTCTCCCGAAGGTGAGAGCTTGCGATCTTCCGCCGTCAACCATGTAACCGTTGCCGGCAGTTTTCATATGCTCATTTGTCGTGTTCTGTTTCCGACGAGCTTCGCGCTTCAATCGTTGAACGTGCTACCGATGAGCAACGTATCCCTGCCACCAGTTTTTAAAGGCATTGCATTCTTCAGTAGGGTGTGCAATCTTCTGATGATATAAGCAGAAGTTAAGATCCATGTCCGCTTCATCAAGATATATATCGGTGGGAGAATTTCCTCTGAAAGAGGGGAGCTTCATTCCCATCGATATGGCTTTGGCGAATCTTTTCCTCATCTTGAACCTGCTTTTATTTGTGGCGGATGTACTTTGATCCGGTGGGAGTGTTTCGACCCTTTCATCTAGTCGTCGGCGTTTGGTTTTCTCGAATATGGCCATCCCGCGCTCTCGAACAGCTTTGCTTTTAAGACGGGCTTCGTTTAGGAAGGCATCGATCATCTCGTCTGATGGCCACAGAAGTTCTGGTTCAGGACCCGCCCTTGGTTTCTCGGTGCAAGGAGCCTCTTTATCATCTATCAATGAGTGAGAGATCACATGACAACTTGCTACGTAGTCCTCAGATTCATCTGATGAGTCTTCTCCATCATTTTCGTCCTCGAGGATGTGGCTGAGGAACTCTTGGAGCGTGATTGGAATCCGTGCCTTCTGGTTATACTCTTCCAGCACGTCAATCTGTTTCTGCAAATCCGTGCGCTTGTCGCCGGGCTTCACGGGCTTCTTGGATTTCTTCTTGTTTTTCTTTGAAGATTTTGACGGCTGGGTGTGAGTGCTGGGGCCTTCACCATCGATCTTTGGAGTTGGGCGCGGCTTCAGCATCCCTTCGACGATCTGGGGTTCTAGCGAGTTCTTCCACCCGATTGTCGGGCATGTCTGGAGATCATTCAGCATCTTTTTGGTTTTGGATGACAACACGACCTCCCACGAAGCTTCTTCAA
The DNA here is from genome assembly GCA_030015575.1 of Agapanthus africanus. Classification (NCBI taxonomy): domain Eukaryota; kingdom Viridiplantae; phylum Streptophyta; class Magnoliopsida; order Asparagales; family Amaryllidaceae; genus Agapanthus; species Agapanthus africanus. Next base: position 233,141,984 of record JASDDO010000012.1, read on the forward strand.
CAAAAGAACAAGTTGCCCCCGGTGTGTCTGTCTTCTTTGGAGTGTGCGGTTGTGGTGGGTTTACTTTCCACTTCTCAAACAGCGCAAACTTGCCTTGTAGGTACTGATCCTCGATCCATCCCATAAAAACGAAGCAATCCTCGATCGGGTGGCTTACCGCTTGGTGGTAAGGGCAGCAATTTAGATCGTTGACATCGCCTGGCTGCAACGGACGCTTTGGACTCAGCAGATTGATGAGTCTGTTGCGCACTGCCAGCTCGAACAGTCTTCTCGTTTTATCCTGAGGAAATGAGTAAGGATGTCCCAGTCTCTCCTCGAGGGATGGGCGTGGACGCATATTGTTTTGACGGACAGCCGGCTTCAAGTTGCTCGATTGTTGTTGAGTATTAGCGACGAAAGTTGCTTTCCCTTTCCCCTTTTCATGCCGAGGATCCGTCTTTGAATGAGATGGTGTGTAACTCATCTGATCCATTTGGGCCAACTTATCAATTAAAGCCTGGAACATGGTCGGTTTGAAGAACATCATGAATTGCGAGATGGTTGCTTGCGGATCAAGAGTGCCCACGAACATACCTACTGCAGGTGCTTCTTCGATCCGCTGTTCGCATTTTGACCACAGATTCCGCCATCGTGTTGCGTATTGAACCCACGTTTCGCCTAGCCTTATCCTGGCGTTGATCAGTGCTGTTATCGGGGTGCGTTCACCAGCACTCGCGAATCTTCGTGTAAACAGCAACTCCATCTCCGCAAATGTTTTGACAGAGTCGTTAGGTAGCTCCGAATACCATTCGAATGCCGTTTCCGCTAAGCTGCCGACAAATTGTCGAAGCAACAGTCTGTCATCGCCTACAGTATTGCCGCATAAGGCCCTGAATTGAGCGACATGCTGATGTGGGTTCCCTATCCCTTTATATACGTGGAACTTAGGGATCGTATATCCCGGCGGGTAACTGATTTGGTCATACCAGCCCGGATAGGGTCGTCCGGTTCTAACAATTTGCGCAGCCGCTTCATTCACTTGATGAGCCCATATTTGATGAGCTATATAGTCATCCAACGCAGCCTTGGAAATGGTTTCATCTTTGGCTGTTGAAAGATTCGGAGGAGGATTAGATGTCTCTCCTCTATCGTCTTCAGTAATGATCGAAGGGTCTTCAACTGGAGGGTCCGGCTGTAGCATCATCCCTACCATATCTTGGAAGAGGAGCGCTATTTGCTTTATGTTAGCCGCTTGCTCTGCGGCTTCTCTGTCTTTCTTTTCGAGGACTCTGCGTAAGAAGTCAGCATCAGTTTCTTGTCCGTGACGCTGCTCTGATGATACCTCCGGGCTTTCTTTTGGCCCGGTGAGTGCGGCCATTGCAATCATCATCTCCTGAAGCTTCTGTTGCTGCTCCTGGGTTTTCGTCACGGATCGGGTGAGCGGTCGGTGACCCGTCGAAGCACGGCTTTCCTCCTTTCCAGAAGCCATGTATACGGTGTGCACCACCATACCCCCAGACTTGGGGCGTTTGGGCTTAGCGTCTTTGTGGTCTGCCACGTTTACTGGGGTTTTCTCTGGCCTCCTTCTTTTCTGAGTGGTTGACGTTGAGGGGGCCGCTGTCGTGAGCACCCAAGTAGTCGTCATCTTTTGTGGCTTAACAGGACGATTTTCTTCCTGCCGGACCTTCAGCTTCTTCTGCTGGCGGGAGAAATTTCGATCAATCACCGAGTCTTGGACTTAGCGCCAGACCTTGTAGATTTTAGAGGACAGCCGCTGAGAGGACTGTTCTGGCTTGGCTTTCGCAACATTTCCCACCGGAGGAGGGGATCATTTTAGTACGGCAGTAGGAGAGTTTCTGCGCACCGTGTTCAGCAATTCAAAGCTGTTCCCGGTTGGAACAGCAGCATCGATCCCCACCGTTGGAGCTGGCGGAGTAAGTCCAGACGGAGAGATGCCCCCAGCCTTTCTTACTCGGTGCCAGTGACGACGTCGAGCATGTCGTGCGGATGAGATCACCTCCGTTGTTGGATAAGCTTCTTCATGCCCCCTGCTTTGAGGAGAGACTATTATTGGTGCTAGCCTATCGAAGACTGACGCCCATTGAGAAGCAATGTTTAATCTGTCAAAGACAGACCTCTGAGCAGGGGAAGCAGCTTTGAGGACCTCGCCTGGAGCAGCAACCGGAATGGCCAGCCTTGTAAAAACTGACTTCTTGGAAGGAGGAGCCTTTCCAATGATTTCGTCCGCTTGAGCCGGGATAGCTATCCGCTTTGGGATGGCAGCTTCGGGTATCGCGGGTTTGCAGACGTTCTGGCCCAGTCTGTTGAAAACTGAGGTATTGAAGCTGGGCGACCAGTTGAGAGGGGTCGCGGCAATGGTAAGCCGATCAAAGACCGACTTCTTTGGGGCTTCTTTCAACGTCATTGTGGCATTGAAGCTCAACGGTGGGAGCATGGTCCCGAAGAATAATCTAGTGGTGTCCTGAGTTACCTGCTCCACTGGCATCTTGAAAAGGGAGGCCGCTTGGGGCCCATAAGTCACTCCTCCAGCAAGGAACGAGCGAGAGTTGCAGTTGCAGGCAGTGCAGTTCGAAGCCATTGATCTTCTGTTTTCTGCACGGAGCAAGACACCAAATCTTAGTACCTCGAATCCACAGGCAACCACAGTAAACCGCGATTCGTTCGCGAACACGACACACGAAGTGTGGAGTGGAAAGTGGAAAAGGTCCCACCGGGCGTGCCAGAATCTGTTCCCCTTCGAATGGCGGCCAAGACGTGGACTGTCTTGCCTGAGATTCGGGGCAGATGCTAATTGGTGTTATCCGTCTACCTCTCCGAAGATGCCAAGTTGATTTATGGCACCATGTATCGAAGGTTTAAGCGGATGCGACCGATGTAGCAGACTTCGTCAGATTCCCCCTCGTTGAAGGGTTTTTGATTGTGGGGACGCTCTTCCCTGTAGGCGCAAGCCCCTGCAGTTAATTACGCTACCTCATCGCGGTAACAACTTTCTCCTTCTCCAGCTGGTCACTTCGTGTCGTGGGTGTTTGTTTTGTTTGTGCTTGCCCGTGGATTGTGTACGGAGACAAATTTATGTTGTCGCCCGTAGGACATGGATTAGTCCAAATCCGTATTTTCTTAGATTTGGGTTTGGGGGTTTGGTTTAAGGACACGTTAGCCATATTTGAGGCTAAGATCAACTTAAACGTTTGTTAAGGATACGTTAGTCCAATTTGAGACTAAGATCAGCTTAACAGGATCGTTTAGATCCGACAAAAGAGCATTTGAGCTCTATTGTTCCAGTTTAGGGACATAGTGGTCCATTGCATGTATGGCCATCGGGACCCGTCACCTCTCTGACGACGTTGAAGGATTACAACGACAGATGTCAGAGGAGTTCAGAGATGTACCCTTGAACCAAAGTTGGTTGGGAGACCTGTAGTCCAATTTGGGACTAAAGTCTGTTTGAGGATTTAAGGATACGTTAGCCGTATTTGAGGCTAAGATCAACTTAAACGTCTGTTAAGGATACGTTAGTCCAGTTTGAGACTAAGATCAACTTAACGGGATCGTTTAGATCCGACAAAAGAGCGTTTGGGCTCTATTGTTCCAATTTAGGGACATGGTGGTCCATTGACAGTTTAGGGACATGGCGGTCCATTTCCAGTTTAGGGACATGGTGGTCCATGTTCCAGTTTAAGGACGTGGTGGTCCATTGAATGTATGGCCGTCGGGACCCGTCACCTCTCTGACGACGTTGAAGAATTACAACGACAGATATCAGAGGAGTTCAGAGATGTACCCTTGAACCAAAGTTGGTTGGGAGACCTGTAGTCCAATTTGGGACTAAAGTCTGTTTGAGGGTTTAAGGATACGTTAGCCGTATTTGAGGCTAAGATCAGCTTAAAGTTTGTTAAGGATACGTTAGTCCAGTTTGAGACTAAGATCAACTTAACGGGATCGTTTAGATCCGACAAAAGAGCGTTTGGGCTCTATTGTTCCAGTTTAGGGACATGGTTGTCCATTGACAGTTTAGGGACATGGTGGTCCATTTCCAGTTTAGGGACATAGTAGTCCATGTTCCAGTTTAGGGACGTGGTGGTCCATAGATAGTTTAAGGACGCATAAGTCCGTGGGTTTAAAGACCCCACAGTCCGTATTTTAGTTTAAGGACACATAAGTCCGTGGGTTTAAGGACCCCACAATCCGTATTGATGTGTGGTCATCGGGACCCGTCACCTCTCTGAAGACGTTGAAGGATTACAACGACAAATATCAGAGGAGTTCAGAGATGTACCCTTGAACCAATGAGTTGGTTGAAAGAGCAGATGTGCTCAGTTCAAGATGATTTGAGGACTTATGGCCAGTTTGGGCTAAGTCCAATTATATTTGAAATATTGACCCTCTGTTGGTCCATTGAAGGAGAGGCTTTGCCTCTAGAAACTTAGCCAATTGGGCTAAAGCTAGTGTTAAACACTAAAGACCAACAGTGTTGAACACTGGGAATAAGATTGGCAAGTTAGTGTTAAACACTAAAAGATAACCAGTATTAAACACTAGCAACAGGGCTTTCAAATTAGTGTTAAACACTAAAGCAAATCAGTGTTAAACACCGGTAATCAGAGATTTCAAATTAGTGTTAAATGCTAAAGCAAATCAGTGTTAAACACTGGGAACAAAGTCTTCAGATTAGTGTTAAACACTAAGGAGAGAGGGGTCACGTGTGGACACGTGAGAGCGCCCTGATTTCTTTTATTTTATTCTGCAGATCAGTGTTTAACTCTTTTAATTCTGACGGCCATCACGCGTGAGCACGTGATGGAGGCCCCCGCTTTGGTCTGTTAGAATGCTCATTAGGGGTCACGTGGTGACACGTGAGGGTGCCCTAAATATGGAGCCAGATCTCCTTTTGGTTTATCCTCAAATCTGCGAATAAGTGTTAAACACTTTTGTTTTTATTTTAGAGCATCACGTGTTGGCACGTGATGGGGATCTGTGCGCCAACTGTTAAAGCATTTGCTGAGGGGTCACGTGACAACACGTGAGAGCGCCCAAAGCTTTCATTTCCTTTGCTTTTTCTTTCTGTGTTTTGGGAGTCACGTCGAAGCACGTGAGGTGATGCTTCAAAGTTCTTTGCAGGGGATCTTTTCAAGGGTCACGTGGGGGCACGTGACTCTAGTTCTTTTCATGAACAGAGATCTTTTAAGAATTAAATTCTTTGTAGGGTTAAACCCTAATTATGATTTTTGAGGAATTAAATTCCTATTGTGAAAGAATTAAATTCTTATTTAGGATAAAACCCTGATTTCTTTTCAAAGGAATTAAATTCCCAGATATGTAAAAGAATTAAATTCTTGATTAGGGTTAAACCCCAGTTTCATTTTAGGAGGAATTAAACTCCTGTGAGTTCGGGAGAATTAAATTCTCAAAACTCAATTCCCCTTCTAAGTTTAGGATCTGCATGGCAGGATCTCGACCCGATGAGAATTAAATTCTCATCCTATGGGGAGATGTGCTCTGTGCAGATCTTCAACCAGAAGAACAACTAAGTTCTTTTTTTTTATATAAGAGTTAAACTCTTGGATTTTGAGAATTAAATTATCTTTTGAAGCCTCTCTTTTCTTACCTAGGGTTTTTCTTTTGCAGAGAATTAAATTCTCCCCTTTTCTTTTTTCTCTTGAGAATTAAATTCTCCTCCCTCTGTTTCTTCTCCCAAAAAAAAGTAGATCCCCCTCTCTTCTTTTCTTGGCTCCTATTTATACGAGAAGGAAGAGAATCAATTTGTTTAGCAAATCTCTCATTGAAAGATTTGATTTGATTTCATGATTAATATGATCCTTTGGATCACACAGTGAATTTTATTCACCGTTGGATTTTAGATCCAAAGATATTCTGTTTGTTATTTCGGTGAGATTTGGGGAGATCTTTCTTTATTTGAGATTTTTCCATAAATTGGTGATTTTTAATCACCATTGGATCTTTAATCCAACGGTCCCATAATCCTTTCCCATTTGGAAAGATTTAGAGAAGTTTAGAATTTTAATTCTATTTCGAAAGAATTTAGAGAAATTTAAAATTTTAACTCTTTTAAACTGTAAGACTTTCAAGTCTATCACGTGCTGGCATGTGACCCTTGATCACGTGTGAGCACGTGACCCCCAAATTGGTTCCTTTAACAGCCGCCTGTTTATGTTGTTATTTTAACCATCACGTGTCAACACGTGACCATTGGTCACGTGTAAGCACGTGATACCTCGTTGAGGTATTTTCTTACTTTTAGAATTAAATTCTATTCAATATTTTAGAGGCTTTAAAAGTCCATCACGTGTCTGCACGTGACCCATGGTCACGTGTGAGCACGTGATGCCCCATTGGGGTGTTTTCTGAGTTTTTATTATATCTTTTAACTCCTCCAGCGGGTTCTGAAAGGTCCATCACGTGTGGACACGTGATGCCTCATAACTTTTGATCCCGGATGAATTATGAGGCCCATAATATATCGAATCGAAGGGTTTTTCGAGATACTTCCAATACCATCAGAATTTAATAGTTCCTCCTTCGGGAACTTATCAAAATACAGGCCGGAAGATATTGGTTCGCATTTCCTTAAGCGTATCGCTGCCATTTGATACCTTGGACTCTTCTGCGCAGAAATTTTTGGCGGGAACAAGATTATTCGGGATGTTGGGTATGAGATACTACAACACCTGGCCCTAGTGCAAGTGGGAGATTGTTAGTTACATATATGCCCTAGAGGCCATTGTTGTACATATGATGTATATTATAATGGATGCTTGGATATATATAGAGATGACTTTCTTGCTCGTCATGATAATATGCTATTTGGTTTCACTTTAACTTAACATGTTGACTTGTATTAGTTTACTGTCTTGCTCTCACATGTTGATAAAGCCCTTAGGATATGTACTCGACTACTGGGACTGTGATGAGATCACACTAGTAGGGCCAGGGTGGTCAAAGAGTACATCTTATAACTGTTCCTAGTCGAGGGTGTGTCGAGACAGGGCATCGATACACCAGAGTAGACTAGCGTATACGCATCTTGACCCATATGATGGGCGATGGATGATCCTATATCCATCGGTGTTTGACATCAAAGATGGTGTACGGGTGCTCAGTGGAGACTGGGTACACTGAACGGACTCGCCGAGAACTCCCAGATGGTGATATACCACACGTCAGATGGCAGTTCTCCGGTGACACTGGTACAGGGTAGTCTGTAGACCCAAGATCATCATAGAGTTTTGTGTGATTCCCACTGTGCTTTGATTTCCACCTTACCACGTCCAAGAAGGCGTGCAAAACGGTGGCTTTTAGATACAGTCCCGAATCACATGGAGGCAATGAGCGATAGGAGGGGTTTCGTCTCTCCCGGTATAGGGAGTTGATGTTGTGCTGTGTTCGATTGGCTATAACTGGAAGTCCTTGGCCAGGGCTGATATGGAGTGCTACTGGTAAGAGTTATCAGTAGTTTCTCGACCCGTTATGAGCCTTATATCGACACGACTTATCGGTTACTGGGGTCTGACGTATACCACCCCTAGACAAGATATGCAACATATCAGACGAAGAGACCAGACTGTACGGGAGTATTACCGATTGTATTCACAGGAGAATGTATAGGCTTGCTTGTTGATCTTCTGATCGCTCAATACCTGGGTGGCTGTTACGTTTAGCTGACCGCTTACAGCTTGTGGGTGTTTGATATGATCATCACCTACTGCCGGCGTATTGACGATTCTTTAGAGTCCTATACAGAGGTTTCTTGGCTCAGGCAAACCGAAGTAGGAGCACATATGTGATATGTGCGGGACCGAGAATAATACGATATGAGATACCGTATTCTATTCTCGCGATATCAGATATCGGCCGGATATATGAGATATAACCGGGTCATCGGATCAAGTGTTGATTCGATGAAATGGTACATGTTATATTAGTCGGTTATATATATTATAGCCGGGTTATCGGATCAAGTGTTGATTCGATAATTTAATGTATAATTATATATGTGATATATTTCGTTACGTTAACTAATATAAGCTCTCTTTATTGATTCATTTTCTCACGGGATAATACATTGATATATATGCGATATATGTTAATTGTATTATTTTCTATTGTTACAAAATATATTGTATATGTGATATATAATATTGTAACATGTTAGGGTTACAAATTTAACAATGGTTTAGGGTTTAAACCTGGTTAGGGTTTGGATTAGGGTTAGCTTTTGCATGAAGCTTCCATGAAGCTTCATGAAGCTTTGACTTTATCCTTAAGCTTGATATTTTGTGAAGATATTTTTTAACCCAATCCAAACCTCAACCTCTAGTTAATTCTCTACAAGGGTTAACTCTCTCTCATGCTTAACCTTAGGTTAGATTTGTAAGCACTACAATAATTGATTGTTCATCACAAAAGGAATTATCCATTCATTCTTCTTCTTCTTCCTCTTTTTAGCCTTGAGAAAGCTTGCTAGTTTTTCTTTTTGTGGTGAATAAAAGTGAGAATTTGAAAATAAAAGAGGGCAATATTCCTACTCCATCATCCTCATCTAATCTAGCCAATTAGATTAGGGTGTTCACCTCTTGAGAAGAGAGAGAGCTTGAGTTATAGAAACTTCAAGGTAGATCATCGGAGAAAAGGAAGACTACAAGCTAGCATGGATCGTTCGAGTTGTGGAGCCTCTCATGAGTCCGGGAGTTCATGGATCGCGGTGAAGGGACTTTTACTCGGAGCTTATGAAGCGAAGGAGCGGACTACAAAGGTTGTAATCCCTCACTTTTAGTAGTAAAGATGTTTACTTGCATGTTAAACCCTAATAATCTAGCAAAGATCACGGTTTTGGGTTGTTCGGCACGTCTAAAATTTTATTCAGGCATGGTTGATGCCTTCTTGACCCTTGTAAGAGTGCCTAGGAACCCTACAATCTGGTTTGTCTTTATCATCGTGTACATACTTCAGGTGACATTACAGATCACTAATACATGTTGATAGAGCCCATAGGATTCTTGCTTGACTACCAGCAGTATGATGGAGATCATATACATGGGCGTTGGGTGGTCTATAAGCACATCCTTAAAATTTTCCCAGTCGTGGGAGTTTCGAGACTGGGCATCGATACTCTATGAGTAGACTAGTGTATACTGATCGAGACCCCGACGAGGGGCGGTGGCCGGTCTCACAAGCCATTGGTGTTAGTTGGTTCACCTAAGATGTATACAGATGCTCATTGGGTTATGAGTACACCGGACGGACTCGCCGGGAACATGCTAGTTGGTATTATACCTATTGTCAGATAGCAGTTCCCTAGTGACATGTGTACAAGTTAGTCTATCGACCTGAGATCATCATTTGTCTCGTGTGAGTTCCTACTGGGCTTTGATTACTACCCTACTACGGATTAAAGGAGTCATGCAAAAAGGTTTTAGTTGGGTACAGTCCCGAGCCACATGGAGGCAGTGAGCGGATCGTCAGGGGATTCGTCTCTCCCGGTATTAGGGGTTGATGTCGCGGAGCACACGGGTGGTCATCACCAGAAATCCTTGGCCAAGGTAGTCGAGAATTACTGATTCGGATCAGTAGTTTCTCAGGTGGTGATAGGTTTCATACCGACACTAAATGTCAAGTTATTAGGTGTCCGACTTTATCCACCCCGTAGACTCGATATGCGATACTAATAGACGAACGGACCGGACTGTACGGATATTGTCACTGTCAGGCCCAGTAGGGGTTTTAGGATGAGTTTGCTCGTCGGCCTCTCTTTCGCTCAATACCTGGGTAGCCGTTACGTACAGCTAGTGCCACTGACATGCTTGTGGTTAAACCTACTGCCAGCGTAATGACGAGTCTTTAGAGTCCCACACAAAGGGTTTCACTGCTTCGGGAGAAACGTTGTAGAGGCCGTATGGTTTTATGGCAGGGTTCGATCACATACGTGTACTTGTGCACGGATGATGTTCGGACGGATAATACTAGTGGGCTTTGGTTTAAGCCGGATCCTAGTATTATAATGTTGGATTATTTTCGTCTCGTTGTATTCGTATTCAGTCGGAATACGGATGCGGGTATGTATATACGGATGAGAGGTATTCTTGTAATTCGTTACAAGTTTACTTTAGAAGATGATTTTTCTTTTCTATTAAACATTTTGGTTTAAATGTTTATTTGGTGAAAAGTGTGACTCATTATTTTGGCATGGTTCATGCATGCACTTGGTGGTGGGTCATGGTGGCGGGTGATGGTGGCATGATGTTGTTTTGTTTGTGGTGTGGGATATTTGTTGTGACCAAAGAAGATATTTTTTATTGAGTTGTTTTTCTTTTGTTTCTAGCACACTACATATATTGCTCACAACAAAAACTCACACACACAACACACAATAAAAATGCAGCAGCCCCTCTTTCTTGAGTTGCCAAGTTTTGCTTCACACTTTCTTCTCCAAGGCATATTCTTCAACCTCCACCTAAACCCTCTCATGAGTTGAGAATCCTTGGGTGTATTGAGACAAAGTAATCACAAACTCTCTATGCTATTTAGGCTAGCAAACTAGATACCCGAGTTGCTTTAGTTTTGAGGTCAGATCCCGTATTACTAACTCTCGACGTGGATCGTCTTCGATGGGGGAGACCGGAGATCAAACTTGATCGAGAAAGCCGCGGGGAGCTTGGGAAAGAGATTGAAGACAGAAGGACGTGGATCGTTCGGTATAACCATTCTAACTCCTTTGCATGTTTTGTTATCTAGGGCTTATGGGTCGATCCGGGAATCGGGTTCCGTTAGCTCCGGGTTTTTAAAGTTTTTGTTCCGCATTTGGCTATGGATTGATGGCCAAGGCGCTGGCATAACCCAACACCATCCACCCGACTTTCCCTGTAGATATAGATCTACTCACCTACAATATCCGTGCTTATCCAAAGTCGATGAACATCTTGATCTCCTTCGTCGTCTCGGAATTCCATGCGAAGGTACCTAAAAATCAATGCACATCGTAATGATATCAAAACCAAGTCCGAAACCGATACGGCACGCGTAGTGCTCATAGATTAGAACCTACAGCCCATGCAAGTAAGAACAACCAAATAACTCTCAGCGTTGACGTACGAATGTCCAACGACCAAGTCCAAACTCAAATACCAAACCCAAGTTTTCACGAATTGGGCATTCAAAATCAGCAACATGAGAAAACACTCTCAGATTCTACCCTAGGTCAAATTAGGAGATTTTGCATATAGGGTAGGTCTCTACATCAAATAACAAGGCCATATACCAAAAACCAAACCTATCCATCAAGACCAGGTTGCAAATTGCGGCCTGGGGGAATAAAATTGTGGCCTGCAAATAGAGGTAGGGGTTCGGGTTTCTAGGGAAAATTCTATGTGGCCTGCACGTCTCAGTGTGATGGCAGCTAATTTTTCAGAGCTCTCGAGTGATACCAGATTCCATTTAAACATCACAAACTGTCAAAAACCGACATCAAGAAAATTCTAAGTTCGTGTTTGGGGTTCTAGTCTCAAGTCTATCCAGAATATCATCACTGAAGGCTTGGGGGTCACTAACCAAACCTCAATTACATCTCTACAAGTCCATTCATCCACTAAAAACATTCTAGAAATTTCCAAAGTCGCTAATCTAATTAATCGAACATTAAACATAACTAGGAGGTTAAGAAACTTGATAATATAAAGGATGGTGAAGGTTTTACCTCTTGGAAGCAACTCAAGAAAAACCCTAGATGCTCCAAAGTGCTCAAAGTTCTAACTTGATCCCACCAAAGGGTGTAGGATGAGGTAGTGGTCATTTTTTGTGAAGGAAGCCATGTGTTTTGATGAGGTTTTGGAGATAATTTCCATGGGTGGTGAAGTGGAGGAAGGAGGAGGAGATGAAGATGAAGGAGTTGAAGGAAATAGATGAAGTGAAAAAGAAAGAATGAAGGAACCATATTTGACTAAAGACTCCCCCTCTCTCTCTTTCCCATTCTCATTCTCTCTCTTGCCCATGCCTCCATGGCATCTTTCTTTTTCTTTCCTTTTTCTCTTTTTCTTTTAAACCTCAAATAACAACAAATACTAAGTCATGTATGAATCAAATGCAATATGTCATGGTGCACTAGCCATGGTTAATACAAAAGTGGATTTGGCTTTATTATGATTAGTAATGCACTAATCAAGTTTAATATAAACTTGCATATAATCAATTGCATAATTATTTATAAAATATCCAAATCCAATAAATGACTTTATAATTAATAATACATATTAATCTTCAATTATTTTCCAAATATTGGTATATAATTATACCATTTTACGAAAACCCCAAATTCGTACTCGAATAGTTTTCGTGAAATTTATTATTTTATTATTTAAATTCCAAAATATTATTTTATATTTCTGAAATGTTACAATCTTCCCCCTTAAATAAATTCGGTCCCCGAATTTAAATTTAAACCCCTAAATACTAAAACATTTTAATAATCAGCTCAAATCAACGGGGCTCCGAAATCACGGAATACTCAAATATAACACAGCGCATTGAGTGCGCATGAAAACGAGTGTGAAACTTAAAATCGAACTCCGTCAAGCGTCACGCAATCACGAGAGTTATAACGAAGATGCAAATCTCGAAATCCACTGCTAAAATCCGAATATACTATAATCAATATCATATTCCGTTTATAGTACGCATCCTTGTAAAACCTTCTAAAAAGCTGAATAAAACATATGCAAAATTCTTTTCAAATTGTCGTGCAATGCGTAACTCACGTACAAGTGTCGGACGCTCATTTGGTAAAGAAATAGATATATGTCTATATATGTTTTCTTAAGATACACGTCCCGCCTTTTTGAAATATCCCAAAAGGTTTCCTTCATAAAAGTCGTGTCACTATGGGCATGTAGGAAATAGTGAGACTATAGCTCTTTTTTGAAAACCTCTTGGTAAATACTGATGCATGCAAAAATACTCAGGTACTGTCCTCAGACCAGTCCTGATCGGCTACTATACATATAGTACATATCATAAGATATAATGCTCATGAGTAAAATCAGCTTCAAAACGCGTATCCAATATCACATGCGTCTGGTGCGCACGGAAATCTAAGTCAATTACAAGTGCCACGAATGTGCACAAAAGCAAAAACTAAGTGCAACGGGTATGCATGACAACAACATCAAATGCATCTAGAGTGCACGAAAATCTCAACCAAGTGCAACTATCATGCACGAATAGAAATCTCGATCTAGTGCATCCAATGTGCACAAAATCACACCCCATGCGTGAAAATCTAAATCAAGCGCATCAGTTCCGCACAAAAACATCTAGTGCAGTAGAGTGCACGATAACGAACGTCAAGTGTGGTGCACGAAAACATAAATCTAGTGCAACAAATGCACGAAAACAAATATCAGGTGCACTAGGTGCTCGAAAACTCGTCAATGTACCAAAAGCGTATAAAAACAACACCAAGCGTACAAGATGTATAAAATCATAAACGTGTGCAACTGCGTGCACAAAATCCGTATCATTGCACTGTAAGCACATGTGAGCTATACCGAATGCATAAGTCAAGTCAAGTGTATACAATATGCATGAAATAAAATCGATAGTATCGAAATCCACGGAATCATAAATATATGCAGCCAAGGCACAAAATCGATATCAAGTGCAATAGATATGCACAAATCATAAACCAACGTAATAGATGTATAAAACATAAATCAAGTGCAACAAATGTGCACAAATGAAAATGTCCAGTGGGTGCAGCTACGGTGCACGAAAACAAATACCACGAAACCAAATCATCAAAACTCAAGTCCAAGCGAATAAAGTGTGATACTCGGATCACTAAACAAAAATTGTAATAACTGACATTGAGGTACACTTCCTTCAATGTCAAAAATGCCAGTGCGCCCAAAGCTGGCAGAGCAAGAACATCTACTTGTCTCCTGCTCACGGTCTGACGTCTTCTGTCTCTGGGTCCTTGTTTTACTCTGTGGATCACCAATCCCATAATCTTTCTACTCGTCGGCCCAGTTAGGTGTAATGACGGAACAGTTTCGCTCTGGCACTCCTCTGATCATCTCTTGACCAATTAACATGACCACTTATAAGGTAGCATGTTACTGATGGCGGCATCTAGCCTTCTGATTATGCACGATATAACTGATCCTGGGTGCAAATCCATTTTGCTGCGGTGTCCTGGAAAGAACCTGCTTATGGTCTCTTTCGATCTCACCTATGCTGAACTGTACGGAGGTTGACACTCTTTACTTAGATTCCTTTTCTCATTTCCGGACAGCTGCGTCGTCATCATATCTTTCCTTTAGATTTTGGCCGTATCCAACGCCTCTGCATACATATCCATCCTTTGGTTTCAACGGGGAGTGACAACAGCTCATTAATATCTCACACGAACCTCTTGTTCCACATGTCTTCTTTATCATCCACTTCGATGTCACGTCTTGCTGGCTGCATACTGCAGTTCATCCTCGGCCACAGTTAATCTGGAGTCTGTCACAAGGACTCGAAATTACGAACTTGGGTATCTTCACCACTCTATGGAAGATATCTAGCCGACTACATCCTCGGGAACTCGTCCAAAATATCGGAGGAGTACGCTTCATTCGTCCGTTCTCGATCAACTCACAACGCATCTGGGTAAGGTACTTCTATCTGAAGCTGGTCAACTTACTGATCTCACATCGGAGCATCCAACGAACAATTTCCTGTCTTGATCGATTTACTCTAGATCTGAGTAAGATCCTTCAACTGGAATTTCTTCAACTCAACTGAGCCTGCGTCGGCGCGTCCAGTTAGACGAATCATCTTAGTTAATTAATTCAAGATGGACTAGCGGTCTTCTGTCACATCTTTGCCTGTAAGCTCTTGTGGGTTCAGCTTACAAAACTCTGGAGGCGACATCCCGTCAGTCTCATCAATAGCTGGGTCATCTGTCTGCATGGTAGACAACATCGCGATGTATGGAGTAGGCTATACATCAACAACCCTCTCAATCTGGCCGCCTCTATCAATGACCCGATCCTCCAGTACCGATCCGAACACTCGCCTCAAACGAGAGATCTCAACACAAACAATACACCGATACGTTCCTATGTCACCAGAAGAATATCATGGCCAGTCCGTGACAAGCTCGCTCTAACTGTATCTCTAGCAACAGCTCTCTCTGCGCTCATAGCCATGGTGACAAGAACCTTAAGCAAGTATCGATGAAGATAGATCGAAGGAACGAAAGGAATTGATAAGTCTGAAATGGAAACATGATCATAGGAAAGAATGGAATCAATGGGAATATGCTCATGGGAACGAATAGAAGCATGGATCTTAGGAAATGTACATCCTAAGGTCACTTAAGTGGAGCAGCGTGTCGTAAGTATGCCGCGGAACATACACACGATACGTCACTCTATTCAAGTTACCTACTCTATCAACCAAGGTCTACCTATGAGATGAAATCTCGGGTCCCAAAAACCCCCTTAGTCAAGTCTAAGTTCCGTAAGGTCAAACCTAAACTCGAACCAAGGTTAAACCTAACGCTCTGATACCAACATTGTCACGACCCGGAAATTTTGCACGTGACCGGCACGAGAATTACGTGAAGTCTACAGGATCCCTCCGTAATTCAAGTAAGCCGAAGCCCAGAATTCTAAACCTTTTAACGGAAAATAGCGGATGTGCGGTTTTGAAACATCAGCATAATGAAATTCAAGCCATCCTTTCAAAATATAAGTCATATCATATGAAAATACAACAGTTTACTATCTTTGAAAATATTTTTGTCCTTCAAAATTTGGGCAGCACCTCTTTTGTATATTTTGATCCAAAACTACATACATGCAATATATAGGAATCCCTAAGCGGGAGCTAGCTCTTCGCCAAATTTGCGGAATCACAACCACGCAATAAGCATATATACGATGCCCTACGGCGAAGATCCATCAAGGAAAGAATAATAAGTAAAACCAAGACATCATCCAGCTCAAATAGCGAACATACACCCATAACGCTCTAAGTCTCGCAAAATACAAGTCTGTCTAAGTATACCAGTAATACATAGTCTGGTTTCTGATTGATAGAGTTTTAACTAGATAGAATAAAAATAATAGGTACAAGAGTGGTCACGATCCAATGTGTGTTCCACATACCAAAGCAAAACACCATGAAGAAATTTGTATGCTAGCGATACCGCCACTGATCCAAGCTGTCGAACCTGCAAGAAAACTGTGGCACAACGGGGGTGAGTTGCTGTAACATTTCAAAAAAATAAAATATTATTTTTGGGAATTTTCATAATTTAATATTAATTTTTAATGAATATTTTAATATTTCGGTATAATTAAAAACCGATAAATGGGAAAAAAATTTGGAAATCCTAAAATAGGTTATTTTGTGGAAATATGCCATTTTTAAGTTTTTATGGTTAAGTATATGTTATTTTAGTGTTAAGCGCGATAAAAAAATCGCTAATTGGATTTTTGGCCTTTTTTTGCAAAAATGTGCACATAACATGTCCCACACTTGTCACACTTGTTGCATGTTTTGGTTTCATGGTAGTCTAGGATTGCCATGTTGGATGGGCATGTGGGTTAGCCAAGTTTAGGCAACCATGATGGTTTGAACCATTTGGTTAAGTTGATGAGCATAATTAAGGGTGTGGTTTTGTTTAAAATTGGTTAAGGTTAGGGTTGACTTGTGTAAGAGAGAGGGAGAGCCATGATGGTTGTGCATTAATTGAGAGAGGGAGGGAGGTGGCTCTTAGGCTGTGTCACACCATTCACTTCAACACTTTTTGCTATCTTTCAACTCTCATCTCTCACATCTCTCACTCTCACACAACACCACACCACCATATACTTCAACTCCACCACAAACCAACCACACCAACAACCACAATTTCAGCCAACAACACCCCAACAGAAAACAGCCACAGCTGTAGCTGCTGCAACAGCAACATAAAGAAGATTTTTCAAGCAGCAGCAGCAGCAACCCAAAACAGAACCAGCAACAGCAAGGGAAACAGCAACAAAAGGAGAAGATCAGCTGTAGCAACAGCACCCCACCATCAACCACACACTCCTCTTCACCTCCTTCTTCCATTCTCCTTCATCCTAGGACCCCTTGAGGTATAATCTCGTGACCAAACTCTTTTCTTGCTCAGTTATGGGTAGTTGGCTGAAATTTAGTGTTATTGTGTGAATTAGTGCTAGCTTAGGTAAATTTGAGTGAGATTTGGCCAAGTGATGGTTGTGATGGTTAGTATAGCCTAATTAGGTGCTGTTGAGACCAGTTAACCCTAGATCTAACCCAGATTCCAGTAAAATACCAGATTGTTTAGAATCGGCGTAATTTAGCATTTTTGTGGATTTTAAAGCCTTTCTGGAAACTGCTATCACCCGAGACATCCTAAAATAAAATTGACTTGGCTGTGAGTTGTTCAGGCACCCTGGAACCACCACCCAAAGCCCCAGCCCCTGGACCCAATTCTTGGCCGCAGATAAATCCCATTTGGCCGCAAATTGTGGCCAGAGCATGGGTTCTGGGCTCTGTATTTGTTCTGTGGCTTTTTACCCTGTAGACTTGACCCTGGGTATATCTAGTTTTGTCTGATTCCAATCAGGGTAGAATCTGGGTTGATTTTCTTGAGTTGGTGCATGATTTACGACTTGTTTTAGCATGGTTTTTGATATTCGATGATTCGTTTCTGTCGGGTGGCGTTTGAACGCCAACAGCAGAGGGATATTGGCTATGTTTGCACGTGAGGCTATAGGTTTTTACCTACGGGCGTAGCGTGTACTGTTTTGGTTTCCGACACGGTTTTCATGTGCTTTAGCGTTTGTGATATCCTTGTAGGTAACCCACGTGACATCGAGGCATTGAAGATTGAGATGGCGACATCGGCATCGGAACACGAAAGCAAGGTGAGTAGATTTATATATACGGGGAGGAGTCGGGTGGATGGCGTATAGCACCCCCGCAGTCCGATGTCTAGTATACCATATATACTATATATATACAGATATATGCTAGCTTATGTGTGACTTGGTTGTTTAGGATGTTTTAGGTGTAATATGCATAGGTTAGGTTAGAAGTAACCAGTGTAGTTTCTAGTCGCGAACCAAGAATAGGCTTACACCCATACGCGCACACGTGCATATTTGCTATGTTATACTGTGATGATGAGGATATTGGAGGACATTAGAGATGAGTCGATGAGATTGGGCTTAGTGTCGTGATATCGGTGATGTGATGTGATTCGTATTTAGGATACGATATGAGATTTTAGCGGGCTTTTGGACGTGTGTTTCATACACGCATTCTTACCTAGATAGATGGTATCGACTTGTACTAGACTTAGATCAGTACACCAGATTATGGGATATGATGATAATGATACCGGATATATGATGAGAGAAATGTGATATTGGCCCGTACTCAGCTATTGGTGTTAGTTATATGTATGCCCTAGAGGCCATTACTGTACATAGGATGTATATTGTAGTGGATGCTGGGACATATAGGGAGGACTTTCTTGCTCGACATGATAGTATGCTATCTGGTTACACTTTACCTTAACGTGTATACTGTTTGTCTTTCTGTTACATGTTGGTAAAGCCCTTAGGATGTGTACTTGACTACCTGAACTATGATGTGGATCATACTAGTGGAGACATGGTAGTCTATAAGTACATCCTTCAAGGTCCCTAGTCGTGGGTGTATCGAGATGGGGCATCGATATACCAGAGTAGACTAGCGTATACCTTCTCGACCCATACAGATGGGCGATGGATGATCCCATATCCATTGGTGTTTGACATCGGAGATGATATACGGGTGCTCAGTAGAGACTGGGTACACTGGACGGACTCGCCGAGAACTCCCAGATGGTATTATTCCTCACGTCAGATGGCAGTTCTCTGGTGACACTGGTACAGGTTAGTCTGTAGACCCGAGATCGTCATAGAGTCTTGTGTGATTCCCACTGTGCTTTGATTTCCACCTTACCACGTCACAGAGGGCGTGCAAAACGGTGGCTTTTGGGTACAGTCCCGAATCACATGGAGGCAATGAGCGATAGGAGGGGATTCGTCTCTCCCGGTATAGGGAGTTGATGTTGCGCTGTGTTCGATTGGCTATAACCGGAAATCCCTGGCCAGGGTTGCTGAGATTTACTGGTAAGTGTTACCAGTAGTTTCTCGAACTGTTATAGACCTCATATCGACACGACTTATCGAGCTATTGGGGTCTGACGTTTACCACCCCTAGGCGAGATATGCGACATATCAGACGACGAGACCGGACTGTACGGTAAGTGTTACTGGTTGGATTCACAGGAGTGTGAGCGGGCTTGCTCGTCAATCTTCTCATCGCTCAATACCCGGGTGGCCATTACGTTTAGCAGACCGCTTGCAGCTTGTGGGTGTTTGATATGATCATCACCTGCTGCCGGCATATTGACGAGTCTTTAGATTCCTACACAGAAGTTTCCTGGCTCAAGCGAAACGAAATAGGAGCGCATATGAGATATGTGCGGAACCGAGAATAATGCATGTATGTGATACCGTATGCCATTCTCGCGATGAATGTATCGATTGGTTGTATGTGATATAACCTAGTTATCGATTCAAGGATTGATTCGATAAGCCGATACATTGGATATTAGTCGGTTATATGAGATATGACCGGATCGTTAAATCAAGTGTTGATTTCATGATTTAATGCATAATTATATATTTGATATATTACTTTACATTAACTAGTATTGGTTCACTTTAAATGGATTTTCTCACTTGAAGTTCACAAGTTGTATATGTGATATACTTTTGTGCACTTGTTTGTATCATGTTTGATGATACATGCTCACTTGGGTTTGTGTAAAGATTAAACCATGGTTGTGTAATGGTTAGGGTTTTCATATTATTTATTTATTCATTTATTTATTTATTTATTTTTGGCAAAAGAAAAGAAAAATGGTGGCTTTCTTTGTTTGTTCTTGAAGCTTCATGAAGCTTTGACCAAGTGACCATTTTGTCTTCATGCTTAACCCTAACCATTTCAATTAACCCTAGTTCATTCTCTACACTTGACCATGGTTGGATTATGATAAGTATTCATTTATTTTCTATTTGCAAATAACTTATCATAATATATTCCATCTTCTTCTTCTTCTTCTTCAACAAGAAGAAGCTTGCTACCAACAATGGCAACTTGAGAAAAAGAGTGAGAATCCAATTCTAAAGTGAACCCACTTCCTATTTCTTCATCCTCTACCTCTTGCCAAGTAGTATAGGGTGTTTTCTTCACAAGTTTCATGACTTGGTGAAGTGGGAGCTTGATCTTGTGATGCCTCGACGTAGATCATCTTCGGCATCGTAGTCGATGACCTAGCCCGCCCTTTCTCCGATGAAGCCGACGCTAGAGCCCGGGATCCGATGATCGCAGCGAGGAGACATCATGACGGAGCTATGGAGGTGGAGCACCGGATCTACAAAGGTTGTATTTCCGTTCACTTCTTAGTTAAGTAGTTAACTAGTTGCTAGTTTCGCCTAAAATTCTAGTTAACGATCTAGTCTAGGGTTTCTCGGCACCGTAAAATTTTAAGTTGGCATGGTTGATGCCTTATGAGACCTCATTAGTGTGCCTAGGAACCCTACAGTGGTATCAGAGCCTAGCTAGAGCCTTAGGCGAAGCGTAGACGGAGTTTGAAGTCCGATCGAACCGAAACCCCTTTTCCAAAATGCTCTCTAGACTTTTTTCAAAAACTGGGTTTTTCCCAGATTAAAAATTCTTAAAAAATTCAGCAGGGAATTATATGAATTACGGTGCAAAAATTTCCTAAAGATTATTCTAAAGCACGGCGGAACCGCGGCATAAGCTTGCCTTCTGCGGCGGTTCCGCGGCCAATATATGTGATCACTCTTCAATTTTTGCACAGTAACTCCTATATTTTGGTTCTGGATTTTATGGGATTTTTTAATATTTATTCAAAAGTTGAATATTCCAGGGTGTTTTGGAGCTTAGATCATTCGATCGGATTATCAGATTTTGTCTATGTGGCTTTCCGGATAATTTTTGAATATGTTAAAAATTTCAACCGGATATAAATACCCAATTTTTCCCCTGTCGGGAAATTTCCAAGTGTTGGATCTTTCCGTTGTTTAACGACGTTCTAAGTAGTGCAAGTAACGCGATGGTCCCTTTAGAAGACAACAAACCTTAACTCGATTATGTGACCGTCTTGAACTGCCCTTTGAACCTTCGGGTTTGGGACAGTACGGCGTGCCACATGTGAGGCGTTGGCTTGACCCTTCTACGGCTGGACCGTTGATACTGAGTCACGAAGTGAATGTTTTTAAACCTATTTCATGTGTTGAGCTGTTTAGGGAAAACTTTGGTGTTCGATTGTTCAATCGGAAAGTTTAACAATTTCTATTTATACGGAATGTGATACAACGATTGGAATTCACAAGTTGTTATGCGATAACTGAATGAATGTTATAAATCTAGCGGTTTAGTCTCACTTGATCGGTTGCCACGGAATTTTGATGCGATCAAAAGTCCATCGCAATCACGTAGCGTACGCGGATACTCACCGGATAAACTTAATAGACAGCTACACCCCATAGCCCCGACCAAGTGACTGTAGGAGAACCCCGTCACCGAAAGCATCCGTTCGGGTGCTCGCGGCAGCGGTGTTCCGCCTTAGTGCACTTCGTCGACGGTATCGAGGGTGCGGCCGTCTACTAAAGTTTGCGATGAGCATTCGATCAGGATGTCGGGAATCTTGTTGAATTGCCCGACTTGATGTTGAAAAGAGTTTTCGATTTTGAGACTAAAATGCGGGGTTTATAATTGTTAGGCATGCGATGTCTAAGTAATTCATTTGATTAGGCATGCGATGTCTAAAGAGGTTGCGGATTCCAACTGTTGTAGTTTTATACTTTCTTTTCTGTGACCGTAAGTATAATATGTGATATCGCCGGTTTCGTTGCTATATGTCAACGACAATTGGGATACGCATGTTTACTTACGTTGATGACATGTGATGTTATGTGTTGCTGGATATGTTATATTGGATCGTCGTGTTTGAATAGCCGGGGGGCTTTTATGTGAGATGAGTGTTTTTCATTTTCATTCATGTAAAAACTTGTATGTAATATTCTTTTATTGGGGCACTTCCAGGTTGCGGAAGTTGTCACCGTTGATGTATATTATTTACTTTTCCGCACTAGGATAGACCCAAGGAGGAGGGCACAAGTAACCGGGTTCTGGAGTCCAGTGGGAGACCAACTCGAGGAGTCGAGTCCGGGTCTCCTAACTCTAGAATTGGTAGAGTTGCTTGCCACTCTCGTAGGGGTCTAGGGGTGTGGGATTGGCTATTCATCGCGACCGTGGAATCCGTGTTTTATACTGGCTCGTATTGAAAACACGGACATCCTAGTATATCCAATATTTCATATGATTCTTCTGCTGCGATATCTGTGATGTGATCATGTGATGTTCTGTGATAGCTACAGTATATAGTATATATGATATATTATATAGGCGTTACTTATGTTTTACACCCGCGCTAGCCCTGCCCCGCTCTGTCGTTAGTTACCTAACCTAACGGTGCACGAGGGGACATCGAGGTGAATGCGGATGGCATAAGTGTACGTCGTATTTATCTGTGATGTTTAGGTAATTTAAATGATGGGACTTCATTAATGCGATTAATGAAAGAAAAGAAACCTAAGATGTTGTGGAATCGAATTTCAAAATAAAACAGGTAGCTACAGTTCTTGCTTTGCACAGCGGTATATATGATATATCCTGCACCTCATTCGATAAGGAAAGGACCGAGATCCCTTCACCGGGAGTGACTCCTTTAGCGATAACTGGCAGATGCTACAACACTCGGTTTGTCTTTTGATTGCTTTTAAGAGTTCTGCTTTGCACAGTGATATATATGATATATCCCGCACCTCATTCAACGAGGAAAGGACCGACGATCCCTTCACCGGGAGTGACTCCTTTAGCAAAACTAGAAAAGCCTCAAAAACACTCCATTTCAAAATTCATTCGATCCTACAACGATATCAAGTTCATTACGCAATAGGTTTTCAGAAAATCCTGTCGTAGCCCTCTGTCATTTCAGATAAGTAGTAGTTAGTATTCGTGCTGCGTTTGTTGGCCTTTGTCAAGGCGTAGTGTGCGGTAGCTGACTGGTGCTTATCTGCTTATGCATATGATGCAGATTGGGTTAGGGTAGTCGTGCGACCTTGTTCGCCTTTGTCAAGGGTCGTACGGGTGGGTTTAATTCAATCAGGAAATGACGGGTTGAACTTGACTAGCATCCTATGGTTTGTTGGCCTTTGTCAAGGTCATAGGAGGTTAGGGGCAAAATATTATCGGGAATTTCAAGTGTTGAAATTTGCAATGAGATTGCATACCTTCTATGAGATAGTTGGATCCCGATACCCGCTGCGAGTAATTGTTACTCCTAGAAGAGTTTTACACATTACAATTAGCCGATCAAGTAGGTGTCTAGAAAGGTGTCAACGGGGTTACGCCTCTGGGAAAACGAGGTTTACATTAATTAGGTTCGTGCGAAAGCACGGGGCACCTCCCTCAAAGTACCGACACTGGCCTGGCTGAAAGATTGGCGAACTTGTGGCGTATAATTAATCCCGGCTAGTCTTTCCTTTTAGGGTTTGAAGGAAGATTTGATAAAAAGCAGTGGGAGCCATCCTGATTAGATAAAATAATAACCAATCTATTCTTGAAAGAGCGCACGCTGAGTGATTTCTTCTCTCTCTCTCCAAGTAGTGACCATATCACGCCTTAATCAAGATAATAAAACGGATAAATTGACCGAACCAGCTTGTTATACTGAGCTGGGGAACGTTGGTCCCGCTCCAACTTATAATAGTTATAAGACAGAGCAGGAAATAGGGGAATACCAAGATTCCCATGCCGCCCAAACGAAGAGAGTGCATGCCGATGCATCATCTTCGGATGTGTTCATTATACAGAACTGTTTCTCAATGTCCTTTACGTCCTGGGTATATGATATCGGATCAGGATCCCAGATATGTAATCTGTTACATGGGCTACAGATAGGTAAAGAACTGAGAACGGGTGATAAGTTTCATGAGGCAGAAAACGGGGCAAGAGTTGCAGCCAAGTCTGTCGGTCACTGTCACCCTGTATTACCAATACATTGATTCTGAACGAATGTTATTAGATACCGAATCTGATATACAAAATCATATCAGTCTCTTTATTAGTAAAGAAATGATAAAATTTTGTATTGTTGGATAATGTTTTGAACATTTCCTATATCAAAAGTTGATCGGTTCAGGCACGTTATCTAAAAGCATTGATGTTCTAAATCAAAATACAGTTCTTAGTATACGGAACACACACTGTTAGTTATATGTATGCCCTAGAGGCCATTACTGTACATTGGATGTATATTGTAGTGGATGCTGGGACGTATATAGGGAGGACTTTCTTGCTCGACATGATAGTATGCTATCTGGTTGATCTTTACCTTAACGTGTACACCGATTGTCTCTCTGTTACATGTTGGTAAAGCCCTTAGGATTTGTGCTTGACTACCTGGACTATGATGCGGATCGTACTAGTGGGGACATGGTAGTCTATAAGTACATCCTTCAAAGTCCCTAGTCGTGGGTGTATCGAGACGGGGCATCGATATACCAGAGTAGACTAGCGTGTATCTTCTCGACCCATACAGATGGGCGATGGATGATCCCATATCCATTGGTGTTTGACATCGGAGATGATATACGGGTGCTCAGTAGAGACTGGGTACACTGGACGGACTCGCCGAGAACTCCCAGATGGTATTATACCTCACGTCAGATGGCAGTTCTCTGGTGACACTGGTACAGAGTAGTCTGTTGACCCGAGATCGTCATAGAGTCTTGTGTGGTTCCCACTGTGCTTTGATTTCCATCTTACCACGTCCAAGAGGGCGTGCAAAACGTTGTTTTTGGGTACAGTCCCGAGTCACATGGAGGCAATGAGCGATAGGAGGGGATTCGTCTCTCTCGGTATAGGGAGTTGATGTTGCGCTGTGTTCGATTGGCTATAACAGGAAATCCCTGGCCAGGGTTGCTGAGATTTACTGGTAAGTGTTACCAGTAGTTTCTCGAAGTGTTATAGACCTCGTATCGACACGACTTATCGAGCTATTGGGGTCTGACGTTTACCACCCCTAGGCGAGATATGCGACATATCAGACGATCAGACCGGACTGTACGGTAGTGTTACTGGTCGGATTCACTGGAGTGTGAGCGGACTTGCTCGTCGATCTTCAGATCGCTCAATACCCGGGTGGCCGTTACGTTTAGCAGACCGCTTGCGGCTTGTGGGTGTTTGATATGATCATCATCTGCTACCGGCGTATTGACGAGTCTTTAGAGTCCTACACAGAGGTTTCCTGGCTCAAGCGAAACGAAATAGGAGCGCATATGAGATATGTGCGGGACCGAGAATAATACGGTATGTGATACTGTATTCGATTCTCGCGATGTGACATTGATCGGTTATATGCGATATAGCCGGGTTATCGGATCAAGTGTTGATTCGATAAGTTGTTACTGATGATACCAGTCGGTTATGTGCGACATGACCGGATCGTTAAATCAAGTGTTGATTTAATGATTTAATGCATAATTGTATATTTGATATATTACTTTGCATTAACTAGTATCGGTTCACTTAAGATGGATTTTCTCACTCGGATGTGTGCATTGCATATGCGATATGATTTTGTGCACTTTATTGTATCATGGTTGATGATACATGTTTACTTGGTTAAGTGCAAAGAATTAAACCATGGTTAAAGGAATGGTTAGGGTTTCATTTCCTTTATTTATTCATTTATTTATTTGTTTATTCATTTTGGAAAAGAGGAGAAAAGAATGGTGGCTTATTTTGGAGTTTAGTTGAAGCTTCATGAAACTTTGATCAAGTCAACCATTCTTATCCCATCCTTAACCCTAACCATTCCCACTAACCATGATTTATTCTCTACACTTGACTCTAGTTAACATTATGATAAGTTTTGATTTTTCTATTGTTTTTAATTAACTTATCATATATTTCTTTCTTCTTCTTCTTCATGAGCAAGGAAGAAAAAGCTTTCTTCATCAATGGTGATTGATGATAAAGAGTGAGAAATCCAAATCTAAAGTCTACCCACTTCCTATTTCTTCATCCTCTACCTCTTGCCAAGTAGTAGAGTGTGTTTACTTCACAAGTTTCTTGACTTGGTGAAGTCGGAGCTTGATTTAGCGATGCCTCGACGTAGATCATCTTCGGCATGGACATCGACGACCTAGCTTGCCCATTCTCCGACGAAGCCGACTCTAGAGCCCGGGAAGGATTTTGGACAGCGAAGGCACTTCGTTGCGGAGCTATGGAGGTGGACAAACGGATCTACAAAGGTTGTAATTCCGTATTCTCATTAGTTAAGTGTTAACTAGTTTTGTTTCGCCTAGAAATCTAGCAAACGATCCGTACATTAGGGTTTCCCGGCACTAGAATTTTGAAATTGGCATGATCGATGCCTTGTGAGACCTCACTAGAGTGCCTAGGAATCCTACAGTGGTATCAGAGCCTAGCTAGAGCCTTAGGCGAAGTCCAGACGGAATTTGAAGTCCGATCGAACCGAAAACACGAACTCTAAAATGCTCTCTGTCCAGATTTTAAAATTGTGGATTTTTCAAGATTAAAAATATCCAGAAAATCAAGCAGGGTTTTCTAAGAATTACTGTAAATTTCGAGGACCTAATTCAACTTTTCCACCGCGTTTCCGCGGCACGAGCATGGCTCGTGCGGCGGAAGCGCGGCAGGTTTGTCGTTTTGTGAGGTAATGTTTGCACAGTAATTCTCAGTATTCTGTTCTGGTTTTCCTGGGATATTTTAATATTTATTATACAGTTGAATTTTTCAGAAGTGGTTTTGGGGTTTCGGAGTTTCGATCGGAATATCAAATTTTGTCTGTGTGGCTTTCCGGATAAATTTTTGGATATGTTAAAAAGTTCGACCGGATATAAATACCCGATTTTTCCCCTGTCGGGAAATTTCCAAGTGTTGGATTTTTCCGTAGTTTAACGACGTTCTAAGTAGTGCAAGTAACGCGATGGACCCTCTAGAAGACAACAAACCTTAACTCGATTATGTGACCGTCTTGAACTGCCCTTTGAACCTTCGGGTTTGGGGCAGTATGGCGTGCCACATGTGAGGCGTTGGCTTGACCCTTCTACGGCTGGACCGTTGGTACTAAGGCACGAACGGAATGTTGTTATACTTGTTTCATGTGTTGATCTGTATCGGGAAAACTTGGGTGTTCGATTGTTCGATCGAAAAGTTTAACATTTTCTGTTTATCTGGAATGGGATACAATAATTGGAATTCACAATAGTTATATGATAACTGAATGAATGTTATAAACGTAGCACTTTAGTCTCACTTGATCGGTTGCCACGGAATTTTGATGTGATCAAAAGTCCGTCGCAATCACGTAGCGTACGCGGATACTCGCCGGGTAAACTTAATAGACAGCCTCACTCCATAGCCCCGACCAAGTGACTGTAGGAGAACCCCGTCGCCGAAAGCATCCGTCCAGGTGCTCGCGGTAGCGGTGTTCCGCCTTGGTGCACTTCGTCGACGGCATCCGGGGTGCGGCCACCTACTGAAGTTTGCGACGAGCATTCGATCAGGGTGTCGGGAATCTTGTTGAATTGCCCGACTTGGTATTGAAAAGTGTTTTCGATAATGAGACTAAAATGCGGGGTTTATAATTGTTAGGCATGCGATGTCTAAGTAATTCATTTGGTCAGGCATGCGATGTCTGAGGTGGTTGCGGATTCCAACTGTTGTAGTTTTACACTTTCTTTTCTGTGACCGTAAGTGTAATATGTGATATCGCCGGTTTCGTTGCTATATGTCAACGACAATTGGGATGCGCATATTTACTTACGTTGATGACATGTGATGTTATGTGTTGCTGGATATGTTATATTGGATTGTCGTGTTTGAATAGCCGGGGGTTTTTATGTGAGATGAGTGTTTTCCATTTTCATTCATGTAAAAACTTGTATGTAATATTCTTTTATTGGGGCGCTTCCAGGTTGCGGAAGTTGTCACCCGTTGTATATTATTTACTTTTCCGCACTAGGATAGACCCAAGGAGGAGAGCACAAGTAACCGGGTTCTGGAGTCCAGTGGGAGACCAACTCGAGGAGTCGAGGCCGGGTCTCCTAACTCTAGAATTGGTAGGGTTGCTTGCCGCTCTCGTAGGGGTCTAGGGGTGTGGGTTTGGCTATTCATCACGACCGTGGAATCCGTGTTTTATACTGGCTCGTATTGAAAACACGGACGTCCTAGTATATCCAATATTTCATATGTTACTTCTGCTGCGATATCTGTGATGTGATCATGT
The DNA here is from genome assembly GCA_030015575.1 of Agapanthus africanus. NCBI lineage: Eukaryota > Viridiplantae > Streptophyta > Magnoliopsida > Asparagales > Amaryllidaceae > Agapanthus > Agapanthus africanus. The sequence goes on from JASDDO010000012.1 coordinate 233,170,458, forward strand.
GATGTTCTTTGATAGATACTTTATATAGTATATATGATATATTATATAGATGTTACTTATGTTTTACACCCGCTCTAGCCCTGCCCCGCTCTGCCGTTAGTTACCTAACCTAACGGTGCACGAGGGGACATCGAGGCGAATGCGGATGGCATAAGTGTACATCGTATTTATCTGTGATGTTTAGGTACTTAAATGATAGGACTTCATTAATGTGATTAATGAAATAAAAGAAACCTAAGATGTTGTAGAATCGAATTTCAAAATAAAACAGGTAGCTACAGTTCTTGCTTTGCACAGCGGTATATGTGATATATCCTGCACCTTATTCGATAAGGAAAGGACCGAGATCCCTTCACCGGGAGTGACTCCTTTAGCAATAACTGGCAGATGCTACACACTCGGTTTGTCTTTTGATAGCTTTTAAGAGTTTTTGCTTTGCACAGTGATATATGTGATATATCCCGCACCTCATTCGACGAGGAAAGGACCGACGATCCCTTCACAGGGAGTGACTTCTTTAGCAAAACTAGAAAAGCCTCAAAAGCACTCCATTTTAAAAATCATTTGATTCTACAACGATATCAAGTTCATTACGCAATAAGTTTTCATAAAAACCTGTCGTAGCCCTCCGTCATTTCAGATAACTGCTGTTTAGTATTCGTGCTGCGTTTGTTGGCCTCCGTCAAGGCACAGTGTGCGGTAGCTAACCAGTATTTATCTGCTTATGCATATGATGCAGATTGAGTTAGGGTAGTCGTGCGACCTTGTTGGCCTCCGTCAAGGGTCGTGCGGGTGGGTTTGATTCGATCAAGAAATGGCGGGTTGAACTTGACTAGTAGCCTATGGTTTGTGGGCCTCCGTCAAGGTCATAGGGTGCTAGGGGCAAAATATTATCGGGAATTTCAATTGTTGAAATTTGCAATGAGATTGCATACCTTCTATGAGATAGTTGGATCCCGATACCCGCTGCGAGTAAGAGTTACTCCTGGGAGAGTTTTATACATTACAATTAGCCGATCAAGTAGGTGTCTAGAAAGGTGTCAACGGGGTTACGCCTCTGGGAAAACGAGGTTTACATTAATTAGGTTCGTGCGAAAGCACGGGGGACCTCCCTCAAAGTACCGACACTGGCCTGGCTGAAAGATTGGCGAACTTGTAGTGTGTAATTAATCCCGGCTAGTTTTTCCTTTTAGGGTTTGAAGGAAGATTTGATAAAAAGCAGTGGGAGCCATCCTGATTAGATAAAATAATAACCAATCTATTCTTGAAAGAGCGCACGCTGAGTGTTTTCTTCTCTCTCTCTCCTGGTAGCGACCCATATCATGGCCTTAATCAAGATAATAAAACGGATTATTGATCGAACCCGCTTGTTATACTGAGCTGGGGAACGTTGGTCCCGCTCCAACTTATAATTGTTATAAGACAGAGCAGGAAATTGGGGAATACCAGATTTCCCGTGCCGCCCAAACGAAGAGAGTGCATGTTGATGCATCATCTTCGGGTGTGTTCATTATACAGAACTGTTTCTCAGTATCCTCTGAATCCTTGGTATATGATACCGGATCAGGATCCCAGATATGTAAGATGTTACATAGGGCTACAAAAGGGTAGAAAAACTGAGAACGGGTGATAAGTTTCATGAGGCAGAAAATGGGGCAAGAGTTGCAGCCAAGTCTGTCGGTCACTGTCACCCTGTATTACTGATACATTGATTCTGAACGAATGTTATTAGATACCGAACCTGATATACAAAATCATATCTGTCTCTTTATTAGTAAAGAAACGATAAAATTTCGTATTCTTGGATAATGTTTTGAACATTTCCTATATCAAAAGTTGATCGGTTCAGGCACGTTATCTAAAAGCATTAATGTTCTAAATCAAACTACAGTTCTTAGTATACGGAACACACACAAGAAGAAGAGTTCAGAAATGGACGGATCCTTCTTGAGGTATTGTAGACTAGGTCATATCAATGCGACCCGACTAGCTGGAGTTACATATAGATGTATATTTAAATTAGTTTGAATTTACATCTTGTGAAACTCGCCAATCATGTCACAAAGATAAGATGACCATAGCTATGTTTATTGGAAACATAGAAAGAGTTAGTGAACTCTTGGGACTGATACATGATGATGTATGTAGGTCTCCTGTCTACACATACCAGGATTGGTTCTTTATACTTCATTACGTTCTCTGATGATCTCTTTAGATTCAGACATATGTTCTTGTTGAAACACAAGTCCGAACCTTTTGAGATATTCACAGAATATAAGTTAGAAGAAGAGAACCAAAATACGGGTATAAGTATTATGTCCTTTGATGTGATCAAGGAGGAGAATACTTGTGCATGGAATTCCTGGACTATTCTAAAGGAGAATGAGATTCTCTCTCGGCATTACTCCTCCATATACACCATAGCACGATGGTATATCGGGGCGGAGCAGATACACCCTATTTGATATGGTGTGCTCTATGATGAGTACTACTGAGTTACCTTTTTCCTATTGGGTGTTATGCACTTGTGAAGTTGCATACCTATTGAATAGGGTTTGAATCAAATCAGTGCCTACCACTTCATATGAGATATGGAAAGGGAAGAGCCCATATCTTAAGTTAGTTAAGATTTGGGGTTGTCTGGCTAATGTCTAAAAGCAAAATCCAGACAAGCTCGAGGCAAGGTCTGTTAAGTACAAATGGAAAGGTTCCAGCTATATAAATGACAGCAGCTGATTTGGTAAAACCAAAGGATTCAGTAGATTCCAACGAACCTCAGCCTCTCCGCCGATCTAGTAGGGTTCCTCACCCACCTGAGAGATACTTTGATTTCTCTATGACAGTGGGAGCGAAGATTGCATCATAAGATGATGACCCAACTAGCTTCGAGCCTGGCCATCAGGAGTAAGACTCTGTAAGAATGGCTGGATGCTTAGTGATCTGAGATGGAATCCTTATACACCAACAAAGTATGGACTTTAGTTGCTATATCTGAAGGGTTAAATCCCCATCAGGAGCAAGTAAATCTTGAGAAGATTACTTGGTGTACATGGAAAAGTTGAGACTTTCAAAGCTAGACTTGTTAAAGGTTTGCATCATTGACCAGGTATGGATTATGTTGAAACTTTTTCTAAGGATCTATGCTTAAGTCCATCCAGATACTACTTGCCACGGCTACATACCATGACTACGATATCTGGTGGTTGGGTGTCATGACAGCTCTTCTAAAACGAAGTTTTGGAAGAGAGTGTCTATAAGTACACAGCCAGAGGGCCTCGTAGACAGTGGGAGCAGCGGAAACGTGTGCAAGATGCTTTATAGGATAAAGCAGGCATCGCGGAGTTGGAACATCTGTTTTGATGAAATAGTCAAAGAAGTTGACATCATCAAAATGGTAGATGAACCTTGTATAAACAAAAAGGTAGTAGGGAGTATGGTGGTGATCCTCGTAGAGTACGTGGATGACATACTCTTGATAAGAAAGGAGTTTCTTATGCTTACGCTCGATCAATCTCCGCTTGTCACTATGACTCTCCATATAGGATCAAAGTGATACCTACTAAATCCTGGATTTTGGATCTATGAGATAGATCTAAGTGGATGTTAGGAATCTCACTAGTTGCAGTGAGAAGGTATCAATCGATCCTGGGGAGAATCACTGGAAGTGTTCCAGAGTGATAAAGACGACTGAATGTCAGTCGCAGGCATTGTCTTTAACCCTCAGTAAAGGGACGGTATGTTGGAAGAGTTCCAAGCTAGATACCGTGGCATACTAGACGATAAAGGCAGAATACATCGCTACTTAAGATGCTACCAAAGAGGCTGTTTGGGTGTATATTGGTTCATGAGGTGAACTATGTTCCTCCCATTGTGTGACAATGGAGTTGTGGCTTATGCCAAGGAACGCAGGTCCCATCAGTGATCCAGACATATTCTAAGGCAGTATCACTTGATCATGGAGATGGTTGATCTCCAGGGTGATCGAGGCAAGGAGAGCAGATTCAGAGGATAACACGGCGGATCCACTCACGAAGGCCTATTCCCAGAGAGAGACTTTTATAGGATGGTTGAGTATGAGATACTACAACCACTGCTACAGATGGCCCTAGTGCAAGTGGGAGATTGTTAGTTATATGTATGCCCTAGATGCCATTACTGTACATTTGATGTATATTGTAGTGGATGCTGGGATGTATATAGGGAGGACTTTCTTGCTCGACATGATAGTAATGCTATCTGGTTGATCTTTACCTTAACGTGTACACCGATTGTCTCTCTGTTACATGTTGGTAAAGCCCTTAGGATGTGTGCTTGACTACCTGGACTATGATGCGGATCGTACTAGTGGGGACATGGTAGTCTATAAGTACATCCTTCAAAGTCCCTAGTCGTGGGTGTATCGAGACGGGGCATCGATATACCAGAGTAGACTAGCGCGTATCTTCTCGACCCATACAGATGGGCGATGGATGATCCCATATCCATTGGTGTTTGACATCGGAGATGATATACGGGTGCTCAGTAGAGACTGGGTACACTGGACGGACTCGCCGAGAACTCCCAGATGGTATTATACCTCACGTCAGATGGCAGTTCTCTGGTAACACTGGGACAGAGTAGTCTGTTGACCCGAGATCGTTCATAGAGTCTTGTGTGGTTCCCACTGTGCTTTGATTTCCATCTTACCACGTCCAAGAGGGCGTGCAAAACGGTGGTTTTTGGGTACAGTCCCGAGTCACATGGAGGCAATGAGCGATAGGAGGGGATTCGTCTCTCCCGTATAGGGAGTTGATGTTGCGCTGTGTTCGATTGGCTATAACAGGAAATCCCTGGCCAGGGTTGCTGAGATTTACTGGTAAGTGTTACCAGTAGTTTCTCAAAGTGTTATAGACCTCGTATCGACACGACTTATCGAGCTATTGGGGTCTGACGTTTACCACCCCTAGGCGAGATATGCGACATATCAGACGATCAGACCGGACTGTACGGTAGTGTTACTGGTCGGATTCACTGGAGTGTGAGCGGTCTTGCTCGTCGATCTTCAGATCGCTCAATACCCAGGTGGCCGTTACGTTTAGCAGACCGCTTGCGGCTTGTGGGTGTTTGATATGATCATCATCTGCTACCAGGCGTATTGACGAGTCTTTAGAGTCCTACACAGAGGTTTCCTGGCTCAAGCGAAACGAAATAGGAGCGCATATGAGATATGTGCGGGACCGAGAATAATACGGTATGTGATACTGTATTCGATTCTCGCGATGTGACATTGATCGGTTATATGCGATATAGCCGGGTTATCGGATCAAGTGTTGATTCGATAAGTTGTTACTGATGATACCAGTCGGTTATGTGCGACATGACCGGATCGTTAAATCAAGTGTTGATTTAATGATTTAATGCATAATTGTATATTTGATATATTACTTTGCATTAACTAGTATCGGTTCACTTAAGATGGATTTTCTCACTCGGATGTGTGCATTGCATATGCGATATGATTTTGTGCACTTTATTGTATCATGGTTGATGATACATGTTTACTTGGTTAAGTGCAAAGAATTAAACCATGGTTAAAAGAATGGTTAGGGTTTCATTTCCTTTATTTATTCATTTATTTATTTGTTTATTCATTTTGGAAAAGAGGAGAAAAGAATGGTGGCTTATTTTGGAGTTTAGTTGAAGCTTTATGAAACTTTGATCAAGTCAACCATTCTTATCTCATCCTTAACCCTAACCATTCCCACTAACCATGATTCATTCTCTACACTTGACTCTAGTTAACATTATGATAAGTTTTGATTTTTCTATTGTTTTTAATTAACTTATCATATATTTCTTTCTTCTTCTTCTTCATGAGCAAGGAAGAAAAAGCTTTCTTCATCAATGGTGATTGATGATAAAGAGTGAGAAATCCAAATCTAAAGTCTACCCACTTCCTATTTCTTCATCCTCTACCTCTTGCCAAGTAGTAGAGTGTGTTTACTTCACAAGTTTCTTGACTTGGTGAAGTCGGAGCTTGATTTAGCGATGCCTCGACGTAGATCATCTTCGGCATGGACATCGACGACCTAGCTTGCCCATTCTCCGACGAAGCCGACTCTAGAGCCCGGGATGGATTTTGGACAGTGAAGGCACTTTGTTGCGGAGCTATGGAGGTGGACAAATGGATCTACAAAGGTTGTAATTCCGTATTCTCATTAGTTAAGTGTTAACTAGTTTTGTTTCGCCTAGAAATCTAGCAAACGATCCGTACATTAGGGTTTCCCGGCACTAGAATTTTTGAAATTGGCATGATCGATGCCTTGTGAGACCTCACTAGAGTGCCTAGGAACCCTACACACACAAGAGGAAGAGTTCAGAAATGAACGGATCCTTCTTGAGGTATTGTAGACAGGGTCATATCAATGCGACCCGACTAGCAGAGTTACATAAAGATGCATATTTAAATTAGTTTGAATTTACATCTTGTGAAACTCGCCAGTCATGTCACAAAGATAAGATGACCACAGCTCTGTTTATTGGAAACAGAGAAAGAGTTAGTGAACTCTTGGGATGATACATGTTGATGTATGTAGGTCCCCTGTCTACACATGCCAAGACCGGTTCTTTGTACTTCATTACATTCTCTGATAATCTCTCGAGATTCAGATCTATGTTCTTGTTAAAACACAAGTCCAAACCTTTTGAGATATTCACAGAATATAAGTTAGAAGTAGAGAACCAAAATACGGGTATAAGTATTATGTCCTTTGATGTGATCGGGGAGGAGAATACTTGTGCATGGAATTCCTGGACTATTCTAATGGAGAATGAGATTCTCTCTCAGCATTACTCCTCCGTATACACCATAGCACGATGGTATATCGGGGCGGAGCAATCACACCCTATATGATAAGGTGTGCTCAATGATGAGTACTACTGAGTTACCTATTTCCTTTAGGGAGTTATACACTTATGAAGTTGCATACCTATTGAATAGGGTCCCGATCAAATCAGTTGCCTACCACTTCATATGTGATATGGAAAGGGAAGAGCCCATATCTTAAGTTGGTTAAGATTTGGGGTTGTCCGGCCTATGTCTGAAAAACAAAATCCGGACAAGCTCGAGGCAAGATCTGTTATGTAGAACTGAAAATGTTCCAGCTATATAGATTGCAGCTGATGATTTGACAGAACCAAAGGATTCAGTAGATTCCAACGAACCTCAGCCTCTCCGCCGATCTAGTAGGGTTCCTCACCCACCTGAGAGATACTTAGGTTTCTCTATGACAGTGGGAGTGAGGAATGCATCATGAGATGATGACCCAACTAGTTTCGAGCTGGCCATCAAGAGTGGGACTCTGTAAGAATGGCTGGATGCTTAGCGATCTGAGATGGAATCCTTATACACCAACAAAGTATGGACTTTAGTTGCTATATCTGAAGGGTTAAATCCCCATCAGGAGCAAGTATAGCTTGAGAAGATTACTTGGTGTACATGGAAAGGTTGAGACTTTCAAAGCTAGACTTGTTAAAGGTTTGCATCATTGACCAGGTATGGTTATGTTGAAACCTTTTCTAAGGATCTATGCTTAAGTCCATCCAGATCCTACTTGCCACGGCTACATACCATGACTACGATATCTGGCGGTTAGGTGCCATGACTGCTTTTCTAAATAATGATTTAGAAGAGAACGTCTATAAGAACACAGCCAGAGGGCTTCGTAAACAGTGGGAGCAGCGGAAACGCGTGCAAGATGTTTTATGTGATAAAACAGGCATCGCGGAGTTGGAACGTCTGTTTTGATGTAGTGGTCAAACAGTTTGACATCATCAAAATGGTAGATGAACCTTGTATATACAAAAAGGTAGTAGGGAGTATGGTAGTGATCCTCGTAGAGTACGTGGATGACATACTCTTGATAGGGAAGGAGTTTCCTATGCTACGCTCGGTCGATCTCCGCTTATCACATGGATTCTCCATATAGGATCAAAGTGATATCTCCTAAATCCTGAGTTTTCATCTATGAGATAGATGTTATTTGGTTGTTAGAATACTCACTAGCTGTAGTGAGATGGTATCAATTGATCCTGGGGAGAATCACTGGAAGGGTTCCTGGGTGATAAAGAAGACTGAATGTCAGTCACAGGCATTGTCTTTACCCTCAGTAAAGTGACGGTATGTTGGAAGAGTTCCAAGCAATATACCGTGGCATACTAGATGATAAAGGCTGGATACATCGCTACTTAAGATGCTACCAAGGAGGAAGTCTGGGTGTATATTGGTTCATGAGATGAACTTCGTTCCTCCCATTGTGTGACAATGGAGTTGTGGCTTTTGCCTAGGAACCCCGGTCCCATCAGTGACTCAGACGTATTCTAAGGCAGTATCACCTGATCATGGAGATGGTTGATCTCCAGGTCGATCGAGGTAAGGAGAGTAGACTCAGAGGACAACACAGCGGATCCACTCACAAAGGCCTTTTCCCAGAGAGACTTTTATGTGATGGTTGAGTATGAGATACTTCAACCACCGCTACAGATGGCCCTAGTGCAAGTGGGAGATTGTTAGTTATATGTATGCCCTAGAGGCCATTACTGTACATAGGATGTATATTGTAGTGGATGCTGGGACATATATAGGGAAGACTTTCTAGCTCGACATGATAGTATGCTATCTGGTTACACTTTACCTTAACGTGTATACTGTTTGTCTCTCTGTTTCATGTTGGTAAAGCCCTTAGGATGTGTACTTGACTACCTGAACTATGATGCGGATCATACTAGTGGGGACATGGTAGTCTATAAGTACATCCTTCAAGGTCCGTCCCTAGTCGTGGGTGTATCGAGACGGGGCATCGATATACCAGAGTAGACTAGCGTATACCTTCTTGACCCATACAGATGGGCGATGGATGATCCCATATCCATTGGTGTTTGACATCGGAGATGATATACGGGTGCTCAATAGAGACTGGGTACACTGGACGGACTCGCCGAGAACTCCCAGATGGTATTATACCTCACGTCAGATGGCAGTTCTCTGGTGACACTGGTACAGGTTAGTCTGTAGACCCGAGATCGTCATAGAGTATTGTGTGATTCCCACTGTGCTTTGATTTCCACCTTACCACGTCCAAGAGGGCGTGCAAAACGGTGGCTTTTGGGTACAGTCCCGAATCACATGGAGGCAATGAGCGATAGGAGGGGATTCGTCTCTCCCGGTATAGGGAGTTGATGTTGCGCTGTGTTCGATTGGCTATAACCGGAAATCCCTGGCCAGGGTTGCTGAGATTTACTGGTAAGTGTTACCAGTAGTTTCTCGAACTGTTATAGACCTCATATCGACACGACTTATCGAGCTATTGGGGTCTGACGTTTACCACCCCTAGGCGAGATATGCGACATATCAGACAACGAGACCGGACTGTACGGTAAGTGTTACTGGTTGGATTCACAGGAGTGTGAGCGGGCTTGCTCGTCGATCTTCTCATCGCTCAATACCCGGGTGGCCGTTACGTTTAGCAGACCGCTTGCGGCTTGTGGGTGTTTGATATGATCATCACCTGCTGCCGGCATATTGACGAGTCTTTAGAGTCCTACATAGAGGTTTCCTGGCTCAAGCGAAACGAAATAGGAGCGCATATGAGATATGTGCGGGACCGAGAATAATGCGTGTATGTGATACCGTATGTCATTCTCGCGATGAATGTATCGATTGGTTGTATGTGATATAACCTAGTTATCGATTCAAGGATTGATTCGATAAGCCGATACATTGGATATTAGTCGGTTATATGAGATATGACCGGATCGTTAAATCAAGTGTTGATTTAATGATTTAATGCATAATTACATATTTGATATATTACTTTACATTAACTAGTATTGGTTCACTTTAAATGGATTTTCTCACTTGAAGTTCACAAGTTGTATATGTGATATACTTTTGTGCACTTGTTTGTATCATGTTTGATGATACATGCTCACTTGGGTTTGTGTAAAGATTAAACCATGGTTGTGTAATGGTTAGGGTTTTCATATTATTTATTTATTCATTTATTTATTTCTTTCTTTTTGGCAAAAGAAAAGAAAAATGGTGGCTTTCTTTGTTTGTTCTTGAAGCTTCATGAAGCTTTGACCAAGTGACCATTTTGTCTTCATGCTTAACCCTAACCATTCCAATTAACCCTAGTTCATTCTCTACACTTGACCATGGTTGGATTATGATAAGTATTCATTTATTTTCTATTTGCAAATAACTTATCATAATATATTCCATGTTCTTCTTCTTCTTCTTCAACAAGAAGAAGCTTGCTACCAACAATGGCAACTTGAGAAAAAGAGTGAGAAATCCAATTCTAAAGTGAACCCACTTCCTATTTCTTCATCCTCTACCTCTTGCCAAGTAGTATAGGGTGTTTTCTTCACAAGTTTCATGACTTGGTGAAGTGGGAGCTTGATCTTGTGATGCCTCAACGTAGATCATCTTCGGCATCGTAGTCGATGACCTTGCCCGCCCTTTCTCCGATGAAGCCGACGCTAGAGCCCGGGATCCGATGATCGCAGCGAGGAGACATCATGACGGAGCTATGGAGGTAGAGCACCGGATCTACAAAGGTTGTATTTCCGTTCACTTCTTAGTTAAGTAGTTAACTAGTTGCTAGTTTCGCCTAAAATTCTAGTTAACGATCTAGTCTAGGGTTTCTCGGCACCGTAAAATTTTAAGTTGTCATGGTTGATGCCTTGTGAGACCTCATTAATGTGCCTAGGAACCCTACAATTGGGATGTCGTACGACGACTCACTGTACGAGCTGTATTTTGATGATTGATCCGCACTCATGACTCGAGGATATCAGATGATATACGGTATTGTACGCGATACTATTGAGGCGGGATCACCGACTATTACATTTATATTTACACATATATCGACTCAGATTTAGATGGTTTCCATACCCCTCCCGATTGACTTGATAGTTAGATCAGTAGTTAGTATAGTAGATATTAGACTAGACCCGAGTCTTACCCATTTCAAAAACTAGCGAATCGGGAATATCTTAAAAACAAGTAAAGGGATTCTACGGGTATTTTCAAAGGACGTATCTTACTTAAAAACTCCGTAGCCCTTATTTTACTAAAAACCCTGATTTGTCTTATTTCAAATGGTGCAATTTCATGACATATACTTAGTGATGTAGACTCTTCCCTGTTGCGTTGATTTATTCGATTCCGCATCTTCATTGCTATTCGCATTTCATTTCATGAGCTATTGCTATATTATCATCATGTTGTTGGGACACCAGCACAATTATCGATGATGCATATATTCCACATACACTGTTTGCCGGCTCACACACTTCATCATCGATAATTGCCATGTCACTACACTGTAGTACTGTTGCATTCAGGATATGACCCTTGCATGGCATACTTGTACATATACTCATCGTACACTTATACTTGTGCACATACTTACTGTACACTCATACTTATGCACCTGCCTGTCGTACACTCATATTTGTACACATACATATTTGCACATACATAGATGATATTTCTAGATTTGGGAACCGCAAGATACTCTTCAAAAATGATTCATTTTAAAAGAGCAGTTTGTCTCAATATGTGCATATTACTATTCCTGGTTGCATGATAGACAGATATGCTTGCATTTCTTTTACATGTTGCATATATCATGATTCTGATTATACGCATTGAGATATGTTGTTTTCATGATATTTCTGGATTTGGGAACCGTGGATATTTCAAAAAGAAATATGTAATTGTTTTAAAAACCCGGTTACCCTTGATATGATATTTCAGTGAGTCCACCATGTGTTTTCTCGGTGCTAGAGTGACATGTGAAACCCGATTCGAGGAGGCGGATGAGGCCGATTGCGGGTACATGGTGGGCCCGGTATGGTACCTCGGGACGAGAACGGATCGCTGCGTTGTAGACGGTAAGCCTGGCAGAGGGACCACTACCTACCGGTGATTAGTTGGACCTGGCGGTTATCCGGAGGATACTGACCAGAGTCGATAGATGGATATGGGCGTACTGCTAGGGCCGAGGACCGATACCGCAGACAGAGCCCGTGGGCTGACCCGGACTGACGGATGCCCGATGTATGAGGATTTACGTGCCGATGCTAGGCACGGGTTTCATGATGTTTTCCATGATTTTGATTATATCCTCACATTTACATGCATGATGCTTATTGTCATTGGGTGACTGGTGGACGGGATCCACGTTTATACAGACTTTGATCTCATACAGACTTGATTACATTGATCATACTTCATATGTATATATAACAGGGTATGAGGGCGCTGTTATATATACCCTTACACCAATATTAGTGGAATGGGACGCTAATATATGTGTATTGATATCCATTTGATACTTCATCATATTTACTACATGCAGACATACCTTATATTATGACATGTTATTACCTGAGGCACTGGCACGAGTATTTGGCACTACCTACATGTTTAGATGTTACATTGCCACCTTATCCTGCTTCAGGCTTATTCTTTGAGGTTTATATATATCTGATCGTATTGACCTAGGATTATGTCATGCATTCGATTTCTGCTTGTAGATATTTTTCTATTCACGAGTTGGCAACTCACCCCTGTTGTACCACAGTTCTTGCAGGTTTTGCCGTACAGGTTCCATAGCGGCATTTCCGGCACATTGCTTTCCCTTGCGGGTGATTTGCTTGGTAGGTGGGTTCTTTGCATCAGAGCCACCCTTGTTTATGTATTATTCATTGTATCTAGAAAAATCCATCAACCAAAACTTGTATATTGTTTCAGACTTAGACACTAGTGATGTATTATTTTGACCTTAGTGTCGCGCCTTGTAGTATATCGGTTTTCATGCTGTTGAGTTTTCCTTGAGTTTTGAACCTCGCCCTTCGGCGTTGTATATCATATTGCTTGCATGGTTGTGCCCGTCGATTGACGAAGAGCTAGCTCCCGCTTGGGGATGCATTTTACCATTTCGTACATATTATTTATGTTGAACCCCGTTCGGGGCCAGTATTTACAAAGGAAACTCTGCCGAGATTTTCAGAAAAGATGTGTGATTTTTAAAAATACATATTCGGCTTACTTATTTAAAAACCTTGTATTTAAAACATGTTTTCTCCACTTCTTTAAACTAGTTTTTCCTTATTTATTACTTAAAAAGGTTTTAGAATTCTGGGCTTTTGGCTTACTTGGATTAGATGGGGTCCTATAGACTTCATATGATTCAAGTGCCAGTCACGGGCTATTTCGGGTCGTGACAAAGTTAGTATCAGAGCGCTAGGTTAACCTTGGTTCGAGTATAAGTTTGACTATGTGGAGCCTAGGGCGTCTATATGTATACGGAACTTGTAGGGTTGCTAGGCACGCGCACAAGGGTCTACGAGGCATCAACCATGCCCGATTAAAAATTTAGCCGTGCCGAACAACCCGAATACGGAACTTTAAACTAGAGATTAGGCGAAAACTAGCATGTTAACAACTTTAACACTAAGTGAGAGGGATTACAACCTTTGTAGATCCGGTCCTTCACTTCATATGCTCCGTGTTGTGGTCCCTTCGCTGCGATCATCGGGATCCGGACTCTCGAGAGGTTCCACGAAGAGAAAGACGCAACCTTTGCTTCCGATCTTCGATACTAAGATGATCTACCTCGAAGTTTCTTTAACACAAGCTAACACTCATGAAATGATGTGAACACCCTCATCTAAATGGCAAGGGAAGATGAGGATGATGAAGTAGGATTTTTGCTCTCTTTATTTATATTTTTCTCACATTTATCCATCACAAAATTAAAGCAAGAAACCATTTCAAGCTTAGAAGAAGAAGGAAGAAGATGATGAATAATGTAATTATCCTTTTGTGATGAATAGGAAAATAATCATATGATAGAATTATGCAACCATGGTCAAGTGAACCTTTGTAGAGAATTAACTAGGGTTAGGGTTTGGGTTAGGGTTTGGGTTGGGTCACACACAAATATCTTTCATAATATCTTAACAAAGACAAAAGAAAAGCTTCTAGAATCAACTAGAAGGTTTAACCCTAATCCAAACCCTAATCATGTTTAAACTCCACTAAACATGTTGCATTATTTATCATATCATGTTACAATATTATATATCACATATATAATATTTATTATAACAAAATAAAATAATACAATTAACATATATCGCATATATATCAATATATTACCCGAGTGAGAAAAAGAATCTTTTAGTGAGCAAATATTAGTTAATGCAATTTAATATATCATATATATTATTATACAATAAATTATCGAATCAACACTTGATCCGACAATCCGGCTATATCGCATATAACCGACTAATATTTATCTGTACCGATTCATCGAATCAACACTTGATCCGATGACCCGGCTGATATCAAATATCGCGAGAGTATAATACGGTATCACATATCGCATTATCCTCGGTCCCGCACATATCACATATGTGCTCCTACTCCGTTTTGCCTGAGTCAAGAAACCTCTGTGTAGGACTCTAAAGAATCGTCAATACGCCGGCAGTAGGTGATGATCATATCAAACACCCACAAGCTGCAAGCGGTCAGCTAAACGTAACAGCTACCCAGGTATTGAGCGCTCAGAAGATCAACAAGCAAGCCTGTACTTTCTCCTGTGGATCCAAACAGTAACACTCCCGTACAGTCCGGTCTCGTCGTCTGATATGTCGCATATCTCGCCTAGGGGTGGTAAACGTCAGACCCCAGTAGCTCGATAAGTCGTGTCGATTTGAGGTCTATAACAGTTCGAGAAACTACTGATAACACTTACCAGTAAATCTCAGCAACCCTGGCCAGGGATTTCCGGTTATAGCCAATCGAACACAGCACAACATCAACTCCCTATACCGGGAGAGACGAATCCCCTCCTATCGCTCATTGCCTCCATGTGATTCGGGACTGTACCCAAAAGCCACCTTTTTGCATGCCCTCTTGGACGTGGTATGATGGAAATCAAAGCACAGTGGGAACCACACAAGACTCTATGACGATCTCGGGTCAACAGACTACTCTGTACCAGTGTCACCGGAGAACTGCCATCTGACGTATGGTATAATACCATCTGGGAGTTCTCGGCGAGTCCGTCCAGTGTACCCAGTCTCCACTGAGCACCCGTACACCATCCTTGATGTCAAACACCGATGGATATGGGATCATCCATCGCCCATCATATGGGTCAAGATGCGTATACGCTAGTCTACTCTGGTGCATCGATGCCCTGTCTCGATACACCCTCGACTAAGAACAGTTATAGGATGTACTCGTCGACTACCGTGGCCCCACTAGTATGATCTCATCATAGTCCCAGTAGTCGAGTACATATCCTAAGGGCTTTATCAACATGTA
Organism: Agapanthus africanus; assembly: GCA_030015575.1. Lineage (NCBI taxonomy): Eukaryota > Viridiplantae > Streptophyta > Magnoliopsida > Asparagales > Amaryllidaceae > Agapanthus > Agapanthus africanus. The sequence continues at coordinate 233,185,849 of JASDDO010000012.1, forward strand.
ACATAGAGACAATCAAAATACATGTTAAGATAAAGTACAACCAGATAGCATACTATCATGTCGAGCAAGAAAGTCCTCCCTATATATGTCCTAGCATCCACTACAATATACATCGTATGTACAGTAATGGCCTCTAGGGCATACATATAACTAACAATCTCCCACTTGCACTAGGACCATCTGTTATGGTATCGCATACCCAACAATTAGCTGCGGTTGAAGTATCTCATACTCAACCATCCCGTAATAGTCTCTACTGGGAAAAAGGCCTTTGTGAGTGGATCCGCGCTGTTGTCCTCTGTGTCTACTCTCCTAACCTCGATCTCCCTGGAGATCAACTATCTCCATGATCAGGTGATACTGCCTAAGAATTATATCTGGATTTCTGATGGGACGGTAGTTCCTTGGCTAAAGCCACAACTCCATTGTCACACAATGGTAGGAACGAAGTTCATCTTATGAACTTAAATCTATCCAGACTGCCTCTTTGGTAGCATCCTTGGTAACGATGCATCTTGCCTTTAATCGTCTAGTATGACACGGTATCTAGCTTGGAACTCTTCCAACATACCGTCCCTCCACTGAGGGTAAAGACAATGCCTGCGACTGACATTCAGTCGTCCTTATCACCCTGGAACCCTTCCAGTGATTCTCCCCAGGATCGATTGATACCATCTCACTACAACTAGTGAGTATCCTAACATCCAATTAGATCTATCTCATAGATCCAAAACCTAGGATTTAGTCGGTATCACTTTGATCCTATATGGAGAATCTTTGTGATAAGCGGAGATTGACCGAGCGTAGCATAGGAAACTCCTTCCCTATCAAGAGTATGTCATCCACGTACTCTACGAGGATCACCACCATACTCTCTACTACATTTTCGTATATACAAGGTTCATCTACCATTTTGATGAAGTCAAACTCTTTGACTACCACATCAAAACAGATGTTCCAACTCCGCGATGCCTGTTTTATCATATAAAACATCTTGCACACGTTTCCGCTGCTCCCACTGACTACGAAGCCCTCTGGCTGTGTACTTATAGACGCTATCTTCTAAATCATCATTTAGAAAAGCAGTCATGACACCCAACCACCAGATATCGTAGTCATGGTATGTAGCCGTGGCAAGTAGGATCTGGATGGACTTAAGCATAGATCCTTAGAAAAGGTTTCAACATAATCCATACCTGGTCTATGATGCAAACCTTTAACAAGTCTAGCTTTGAAAGTCTCAACTTTTCGATGTACACCAAGTAATCTTCTCAAGATATACTTGCTCCTGATGGGGATTTAACCCTTCAGATAAAGCAACCAAAGTCCATACTTTGTTGGTGTATAAGGATTCCATCTCAGATCGATAAGCATCCAACCATTCTTATAGAGTCCCACTCCCGATGGCCAGCTCGAAATTAGTTGGGTCATCATCTCATGATGCAATCCTCGCTCCCACTGTCATGGAGAAACCGAAGTATCTCTCAGGTGGGTGAGGAACCCTACTAGATCGGCGGAGAGGCTGAGGTTCGTTGGAAACTATTGAATCCTTTGGTTCAACCAAATCATCAGCTGCATTTTGTATAGCTGGAACATTTCCAGTTCTACATAACAGACCTTGCCTTGAGCTTGTCCGGATTTTGCTTTTCAGGCATAGGCCGGACAACCCCAAATCTTAACAAGTTTAAGATATGGGCTCTTCCCTTTCCATATCACATATGAAGTGGTAGGCAACTGATTTGATTTGAACCCTATTCAATAGGTATGCAGCTTCTCAAGTGCATAACTCCCAAAAGGAAATAGGCAACTCAGTAGTACTCATCCTAGAGCACACCATATCACATAGGGTGCTATTGCTCCGCCCCGATATACCATCTTGCTATGGTGTATACGGAGGAGTAATGCTGAGAGAGAATCTCATTCTCCTTTAGAATAGTCCAGGAATTCCGTGCTCAAGTATTCTCCTCCTTGATCTCATCAAAGGACATAATACTTATACCCTTATTTTGGTTCTCTACTTCTAACTTATATTCTGTGAATATCTCAAAAGGTTCGGACTTGTGTTTCAACAGGAACATATGTCTGAATCTTGAGAGATTATCATAGAATGTAATGAAGTACAAAGAACCGATCTTGGCATGTGTAGACAGGGGACTTTCATACATCAGCATGTATCAATCCCAAAAGTTCACTAACTCTTTCTCTGTTTCCAATAAACAGAGCTGTGGTCATCTTATCTTTGTGACATGACCGGCAAGTTTCATAAGATGTAAATTCAAACTAATTTAAATATGCATCTATATGTAACTTCAGCCAGTCGGGTCGCATTGATATGACCTAGTCTACAATACCTCAAGAAGGATTCATTCATTTCTGAACTTTTCTTCTTGTGTGTGTTCTGTATACTAAGAACTGTAGTTTGATTTAGAACGTCAATGCTTTTAGATAACGTGCCTGAACCGATCAACTCTTGATATAGGAAATGTTCAAAACATTATCCAACAATACAAAATTATATCCTTTCTTTACTAATAAAGAGACTGATATGATTTTGTATATCAGGTTCGGTATCTAATAACATTTGTTCAGAATCAATGTATTCTGGTAATACAGGATGATAGTGACCAACAGACTTGGCTGCAACACTTGCACCGTTTTCTGTCTCATGAAACTTATCACCTGTTCTAAGTTCTCTACCTATCTGTAGCCCATGTAACAGATTACATATACGGGATCCTGATCCGGTATCACATACCCAGGACGTAAAGGATACTGAGAAACAGTTCTCTGTAATGAACACACCCGAAGATGATGCATCAACATGCACTTTCCTCGTTTGGGCGGCACGGGAAATCTGGTATTCCCCATTTTCTTGCTCTGCCTTATAACAATTATAAGTTGGAGCGGGACCAACGTTCCCCAGCTCAGTATAACAAGCGGGTTCGGTCAATATATCCGTTTTATTATCTTGATTAAGGCGTGATATCGTCGCTACCTGGAGAGAGAGAGAAGAAAACACTCAGCGTATGCTCTTGCAAGATTAGATTGGTTATATAATATATCTAATCAGGATGTCTCCCACTGTTTTAGTCAAATCTTCCTTCAAACCCTAAAAGGAAAGACTAGCCGGGATTAATTACACGCTACAAGTTCGCCAATCTTTCAGCCAGGCCAGTGTCGGTACTTTGAGGGAGGTCCCCCGTGCTTTCGCACGAACCTAATTAATGTAAACCTCATTTTCCCAGAGGCGTAACCCCGTTGACACCTTTCTAGACACCTACTTGATCGGCTAATTGTAATGTATAAAACTCTCCAAGGAGTAACTCTTACTCGCAGCGGGTATCGGGATCCAACTATCTTATAGAAGGTATGCAATCTCATTGCATATTTCAACACTTGAAATTCCCAATAATATTTTGCCCCAAGCGATCTATGACCTTGACAAGGTCAACAAACCATAGACCGCAAGTCAAGTTCAACCCGTCATTTCCTGATTGAATTAAACCCACCCGCACGACCCTTGACAAGGTCAACAAAGTCGCACGACTACCCTAATCCAATCGCATCATATGCTTATGCAGATAAGCATAAATAGCTACCGCACACTACGCCTTGACAAGGTCAACAAACGCAGCACGAATACTATGAAGTACTTATCTGAAATGACGGAGGGCTACGACGGGTTTTTCAGAAAACCCTTTGCGTAATGAACTTGATATCGTTGTAGAATCGAGTGATTTTTAAATGGAGTGTTTTTGAGGCTTTTCTAGTTTTGCTAAAGGGGTCACTCCCGGTGAAGGGATCGTCGGCCCTTTCCTCATCGAATAAGGTGCAGGATATATCACATATACCACTATGCAAAGCAGAAACTATAGAAGCAATCAAAATACAAACCGAGTTTGGAGCATCTGCCAGTTATCGCTAAAGGAGTCACTCCCGGTGAAGGGATCTCGGTCCTTTCCTTATCGAATAAGGTGCTGGATGTTCTACAAGGAACACCGCTATGCAAAGCAAGAACTAGAGCTACCAGTTTTTAAACAAGTTTCTACAACATCTTAGGTTTCTTTTATTTCATTAATCTCATTAATGAAGTCCCATTTTAATTATGCTTCACAAGCATCTCTTTTGAAACGAAATCTGCAATATAACATATATCTCATATATATAATATATAAACATTCGTCTCAGGCAGTAATATGATCTCATCACAGAACATTGCAGCAGAAGAACATATATGAAATATTGGATATACTAGGACGTCCGTGTTTTCAATACGAGCCTGTATAAAACACGGATTCCACGGTCGCGATGAATAGCCAAACCCACATCCCTAGACCCCTACGAGAGCGGCAAGCAACACTGCCAATTCTAGGGTTAGGAGACCCGGTCTCGACTCCTCGAGATGGTCTCCCACTGGACCCTAGAACCCGGTTACTTGTGCTCCCCGCCTTGGGTCTACCTAATGCGGAAAAGTAAATAATATACAACGGTGACATCTTCCGCTACCTGGAAGTGCCCCAAGAAAAGAATATTATATACAAATGAATTTTACATGAATGAAAAAGAAAAACTCTCATCTCACATAAAACCCCCGGCTATTCAAACGCGACAATCCAATACAACATATCACAGCAACACATAATATCTCATATCATCAACGTAAGCAAGTATGCGTATCCCGATTGTCGTTGATGTATAGCAATGAAGCCGGCGATACACCACATACTACGCTTACGGTCACAGAAAAGAAAGTGTAAAACTACAACAGTTGGAATCCGTAACCTCCTTAGACATCACATGCCTAACCAAATGAATTCCTTAGACATCACATGCCTAACAATTACAAACTCCGCATTTTAGTCTCATTATCGAAAACTCTTTTCAATATCAAGTCGGGCAATTCAATAAGATTCCCGACGTCCTGATCGAATGCTCGTCGCAAACTTTAGTAGACGGCCGCACCCCCGATACCGTCGACGAAGTGCACCAAGGCGGAACACCGCTACCGGGAGCACCCGAACGGATGCTTTCGGCGACGGGGTTCTCCTACAGTCACTTGGTCGGGGCTACGGAGTGAGGCTGTCTATTAAGTTTACCCGGCGAGTATCCGCGTACGCTGCGTGATTGCGACGGACTTTTGATCACATCAAAATTCCGTGGCAACCGATCATCTGAGACTAAACTGCTATGTTTATAATATTCAAATTAGTTATCTCATAACTACCTGTGGATTCCAAAATATTGTATCACATTCCAGATAAATAGAAAAAGTTAAACTTTCCGATCGAATTATCAAGCACCCAAGATTTCCCCAATATTTCTCAACACTTGAAAACAGTTTAAAAACGTCCATCACATGCCACAGTACCAATGGTCCAGCCGTAGAAGGGTCAAGCCAACGCCTCACATGTGGCACGCCGTACTGCCCCAAACCCTAAGGTTCAAAGGGCAGTTCAAGACAGTCACATAATCGAGTTAAGGTTTGTTGTCTTCTAGAGGGTCCATCGAGTTACTTGCACGACTTAGAACATTCTTAAACACGAGGAAAAATCCAACTTTTGAAAAATTTTCCGACAGGGGAAAAAGTGAGTTATTGATATCCGTTCGAACTTTTTAACAGTTTCTAAAATTATCCGGACAAAACTAAACAAAGTTATAATATACGATCAAAACTTTAAGTCCCCAATACAACCTGTATAATTCAACAGTTGAATAAAAAAAATTTCTAGAAAATACAACACTAACAAATAGGAGTTACTGTGGAAAGCACGTGCGCAGAGTCGATCACGTGGCCGCGGAACCGCCGCACATGCTGGGGTGGGGCCGCGGTTCCGCGGCTCTTTGAGCGACTTACGCTCACGTGCTTCACAGTAACTCTTATAATTACCTGGTGTAATTTTTGGATATTTTTAATGTGGAAAAATCCCAATTTTTAGAAATTTTCCAGAGAGCATGTTTTATCGGGGTTTCGGGTTTCGATCGGATTTTAAACTTCGTTCAGACTTCGCCTAAAGCTCTAGCTTGGCTCTGATACCACTATAGGGTTGCTAGGCACGCGCTCAAGGTTCTACGAGGCATCAACCATGCCCGATTAAAAATTTAGCCGTGCCGAACAACCCGAATACGGAACTTTAAACTAGAGATTAGGCGAAAACTAGCATGTTAACAACTTTAACACTAAGTGAGAGCGATTACAACCTTTGTAGATCCGGTCCTTCACTTCATATGCTCCGTGTTGTGGTCCCTTCGCTGCGATCATCGGGATCCGGACTCTCGAGAGGTTCCACGAAGAGAAAGACGCAACCTTTGCTTCCGATCTTCGATACTAAGATGATCTACCTCGAAGTTTCTTTAACACAAGCTAACACTCATGAAATGATGTGAACACCCTCATCTAAATGGCAAGGGAAGATGAGGATGATGAAGTAGGATTTTTGCTCTCTTTATTTATATTTTTCTCACATTTATCCATCACAAAATCAAAGCAAGAAACCATTTCAAGCTTAGAAGAAGAAGGAAGAAGATGATGAATAATGTAATTATCCTTTTGTGATGAATAGGAAAATAATCATATGATAGAATTATGCAACCATGGTCAAGTGAACCTTTGTAGAGAATTAACTAGGGTTAGGGTTTGGGTTGGGTTAAGGATGAGTCATACACAAATATCTTTCATAATATCTTAACAAAGACAAAAGAAAAGCTTCTAGAATCAACTAGAAGGTTTAACCCTAATCCAAACCCTAATCATGTTTAAACTCCACTAAACATGTTGCATTATTTATCATATCATGTTACAATATTATATATCACATATATAATATTTATTGTAACAAAATAAAATAATACAATTAACATATATCGCATATATATCAATGTATTACCCGAGTGAGAAAAAGAATCTTTTAGTGAGCAAATATTAGTTAATGCAATTTAATATATCATATATATTATTATACATTAAATTATCGAATCAACACTTGATCCGACAATCCGGCTATATCGCATATAACCGACTAATATTTATCCGTACCGATTCATCGAATCAACACTTGATCCGATGACCCGGCTGATATCAAATATCGCGAGAGTATAAAACGGTATCACATATCGCATTATCCTCGGTCCCGCACATATCACATATATGCTCCTACTCCGTTTTGCCTGAGTCAAGAAACCTCTGTGTAGGACTCTAAAGAATCGTCAATACGCCGGCAGTAGGTGATGATCATATCAAACACCCACAAGCTGCAAGCGGTCAGCTAAACGTAACAGCTACCCAGGTATTGAGCGCTCAGAAGATCAACAAGCAAGCCTGTACTTTCTCCTGTGGATCCAAACAGTAACACTCCCGTACAATCCGGTCTCGTCGTCTGATATGTCGCATATCTCGCCTAGGGGTGGTAAACGTCAGACCCCAGTAGCTCGATAAGTCGTGTCGATTTGAGGTCTATAACAGTTCGAGAAACTACTGATAACACTTACCAGTAAATCTCAGCAACCCTGGCCAGGGATTTCCGGTTATAGCCAATCGAACACAGCACAACATCAACTCCCTATACCGGGAGAGACGAATCCCCTCCTATCGCTCATTGCCTCCATGTGATTCGGGACTGTACCCAAAAGCCATCTTTTTGCACGCCCTCTTGGACGTGGTATGATGGAAATCAAAGCACAGTGGGAACCACACAAGACTCTATGACGATCTCGGGTCAACAGACTACTCTGTACCAGTGTCACCGGAGAACTGCCATCTGACGTATGGTATAATACCATCTGGGAGTTCTCGACGAGTCCGTCCAGTGTACCCAGTCTCCACTGAGAACCCGTACACCATCCTTGATGTCAAACACCGATGGATATGGGATCATCCATCGCCCATCATATGGGTCAAGATGCGTATACGCTAGTCTACTCTGGTGCATCGATGCCCTGTCTCGATACACCCTCGACTAGGAACAGTTATAGGATGTACTCGTCGACTACCGTGGCCCCACTAGTATGATCTCATCATAGTCCCAGTAGTCGAGTACATATCCTAAGGGCTTTATCAACATGTAACATAGAGACAATCAAAATACATGTTAAGATAAAGTACAACCAGATAGCATACTATCATGTCGAGCAAGAAAGTCCTCCCTATATATGTCCTAGTATCCACTACAATATACATCGTATGTACAGTAATGGCCTCTAGGGCATACATATAACTAACAGAACTTAGGCTTGACCTTACGGAACTTAGACTTAGTCGAGGGGGTATTAGACCCGAACTTTCGTCGCGTAGGATAACCCTTGGTTAATGGAATAGGTGACTAAAGTAGAGTGGCGTACCGTGGGTATGTTCCGCGGCATACTTACGACACGCCACTCCGCTTAAGAAACCTTAGGATGTACATATTTTCAAGATCAGTGATTCTCTTCATATCCATGATTATACACCCATTAGAGATCCTCAATTCTATTAGTTCCATGATCATACTTTCATTGATGTTGTTCCTTCTTATGATTATGTATCCATTCTGGATCTGTTGTTTTCTTTCTTGCCATTGATCTGCTCTCTTCGATACTCGATTGAGGTTCATGTCGCCATTGTTTGAGCGCAGTTTGGGCTGCTGCTACGGTTATGGTCAGGGCGAGCTCGTCTAGTACGAGGGCCGACCATTGTGTTTTCTGGTGATATGGGAACGTCTCGAGTTAGTATTGATGATTGTGACCTCTTGTGGAGGTGAGTGATTGGTTTTACACCAGATGATCGGGCCATTGTTAGAGCTGCCAGTTGAGAGAGGACTGTTGATGTACAGTATACCTCAGAGATTATGATGTCGCCTATCGTGCAGACAGATGAACCAGCTATTGCTGAGATTGACAGGATGTCGCTTCCGGAGCTTATGAGCTGAGATCGCCGGAGCTTCCAGGAAGATATGAGACAGATGATAGCTAGTCTACCCGATTTGAGAGACAAAGGTAATTTGTCCGATTTATGCGCCGGAGCAGGCCCAGTTGAGTTGAAGATTTCCAGGGTGGAGAGTCTTACTCAGATCTAGAGCAGACCGATTTAGAGATGACCGCTAATGTATCGCCTTTCCTGGAGGATTGAGGCGCTGTTCAGCGTACAGAAGAAGGAGCCAGTTGTTGCTGTGAACGACGAGATATCGCCCCAGATGTTGGAGCTTATGCGATAAGAGTTCTAATAAGAGATGATAGAAGGTGCTAGTCACCGAGGACGAATGACTAGGACATGTGGATTTTTCGCCTACCCCGATGCGAGGTCATCAGATAGATTGATTCCAGCTAGAGACGACTTCACGCGGAGACGTTGAGAGTCGACAGAGACGATCGAATGTCAGGAACCTATTATTCCAAGTTTAAAGTATTCGGAAAGACATGCAGGCAATTCTATGGACCCTCTAGAAGAATGAAACCCTAACTCGACATAATGACCGTGTGAAAGCCTTTGAACCCTAGGGTTTGCGGCAGTTCCGCGGCGCCATTAGTGAGGCTTGGGTTTTCCCTTCTACGGCTGGACCACCGATGCTGTGGTATATACTCGATACTACTAAACTCTACCCAAGATGTTGATCTCTTGAGGGTTTAGGAGGTACTGACGAGTCGATCGGATGGGTCGACATCATTCGGATATCATGTGATGGGACCCACTGCTTGGGAGACTCCAGATACGAGCATAGCCATTGGAGCGAAGTCCATGCAGCCACGATGAGACGAGTCCGAATCAGTCGACATAGGAGCCGAGTGAAGTGAAGAGTTCGCACGAGAATTCGACGAGGTGACATTCCACTCCGCTGACATCAGAGATGTGATACGCATGCAGAGGCGTAGTATGTGGATATACCTTCCAGAAGGAGTCGCGAGGAGTATGCAGCCGTTCTGGAACAAGAATTTGCTTCAGTAAAGGACGATGACTTCCGGGCAATTCGGCGGGAATGAGATTTGAGAGAGATCTCGACAGGACCTTTCTGGAATACTATACGAGAAGACCTGGACCCAGGAATGGTCATATTGCGCACACCCAGCAGCCCAAGTTCGGCATCGTCGACGAGATAGTTGACCAGGTTCAGATAAAGGACCTCACCCAGATGCGTTGTGAGTTGATCGAGGACAGACGAGTGTTGAGTATTCCTCCGATGGTTGGGACGCATTCCCGAGGACCTGTTAGGCCAAACATCTTCTACAGAGTGATGAAACTACAGAGTACGTGATTTCGAGTTCGTGCGAGAGACTTCGGATTGACCGTGGCCGAGAACAGTGCAGTGCGTAGACAGCATGGCGTGACGTCATAGTGGGCGACGATAAAGATAAGTGGAACCAGAGGTTCGAGCGAGACGCTGACGAGCTGTCATTACTTTCCGTCGAGAATAGAGACCTGATATGCTTAACAGAGGCATTGGGATACGGCCAATTTCCGAGAAAATGATGTGCTGAGGACACAGATGTCCATTGAGCGAGAAAAGATTATGCAAGAGTACCAGCCTCCGTACAGTTCGGCATAGGCAAGATCGGAAGAGACCCTGAGCAGGATTCCTTCCAGGACACAGCTGCAATGATAGTTGCACCAGGATCAGATGTGTGATGTGCATTCAGAAAGCCAGAGGCCGACGCCAGTGAGATGCTGCTTTACGAGTGGTCGTGATGATTGACCGAGAGATGACCAGAGAAGTGCCAGAACGGAATCATCCCCGTTAGCACACCTGACTGGGCCGATGAGCCGATGGATTGCGAGATTGGTAAATCCACAGATAAGATAAGGACCCAGAAACAGAGGACGCCAGACCGTAAGCAAGAGGCAAGTAGATATCTTGCGCTGCTAGAATTGGATGCACCGACACCTTCTCGATTTTGAAGGAGGGACTACCGACGACGGTATTTATGATTTGTGATTTTGTGATTCGATTATCACGTATCCGTCATCTTGAATTTTGGTATTTTGGGCGTTCTGTCTGCATGATCTAGTCTTTATGATTGAGTTTTATGACATTTGTTTTCATGCACCATGGTGGCACTTTCTGAGCATTTACGATTTTCGCACAGTTGTTGCACTTGATATCGTTTTCGTGCCTTGGTTTCACGTGTGTATGATTTTATGGGTTTCATACAGTTGGGTTGATTTGTGCACGTATATGCACACGATTTGGTTTTTGCACTCGGTGTAGTTCACATATGCTTGCAGTGCAGTGATTCGCATTTTGTGCACTTAGTTGCACTGGACTTCGATTTCAATTGTGATATTCGATATTTATTTTGTGCACCCTGTGCACCCGATTGGATTTTACGCATGTTCGGCGCTTGATGTTGGATTTCATGATTTCGTGCATGATAGATGCACCTGATTTGGATTTTCGCGCATGTTGGGCGCATGTTATGAGATGCGATTTGGTGCACACCAGATGCACTAAATCGAGATTTTTCGTGCATGTCAGATGCACCTGATTTTGCTGTCAGGCACACACGTTGCCTATGACCGATGTTGTGTGCACACCCGTTGCACCTTGATATCATTTTTGTGCACCTGCTTGGCACATGTATGGATTTTGATTTCCGTGCGCACCAAACGCACGTGGTATTCATATGCATATTTTGGGATTGATCTCTTATGGAGCAGTACATTTTTATGATATTGCGATTTGTTTTCGTACTGAGCAGGACTAGTCAGATGACAGTACCTGAGTGTGTTTTGCATGCATTGATAGATTTCAAAGGGATTCCAAAAAGCGAGCTATAGTCTCAGTATTTTACCTACGTGTCTGATATGACACGAAATGTTTGAAACAGGGAACCCTTTTAAATTGTTTTCAAAACGGCGGAACATGCATATTAAACAAAAGAGATATACGTATATGGCTATTTTCTAATTGAGACGTCCGCCACTGTCCAGTGTTATGCGCATTGCACATCGACTTTAAAGAATTTGACATGCATTTCCTTCATATATTTACATGTATAGTTCCGATTTATAGCATTTCGGCTTTGCTTTGGATTTGGCATTCGTGTTCTCACCTGGACTCCGATGATTGCGGGATGCTTGACGGAGTTTTGATTTCGAATTATCTGCTCGTTACTCATGCGCATGTATTGCGCTATGATGCCTTTTGTGTATTGATTATTTCGGAGCCCCGTTGACTTGGACATTTTATTGAAATGTTTTAAAATTTGGGGGTTTAATTTAAAATTTGGGGACCGAATTTCTTTAAGGGGGGAAGATTATAACATTTCAAAAAAATAAAATATTATTTTTGGGAATTTTCATAATTTAATATTAATTTTTAATGAATATTTTAATATTTCGGTATAATTAAATACCGATAAATGGGGGAAATTTTGGAAATCCTAAAATAGGTTATTTTGTGGAAATATGCCATTTTTAAGTTTTTATGGTTAAGTATATGCTATTTTAGTGTTAAGCGCGATAAAAAATCGCTAATTGGATTTTTGGCTTTTTGTGCAAAAATGTGCACATAACATGTTCCACACTTGTCACACTTGTTGCATGTTTTGGTTTCATGGTAGTCTAGGACTGCCATGTTGGATGGGCATGTGGGTTAGCCAAGTTTAGGCAACCATGATGGTTTGAACCATTTGGTTAAGTTGATGAGCTTAATTAAGGGTGTGGCTTTGTTTAAAATTGGTTAAGGTTAGGGTTGACTTGTGTAGGAGAGAGGGAGAGCCATGATGGTTATGCATTAATTGAGAGAGAAGGGGAGGTGGCTCTTAGGCTGTGTCACACCATTCACTTCAACACTTTTTGCAATCTTTCAACTCTCATCTCTCACATCTCTCACTCTCACACAACACCACACCACCATATACTTCAACTCCACCACAAACCAACCACACCAACAACCACAACTTCAGCCAACAACACCCCAACAGAAAACAGCCACAGCTGTAGCTGCTGCAACAGCAACAAAAAGAAGATTTTTCAAGCAGCAGCAGCAGCAACCCAAAACAGAACCAGCAACAGCAAGGGAAACAGCAACAAAAGGAGCAGATCAGCTGTAGCAACAGCACCCCACCAGCAACCACACACTCCTCTTCACCTCCTTCTTCCTTTCTCCTTCATCCTAGGACCTCTTGAGGTATAATATCGCGACCAAACTCTTTTCTTGCTCAGTTATGGGTAGTTGGCTGAAATTTAGTGTTATTGTGTGAATTAGTGCTAGTTTAGGTAAATATGAGTGAGATTTGACCAAGTGATGGTTATGATGGTTAGTATAGCCTAATTAAGTGTTGTTGAGACCAGTTAACCCTAGATCTAACCCAGATTCCAGTAAAATACCAGATTGTTTAGAATCGGCGTAATTTAGCGTTTTTAGGGATTTTCAAGCCTTTCTGAAAACTGCTATCACCCGAGACATCCTAAAATAAAATTGACTTGGATGTGAGTTGTTCAGGCACCCTGGAACCACAACCCAAATCCCCAGCCCCTGGACCCAATTCCTGGCCGCAGATAAATCCCATCTGGCCGCAAATTGCGGCCAGAGCATGGGTTCTGGGCTCCGTATTTGTTCTGTGGCTTTTTACCCTGTAGACTTGACCCTGGGTATATCTAGTTTTGTCTGATTCCAATCAGGGTAGAATCTGGGTTGATTTTCTTGAGTTGGTGCATGATTTACGACTTGTTTTAGCATGGTTTTTGATATTCGATGATTCGTCTCTGTCGGGTGGCGTTTGAACGCCAACGGCAGAGGGATATTAGCTGTGTTTGCACGCTAGGCTATAGGTTTTTACCTACGGGCGTAGCGTGTACTGTTTTGGTTTCCGACATGGTTTTCATATGCTTTAGCGTTTGTGATATCCTTGTAGGTACCCCACGTGGCATCGAGGCGTTGAAGATTGAGATGGCGACATCGGCATCGGAACACGAAAGCAATGTGAGTAGATTTATATCTACGGGGAGGAGTCGGGTGGATAGCGTATAGCACCCCCGCAGTCCGATGTCTAGTATACCATATATACTATATATATACAGATATATGCTAGCTTATGTGTGACTTGGTTGTTTAGGATGTGTTAGGTGTAATATGCATAGGTTAGGGTTAAAAGTAACCAGTGTAGTTTCTAGTCGCGAACCTAGAATAGGCTTACACCCACACGCACACACGTGCATATTTGCTATGTTATACTGTGATGATGAGGATATTGGAGGACATTAGAGATGTGTCGATGAGATTGGGCTTAGTGCCGTGATATCGGTGATGTGATGTGATTCATATTTGGGATACGATATGAGATTTTAGCGGGCTTTTGGACGTGTGTTTCACACACGCATTCTTACCTAGATAGATGGTATCGACTTGTACGAGACTTAGATCAGTACACCAGATTATGGGATATGATGATAATGATACCGGATATGTGATGAGAGAAATGTGATATTGGCCTGTACCCAGCTATTGGGATGCCGTACGACGACTCACCGTACGAGCTGTATTTTGATGATTGATCCGCACTCATGACTCGAGGATATCAGATGATATACGGTATCGTACGCGACACTATTGAGGCGGGATCACCGACTATTACATTTATATTTACACATATATCGACTCAGATTTAGATGGTTTCCATACCCCTCCCGATTGACTTGATAGTTAGATCGGTAGTTAGTATAGTAGATGTTAGACTAGACCCGAGTCTTACCCATTTCAAAAACTAGCGAATCGGGAATATCGTAAAAAAATGTAAAGGGATTCTATGTTTATTTTCAAAGGACGTATCTTACTTAAAAACTCCGTAGCCCTTATTTTACTAAAAACCCCGATTTGTCTTATTTCAAATGGCACAATTTCATGACATTTACTTAGTGATGTAGACTCTTCCCTGTTGCGTTGATTTATTCGATTCCGCATCTTCATTGCTATTCGCGTTTCATTTCATGAGCTATTGCTATATTATCATCATGCTGTTAGGACACCAGCACAATTATCGATGATGCATATGTTCCACGTACACTGTTTGCAAGCTCACACACTTCATCATCGATAATTGCCATGTCACTACACTGTAGTACTGTTGCATTTAGGATATGACCCTTGCATGGCATACTTGTACATATACTCATCGTACACTTATACTTGTGCACATACTTACTGTACACTCATACTTGTGCACCGGCCTGTCGTACACTCATATTTGTACACATACATATTTGCACATACATAGATGATATTTCTAGATTTGGGAACCGCAAGATACTTTTCAAAAATGATTCATTTTAAAAGAGCGGTTTCCCTCAATATGTGCATATTACTATTCCTGGTTGAATAATAGATAGATATGCTTGCATTTCTTTTACATGTTGCATATATCATGCTTCTGATTATACGCATTGAGATATGTTGTTTTCATGATATTTCTGGATTTGGGAACCGTGGATATTTCAAAAAGAAATATGTAATTGTGTTAAAAACCCGATTACCCTTGATATGATATTTCAGTGCGTCCACCATGTGTTTTCTCGGTGCTAGAGTGACATGTGAAACCCGATTCGAGGAGACGGATGAGGCCGATTGCGGGTACATGGTGGGCCCGGTATGGTACCCCGGGACAAAAACGGATCGCTGCGCAGTAGACGGTGAGCCTGGCAAAGGGACCACTACCTACCGGTGATTGGTTGGACCTGGCGGTTATCCGGAGGATACTGACCAGAGTCGATAGATGGATATGGGCGTACTGCTGGGGCCGAGGGCCGATACCGCAGACAGAGCCCGTGGGCTGACCCGGACTGACGGATGCCCGATGTATAAGGATTTACGTGCCGATGCTAGGCACGGGTTTCATGATGTTTTCCATGATTTTGATTATATCCTCACATTTACATGCATGATGCTTATTGTCATTGGGTGACTGGTGGACGGGATCCACGTTTATACAGACTTTGATCTCATACAGACTTGATTACATTGATCATACTTCATATGTATATATAACAGGGTATGAGGGTGCTGTTATATATACCCTTACACCAATATTAGTGGAATGGGACGCTAATATATGTGTATTGATATCCATTTGATACTTCATCATATTTACTATATGCAGACATACCTTATATTATGACATGTTATTACCTGAGGCACTGGCACGAGTATTTGGCACTACCTACATGTTTAGATGTTACATTGCCACCTTATCCTGCTTCAGGCTTATTCTTTGAGATTTATATATATCTGATCGTATTGACCTAGGATTATATCATGCATTCGATTTCTGCTTGTAGATATTTTTCTATTCACGAGTTGGCAACTCACCCCTGTTGTACCACAGTTCTTGCAGGTTTTGCTGTACAGGTTCCATAGCGGCATTTCCGGCACATTGCTTTCCCTTGCGGGTGATTTGCTTGGTAGGTGGGTTCTTTGCATCAGAGCCACCCTTGTTTATGTATTATTCATTGTATCTAGAAAAATCCATCAACCAAAACTTGTATATTGTTTCAGACTTAGACACTAGTGATGTATTATTTTGACCTTAGAGTCGCGCCTTGTAGTATATCGGTTTTCATGCTGTTGAGTTTTCCTTGAGTTTTGAACCTCTCCCTTCGGCGTTGTATATCATATTGCTTGCATGGTTGTGCCCATCGATTGACGAAGAGCTAGCTCCCGCTTGGGGATGCATTTTACCATTTCATACATATTATTTATGTTGAACCCCGTTCGGGGCCAGTATTTACAAAGGAAACTCTACCGAGATTTTCAGAAAAGATATGTGATTTTTAAAAATACATATTCGGCTTACTTATTTAAAAACCTTGTATTTAAAACATGTTTTCTCCACTTCTTTAAACTAGTTTTTCCTTATTTATTACTTAAAAAGGTTTTAGATTTCTGGGCTTTTGGCTTACTTGGATTAGATGGGGTCCTATAGACTTCATATGATTCAAGTGCCAGTCACGGGCTATTTCGGGTCGTGACAGTTGCCAACTCGTGAGTAGAAAATATCAGCAGGTAGAAATCGAATGAAAAACGATCCCTAGGTCCGACTGTATCATGAAGGTAAGTATATCTCTTTTTATCTCAATCATAATGGTTCATACCCTGAAGTAGAAAGACATATATGGGTGGCCTCTTTTCATTCTTTACATCAAAACTTTTCCATTGTGAATCATTGTGTCCCATGTCATGAAATGGTGTGGCTCCACTTGCCAACTTGCATGGCCCATGGCAGCCCCACATGTGAACACAAATGATATTTTCCACCCAATTCTTCACATCATCATTTTATCTCTTGATTATTATGTACCATGAGTTTTGCAATCCACTTGTGTGCCCACTTGCCCACTTGCACAACATAATGAGTGTGTTGCCTACTTGTGATGTGCTATGGCCCATGAACCACATACATGATCCATTTATTCATTTCATACCCACTTGCGCATGCATGTGTTCACACTTAAAAATTATTATATCATGTTGGATTATTTGGATAAAAAATGTTGTGCACACTTGTTTTGTTGCAAAATCTTCTTGAATAAATATCGGTTCTCCGTTCCGGTTACAGTATCGGATCACAAATGTAATATCCGTGCATTTTGAGTGTGTCTCCAGTGTTTTGTTACGAATACCTGTATCATGTACTTATTGAGCATACACAGGTTAATAGCACTGATATTCACAAAAATGATAACGAATGAACGGTATTAAAATGCAGTTTTTCGTGATGAACAATCAATTACTTCTAGATCACAGTTTTATGTTATTAACCCCCATGGACCTAGATGATATGGGTACCAAAGGTCAAAGATAAATATTCTATTTCAGGTATCCTAACTGCAACAACGTATAACCACATGGTACCTTAATAGTAGGTGTTCGAGACACATGACTGATGATATATCCAGCTTCGACTCTCTATCAAGAAAGGAAGGTATCAGTGTCACCTTCGGGGATAATAAGAAATGGCACATAAAAGGTAAGAGTAAAATCGTGGTAAACGATTCTACCAATATTGATGACGTTTTGTATGTTGATAATTTGAAGCTCAATTTACTTAGCATTAGTCAATTTTTCGATAAAGGATACAATGCTGCTTTTGATAAAATGTGTTGCAAAATTTTTAAGGATGACAAGTATATTCTTTCTGGAAAAAGGCACTATAATATTTTTATTGTTGATCTAAATGAGTTTGCTAATGTGAAAGTTAAGTATTTAGTTGCAGACGATACAGATACATGGCTTTGGTTTTGTAGGCTTGGTCACACATCAATGAATTTGCTAAACAAAATTGCTAATGGTGACCACGTGAGAGGAATTCCCAAATTAAAGTATGAAAAGGATAAATTGAGTGATTCTTGTCAATTGGGTAAACATGTAAAGTCTTTATTCAAGATGAAGACCGAGGTAACATCTTCCAAACCCCTTCGACTATTACATATGGATCTATTTGGTCCATTTGGAACTTTGAGTTTAAGTGGAAAATCATATGTATATGTAATAGTTGATGACTATTCATGTTTTTGTTGGGTATTCTTCCTTGCTAGTGAGAATGATGTGTTTACCATTTTTAAAATCTTTTCTAAACGTATTCAAAATGAAATGGATTTGAAAATCTCCAAGATCCATACCGATCAGAAAGGAAAATTTGAAAATGCCTTGTTTAAAGAATTTTGCGAAGAAGTTGGTTTTAAACATGGGTTCTTTTGTCCAAGGACACCACAACAAAATGGTGTTGTTGAGAGAAAAAATCATTCTTTTCAAGAGATAGCGAGAACCATATTAAAAGAATATTCTTTACCTAAATATTTTTGGGCTGAAGCGGTCAATACCGCTTGTTACATTTTGAATCGAATTTTGTTACAAATTTTTTTAAAGAAAACTCTTTATGAGCTATTTTATGGAAATAATCCATCCATAAAATATTTAAAGTATTTAGCTGCAAATGCTTTGTTTTAAATAGTTTGGATAATTTGGGTAAATTCGATTCTAAAAGTGATGAATGTATCTTTCTTGGTTATTCCTTAACTAGAAAAGCTTATTGAATATTTAATAAAAGGACTCAAAATATTGTTGAAAGTGTGCATGTAAATTTTGATGAATCTAACATTTCTATCAAGGAAAGTGCTAGTTCTGATGATGCATATATAGATGATGGATTGCGAGAGATGAACACAAAGGATGATGTAACTGAAGATCCAAAGGAAGATGAACAAGATATTGATGTACATCAAGAGCATCCTAAGGATTGGCGCTTCAACAAAAATCATCTGAAATAGCAAGTAATAGGTAACATTGAACAGAGAGTGGTTAATAAATCGACTTGTCTAGATTTAGCTCTTATTTCAAAACTTTTTCTTCTATTCGAGAATCCCTGAATTTAATAGACATACATGCATGATTTCATGGTGTTTTTAGATTGATTTTGTGAGTTTGAATATGCATTGCAAATTTAGCAAACAGAGAAGTCGAGACCACATTGGTATAACACTGGAAGTGCAAGAGATATCACCGAACGATCGGTTTAGATATCTAGGTTCCATCATCCAAAAGGATGGGGAGATCGATAGCGGTGTTAATCAAAGGATCTACGATGGTTGGTTGAAATAGAGGAGTGCAACATAGATTTTGTGCGATCGTAAATTTCTGTTAAGGTTGAAAGGGAAGTTTTATCGGAGCGCTATTCGACTTGCCTTATTATATGGTACAGAATGCTGGGCTCCTAAGAAGTATCATACACATAAGATGCACGTAGCGGAGATGAGCATGCTTCGTTGGATGTGTGGTAACACTAGAAAAGATAAGGTGTGAAATGAGGATATTCGTGCAAAAGTTGGTGTAGCACCTGTGGAGGAGAAGATGCAGGAAAACCGGCTAAGATGGTTTGGTCATGTACGACGCAGATCTATGGAAGCACCATTTAGACGAATGGATACTATCGATATAGGCAATGTCAAAAGGGCGAAAAGGAGACCGAAGAAAACATGGATGGTGGTGATACAAAAAGATATGGTTGCCAAAGGCTTCAATGAAAGTATATTGTTCGATAGGAGTGAGTGGAGGCAGAGAATTCATGTGCTGGACCCAGCGTGATTCTCATGTTGGTTCATGTAGCATACCAGATATGCTTGGGATAAAAGGCTCAGTTATTGTTTTTGGTTAGGAGAATAGTTTTTATGAAACTTGAAAATATATATTTATTTTTCTGGATTTTGATGTGATGATATGATCTAGAGTAATTTCAAAGTTCACTTTGCCAAATGGCATCTGCAACCCTTTTAGGGAATTCAGTTGTAGATTTCGTTATTCACAATGAATCTTATTCACGAGTCTGACGTTTAGAGAACCCTTCACAGGATATTCAATTCGTCAAGTGAGAAATGAAGTAAAACGGTTTATATCATGTTTTTCTAGGAGATTTGATGGTAAAATGGTTTTCAAAAACTTAATACTATATTTGTATTAAGTCTCTAATGCTGAGAAGTCAATAAACGAGCAAGAGTACGCATAAATCCCTTCATTTGTCATGTTTAATCTTTTAAGATGTCTCAAAAGCTTACTCCTCTTCAGTTTTTCTGATATTTGGGCATATCTGTGTTTGAGCAGTCTCAAAATATACTGAGACGTCTCAAAACTTGACTCCTCTTTTTTTGAGCTCTGTTCATTTAAGACATCTCAAACAATCATTGAGACGTCTCAACCTGACTCTTCAGCAGTCTTTCGATTCTATTTAAAATGGACCCTACCTTGTTCTTGTCTCTCAAGCCGTCTCGACTCTCTCTCTCCAACAAAACCCTAAAACCTAAAATCCTATTCCCTCGATCAATTTCTCCTTGAGATTGGTTGATTTCGCTCGATCCCTTCACAAATCTCCATCGATTCTTATCTCAAATCACTCAATTCTCAGACCTCAACTAATCTCATGGCCCCTAGAAAAAGAAATTCAATAGGGAAAGCGAAGAAATCCTTGAGCCGACAAGAATCAGACTCTGATGCAGAATTGATCCATCAACCTTCTAAGCATTCGAATCCTTCTTCTGGAACTAATAGAGGACGTGTGAAAGTCTTAGCAAAAAGTCCTCCAAGACCCAAACTCAGAGGTAATCCTCGGTCTTCATCATCTACTCCCTCTAGTTCGACACCAAACCTTGCACCCTCTACTCCTTCACCGTCTTGTATCTTTCATACACCTGTTCGTACCTTTCATTGTCGATATCACAAGTGATGCCACCTTGAACTTCTCAAATTGAATTTGACTCGCAAGGTTTTAACTGGATCAATGATATATCCTGATGGTTTGGATGATTGGCATATTAAATCCTTGTTTCAGTTTCAGGGTTGGATGGATTTTCTATCACTCGATTGCATGACCTATCCTTACGTTGTTAGATGTATCTTTGCTAACCTAACTCATGGTCCCCAATCGCTTGAAACTCTTAATTCTTACTTTTATCGCGATTTTCCGTTTGATCCCGAGATCTTGAGTACTATTTTGAACTCCCAAATTATAGTCTTGATATATGTAGGGTGTTTTTCGTCACCCCATTGAGATGGGAATACGCGCGCGCTTGTCAGGCGTACTACAGATTCCCCCTGCCTAGTGTAGGCCGGGGTTTAATGATTGTGGGGATCCGAATCTCCGGCAGCCGCGAACTAAGCTGCTGTTAATTACCCTCCGCCTTTGGGGCAAGGGAACCTCCGATTGACGGGTCAAACTGGTCATGCGAACTCAATGTGCAGTGTACGTGTGTTGTTTTGGAGGGGGGTTTGAATATATCGGGAGCCACGCAGAGTTTTTACGGGGGTCCCGCAACCCGGATAGCGGGCTGGGGGTCAAGGGGGCTAGCAGCCCCCTTGCGGGGTGCGGGGCAGCGCCCCGTTAGAAATTTTTTCTAACAGGGACAGTGTCGTGGAGTATGTGTATGTGTACATATGTATACATATGTATATATATACATGTATACATATGTATATATATACATGTATATATAAATAAAGGGGAAAAAACATCCAAAGGATGCGTGGGGCCAGCGCCTAGGCGCTCGAGCGCAACGCGCCACGTGTCGGCACGTGGGCGCTTTGCGCTCGGACGCTGGGCACTTGAGCGCAACGCGCGACGTGTCGGCACGGGGGCGACTTGCGCTCGAGCGCTTGCGCTGGAGCGCAAGCGCGCCACGTGTCGGCACGCGGGCGCTTTGCGCTTGAGCGCTTTGCGCTTGAGCGCTGTGCGCTTGAGCGCAAGAGCGCCACGTGTCGGCACGGAGGAGACTTGCGCTCGAGCGCTTGCGTTCGAGCGCAAGAGCGCCACGTGTCAGCACCGGGGCGACTTGCGCTCGAGCGCAAGAGCGCCAAGTGTCGGCACGGGGGCGACTTGCGCTCGAGCGCTTGCGCTCGAGCACTTGCGCTCGAGCGCAAGAGCGCCACGTGTCGGCATGGGGGCGACTTGCGCTCGAGTGCTTGCGCTTGAGCACAAGCGCGCCACGTGTTGGCACGCGAGTGCTCTGCGCTTGAGCGCCGGCGAGAAAAGGAGGCTTTTAGCCTAAAAAAAAATTTCTCAGAAGAGAAATCAGAGAGGAGTTGGACTCCTGAGTGTGTTTTTCTTCTTTTTTGGGGGGGTTTAGTGAAAAATGTTCTTCTTCTTCCTCCTCTGTTTGCTGGATCTTGAAGATCAAGAGATGTGGGATTTTTTAAAAATCTCTTCTTTTTGAGATCTGATGGAAGATCTGAGTTCCCCTTTATGGGTTTTGTGGTGAAAAACTATTTTGTTTTATAAAAAGAAGAGTAAAACTCTTGATTTAATTCAAGAGAAAGAAGAAGGTTTTGGAACCTTGAAGAAGGAGAAAGATCCCAGATCTGGAAAAATTTTTAGAGAGAGAAAAAAAGTTGTTGGGATATTTCATTATCCTTGCCTTTATAGGCCATACATTTTACACATAGCCCCTTGGGCTTCACAAAATGGTATTTTGCCTATCCCATGGCTCATGTGCCATTTCTTTTTGCACATAAGCCATGGGCTTTAAAAAATTTGGTTTTATGCCTATTTTTCTTACATTTATCCAAAAATAAAATAAAAGAAATACAACAAAATTATTTATTACAAAATTTTTATCTTGGCATGGGGGGAGGCCGGCCGCTTCATGTTCGGGCTCGACCCGGGCATGGGCCCACTGGATCTGGGCTTGGGCCCACTTGGCTTGGGCCCACTTGGCTTGGGGTTGACTTTGATTTTGACTTGGTCAACCGGGGTGTAAATTTTTACCCCAACAAATTGCCCCCCATCAATAAATGCACACCACATATGTGGGTCGTGTGCATGAAATTGATGGATCTTCTTTCACGTGGAGGCGACTTGATTTGGTTCCCGCTTTTTGGGAAGCTGGCACTGCCCTTTTTACGACATGGACGGTCGTTTCTTGACATGTCTCCGAGACGGAGTGTCCGTGATAGACGTTTTCCCTGGCCCGGAGTGATCTGGTTCCCGCTTTGTAGGAATCCTGCGCTGCCCTTTTTTGCGACTTGGACGGTCGATGCTGCCATTTTAGCGACTTGGACGATCGATGCTGCCATTTAGCGACTTGGACGGTCGATGCTGCCATTTTAGCAACGTGGACGGTCGATTCTGCCCATTTAGCGACGTGGACGGTCGATGCTGCCCTTTTTGCGACTTGGACGGTCGGTGCTGCCATTTTAACGACTTGGACGGTCGGTTCTGCCCTTTTAGCGACGTGGAAGGTCGATGCTGCCCTTTTAGCGACGTGGACGGTCGATGCTGCCCTTTTTGCGACTTGGACGGTCAGTGCTGCCCTTTTTGCGACGTGGACGGTCGATGCTGCCCTTTTTGCGACTTGGACGGTCGGTTCTGCCCTTTTTGCGACTTGGACGGTCGGTGCTGCCATTTTAGCGACGTGGACGGTCGGTGCTGCCATTTTAACGACTTGGACGGTCGGTGCTGCCCTTTTTGCGACGTGGACGGTCGATGCTGCCCTTTTTGTAACTTGGACGGTCGTTGCTGCCATTTTAGCGACGTGGACGGTCGATGCTGCCCTTTTTGCGACTTGGACGGTCGATGCTGCCATTTTAGCGACGTGGACGGTCGATTCTGCCCTTTTTGCGACATGGACGGTCGGTGCTGCCATTTTGGCGACGTGGACGGTCGATGCTGCCCTTTTTCCGACTTGGACGGTCGATGCTGACATTTTAGCGACGTGGACGGTCGATGCTGCCCTTTTTGCGACTTGGTCGGTCGGTGCTGCCATTTAGCGACGTGGACGGTCGGTTCTGCCATTTTAGCGACGTGGACGGTCGGTGCTTGATTTGACTTGCTCTGCTTCTTGCAGTGTCAGGGGTAGACTTGACTTGCTCCGCTTCTTGCGGTGTCGAGATTGGATTCTGACTCGCTCCGCTTTCTGCGGTGTCGGAGTGGAGGTTGACTTGTTGATTTTGATTTGGGTTGACATCAGCATCGCTATATTGGAATATGGTACCAGGAGCGATTCATCATCTGTCATTGAGAGGATTTTGGGATTTTGGTTTTTGTTTGGCATCTGCATTGCTGCACTGGAATAATGCCAGGAGCAACTCATCATTTGCCCCGAGAGGATTTGGGAATTGATGGCTTAGGAGGCAGGTTTAGATCCCTATCACCTAAGACTTTTCAATTTTATGGGCCGTAAGGGTCTCATAAAAGCATTTTCTCCCTACGAGTCGAAAGGATCTCGTAAGTGTGTTTTCTCCTTAAGAGTCGTAGGGACCCCTAAGTGTGTTGCTCCTTGGTGAGTCGTAGGGATCTCACGCGGGAATTTTCTCCTCACAAAGTCGAGAGGACTTTACGAGTGCATTTCATTTCTTTTCTTTTTTACGAGTTTGCGCCCTTTCGGGTTTTCACAAACTCCCCGGCAGTCCCGCTGTTTTTACTCACGGAGCCCTTTCGGGTTTTCATCCGCGCCCATTTTGCTTGTGGACATAACGTTATTTTAAAAAAAAAATCTTCTTCTTTTTCTCTTTTTTTTTGGAGAGATCGGGATTGTTTTACGCCCATGGATTGTATACGGTTTTGCAGGATGTATGATCCAGACCGTAGGGCCGGAAAAATTTCAGGGCTTTGTTGGCGTCTGCATCGCTGCACTGGAATGTGGTACCAGGAGCGACTCATCATTCGCCATTGGGGTATGGGATTTGGAATTTAGTTGGCGTCTGCATCGCTACACTGGAATATGGTACCGGTAGCGACTCATCATTCGCCACTTAGGGATTGGGGAGCGATGGCTTAGGAGACAGGTTTAGATCCCTATCACCTAAGGCTTTTCAATTTTATGGGTCGTGAGGGTCCCATAAAAGCATTTTCTCCCTACGAGTCGTGAGGATCCCGTAGGTGTATTTTCTCCTTGGGAGTCGTGAGGACCCCCAAGTGTGTTTTTCCTTGGTGAGTCGTAAGGATCCCACGAAGGTTTGTTCTCCTCTTGCATCGTGAGGACACATGAGTGGGTCTTCTCAATGGAGCATAATTCCAAAGGCGGAGACCAGCCGCATAACTGGTGATTGTGGTGGGGCATGGGTATGATGAGAATTATTTGAGCCCGTGGATTGTATACGGTAGTCAATTTGGGGACTAACCGTAGGGCTGGGAGAATTTTGAGAAATTGGATTTTGGTTGGCGTCTGCATCGCTGCACTGGAATGTGGCACCAGGAGCGACTCATCATTCGCCGTTTGGGGACTTGGAATTTGGATCTTGTTTGGCATCAACATTGCTGCACTGGAATAATGCCAGGAGTAACTCATCATTTGCCTTGGGACGACTTGGGATTTGGGTTTTTGGTCGGCATCAGCACCGCTAACACTGAAGCGAAATGCCAGGAGCGACTCGTCATTTGTCGTTGCCTGTTGGGGAAGATGGCTTAGGAGACAGGTTTGGGTCCCTAACACCTAAGGCTTTTCAATTTTATGGGCCGTGAGGGTCCCATAAAAGCATTTTCTCCCTATGAGTCGTAAGGATCCCGCAGGTGTATTTTCTCCTTAGGAATCGTGAGGATTCCTAAGTGTGTTGCTCCTTTGTGAGTCGTAAGGATCTCACGCAGGGGGTTTCTCCTCACAAGGTCGAGAGGACTTTGCGAGTGTATTTCATCTCTTTTCACGAGTTTGCACCCTTTCGGGTTTTCACAGACTCGCCGGTAGTCCTGCTGTTTTTACTCACGGAGCCCTTTCGGGTTTTCATCCGTGCCCGTTTTGCTTGTGGACATACCGTTTATTTCTTCTTCTTTTTTTCTTTCTTTTTCTTTCTTTTTGCTGCTGGTGGGACTTTAAAAGTAGTCTCACCGGCAGGATTTGGGAGAAATAGGGGTCATTTACGCCCGTGGATTGTATACGGTTTTTCCAGACCGTAGGGCTGATGTGCTCAATTCGCCTGCGACTTGGAGCATTCACGTGTAGTATTTATTGAGATATCGGCCATTGATAGGTGGCATGGGCCTTTCTCCCTCGGCACTTATTAGTTGGTAGGATCCTCCGTCGAACACTTTCTCGATGACGTATGGTCCTTCCCAGTTTGGTTCGAATTTTCCCTTGGCATGTCGATTGGGGATGATCGGTCTTTTGAGGACCAACACCAATTCACCTGTCTTGAAAGCGCGGAGATGGGTTATCTTGTCATAGGCCCGTGACATTTGGGCTCGGTATAGCTCCAGACTTTGCTGCAGCGCGAGCCTCTTTTCTTCGAGGGCATTGAGTTCTTCAAGTCGGAGGAGCACGTTTTCCTCCTCCGTCAACTCATGCTGAACGGCCATTCTTAAGCTTGGAACTTCGACTTCGAGGGGGAGGACCGCCTCCACTCCGAAGAGCAATGAGTATGGAGTAGACTGAGTTGGAGTACGGTGCGTGGTACGATATGCCCACAATGCCTCGTGAAGCTTGAGATTCCAGTCTCTCTTGTTGGCTGAAGCATTTTTCCTCAGGAGCTTGCATAGAGTCTTGTTGAAGGCTTCGGCTAGCCCATTGGCTCTTGGATTATAGATGGAGGAATATCTCCAGTCTATCTTGTGCTGAGTAGCGAACCTTGAGACGTTGAAGCTCTTGAAAGAAGGCCCGTTGTCAGAAATGATTCTTCTTGGTGTACCGAAGCGGTATAGAATATTATGCTGGAAGAACGTCAGAATATCTTTCGTCTTGACTTCTTTTAGCGGGACAGCTTCAGCCCATCTGGAAAAATAGTCTGTCGCGGCCAGTATGAACCGGTGGCCTTTAGATGACGGAGGATCAATTAGGCCAACAATGTCGGTGCCCCAGACTTCGAAAGGCCATGACGCCACCGTAGGATGCAACGGATTGGGATGCTTGTGAATGAAATCACCATGGATTTGGCAGATCTGACATTTCTTTGCATGTTCTCCGCAATCCCGTATCATGGTGGGCCAGTAATACCCAAGCCGTTTGATTTGAAGTCGCATCTTGGGGCCAGATTGGTGAGCACCGCAAACGCCCGAGTGGACATCTTTCATGACCTTTTGGGCTTCGGCCAATGACAGACACCTGAGCCAGAGTTGGTCATATGACCTGCGGTATAACGTGTCATTTACAAACACGTATCGGAGAGCTCTTTTCTTCAGCTGAATCCTCGCAGATTTTTCTTCGGGCAGCTTGTCGTATCAGAGGTACTCTATGAAGGGTTCTCTCTAATCGGGCTCATCTTGGATGATCGAAGCTTCTTCGGCGGGACTGCTCTTATGTTCCGCGCTTTCCTCTTCTCGTAGAGAGACTGGGGGTAGAATTTGCCGGCTCCTGACTGTGATCAGAATTTCGTCCATGTCAGGATCAGCCAGCTCCTTGGCTAAGCGAGCGAGTATGTCGGCTTTTCCGTTCAACGCTCTGGGAATTCTCATTAGTTCAATATGAGTGAACCGTTCCATGAGTTCCACCACCCGGCTTCTGTACCGAGCTAACTCGGGTTTGTATATCTTATAGTCGCCGCTTACTTGGTTGACAACAAGCTGGGAGTCACCGTAGACTCGTAGCCGACGGATTTCCATTTCTATGGCAAGCTCCAAACCAGCTATCAGAGCTTCATACTCGGCCTCATTGTTTGTGCGAGGCTCGGTGAGAGCAAAAGAACGCCGTAAGGTTCCCATTGATGGCGTGATGAACACCAATGCTATCCCTGCTTTTATCTCCGGGACGCTTGATTTACTGAATTATTGACGAGGCTCCATCGAAGTAGAGCTCCCAACATGGCTCATCTTCCTCGAGGTGCAGCACTTGTTCATCGGGTAACTCACAATTTAGCGGCGACCCTTCTGGTATGGGATGAGCGGCGAGAAAGTCTGCAATAGCTTGCCCTTTTACTGCTTTCTGAGGGGTATAAACTATGACAAACTCAAGTAGCATGACAGCCCATCTTGCCATCCTGCCGGCTAGGCTTGCTTTGGTCATCAAGTGTTTGAGCAGGTCGACCTTGGAGATCAGCATAACCCGATGAGCCAGCAGATAGTGCCTCAGCTTCTTCACAGCAAATATCAGAACCAGGCATTGCTTTTCGATTGGGGAATAGTTATGTTCCGCCCCGACTAGAGTTCGACTGAGGTAGTAGAGGGCATTTTCCTTTCCCTCCTTGTTATTCTGGGCGAGGAGCGCACCGAGTGACTCATCTAGCACGGCAGTGTAGAGAATCAACGGTTTATTTGGAATGGGAGTAGCCAGCACTGGAGGGTGCAACAAGTATTGTTTGATGCTTTCGAACGCTGCTTGACATTCGGCATCCCAGATAAAAGGAGCTCCTTTCTTCATGAGCTTTGAGAAGGGCCTACATCTCCCTGATAAATTTGAGATAAACTTCCGTATATAAGCAAGCTTGCCTTGAAAAGATCTTAGCTGCGTCAAACTCTTCGGAGGGGGCATCTCCATGATGGCCTTTATCTTTGATGGGTCAACTTTGATCCCTCGATGTCGGACTATGAAGCCCAGGAATTTTCCCGATGACACGCCAAAAGCGCACTTCAGAGGATTCATCTTCAGATCGTATTCCCTCAGTCTGGTGAGAACGGTCCTGAGATCTTGGATATGATCGGCCTTGGTTTTAGTCTTGACGACCAGATCATCAACATAGCATTCGACGACTTTATGGATTAGGTCATCAAAGATATTAGTCATCGCCCTTTGATATGTAGCTCCTGCGTTCTTCAGTCCGAATGGCATTACCTTGTAGCAATTTATTCCGATCGGGGTTCGAAATGCCGTGTGCTTCTCATCCTCAGGCGACATCTTGATCTGATTATATCCAGATGAGCCATCCATAAAGGTGAACAGTTCGTAATTTGAGGTGTCATCGACCATCATTTCCATGACCGGTAGCGGGAAGTCGTCTTTAGGACATGCCTTGTTGAGGTCCCTGAAATCGACACAAACTCGGATCTGCCCATTTTTCTTCTTCACTGGGACTATGCATGCGATCCATTCTGCATATTTCTCTTCCCTGATGAAGCCGGCATCGATGAGTTTCTTGGTTTCCTCGATGACCTTTTCTTCCAACTCCCTTCTCATTCTTCGAGGAGCTTGTTTGACTGGCTTAGCATCAGGAGATATAACCAGCTTATGCACGGCTACCTCAAGGGAAAGGCCAGGCATTTCTTTGTACGTCCACGCGAAGCAGTCGACGAACTCACGCAGCAGGGCAATTATCTGCTCTTTCATTTCCTCCGACAAGAGTGAGCTGATATAGGTCGGCCTTGGATTATCGGGCGTTCCTAAGTCAATCTCGGTTAGCTCATCAAAGGTTGCTTGTCCGCCATCTTCGAGCTCTTGAGGAGCTTCTTCTGGCTCGGCTATCTCGTCATCATCATTCGATCTTTCGCTGGCCTCACCAACATGGATCATGTAGCACGCTTTGGAATCAGGTTCAATGTAGCCTATGCCCCATCTATCTGGAATTCGTCCATCAATGAGTGCTCGGACCTGGGGCGGATACCATAGCCCTTCGTAAAACTTTGCTTCGGACTCCGTTTGATATAACCGGCATCCGCACTTCTTAAAGTATTCCCGCATCTCGGGCGCATAGTATCTAGGATTGAGGACGGCTCTTATGCCTCTCTCATAGGGAAGGCACGCGACAGAAAGATCGTCCGGGTGCACAACGGGGTTTGACCTGTAAAACAGGATGCCCTTCTGTCCATTTTTCCTCCCGGGCACGTAGAAAGTTTTCAGCTGGTCCACGGTAGAGACTGACAATGCGTCGAGCTCTTTGCACATCCGTTCCGGCACCCTTGTGATGTCCAGGGACCCTTCTGCGACTTCGAAGGTCTCTCGTAGTTTCGCTTGCTGCATGGGGGGCCAATCTGCACAGCTGTTGCACGGCAGGTCCTCTTCTTCTGACTCTTCAGTGTCACTGCCAAGATGAGAGCGGACTTTGCTGCTAGATGGGCCTTCAGTAACAGATTCGTCCGTATCGCTGCCGAAATGAGGGCGAGTTTTACGGAAGGACGGGCTTCCAGCGTCGAACTCATCAGTGTCGCTGCCGAAATGCGGGCGCACTTGGGTATTTTCGCTTTTGAAAGTGACAGCCGGCGCAGATTTGCTTTTGAGTCTTGGGGCCAGTCTATCCTCAGTCAGTTGTGGCTTAGCATTTTGGTGGTTCATAAAGTACCAAGAATCTTCATATCGGACTTCATGCACACCGAACGGCTGGATGTCTCCGTCAATGCGTCTTTCTTCGCCATTTTTAGTATACTTCATGCATTGATGGAGAGTTGACGGAATGATGCCATAATCGTGGAGCCATGGCCGCCCCAAGAGAATCTTATAAGACGTGTCGGCGTCGATCACGTATATCTTAGCTTCAGTTTGCAGATCCCCAAATTTGATTGGCAAAGCTATAGACCCCAGAACTTGCTGGCAATTTTGGTTGAAGCCTTGAATGACAATCCTTTCCCTTGACAGGTGTCGGATGTCCATTGACAAACTCTTCAGAGTTCGCAAGTTCATGATGTTCACTGAGGACCCCGGATCAATCAATATGCGATTAATTCGATCTCCGTCGCTGTACCCGGTCACGTAAAGCGGCCGATTATGCTCAGCCGTTCCCAGTAGCAAGTCTTCATCCTTAAATGTGACTGCGGCGGCATGCAAAGCGTGCTGGGCTTCTTTCATATTAATTTCCGCAAAGTGAGCCTGATACCGCTCGGGGTTTTGTAGAGCGTGAATGAGAACATCTCTAAGCTCCTTAGATAGGACCAAGGCGTCGTAGATGCTCAGGAGAGACGGAAGCTTCCGGAGATGCGCCAAGACATTATAGTCCACCGAGGAAGGACTTATGTTTTCATCAGCCGGTTCTCTGCCATCTTCTTCATTAGCGACTTGTTTTTCCTTCCCTTTTGGGGCGTTGCCCTGATTTTGCGGTAGAGCCCTGCCGCTTCTGAGCTGGATTTGATTGGCCTTTGTGGTGAGCTCCTCGTCCTCTTCGGAAAAACAGAGATCATCCTCGGAGTCGCTGCCAAGATGGATGGCGTAGCAGGTCACTACTGGGATCTCTTCATTGGAGTCTTCTTCTAACTCCTCCAGAATTTCAGCCGCTTGTATAGGGAAGAACTCCTTCAATTGAATCAATGTTCTTTCCTTTTGTTCATATTCTTCGAGGGAATCGATATATTTTTGAATGGTCGATCTCCCTGCAGACTCTTTTTCGCGCCGAGCTGCACTTTTCTTCTTCTTGAGCTTCTTGGATTTTGAGCCTGATGGAACCGCATTGGCAGCTGGACTGGTAGGCCTCTTCTGCCCTTCCCATTCCGTCCTGGGTTCTTTCTGAAGTAGCTTTAGCATCTTCTTCGTCTTATTAGATATGTGCATACTCCAAGGAGGCCGCGATGAGTCAATTTCGTTTTTCAGGGCAGCAGATTCAGCTGTCTGCTCCCAGAAGGCTTCAACTTCTGTCTGTATAAAGTTGGCGGTTGCAACTTGATTGTTCACCAACACGCTTTTGGACAACTCGATCTCTCCAGCCTTGTACTGCTTCTCGACCCAGTCTTTGAAGATATAGCAATCCTCGATCGCATGGCTCACTACTCGGTGGTACGGGCAATACAGAGGATTGTCGGTCATCTTTGCTTCTTGGGGTCTTTTCGACTCCGGCAATTGTAGGCCGTTGTTCAAGGCATCTTTAAATATCTTGCGGACCTTGTCCCTTCTGAAAGAGTAAACCTTGTTCTTTTTCTCCTCTAGGGAAGGCCCATCTCCTCCCAGCAATGGCTTTCGAGACCGGTTGGTTTTGGATTCGCCCGCCCTTCGCTTTTCTTCATTGTCGGAGGCATTGAAGACATTGGTACTGCTGGAACTCCCGCTTCTACGGTTGTCGTCCCGCTTGCTTTTCCAGGTTTTGTCTCTCTGAGAGTCCGGCGGGGACTCTTGCTTCGAGTGTTCCAGCATTTGGACTTTCTTGGTTAGCTCCTGAAATGTCTTGAGGCCCGCTGTACACAAGAATGGGACCATCCAATTGCTGAGGTTCCCAATGAGAAGGCTGACGGACTGGTCCTGCTCCAGCGGCGGTTCGCACATGACTGTAAGATTACGCCATCGGGCGATAAAGTCGGTGTTGCTTTCATTCTTCCCCGGCTTGGTCCTCACAAGGTCGGTAATGGAGATTTTATCACTGACACTCATGAACCTTTGCCGAAACAGAGACTCCATTTGGGCAAAGGTAATGACGGACCCGTCCGGTATACTCGCATACCAGTCGAAGGCAACGCCGGTCAGGCTGTTGACAAACTGACGAAGAAAGAGCGCGTCATTGCCCCCTGTATTTCCGCACGATGCTTTGAAGTGGGCGACGTGCTGGTTTGCATTCCCCGTTCCATCAAATCTTCTGAACTTAGGAATGACGTAGCCGCTTGGGAACTCAATCAGATCGTACTGTGCGGGATATGGCCGTCCACTACTGCCGATTTCTTTCTGAGCTTCAGCTTCGGCCACCAATGTTTTAACCTTGCTGGTGACCAAATCCATTATCCGATCCTGTGTTAGCGGGATAATGCTATCTGGGGCCAAGGCGTCCCCAGAAGCGGAATGCGGCTGGCTTTCATGCGGCTCGACCAGTCTTGGTCCCAAAGGAACAGGCATTGGCTGCCTCGGATTGTCATCACCCGGCTGATTAGTAGCGGTTTGTGTCTGATTGGGAGGCGCTCGAGCAATTTAAGCCGTAAGCTGCATCACCACGTTCGTTAAGTCGTCAATCTTCGAATAGAGCTTGGCCATCTCTTTATCTTTGCTCCTGAGCTGTTTTCGAAGCTCTTGAAGCAGCTCTTGCTCCGCAGTCCTGGGGCGGAAAGTCGGCTCTTCCTCGCTGTCCGAGCTTGACTCTACATGGACCGAGGGGTCTATCTACCTATCATCCTCATCGAGAGGGTTTTCTTCATCCAGCGGGGGCGGCTGTTCTTGGACGGCGGCAACCACATTCAGGCTAGACTGGGCTTGGGTTGTGGTGGCCCCGTCCTTGCTTTTGCTGCGAAGGTTGTCGCTGGGGCGCCCGCCCGCCATATAGACCGTATGGATGATATATCCGGCCGTCTTTCTATCATCGGCGGCTGATTTCACGGATCGCTGTCTTGACCCCCTTGCTTCGATAGCTGGTAGTCGATTGAAGGCGGCTGGCCTAACCAAGTTCATGAATGGTGCTGGCGCTTCTTTTCTGGGCTTGCCCCGGTGCTTTCGTGCGGCACAGAGTGCTTGATAGACTCTTGAGGAGACAGTGTCATACTTTTTCTGTTGGGGCGGAGACACGTCTCTTTGTGGCACTGTTCGGACCGCTGTCTTCTTGATTCTGGCGGTCATGGCATTTTTCTGAACCCACTTCAGAGGCTCGAAGGAATTGCTGATTCTTACGTTCGACTCAGCCGTCGTCGCGGGGCAACCCTGCACTTGGAACTTCACACGACTCCATTTGGCCGAAGCCTTGGCCCTCTTGTTGGCTCGATACCTGAGCCGCTTCTGCCTTAACTTTTCCATTCTAAGCACCTGGCAGACTTTGACTCTTTGGGAAGACGCCGCAGACCGGTTGATGGAGGGCCTTGGAGATACGCTTGATTGTGCATTTATTGGAGTCATCGCCTGAGCTTGTCCGCAACATTTGATGTTGCCCTTTGTACCGAAGTTCTTGCCCCCAGCTGGAGCGCCAGGGAGTCGTTCAGACACCATCTTAAGTTTTGGTTGTGGTGCCTTAGCAATCACAACATTCGGCCTCTTGCCCCTTGGGACCGGCTTGGCCACCTGTTCCGCCGGGATCTCCGCCAGATGAGCACTTCCGGCAGGGTAGATGATGACGGAGCCGAACTGGCGGGGCGGTTCCTCCCACTGTCGACTGAGGCTTGCGGGGAGAACCACACGAGCGTTGATCTTGACTACGTACGGAATCGGGGTCGCATTGGAAGTTGAACTCGTCTGGGGAGACATTGTCGTCGAAGGTTGATTGCTGCACGGAAAAAAGAACATCATTTCAGTATAGGCAATCGATAAGTATATTGATTGAGTTCGCATGAACGTTTAACCCGAAATATGGGAGGAGAGATTGGTCCCGCCGGGCGTGCCAGAATCTGGAGGGTGTTTTTCGTCACCCCATTGAGATGGAAATACGCGCGCGCTTGTCAGGCGTACTACAGATTCCCCCTGCCTAAGGTAGGCCGGGGTTTAATGATTGTGGGGATCCGAATCTCCGGCAGCCGCGAACTAAGCTGCCGTTAATTACCTCCCGCCTTTGGGGCGAGGGAACCTCCGATTGACGGGTCAAACTGGTCATGCGAACTCAATGTGCAGTGTACGTGTGTTGTTGTTTTGGAGGGGGGTTTGAATATATCGGGACCCACGCAGAGTTTTTACGGGGGTCCCGCTACCCGGATAGCGGGCTGGGGGTCAAAGGGGCTAGCAGCCCCCTTGCGGGGTGCGGGGCAGCGCCCCGTTAGAAATTTTTTCTAACAGGGACAGTGTCGTGGAGTATGTGTATGTGTATATATGTATACATATGTATATATATACATGTATATATAAATAAAGGGGAAAAGGACATCCAAAGGATGCGTGGGGCCAGCGCCTAGGCGCTTGAGCGCAAGCGCGCCACGTGTCGACACGTGGGCGCTTTGCGCTCGAGCACAGAGTGCTGGAGCGCAACGCGCCACGTGTCGGCATGTGGGCGCTTTGCGCTCGGATGCTGGGCGCTTGAGCGCAACGCGCCACGTGTCGGCACATGGGCGCCTTGCGCTCGAGCGCAAGAGCGCCACGTGTCGGCACAGGGGCGACTTGCGCTCGAGCGCTTGCACTCGAGCGCAAGAGCGCCACGTGTCAGCACGGGGGCGACTTGCGCCCGAGCGCTTGCGCTTGAGCGCAAGCGCGCCACGTGTCGGCACGCGGGCGCTTTGCGCAAGAGCGCCACGTGTCGGCACGGGGAGACTTGCGCTCGAGCGCTTGCTCTCGAGCGCAAGAGCGCCACGTGTCGGCACCGGGGCGACTTGCGCTCGAGCGCTTGCGCTGGAGCGCAAGCGCGCCACGTGTCGGAACGCGGCGCTCTGCGCTTGAGCGCCAGCGAGAAAAGGAGGCTTTTAGCCTAAAAAAAATTCTCAGAAGAGAAATCAGAGAGGAGTTGGACTCCTGAGTGTGTTTTTCTTCTTTTTTTTAGGTGGTTTAGTGAAAGATGTTCTTCTTCTTCCTCCTCTGTTTGCTGGATCTTGAAAATCAAGAGATGTGGGATTTTTTAAAAATCTCTTCTTTTTGAGATCTGATGGAAGATCTGAGTTCCCCTTTATGGGTTTTGTGGTGAAAAACTATTTTGTTTTATAAAAAGAAGAGTAAAACTCTTGATTTAATTCAAGAGAAAGAAGAAGGTTTTGGAACCTTGAAGAAGGAGAAAGATCCCAGATCTGGAAAATTTTTTAAAGAGAGAAAAAAAGTTGTTGGGATATTTCATTATCCTTGCCTTTATAGGCCATACATTTTACACATAGCCCCTTGGGCTTCACAAAATGGCATTTTGCCTATCCCATGGCTCATGTGCCATTTCTTTTTGCACATAAGCCATGGGCTTTACAAAAATTTGGCTTTATGCCTATTTTTCTTACATTTATCCAAAAATAAAATAAAAGAAATACAACAAAATTATTTATTACAAAATTTTTATCTTGGCATGGGGGGAGGCCGGCCGCTTCATGTTCGGGCTCGACCCGGGCATGGGCCCACTTGGCTTGGGGTTGACTTTGATTTTGACTTGGTCAACCGGGGTGTAAATTTTTACCCCGACAATATATATGACTACTCTCTTTCCACTTTCTCGTCATACCCCATGAACGAAAATCCCACGACTGCTTATCTTTTGTTACAGAACAACGTTACTCTTGTTGACTATGAGCTTATAGAACATAGGACTCATTGTGCCCGCATTGTCGCTAGAATTCTTGGTTTTTGCATACTTCCTAAAGGGGGAGGTCGACATAAATATACCGGTTGTCATATGCTCCTTGTCTATTGTATTCTCAAAAAGCTTCGTGTTAAGCAACCTCTGCTTCTTTGTAAGCATATGCTTTTCCTTGTCAGTGCTCAGAATAATCTTGCTTTCGGTAAGATCATCACCAAGATCCTTGATCATTTTGATATTCACGTTGAAAAATTCCCAACTCAAGTCCCCGACAAGCCCTTCACTTTTCGCAATATGAAGTTTATGCATATCACTCATGATAATTCTGTCATTCTCGATGATATTGTTGATTCTCACTCCTCACCTATCGAGCCCGAACCCGTTCATGATCCAGAACCATCTTCACCTGCTCCATATCCTCCTCATACCGATGAGCCTCCTCTACAATCCAATCCTATTCCTGATGTTGTTCCTCCACACACCACTATTCATCTTGTTCTTTCTGACTTTGAGCGACATCTTCTATCTAAGATTGACACTCTTGAAGCTCGCCTCCTTAATAGACATAACGAATTGGAAAATCGGTTGGATGTAGTTGAAGTTTGTCGATTTAATAGGCAAATCTTTTTGGAGACCCGTATTGTGGAATTCATTGCATGATGCTTTGAAGTTCAACCACTACATCATCTACATTTCTATCATCCTCCATACTTTGGCACTCCTCTTTCGACTGCGGCTCCTTTTGATCCTTCTGCACCCTCGACTTCTACTGATCCAGCCGCTCTCGCGCCGTAGTGCTCCAATGATGATAACTTATTGGAGCGTAGTATATTTTGGTAGTTTGTTTTTTATTTTGTGTTCAAAAACAATAGGGTTATTATATTTTTTTGGATGTGGTTTGAGAAACAATGGTTATGTTGATTGTGATGATACTTTGGTGGTTATTATATTTTGGGTTGTGATATTTTGGTGGATATGGATGATGAATTTCTGGATATTATGGATATGAATATTTATTCTATGGATTTATTTTTGTTTTGTTTTGTTTGGATATAACTCGGATATCATTGTGTGCATTGAATATATTTTGGAAAGTAGATATGGATTATTTCGGATATGGACATTTGGCTATGTTATTTTTTGTCGCTATCTATCTACAAGTACTACCTTTTTGATTTTCGACAAAAAAGTGGAGAAAAAGTATATATATTTACAGGTATATATATTTATATATGACATGCTTTTGATGATGATTGATTAGTCAAAAATAGTGCACATTTGTATGAACATTTTCCCTACTATTATTAACTGCTAAAAGGTGTTAATTGTAAATAAAGAACATATGTGGGTTTATTTGTAAAAAGATTATTATCATATGTTTCTTCATTTATAATTAATATAATAAGGGAAAATATATGCATATAATATTTAAATGAAATATTAGTAATTAAAATATGCATATCATATCAAATATTCCTAATCAATATTCTTAAGATATTATATCATATAAATGGTTGGAATAATATCTCAAAAATACCAAATGCTACTGACACTTTGATTTGAGATGTTGTGAAGGTATTAGCTCATGCCTGAAATTTATGTAGGAGATCAAAGTCAAATCGGGATATCGAAACCGAATCTGCCAAATTTTAGAAGCAAATCGAAGAATCTAGCAACGACAGAGACTCAGAGCAATATTTTCAGAATCTATATATCAATAGGATCTCCAAATATCGAGAAGAAAAGCCATAAAAAATCCCAAGTCACAATCCCACCAAACGGTGGCGGAAGGACGGTCAAATAGAGCTTTTGGCGGCGGAAGGGTGGTCATTTAGCGGCCGTTGGATATGAATTTTTAGGGGCATGATCGTAATCTCACATAATTTAATATGGCATCTAGGGTTTCATATTTCAGAGATTATAAAAGGACCGAGAACTATCTATCTAATACATCTATCTATCCATCGCAGAATTCTAGAGAAAGATCTAGCGAGCAACTAGGGTTCTTATAATCTACTTTTTAAGAAGAAAATTGTAATACAATAGTTGATAAATAAATGTAGTTTTTGTTTTAATTCTTTTTGCATTTACTTTTCCGCATTAATTTTCTGCATTACTTTTCTGCATCTTAATTATGGTTTCATTCTTCTTCAACATTTCTTCTAAATCGCTACTAACCATGAGCGAGTAATTTCTTGTTTGGTAGGGTTTGTAGGATATGGTAGAATAATGGATGAAATATCTTTTAACTTCTTTTGACATTTTGATGTTTATAAACCTTAGCAAAATAAATGTTAACCTTCTTATCGGGCGCGCTATCAATTTATTGATAGTCATGACCACGATTTAAGATTAGTTAAACGCTTGTTTTGTTAAGGTCTTAAAATTAATAGAGATCAATGGAAGGACAAAGGTTAGTAGTGGGAAACCTTAATTCCTTCTAAGAACCCTAATCCACATTCATCGCTATCTCTCTAGTTTTAAACCATTAAAAGATAAAAAAGAGTCATTTCTAAACATTCATCCATTAACTACTAAGTCATATAAACCCTACAAGCCCTTCTATTATAAATTTTATATCCATATTAAAATAAAACGACAACAAACCATCCTCTCTTTTATCAACTCGTCTAAAACAAGAAAAGAAGTTTACGTTTCCCTGTGGACGACCCGTACTCATCACGGCTAGCTATTAGCGACACTGTCTTGATTGCGGTTATTTACAAAACATTTTTTCATGATCAATCAAATGGCGTCGTTGCTGGGGAAATGGTCGTAATTTTTTTTTCTTGTTATTCGAGTTGATTTCTTATAAAAACCAGGAACATAAAAATAAAAAAAATAAAAACCGCATTTTGTATTTTTAATGATTTTTGTGCGAGTTTTGCGAGAAATCTGGAGCACTTGGAGCGAACCATCAGAGATTCAGAGACTTTCAAATTGGACTAGAAGAGCAGTTGAGTGCTTTGAAGAAGTTTGGAGGGAAGATTACATCACCCGGCGGCGGAACCGCGGCCAAAGTGGGTATTGGGCAGCGGAATCGCGGCCCTATTGAAGAATTGGGCCCCCAATCTTCTCTGGTATTCTTCTATTGTCTTCCTTTCTCCTCTAAACCTCCAATAAATTGTTTTTACCTACAGGATTCTTTGCAAATATCGCCGCTAAAAATCTTTTTGCGTGTTTTAGATTTTGGTTTGTTTTGCACATCTAAAACAGACATTAAGGAGCAATAAACCCAAATTCAGATTAGGTAGGGATTTCATCACCCTTCTTAGGCCACACAAATCACAAACGAGCATACGTATAACCTTACATTAATAAAAATATATCTAGACCAAGCCCTTAAGGACTGTCGCGCTCAATTATGTCACGACCCGAAATTGCACGTGACTGGCACTTGAATCCTGTGAAGTCTATAGGACCCCACCTAATTCAAGTAAGCCAAAAGCCCAGAAATCTAAACCATTTTTAATGAAAAGAGTGAAGGAAAACTTGTTTTAAAGAAAGCGGTTTTAACAAAATAAGGCATTAAACATTTTAAAAGCAACATCATATTTTCCCGAAAATTTCGGCAGAGTCTCCCTTGTAAATACTGGCCCCCAAACGGGTACAACACATGAAATACATAATAATGAATAAAGGCATCCCCAAGCGGGAGCTAGCTTTTCGCCAAATGGCGGAAACCACCACACCAGCAATATAATATACAACGCCGAAGGGCGAGGATCAAAAACTCAGAAGAAAACCAACATCCTCAAGAAAACCAGAGAAGAGTCGTAATAATACAAGCGCGTGACTCTAAGGTCGAAAGAATAAACAACTGGTTTTCTAAGTCTATCAAATATACAAGTCTGGTTGATGGAGTTTACTAGATACAACTGAAATAAATAAAGTACGACGGTGGTTACGATGCGAGTGAACCTTGGGATAGTAGTATGCCATAGAGGCCATTACTGTATCATACTAGTTTGTATATTACTTAATGGAAGCTTGGGATATTCACCTTGTATAGACAATCTTGCTCAATATAGTAGTATGCTACTTGGTTTGTTTCTGCTTTAATGTATACATGTGTTTATTTTAGTATATCACCTATACACATTAGTGGAGCCCTTAGGATCTTTGCTTGATTACCAGCGTTGTGATGGCAGTCACACTAGTGAGGGCTGGGTAATCCACAAGCACATCCTTATGCAGGTCCCTAGTCGTAGGACTATCGAGACAGGGCATCGATACTCTGGAGTAGACTAGCGTATGCGCTTCTCATCCCAGTGTGGGAGATGGTCTGTCCCACAGCCGTCAGTACGTCGTACTTGAGATAGTATGCGGGTGCTCGTTAGGTTACGAGTACACTGGACAGGACTCGTCGGGAACTGTTGGTTGGTACTATACCTATCGTCAGTTATCAGTTCCCAGGTGACATGAGTACAGCTTAGTCCGCTGACTTGACACTGTCACTTCGCCTCGAGTGTGTTCCCAATGTACTTAGATTACTACCCTACCACGGCTCAAAGGAGTCGTGCAAACAGGTAGTAGTTGGGTGCAGTCCCGAAGCACTTGGAGGCAGTGACGGTTAGACAGGATTCGTCTCTCCCGGTATTGGGGGTTTGTAGGGTTCCTAGGCACTCTCAAGGGGTCTCACAAGGCATCAACCATGCCCGTTTCAAACATTACGGTGCCGAGAAACCCTAGACTACGGATCGTTAGCTAGATGTCTAGGCGAAAAAGAAACTAGTTAACAACTTAACTAAAGTTTAAACGGAAATACAACCTTTGTAGATCCGGTGCTCCACCTCCATAGCTCCGCAACGAAGTCCGCTCGCTGTCCAAATGAATTCCCGGGCTCTAGCGTCGGCTTCGTCGGAGAAATGGCGAGCTAGGTCGTCGATGTCCATGCCGAAGATGATCTACGTCGAGGCATCGCTAGATCAAGCTCCACCTTCACCAAGCCATGAAAACTTGTGAAGGAAACACACTCTACTACTTGGCAAGAGGTAGAGGATGAAGAAATAGGAAGTGGGTTCTCTTTAGATTTGGATTTCTCACTCATTTGCTCAATTCACCATTGATGAAGTGAAGCTTCTTCATCTTCAAGAAGAAGAAGAAGATGAAGTTATGATAAGTTTTTTTTGATATGAATTAAAGAATAGAAAAGAATAATCATTCTTATCATAATCAAACCATAGTTAGGTGTAGAGAATTAACAAGGGTTAGTGAATGGTTGGGTTAGGACATGAAGACAAAATGGTCACTTTGGTCAAACCTTCATGAAGGTTCATAAACAAACAAAGAAAGCCACCATTATCTCTTCATTATTTTCTTTTGCTAAAATAAACAAAATGGATAAATAAATGAATAAATGAAGCAAAAGAAACCCTAACCATTGACCAACCATGGTTTAATCCATACACCAAACTATCATGTATCATCAAACATGATACAATCAAATGTACAAATGTATATCACATATACAATGTGCACAACCCAAGTGAGAAAATCCATTTAAAGTGAACCAATACTAGTTAATGCAAACTTATATATCAAATATATAATTATGCATTAAATCATTAAATCAACACTTGATTTAATGATCCGGTCATGTCGCATATAACCGGCTAATATCAACAGTAACAACTTATCGAATCAACACTTGATCCGATAACCCGGCTATATCGTATATAACCGATCAATGTCACATATCGCGAGAATTGAATACAGTATCACATACTGGTATCATTCTCGGTCCCGCACACATCTCATATGTTCTCCTATTTCGTTTCGCTTGAGCCAGGAAATCTCTGTGTAGGACTCTAAAGACTCGTCAATATGCCGGCAGCAGATGATGATCATATCAAGCACCCACAAGCCGCAAGCGGTCTGGTAAACGTAACGGCCACCCTGGTATTGAGCGATCTGAAGATCGACGAGCAAGCCCGCTCACACTCCAGTGAATCCAACCAGTAACACTACCGTACAGTCCGGTCTGATCGTCTGATATGTCGCATATCTTGCCTAGGGGTGGTAAACGTCAGACCCCAATAGCTCGATAAGTCGTGTCGATATGAGGCTCATAACGGGTCGAGAAACTACTGGTAACACTTACCAGCAATTCTCTGCTCAGCCCTGGCCAGGGACTTCCTGTTATAGCCAATCGAACACAGTGCAACATCAACTCCCTATACCGGGAGAGACGAATCCCCTCCTATCGCTCATTGCCTCCATGTGACTCGGGACTGTACCCAAAAACCACCGTTTTGCACGCCCTCTTGGACGTGGTAAGATGGAAATCAAAGCACAGTGGGAACCACACAAGACTCTATGACGA
The DNA here is from genome assembly GCA_030015575.1 of Agapanthus africanus. Lineage (NCBI taxonomy): Eukaryota > Viridiplantae > Streptophyta > Magnoliopsida > Asparagales > Amaryllidaceae > Agapanthus > Agapanthus africanus. Next base: position 233,228,488 of record JASDDO010000012.1, read on the forward strand.
TCTCGGGTCAACAGACTACTCTGTACCAGTGTCACCAGAGAACTGTCATCTGACGTAAGGTATAATACCATCTGGGAGTTCTCGGAGAGTCCGTCCAGTGTACCCAGTCTCTACTGAGCACCCGAATATCATCTCTGATGTCAAACACCAATGGATATGGGATCATCCATCGCCCATCTGTATGGGTCGAGAAGGTATACGCTAGTCTACTCTGGTATATCGATGCCCCGTCTCGATACACCCACGACTAGGGACTTTGAAGGATGTACTTATGGACTACCATGTCCCCACTAGTATGATCCGCATCATAGTCTAGGTAGTCAAGTACACATCCTAAGGGCTTTACCAACATGTATCGGAGAGACAATCAGTGTACACGTTAAGGTAAAGAGTAACCAGATAGATATTATCATGTCGAGCAAGAAAGTCCTCCCTATATATGTCCCAGCATCCACTACAATATACATCCAATGTACAGTAATGGCCTCTAGGGCATACATATAACTAACAATCTCCCACTTGCACTAGGGCCATCTGTAGCAGTGGTTGTAGTATCTCATACTCAACCATCCCATAAAAGTCTCTCTCTGGGAATAGGCCTTCGTGAGTGGATCCGCCGTGTTATCCTCTGAGTCTGCTCTCCTAACCTCGATCACCCTGGAGATCAACTATCTCCATGATCAGGTGATACTGCCTTAGAATATGTCTGTATCACTGATGGGACGGGGCTTCCTGGCATAAGCCACAACTCCATTGTTACACAATGGTAGGAACTTAGTTCATCTCATGAACTAATATACATCCAAACAGCCTCTTTGGTAGCATCTTAAGTAGCGATGTATCCAGCCTTTATCGTCTAGTATGCCACGGTATCTAGCTTGGAACTCTTCCAACATACCGTCCCTTTACTGAGGGTAAAGACAATGCCTGCGACTGACATTCAGTCGTCTTTATCACTCTGGAACACTTCCAGTGATTCTCCCCAGGATTGATTGATACCATCTCACTACTACTAGTGAGTATCCTAACATCCAATTAGATCTATCTCATAGATCCAAAAACCAGGATATAGGAGGTATCACATTGATCCTATATGGAGAATCATTGTGATAAGCGGAAATTGATCGAGCGTAGCATAGGAAACTCTTTCCCTATCAAGAGTATGTCATCCACGTACTCTACGAGAATCGCCACCATACTCCCTACTACCTTTTTGTATATACAAGGTTCATCTACCATTTTGATGATGTCAACTTCTTTGACTAATCCATCAAAACAGATGTTCCAACTCCGCGATGCCTGCTTTATCCTATAAAGCATCTTGCACACGTTTCCGCTGCTCCCACTGATTACGAAGTCCTCTGGCTGTGTACTTACAGACGTTCTCTTCTAAAACATCATTTAGAAAAGATGTCATGGCACCCAACCACCAGATATCGTAGTCATGGTATGTAGCCGTGGCAAGTAGGATCTGGATGGACTTAAGCATAGATCCTTAGAAAAGGTTTCAACATAATCCATACCTGGTCAATGATGCAAACCTTTAACAAGTCTAGCTTTGAAAGTCTCAACTTTTCCATGTACACCAAGTAATCTTCTCAAGATATACTCGCTCCTGATGGGGATTTAACCCTTTAGATATAGCAACCAAAGTCCATACTTTGTTGGTGTACATGGATTCCATCTCAGATCACTAAGCATCCAGCCATTCTTACAGAGTCTTACTCCTGATGGCCAGCTCGAAGCTAGTTCGGTCATCATCTCATGATGCAATCCTCGCTCCCACTGTCATAGAGAAACCGAAGTATCTCTCAGGTGGGTGAGGAACCCTACTAGATCGGCGGAGAGGCTGAGGTTCGTTGGAATCTACTGAATCCTTCGGTTCTACCAAATCATCAGCTGCAGTTTGTATAGCTGGAACGTTTCCAGTTGTACATAACAGACGTTGCCTCGAGCTTGTCCGGATTTTGCTTTTCAGACATAGGCCGGACAACCCCAAATCTTAAGGAACTTAAGATATGGGCTCTTCCCTTTCTATATCACATATGAAGTGGTAGGCAACTGATTTGATTTGAACCCTAATTCAATAGGTATGCAGCTTCTCAAGTGCATAACCCCTAAAAGGAAATAGGTAACTCAGTATTACTCATCATAGAGCACACCATATCAAATAGGGTGTATCTGCTCCACCCCGATATACCATCGTGCTATGGTGTATACGGAGGAGTAATTCTGAGAGAGAATCTCATTCTCCTTTAGAATATTCCAAGAATTCCGTGCTCAAGTATTCTCCTCCTTGATCTCATCAAAGGACATAATACTTTTACCCGTATTTTGGTCCTCTACTTCTCGCTTATATTCTGTGAATATCTCAAAAGGTTCGGACTCATGTTTCAACAGGAACATATGACTGAATCTTGAGAGATTATCAGAGAATATAATGAAGTATAAAGAATCAGTCCTGGCATGTGTAGACAGGAGACCTTACATACATCATCATGTATCAGTCCCAAGAGTTCATTAACTCTTTCTTTGTTTCCAATAAACAGAGATATGGTCATCTTATCTTTGTGACATGACTGGCGAGTTTCACATGATGTAAATTCAAACTGATTTAAATATGCATCTATATGTAACTCTAGCTAGTCGGGTCACATTGATCTGACCTAGTCTATAATACCTCAAGAAGAATTCGTTCATTTCTGAACTCTTCCTCTTGTGTGTGATCCGTATACTAAGAACTGTAGTTTGATTTAGAACATTAATGCTTTTAGATAACGTGCCTGAACTGATCAACTTTTGATATAGGAAATGTTCAAAACATTATCCATCAATACAAAATTTTATCGTTTCTTTACTAATAAAGAGACAGATATAATTTTGTATATCAGGTTCGGTATCTAATAACATTCGTTCAGAATCAATGTATCGGTAATACAGGGTGACAGTGACCGACAGACTTGGCTGCAACACTTGCCCCGTTTTCTGCCTCATGAAACTTATCACCCGTTCTCAGTTTTTCTACCCTTTTGTAGCCCTATGTAACATCTTACATATCTGGGATCCTGATCCGGTATCAAATACCCAGGATACGGAGGATACTGAAAAACAGTTCTTTGTAATGAACACACCCGAAGACGATGCATCAACATGCACTCTCTTCGTTTGGGCGGCACGGGAAATCTGGTATTCCCCAATTTCCTGCTCTTTCTTATAACAATTATAAGTTGGAGCGGGACCAACGTTCCCCAGCTCAGTATAACAAGCGGGTTCGGTCAATAATCCGTATTATTATCTTGATTAAGGCGTGATATGGTCGCTACCTGGAGAGAGAGAAGAAAACACTCAGCGTGCGCTCTTGCAAGAATAGATTGGTTATTATTTTATCTAATCAGGATGGCTCCCACTGCTTTTTATCAAATCTTCCTTCAAACCCTAAAAGGAAAGACTAGCCGGGATTAATTACACATTACAAGTTCGCCAATCTTTCAGCCAGGACAGTGTCGGTACTTTGAGGGAGGTCCCCCGTGCTTTCGCACGAACCTAATTAATGTAAACCTCGTTTTCCCAGAGGCGTAACCCCGTTGACACCTTTCTAGACACCTACTTGATCGGCTAATTTGTTGGAGATAGTGCCCTCATAGTCAATTATTGGATCGCAGGTACGTGATTGCAATGATTGCGGAGGACCTATCCCGGTAGCACAGTCTTACTCGAGATGATAGTATGTATCTGGTTTGCCTTTATCAGTCGTGTACATGTTCAGGTGACTGATTGCATGTTACACATTGATAGAGCCCTTAGGATCTTGCTTTACCACCAACAGTATGATGGCGATCATATAAGTGAGAGTTGGGTGGTTTATACACATATCCTTAATTGTGGTCCCTAGTCGTGGGAGTTTCGAGACAGGGCATCGATACTCCGGAGTAGACTAGTGTGTACAGTCGAGACCCCGACGAGGGGCGGTGGCCGGTCTCACAAGCCACTGGTGTCAGTTGGATCACCTAAGATGTATACAGGTGCTCATTGGGTTATGAGTACACCGGACAGGACTCGCCGGGAATCTGCTAGTTAGTATTATATCTACCGTCAGATAGCAGTTCCCTGGTGACATGTGTACAGGTTAGTTCATCGACCTGAGGTCGTCATTTGTCTCGTGTGAGTTCCCACTGTGCTTTGATTTCTACCCTACCACGGCTCAAAGGAGTCGTGCAAACAGGTAGCTTTTGGGTACAGTCCCGAGCCATATGGAGGCACGTGAGCGGATCGGCAGGGGATTCGTCTCTCCCGGTATTAGGGGCGAGATCGTGCTGTGTCTAGGAGAGCCATTACACAAATCCATGGCTATGGTAGGAGATTTACTGGTAGGTACTCCAGTAGTATCTCAGGGTGTATTGAGGCTTCACTCCGACACGACTTATACTGCTATTGGGGGTCTGACGTTACTAGCCCCCTAGGCGGATATGCGATACTCATTGACGAACGGACCGGACTGTATATACATTGTCACTGTTAGGCTCAGTAGGGTTTTCGGAGGAGTTCGCTCATCGGTTTCCCTTGAGTTCGCTCCTCGGCATCCCTTGAGGTCAGTCCGTGGGCAGCCGTTACGCATTGCTAGTGCCGCTGACGGTTTGTGGTTAAACCCACTGCCAGGGTGCTGACGAGTCATTAGAGTCCCCCACAGACAGTTTCCCAAGTTCGGACGAAACGTTGTAGAGGCCGTATGGTTTTATGGCAGGGTTCGGAAAATGCACGTGCGTTTACGCACGTGTCAGTTTTCGGGCAGATAATACTGGTCGGTTTTGGTTTAAGTCGGATCCGAGTATTATATTGAGTAGGTATAATATCTTTGTCTCAGTTGCATTTGTATTCGGTCGTAATACAAATGCGGGTATATTTATACAGTTTCGGGGTTATCCTGAAAGTCGTTTCAGGATCACTTTTGGAAGTTGCCAGTTTCCAGTTTTCTATCAGCCGTCTTTTAACATTCGGTTAAAGACGGGTTTATCTTTTCTTCTGTTAGAGTGAGTCATCATTCTAGAAGCTTCTAGAAGTGATGATGAGGCTTGTGAGTCATTAGTGCATTAATGGTGTCATTAATGCAATAATGACTCATGCTTTGATTTCAAACCTTTCTTGTTTTCCTTAAGATATTATTATGTGTTCACATATGATATTTTGTGCTTAAGGTTACTCTCTTGCTCCTACACTCACCCTCCTCCTTCTCTTTATAAGAAAGGCCCCTCCCCTCTCTCATTTGGTTACTTGATTCATTTGTGAAAAGATTATGATAGCATTTGGGGTGCATGGAATTTTACAGTTTATTTCATTCCATCACCCAATTCCCTCGGCAACATCATTAACCGATCGTCCACGGATTTGGACGAAGAGAGACAAAGTCATCTACTCATTCTCTATACCATTCTTGGTCGTCTCTTTTAGCAAACTTGACGATCGAGTTGCCTCGAGTCAGAGGCGGGAGCCCGTTTAAAGAATCAGTGATGTGGTGCCACCTCGACGAGGATATCGGAGATCGACGAGATCGGAGCAGCCGCAACGGAGCGTGGGATGATGGTTGAAGAACGAAGGACTCGGATCGTTCGGTACAACCTTTCTACACTCTTTACTGTTTGTTAGTTTAGCAATAATGGCAGATCCGGGTTAAAGTATACGATAGCGCCAGTTAAAAAGTTTTTGTTCCGCATTTGGCGTCTGTAGACTGCCGGGGCGCTAGCGTAGACTTACAGTGGTATCAGAGCCTCACCATTTTGCTATACTAACTTGTGCTAACGCGTTTAAAACATCGATCCGACCGGAAATCGAAAATTGCAAAATCCATGCCCGACAGTTTCTGTTGTTTTTAAACGGTCTCAAAAATTAATTCTGTATGTCTTAAAAATCTGTGCAGGCTTTTCTAAGAATCACGACAAAATTTGGGCACGTGACTCCTCCAAACAGCCGCGGAAACGCGGCCAAACCTATGGTTTGGCCGCGCATCCGCGGCCACGTGGTGAGCTCATGCTCCCAAATTTTTCCAGTGGCTTCTCTGTTGTCTTTTGGGGTTTTTGGTAAATATCGTTTTGGCCCAGGTTTTGTTACTGCTCACCAGTAAGCAGTGGGGCCCACTTTTTGATATTTGGTCTTTGGTCGATCGAAATTTAAACACGTTAGTTTACAGTTCTTACATTATATCTCCGACCGGGAATGTCATTTGATCGGTAAACCGCGTTTAATTGCTATAGTTCTTTTAGACGGGTTTGCGAACGTGACATTCGCGTTGATGTTCTGTGTTGTGCTGTGATGTTGCGGATTTGTCGTGGTGGATAGCAGTGTGCAATGGTAGTACAGTTTGTGTTTATTTGTACATTTGATATTGCGGGGCGAGCGTCCAACTTGTGGACAGCCGTCACTGCCTGTTGTATAATATTCTTTTTGGGGCACGACCAGGTTGCGGTCGATGTACCTATTGTACTATTTTTCATTACTGTACTACGTTTTGCCCCGAGACGGAGTGCACGGATAGCCGGGTTCTGAGAAGCAACGGGTCCGTATCTCATGGCTTTGAGAGGCAGAGGGGCCCCACTCTAGAATTGGCAGACTATTCGCCGCACTCGTAGGGGGTACAGGTTGACCCAAGGAGGGGTGCTCAAGCTACCGGATTCCGTGAAGTGCTGGGTGGTCCATTCACTATGCTGTAGGGGGCTGCCTCGCTTCAGGTTTTGGCAGGTAACTTGCCGCACCCGTAGGGGTCTAGGTTTCATTGCACAGGCTATCCACACGACAGGGGAACGTCGGGTTTCAGCAGCGGCTCTGTGAAACTCGGGGATCCCAGATATCTGTATTGTTCTGTGATGCTTATTACTTTTCTGTAATGTTGCATACTATCACGCCTGGAGCGATTATTGTATATTGGTTTATATACTATTAGATGTTGTATATGTTTTACACCCGCGCTAGTCTAGTCCCCGCTCTGTCGTTAGTTAAGTAACCTAACGAGTGATGACGGGACCCAGTGACGAATGCGGATGGCATATACGTACATTTTATTTTCGTTCTTTTCTGGTGTGATTAATGGTGGGACTGCGTTGATTCTGATCAATGCAAAGTAAAACAAACCTGTATACAGTTGTTGGAACAAATTTAAAAAGTGTTGTTACAAAGACGTTTTCTTTTTTTATGCATAGCGGTATTCAGTGGAATATCCTGCACCTCATTCGACGGGGCAAGGGCCGATATCCCTTCACCGGGACCGACCCCTTGGGCAAAAGTTTGCGTCAGGGTAATAACTTTACTATAGTCGATTACAAGTTGCTTTGCATAGCGGTATTCAGTGGAATATCCTGCACCTCATTTCACGAGGAAAGAGCCGAGATCCCTTTACCGGGAGTGACCTCTTTAGCAAAAGATTTTCGCCACTATATTTTAAAAAGCTATCAGGTTCCTTCAGCGATATCAAGTTCACTACGCTAAAGGTTTTTCGCCAAAAACCAGCCGTAGCCCTCCGTCACTTCTTTTGGGTATTTAGTAGTATTCAAGCTATGCATTTTAGCCAAAGTTAAGGCATAGTGTTTGGTAGCTGCTGGGTATTCAATTGTTGCATAGATAGATGAGTTAGTTTGGGACAGTCGTTCTGCCGATTGGCCAACGTCAGGGGCATGTGCGGGTGGGTTCAAATTGGCAAGATAGTGACGGGTAGAACTTGGCATGTGACTTATGACATTTTGACCAACGCCAAGGTTATAAGAGCATGGGGCAAAAACTATATCGGGAGTTTCTAAAGAAACTGAAACTTGCCAAGTATGCGCATACCTTCTGGAGTATGAGTAACGTGGATGCATTCCATCACGTTATCATGCGATGAGAGTTGGATCCCGATTCCCACTGATGAGTTGGTTTACTCTTCGGGTGATCCCGATTGATTCTTCTTTAGGTTTGGAGGAGAATTTGACAGGACAGTGGGAGGTTTCCGGATTAGATAAAATGATGACCATTCTGATCTAGGTTAGAGTGCACGCAGAGTGTTTCTTTTCTCTCTCTCTCTTTGGCAGCGACCTTTGACCGACCCTAGACTATGACTCAGTGACCAGGTTGACCGAACCTTCTTAAAATACTGGCTTTTGGATTGTCTGAGTTGCATAAGTCATTGCCACTCCTTCTTTTACCCTTTGCATTTCTCAGAACACCCGTATTACTACGGATATCCACTTCCATTGGATAGATCCATCGTATGGTTATATACGAACTCGAAGGGACTTCTTCGAGGATGGATCCAGGTTCAGGAGAAATAGAACTGGTTTATTCAGTTGTCTTTTATTATCACCTTCTTTCAGGTTGCGAGAGCTCCTTGGTTTAGGAGAGTACACCTATTACGCTTATTGGATAGTCTTATTCCAAACCATAGGCTGGTGCCGAAAGGTAGGGAATGAAGAAAACCAATTAGCCTAAGTAGGGTGTGCAGAAGGTAATATGTAAAGACAAAATAAAGGGATTAGAAAGAGGGCAAAGTAAATTGCGACTGATATCATTCACGACCAAAACCGCGTACTTCATCGCCACTCCTATTTCACCTTTAAAAGAATAAGGTATTATTCAGTTGTCTTTTATCGTCACCTTCTCTCGAGATGCGAGTACTCCTTAGTTTAAGAGGGTACACCTATTATGCTTACTGGATAGTCTTCTTCCAAACCATAGGCTGGTGCCGAACGGTAGGGAAGGAAGAAAACCATTTAGCCTAACGATGGTGTACAAAAGGTAACGACTAAAGACAAATAAAGGGATTTGGAGAGACGGCAATAAAATATACGGTTGAAGTCATGAATTGGATTATGGAAGAGGCATTACTGTGAATACCAGGATACCCCTACGAAACATTTTCATGTTTCAGTGCATTGTTAAAAGAAAAACTGTTTTTCCCGATTAGACACTTACTCCAAGGGTATGTATTTACCAGGTTTCATTCTCATATCTGTATGGTTTTACAGATGATGAGTGGGAGTAAGATATTGGGAATTAGGTGATTATCCTCATTATATCGGAATTCGTTGTAATTGGTGATATTTGAGGAAATCGCCAGGGTACAGTTTTCCACCTACAACGCACAGGTTTTGAGTTGTTTAACTCAGCGGACTTATACAGAGTATTGTATGTTGTCCAGTGTCCATCAGGACAAAGGGGTAGGTCCTCGTACTATGTTCTGTTTACTTATAACTTCTCTAGTATTTAGACGAGTGTTTCGTAGAAATACAAGGTCTAAGTTTTGAGAAGTTGTGGGTATAAGAATAAAGTAGAGAACCAGGTATCACAAGTATCGGGATTCTTCAAAGAGATCGAAGATGTAGATTCTTGTGATTGGTATTCAGAAGATAGTGATGGTTTTGAGAAACGTGTTTCTCTTTCAGGTTACTCATAATTGGATGGATTCCTAAGTTGAGTAATGCTGATTAGCCTCTTTCCATTAAGTTGATATGCACTGGAGACAGATGCATGGATTGAATATGGTTCCAATTAAATAAGTGCCAAAGTTTCTATATTGGATATAGAATAGTTCGTACCTTAAAAGAAATTAAGGTACGGGGAGTTGTCCAGCTTATGCTTAAAACCAGACTCTGGATAACTCAGGGCACGTTTCTGTAATGGCTATTTGTGGGTTGACCCTGGCTATGACGAGGGTTGATATTCTACCATTTGGAAGATCAATAGTGATATTGTTCTTGACTCGCCACAGTTTTAGTAAAAATGGATCTTTTTCAGAAAACAGTAGTGGGAGTATGGTAGAACTGGAAGTGATTCCAGAACCACGAACGATTACGGAAAATTTAATAGGACCTATATATTCGATCAGGTTTGACATTCCAATGGCCACTCCGCAAGTATGGTGGGTAACCTCAGACACCCGAGAGGTACTTCGGTAGCCTCAAGGACGGTGACAGGGAGGTTCTTATCTACCCAGACTTGACACTACTGTTGTTCCAGGTTATGAGACCCGATAGGAGGGTTGTCGTAGTCAGTGGGAGCAACGGAAGCATAGTGGGCAAGATGCTTATATCTATTTATAGACTTAAGCAGTTATAGCGGAGATAGATCATCTAATTTTGATGTGACAGTCATGGGTTTGACTTCAATCAGAATAGGGGATGGATCAGTTAAGAAGGTAGTAGGGTGTGATGTCATGGTATCTGGATGACATACACAGAGTAGGAAGTAAAATTCCTATACTACGATCGGTTGTACTGTGGTCGTCACACAGTTGTTTCTCCAGACAGGATATGGATATAATATTTGACATTCTGGTTTCTAGATCTATGGTTTTAGATCTGGATTTGGGTTGTTTCCCAATGTGGGTACTTTGACAGATATTCTAATGGTTTTTAGAATAGTTGACTCCTAGCATGGTGGTGTACCTCCAGGTGATGGAGTCACCCTCTCTAAAGGTGTCGTACAGACTAAAGGGGAGAGGGATGTGCATGATCGGCAGATCACTTGCTTAGGCAATTGAGTCAATCATGAGATGTCAAGTACCACACCAAATGTTGGATTTGCACTAGATGCAATAAGTTTGTATTAATCCAATCCTGGAGAAATATAAGGAAGCAGTTTTAGAACATAAGTACATGTTCTACGGATTTGATGACGGCAGCCTCCTTCGGGAGACGGTTATCATTCCAGGCTTCAAAGGTGACATGGATGACAGAGTGATTGTCAGAGTTATAGTTATTCCCTCTGACGAAGAGGGACAGTATTATGGACAGGTGGTCCAAGAGGATACTGTGGGAAGCAAGGTGCCCGATACTGATTAGGTTCAGTGATCGATTATGTCTAAGAAGTTTGGATATGGAGTTCATTTATGAACTAAGGTCCCATCAGATATCCAGACATGTTCTAAGACAGGTATTACTCAATTCGGGAGATGGTTTTCTCCGCAAACTTGAGATTAAGAGAGATATAGAAAGATAGTTCTAGGTGGATCCACTCACTGAGGCTATTTCTCGAACACAATAGTTTTACAAACGGGCTTTGTGAAACTGATTAGTAGAGGAGTTGGATGTTCGGTTTCACACGGGCTGTGAGTAGTCGACATCACAATATTAGCCTTGAGTGCAAGTGGGAGATTGTTGGAGATAGTGCCCTCATAGTCAATTATTGGATCGCAGGTACGTGATTGCAATGATTGCGGAGGACTTATCCCGGTAGCACAGTCTTACTCGAGATGATAGTATGCTATCTGGTTTGCCTTTATCAGTCGTGTACATGTTCAGGTGACTGATTGCATGTTACACTTTGATAGAGCCCTTAGGATCTTGCTTAACCACCAACAGTATGATGGCGATCATATAAGTGAGAGTTGGGTGGTTTATACACATATCCTTAATTGTGGTCCCTAGTCGTGGGAGTTTCGAGACAGGGCATCGATACTCCGGAGTAGACTAGTGTGTACAGTCGAGACCCCGACGAAGGGCGGTGGCCGGTCTCACAAGCCACTGGTGTCAGTTGGATCACCTAAGATGTATACAGGTGCTCATTGGGTTATGAGTACACCGGACAGGACTCGCCGGGAATCTGCTAGTTAGTATTATATCTACCGTCAGATAGCAGTTCCCTGGTGACATGTGTACAGGTTAGTTCATCGACCTGAGGTCGTCATTTGTCTCGTGTGAGTTCCCACTGTGCTTTGATTTCTACCCTACCACGGCTCAAAGGAGTCGTGCAAACAGGTAGCTTTTGGGTACAGTCCCGAGCCATATGGAGGCACGTGAGCGGATCGGCAGGGGATTCGTCTCTCCCGGTATTGGGGGCGAGATCGTGCTGTGTCTAGGAGAGCCATTACACAAATCCATGGCCATGGTAGGAGATTTACTGGTAGGTACTCCAGTAGTATCTCAGGGTGTATTGAGGCTTCACTCCGACACGACTTATACTGCTATTGGGGGTCTGACGTTACTAGCCCCCTAGGCGGATATGCGAAACTCATTGACGAACGGACCGGACTGTATATACATTGTCACTGTTAGGCTCAGTAGGGTTTTCGGAGGAGTTCGCTCATCGGTCTCCCTAAAGTTCGCTCCTCGGCATCCCTTGAGGTCAGTCCGTGGGCAGCCGTTACGCATTGCTAGTGCCGCTGACGGTTTGTGGTTAAACCCACTGCCAGGGTGCTGACGAGTCATTAGAGTCCCCCACAGACAGTTTCCTAAGTTCGGGCGAAACGTTGTAGAGGCCGTATGGTTTTATGGCAGGGTTCGGAAAATGCACGTGCGTTTACGCACGTGTCAGTTTTCGGGCAGATAATACTGGTCGGCTTTGGTTTAAGCCGGATCCGAGTATTATATTGAGTAGGTATAATATCTTTGTCTCAGTTGCATTTGTATTCGGTCGTAATACAAATGCGGGTATATTTATACAGTTTCGGGGTTATCCTGAAAGTCGTTTCAGGATCACTTTTGGAAGTTGCCAGTTTCCAGTTTTCTATCAGCCGTCTTTTAACATTCGGTTAAAGACGGGTTTATCTTTTCTTCTGTTAGGGTGAGTCATCATTCTAGAAGCTTCTAGAAGTGATGATGAGGCTTGTGAGTCATTAGTGCATTAATGGTGTCATTAATGCAATAATGACTCATACTTTGATTTCAAACCTTTCTTGTTTTCCTTAAGATATTATTATGTGTTCACATATGATATTTTGTGCTTAAGGTTACTCTCTTGCTCCTACACTCACCCTCCTCCTTCTCTTTATAAGAAAGGCCCCTCCCCTCTCTCATTTGGTTACTTGATTCATTTGTGAAAAGATTATGATAGAATTTAGGGTGCATGGAATTTTACAGTTTATTTCATTCCATCACCCAATTCCCTCGGCAACATCATTTACCGATCGTCCACGGATTTGGACGAAGAGAGACAAAGTCATCTACTCATTCTCTACACCATTCTTGGTCGTCTCTTTTAGCAAACTTGACGATCGAGTTGCCTCGAGTCAGAGGCGGGAGCCCGTTTAAAGAATCAGTGATGTGGTGCCACCTCGACGAGGATATCGGAGATCGACGAGATCGGAGCAGCCGCAACGGAGCGTGGGATGATGGTTGAAGAACGAAGGACTCGGATCGTTCGGTACAACCTTTCTACACTCTTTACTGTTTGTTAGTTTAGCAATAATGGCAGATCCGGGTTAAAGTATACGATAGCGCCAGTTAAAAAGTTTTTGTTCCGCATTTGGCGTCTGTAGACTGCCGGGGCGCTAGCGTAGACTTACAGTGGTATCAGAGCCTCACCATTTTGCTATACTAACTTATGCTAACGCGTTTAAAACATCGATCCGACCGGAAATCGAAAATTGCAAAATCCATGCCCGACAGTTTCTGTTGTTTTTAAACGGTCTCAAAAATTAATTCTGTATGTCTTAAAAATCTGTGCAGGCTTTTCTAAGAATCATGACAAAATTTAGGCACGTGACTCCTCCAAGCAGCCGCGGAAACGCGGCCAAACCTATGGTTTGGCCGCGCATCCGCGGCCACGTGGTGAGCTCGTGCTCCCAAATTTTTCCAGTGGCTTCTCTGTTGTATTTTGGGGTTTTTGGTAAATATCGTTTTGGCCCAGGTTTTGTTACTGTTCACCAGTAAGCAGTGGGGCCCACTTTTTGATATTTGGTCTTTGGTCGATCGAAATTTAAACACGTTAGTTTACAGTTCTTACATTATATCTCCGACCGGGAATGTCATTTGATCGGTAAACCGCGTTTAATTGCTATAGTTCTTTTAGACGGGTTTGCGAACGTGACATTCGCGTTGATGTTCTGTGTTGTGCTGTGATGTTGCGGATTTGTCGTGGTGGATAGCAGTGTGCAATGGTAGTACAGTTTGTGTTTATTTATACATTTGATATTGCGGGGCGAGCGTCCAACTTGTGGACAGCCGTCACTGCCTGTTGTATAATATTCTTTTTGGGGCACGACCAGGTTGCGGTCGATGTACCTATTGTACTATTTTTCATTACTGTACTACGTTTTGCCCCGAGACGGAGTGCACGGATAGCCAGGTTCTGAGAAGCAACGGGTCCGCATCTCATGGCTTTGAGAGGCAGAGGGGCCCCACTCTAGAATTGGCAGACTATTCGCCGCACTCGTAGGGGGTACAGGTTGACCCAAGGAGGGGTGCTCAAGCTACCGGATTCCGTGAAGTGCTGGGTGGTCCATTCACTATGCTGTAGGGGGCTGCCTCGCTTCAGGTTTTGGCGGGTAACTTGCCGCACCCGTAGGGGTCTAGGTTTCATTGCACAGGCTATCCACACGACAGGGGAACGTCGGGTTTCAGCAGCGGCTCTGTGAAACTCGGGGATCCCAGATATATGTATTGTTCTGTGATGCTTATTACTTTTCTGTAATGTTGCATACTATCACGCCTGGAGCGATTATTGTATATTAGTTTATATACTATTAGATGTTGTATATGTTTTACACCCGCGCTAGTCTAGTCCCCGCTCTGTCGTTAGTTAAGTAACCTAACGAGTGATGACGGGACCCAGTGACGAATGCGGATGGCATATACGTACATTTTATTTTCGTTCTTTTCTGGTGTGATTAATGGTGGGACTGCGTTGATTCTGATCAATGCAAAGTAAAACAAACTTGTATACAGTTGTTGGAACAAATTTAAAAAGTGTTGTTACAAAGACGTTTTCTTTTGTTATGCATAGCGGTATTCAGTGGAATATCCTGCACCTCATTCGACGGGGCAAGGGCCGATATCCCTTCACCGGGACCGACCCCTTGGGCAAAAGTTTGCGTCAGGGTAATAACTTTACTATAGTCGATTACAAGTTGCTTTGCATAGCGGTATTCAGTGGAATATCCTGCACCTCATTTCACGAGGAAAGAGCCGAGATCCCTTTACCGGGAGTGACCTCTTTAGCAAAAGGTTTTCGCCACTATATTTTAAAAAGCTATCAGGTTCCTTCAGCGATATCAAGTTCACTACGCTAAAGGTTTTTCGCCAAAAACCAGCCGTATCCCTCCGTCGCTTCTTTTGGGTATTTAGTAGTATTCAAGCTATGCATTTTAGCCAAAGTTAAGGCATAGTGTTTGGTAGCTGCTGGGTATTCAATTGTTGCATAGATAGATGAGTTAGTTTGGGACAGTCGTTCTGCCGATTGGCCAACGTCAGGGGCATGTGCGGGTGGGTTCAAATTGGCAAGATAGTGACGGGTAGAACTTGGCATGTGACTTATGACATTTTGACCAACGCCAAGGTTATAAGAGCATGGGGCAAAAACTATATCGGGAGTTTCTAAAGAAACTGAAACTTGCCAAGTATGCGCATACCTTCTGGAGTATGAGTAACGTGGATGCATTCCATCACGTTATCATGCGATGAGAGTTGGATCCCGATTCCCACTGATGAGTTGGTTTACTCTTCGGGTGATCCCGATTGATTCTTCTTTAGGTTTGGAGGAGAATTTGACAGGACAGTGGGAGGTTTCCGGATTAGATAAAATGATGACCATTCTGATCTAGGTTAGAGTGAACGCAGAGTGTTTCTTTTCTCTCTCTCTCTTTGGCAGCGACCTTTGACCGACCCTAGACTATGACTCAGTGACCAGGTTGACCGAACCTTCTTAAAATACTGGCTTTTGGATTGTCTGAGTTGCATAAGTCATTGCCACTCCTTCTTTTACCCTTTGCATTTCTCAGAACACCCGTATTACTACGGATATCCACTTCCATTGGATAGATCCATCGTATGGTTATATACGAACTCGAAGGGACTTCTTCGAGGATGGATCCAGGTTCAGGAGAAATAGAATTGGTTTATTCAGTTGTCTTTTATTATCACCTTCTTTCAGGTTGCGAGAGCTCCTTGGTTTAGGAGAGTACACCTATTACGCTTATTGGATAGTCTTATTCCAAACCATAGGCTGGTGCCGAAAGGTAGGGAATGAAGAAAACCAATTAGCCTAAGTAGGGTGTGCAGAAGGTAATATGTAAAGACAAAATAAAGGGATTAGAAAGAGGGCAAAGTAAATTGCGACTGATATCATTCACGACCAAAACCGCGTACTTCATCGCCACTCCTATTTCACCTTTAAAAGAATAAGGTATTATTCAGTTGTCTTTTATCGTCACCTTCTCTCGAGATGCGAGTACTCCTTAGTTTAGGAGGGTACACCTATTATGCTTACTGGATAGTCTTCTTCCAAACCATAGGCTGGTGCCGAACGGTAGGGAAGGAAGAAAACCATTTAGCCTAACGATGGTGTACAGAAGGTAACGACTAAAGACAAATAAAGGGATTTGGAGAGACGGCAATAAAATATACGGTTGAAGTCATGAATTGGATTATGGAAGAGGCATTACTGTGAATACCAGGATACCCCTACGAAACATTTTCATGTTTCAGTGCATTGTTAAAAGAAAAACTGTTTTTCCCGATTAGACACTTACTCCAAGGGTATGTATTTACCAGGTTTCATTCTCATATCTGTATGGTTTTACAGATGATGAGTGGGAGTAAGATATTGGGAATTAGGTGATTATCCTCATTATATCGGAATTCGTTGTAATTGGTGATATTTGAGGAAATCGCCAGGGTACAGTTTTCCACCTACAACGCACAGGTTTTGAGTTGTTTAACTCAGCGGACTTATACAGAGTATTGTATGTTGTCCAGTGTCCATCAGGACAAAGGGGTAGGTCCTCGTACTATGTTCTGTTTACTTATAACTTCTCTAATATTTAGACGAGTGTTTCGTAGAAATACAAGGTCTAAGTTTTAAGAAGTTGTGGGTATAAGAATAAAGTAGAGAACCAGGTATCACAAGTATCGGGATTCTTCAAAGAGATCGAAGATGTAGATTCTTGTGATTGGTATTCAGAAGATAGTGATGGTTTTGAGAAACGTGTTTCTCTTTCAGGTTACTCATAATTGTATGGATTCCTAAGTTGAGTAATGCTGATTAGCCTCTTTCCATTAAGTTGATATGCACTGGAGACAGATGCATGGATTGAATATGGTTCCAATTAAATAAGTGCCAAAGTTTCTATATTGGATATAGAATAGTTCGTACCTTAAAAGAAACTAAGGTACGGGGAGTTGTCCAGCTTATGCTTAAAACCAGACTCTGGATAACTCAGGGCACGTTTCTGTAATGGCTGTTTGTGGGTTGACCCTGGCTATGACGAGGGTTGATATTCTACCATTTGGAAGATCAATAGTGATATTGTTCTTGACTCGCCACAGTTTTAGTAAAAATGGATCTTTTTCAGAAAACAGTAGTGGGAGTATGGTAGAACTGGAAGTGATTCCAGAACCACGAACGATTACGGAAAATTTAATAGGACCTATATATTCGATCAGGTTTGACATTCCAATGGCCACTCCGCAAGTATGGTGGGTAACCTCAGACACCCGAGAGGTACTTCGGTAGCCTCAAGGACGGTGACAGGGAGGTTCTTATCTACCCAGACTTGACACTACTGTTGTTCCAGGTTATGAGACCCGGTAGGAGGGTTGTCGTAGTCAGTGGGAGCAACGGAAGCATAGTGGGCAAGATGCTTATATCTATTTATAGACTTGAGCAGTTATAGCGGAGATAGATCATCTAATTTTGATGTGACAGTCATGGGTTTGACTTCAATCAGAATAGGGGATGGATCAGTTAAGAAGGTAGTAGGGTGTGATGTCATGGTATCTGGATGACATACACAGAGTAGGAAGTAAAATTCCTATACTACGATCGGTTGTACTGTGGTCGTCACACAGTTGTTTCTCCAGACAGGATATGGATATAATATTTGACATTCTGGTTTCTAGATCTATGGTTTTAGATCTGGATTTGGGTAGTTTCCCAATGTGGGTACTTTGACAGATATTCTAATGGTTTTTAGAATAGTTGACTCCTAGCATGGTGGTGTACCTCCAGGTGATGGAGTCACCCTCTCTAAAGGTGTCGTACAGACTAAAGGGGAGAGGGATGTGCATGATCGGCAGATCACTTGCTTAGGCAATTGAGTCAATCATGAGATGTCAAGTACCACACCAAATGTTGGATTTGCACTAGATGCAATAAGTTTGTATTAATCCAATCCTGGAGAAATATAAGGAAGCAGTTTTAGAACATAAGTACATGTTCTACGGATTTGATGACGGCAGCCTCCTTCGGGAGACGGTTATCATTCCAGGCTTCAAAGGTGACATGGATGACAGAGTGATTGTCAGAGTTATAGTTATTCCCTCTGACGAAGAGGGACAGTATTATGGACAGGTGGTCCAAGAGGATACTGTGGGAAGCAAGGTGCCCGATACTGATTAGGTTCAGTGATCGATTCTGTCTAAGAAGTTTGGATATGGAGTTCATTTATGAACTAAGGTCCCATCAGATATCCAGACATGTTCTAAGACAGGTATTACTCAATTCGGGAGATGGTTTTCTCCGCAAACTTGAGATTAAGAGAGATATAGAAAGATAGTTCTAGGCGGATCAACTCACTGAGGCTATTTCTCGAACACAATAGTTTTACAAACGGGCTTTGTGAAACTGATTAGTAGAGGAGTTGGATGTTCGGTTTCACACGGGCTGTGAGTAGTCGACATCACAATATTAGCCTTGAGTGCAAGTAGGAGATTGTTGGAGATAGTGCCCTCATAGTCAATTATTGGATCGCAGGTACGTGATTGCAATGATTGCGGAGGACCTATCCCGGTAGCACAGTCTTACTCGAGATGATAGTATGCTATCTGGTTTGCCTTTATCAGTCGTGTACATGTTCAGGTGACTGATTGCATGTTACACTTTGATAGAGCCCTTAGGATCTTGATTTACCACCAACAGTATGATGGCGATCATATAAGTGAGAGTTGGGTGGTTTATACACATATCCTTAATTGTGGTCCCTAGTCGTGGGAGTTTCGAGACAGGGCATCGATACTCCGGAGTAGACTAGTGTGTACAGTCGAGACCCCGACGAGGGGCGGTGGCCGGTCTCACAAGCCACTGGTGTCAGTTGGATCACCTAAGATGTATACAGGTGCTCATTGGGTTATGAGTACACCGGACAGGACTCGCCGGGAATCTGCTAGTTAGTATTATATCTACCGTCAGATAGCAGTTCCCTGGTGACATGTGTACAGGTTAGTTCATCGACCTGAGGTCGTCATTTGTCTCGTGTGAGTTCCCACTGTGCTTTGATTTCTACCCTACCACGGCTCAAAGGAGTCGTGCAAACAGGTAGCTTTTGGGTACAGTCCCGAGCCATATGGAGGCACGTGAGCGGATCGGCAGGGGATTCGTCTCTCCCGGTATTGGGGGCGAGATCGTGCTGTGTCTAGGAGAGCCATTACACAAATCCATGGCCATGGTAGGAGATTTACTGGTAGGTACTCCAGTAGTATCTCAGGGTGTATTGAGGCTTCACTCCGACACGACTTATACTGCTATTGGGGGTCTGACGTTACTAGCCCCCTAGGCGGATATGCGATTCTCATTGACGAACGGACCGGACTGTATATACATTGTCACTGTTAGGCTCAGTAGGGTTTTCGGAGGTGTTCGCTCATCGGTCTCCCTTGAGTTCGCTCCTCGGCATCCCTTGAGGTCAGTCCGTGGGCAGCCGTTACGCATTGCTAGTGCCGCTGACGGTTTGTGGTTAAACCCACTGCCAGGGTGCTGACGAGTCATTAGAGTCCCCCACAGACAGTTTCCCAAGTTCGGGCGAAACGTTGTAGAGGCCGTATGGTTTTATGGCAGGGTTCGGAAAATGCACGTGCGTTTACGCACGTGTCAGTTTTCGGGCAGATAATACTGGTCGGCTTTTGTTTAAGCCGGATCCGAGTATTATATTGAGTAGGTATAATATCTTTGTCTCAGTTGCATTTGTATTCGGTCGTAATACAAATGCGGGTATATTTATACAGTTTCGGGGTTATCCTGAAAGTCGTTTCAGGATCACTTTTGGAAGTTGCCAGTTTCCAGTTTTCTATCAGCCGTCTTTTAACATTCGGTTAAAGACGGGTTTATCTTTTCTTCTGTTAGGGTGAGTCATCATTCTAGAAGCTTCTAGAAGTGATGATGAGGCTTGTGAGTCATTAGTGCATTAATGGTGTCATTAATGCAATAATGACTCATGCTTTGATTTCAAACCTTTCTTGTTTTCCTTAAGATATTATTATGTGTTCACATATGATATTTTGTGCTTAAGGTTACTCTCTTGCTCCTACACTCACCCTCCTCCTTCTCTTTATAAGAAAGGCCCCTCCCCTCTCTCATTTGGTTACTTGATTTATTTGTGAAAGGATTATGATAGCATTTGGGGTGCATGGAATTTTACAGTTTATTTCATTCCATCACCCAATTCCCTCGGCAACTTCATTAACCGATCGTCCACGGATTTGGACGAAGAGAGACAAAGTCATCTACTCATTCTCTACACCATTCTTGGTCGTCTCTTTTAGCAAACTTGACGATCGAGTTGCCTCGAGTCAGAGGCGGGAGCCCGTTTAAAGAATCAGTGATGTGGTGCCACCTCGACGAGGATATCGGAGATCGACGAGATCGGAGCAGCCGCAACGGAGCGTGGGATGATGGTTGAAGAACGAAGGACTCAGATCGTTCGGTACAACCTTTCTACACTCTTTACTGTTTATTAGTTTAGCAATAATGGCAGATCCGGGTTAAAGTATACGATAGCGCCAGTTAAAAAGTTTTTGTTCCGCATTTGGCGTCTGTAGACTGCCGGGACGCTAGCGTAGACTTACATAATTGTAATGTATAAAACTCTCCCAGGAGTAACAATTACTCGCAGCGGATATCGGGATCCAACTATCTCATAGAAGGTATGCAATCTCATTGCAAATTTCAACACTTGAAATTCCCAATAATATTTTGCCCCTAACCTCCTATGACCTTGACAAAGGCCAATAAACCATAGGATGCTAGTCAAGTTCAACCCGTCATTTCCTGATTGAATTAAACCCACCCGCACGGCCCTTGACAAAGGCCAACAAGGTCGCACGACTACCCTAACCCAATCTGCATCATATGCATAAGCAGATAAGCACCAGTTAGCTACCGCACACTGCGCCTTGACAAAGGCCAACAAACGCAGCACGAATACTAACTACTACTTATCTGAAATGACGGAGGGCTACGACAGGTTTTTCTGAAAACCTATTGCGTAATGAACTTGATATCGTTGTAGAATCAAATGATTTTGAATTGGAGTGTTTTTGAGGCTTTTCTAGTTTTGCTAAAGGAGTCACTCCCGGTGAAGGGATCGTCGGTCCTTTCCTCGTCGAATGAGGTGCGGGATATATCATATATATCACTGTGCAAAGCAGAACTGTTAAAAGCAATCAAAAGACAAACCGAGGGTTGTAGCATCGGCCAGTTATTGCTAAAGGAGTCACTCCCGGTGAAGGGATCTCGGTCCTTTCCTTATCGAATAAGGTGCAGGATATATCACATATACCGCTGTGCAAAGCAAGAACTGTAGCTACCTGTTTTATTTTGAAATTTGATTCTACAACATCTTAGGTTTCTTTTATTTCATTAATCTCATTAATGAAGTCCCATCATTTAAGTACCTAAACATCACAGATAAATACGACGTTCACTTATGCCATCCGCATTCGCTTCGATGTCCCCTCGTGCACCGTTAGGTTAGGTAACTAACGGCAGAGCGGGGTAGGGCTAGCGCGGGTGTAAAACATAAGTAACGCCTATATAATATATCATATATACTATATACTGTATCTATCACAGAACATCACATGATCACATCACAGATATCGCAGCAGAAGAATCATATGAAATATTGGATATACTAGGACGTCCGTGTTTTCAATACGAGCCAGTATAAAACACGGATTCCATGGTCGTGATGAATAGCCAAACCCACACCCCTAGACCCCTACGAGAGCGGCAAGCAACCCTACCAATTCTGGAGTTAGAAGACCCGGACTCGACTCCTCGAGTTGGTCTCCCACTGGACTCCAGAACCCGGTTACTTATGCCCTCCTCCTTGGGTCTATCCTAGTGCGAAAAAGTAAATAATATACAAACGGTGACATCTTCCGCAACCTGGAAGTGCCCCAATAAAAGAATATTACATACAAGTTTTTACATGAATGAAAATGAAAAAACACTCATCTCACATAAAAAAAACCCCGGCTATTCAAACACGACGATCCAATATAACATATCCAGCAACACATAACATCACATGTCATCAACGTAAGTAAATATGCGCATCCCAATTATCGTTGACATATAGCAACGAAACCGGCGATATCACATATTACACTTACGGTCACAGAAAAGAAAGTGTAAAACTACAACAGTTGGAATCCGCAACCACCTCAGACATCACATGCCTGACCAAATGAATTCTTTAGACATCGCATGCCTAACAATTATAAACCCCGCATTTTAGTCCCAAAATCGAAAACTCTTTTCAATATCACGTCGGGCAATTCAACAAGATTCCCGACATTTTGATCGAATGCTCGTCGCAAACTTTAGTAGACGGTCGCACCCCCGATACCGACGACGAAGTGCACCAAGGCGGAACACCGCTACCGCAAGCACCCGAACGGATGCTTTTGGCGACGGGGTTCTCCTACAGTCACTTGGTCGGGGCTATGGGGTGTAGCTGTCTATTAAGTTTACCCGGCGAGTATCCGCGTACGCTACCTGATTGCGACGGACTTTTGATCACATCAAAATTCCGTGGCAACCAATCAAGTGAGACTAAACTGCTGTGTTTATAACATTCATTTAGTTATCTCATAACTACTTGTGAATTCCAATTATTGTATCACATTCCGGATAAATAGAAAATGTTAAACTTTCCGATCGAACAATCGAACACCCAAGTTTTCCCGAAACAGATCAACACATGAAACAGGTTTAAAAACATCCACTTCGTGCCTCAGTACCAACGGTCCAGCCGTAGAAGGGTCAAGCCAACGCCTCACATGTGGCACGCCGTACTGCCCCAATCCCGAAGGTTCAAAGGGCAGTTCAAGACGGTCACATAATCGAGTTAAGGTTTGTTGTCTTCTAGAGGGTCCATCGAGTTACTTGCACTACTTAGAACGTCTTTAAACAACGGAAAAATCCAACACTTGGAAATTTCCCGACAGGGGAAAAAGTGGGTATTTATATCCGGTCGAACTTTTTAACATATTCTAAGATTATCCGGAAAAGCCACACTGACAAAATTTGATAATCCGATCGAATCATTGATTCCCTATACAACCCCAGAATACTCTTCTGTAGAGTCACAATAAAAATACCCCAGAAAATACAGCATTAAATTATATGAGTTACTGTGCAGAAATTATCAAACAAGGGAACAGTACGGCCGCGGAACCGCCGCACCATGCATAGCACGTGCCGCGGTTCCGCGGTGGAAAAGTCGATTCAGGCCCTCGTATTTCACAGTAATTCAAATAACACCCTGCTTATTTTTCTTCATATTTTTAATTGACAAAAATCCAAAATTTTAGAAAATTTCCAGAGAGCATTTTGGGGTTAGGTTTTCGGTTCGTCCGACTTTCAAACTCCGTCGGGACTTCGCCTAAGGCTCTAGCTAGGCTCTGATACCACTGTAGGGTTCCTAGGCACTCTCAAGGGGTCTCACAAGGCATCAACCATGCCCATTTCAAACATTACGGTGCCGAGAAACCCTAGACTACGGATCGTTAGCTAGATGTCTAGGCGAAAAAGAAACTAGTTAACAACTTAACTAAAGTTTAAACGGAAATACAACCTTTGTAGATCCGGTGCTCCACCTCCATAGCTCCGCAACGAAGTCCCCTCGCTGTCCAAATGAATTCCAGGGCTCTAGCGTCGGCTTCGTCGGAGAAATGGCGAGCTAGGTCGTCGATGTCCATGCCGAAGATGATCTACGTCGAGGCATCGCTAGATCAAGCTCCACCTTCACCAAGCCATGAAAACTTGTGAAGGAAACACACTCTACTACTTGGCAAGAGGTAGAGGATGAAGAAATAGGAAGTGGGTTCTCTTTAGATTTGGATTTCTCACTCATTTGCTCAATTCACCATTGATGAAGTGAAGCTTCTTCATCTTCAAGAAGAAGAAGAAGATGATGAAGTTATGATAAGTTTTTTTTGATATGAATTAAAGAATAGAAAAGAATAATCATTCTTATCATAATCAAACCATAGTTAGGTGTAGAGAATTAACAAGGGTTAGTGAATGGTTGGGTTAGGACATGAAGACAAAATGGTCACTTTGGTCAAACCTTCATAAAGGTTCATAAACAAACAAACAAAGCCACCATTATCTCTTCATTATTTTCTTTTGCTAAAATAAACAAAATGGATAAATAAATGAATAAATGAAGCAAAAGAAACCCTAACCATTGACCAACCATGGTTTAATCCATACACCAAACTATCATGTATCATCAAACATGATACAATCAAATGTACAAATGTATATCACATATACAATGTGCACAACCCAAGTGAGAAAATCCATTTAAAGTGAACCAATACTAGTTAATGCAAACTTATATATCAAATATATAATTATGCATTAAATCATTAAATCAACACTTGATTTAATGATCCGGTCATGTCGCATATAACCGGCTAATATCAACAGTAACAACTTCTCGAATCAACACTTGATCCGATAACCCGGCTATATCGTATATAACCGATCAATGTCACATATCGCGAGAATTGAATACAGTATCACATACTGGTATCATTCTCGGTCCCGCACACATCTCATATGTGCTCCTATTTCGTTTCGCTTGAGCCAGGAAACCTCTGTGTAGGACTCTAAAGACTCGTCAATACGCCGGCAGCAGATGATGATCATATCAAGCACCCACAAGCCGCAAGCGGTCTGCTAAACGTAACGGCCACCCGGGTATTGAGCGATCTGAAGATCGACGAGCAAGCCGGCTCACACTCCAGTGAATCCAACCAGTAACACTACCGTACAGTCCGGTCTGATCGTCTGATATGTCGCATATCTTGCCTAGGGGTGGTAAACGTCAGACCCCAATAGCTCGATAAGTCGTGTCGATATGAGGCTCATAACGGGTCGAGAAACTACTGGTAACACTTACCAGCAATTCTCTAATCAGCCCTGGCCAGGGACTTCCTGTTATAGCCAATCGAACACAGTGCAACATCAACTCCCTATACCGGGAGAGACGAATCCCCTCCTATCGCTCATCGCCTCCATGTGGCTCGGGACTGTACCCAAAAACCACCGTTTTGCACGCCCTCTTGGACGTGGTAAGATGGAAATCAAAGCACAGTGGGAACCACACAAGACTCTATGACGATCTCGGGTCAACAGACTACTCTGTACCAGTGTCACCAGAGAACTGCCATCTGACGTAAGGTATAATACCATCTGGGAGTTCTCGGCGAGTCCGTCCAGTGTACCCAGTCTCTACTGAGCACCCGTATATCATCTCTGATGTCAAACACCAATGGATATGGGATCATCCATCGCCCATCTGTATGGGTCGAGAAGGTACACGCTTGTCTACTCTGGTATATCGATGCCCCGTCTCGATACACCCACGACTAGGGACTTTGAAGGATGTACTTATGGACTACCATGTCCCCACTAGTATGATCCGCATCATAGTCTAGGTAGTCAAGTACACATCCTAAGGGCTTTACCAACATGTATCGGAGAGACAATCAGTGTACACGTTAAGGTAAAGAGTAACCAGATAGCATACTATCATGTCGAGCAAGAAAGTCCTCCCTATATATGTCCCAGCATCCACTACAATATACATCCAATGTACAGTAATGGCCTCTAGGGCATACATATAACTAACAGGGTTGACATCGCGCTGTGTCTAGGAGAGCCATTACACAAGTCATTCCTGGCCAGGGCAAGCGAGATATACTGGTAAGTTTCCAGTGTTATCTCAGGGTGTTCTGGGATACACTCCGACATGACTTGTACCGCTATTAGGGGACTGACGTTTACCGCCCCTAGGCCCGCCATGCGATGTTATCAGACAAACAGACCGGACTGTACGGAGATTGTCACATTCAGGCTATGTAGGAGTTCAGATAGGTTTCACCTCGTTAGTCTTCTTGTCGGCATCTACCTGGGGACCGTTACCCACAGCTAGTGCCGCTTGCGGTCTGTGGTTAAACCCACTGCCAGCGTAGTGTCGAGTCTTTAGAGTCCCACACAGAAAGCTATTCGCCTTTTGGCAAAAGAGTAGAGGTCGCATGGTTTTGCGACAGGGTCGGTCACATCCGTGCACTTGTGCACGTTTAGTGTCCGGGCAGTTAACACTAGCGGGCTTTGGTTTAAGCCAGATCCTAATGTACGTTTTGGGATTGGTTTTATCTCATTTGTATTCGTGTTTCTCGGAACGCGGATGCGGGTGTGTATGCACAGTTGACAGAGAAACAGAGGCAGAGGATTCTCATTGGGGTTGTTGACTGTTGACTGTTGACCATTGACTTTTGCTAAACCTTAATGTGAATAAGAAATATGATTAATGATAATATTAATTAAGTATTATTGTGTCATGGTTGAGATGAAGGGTTGACTTTGTTGACTTTGTTGACCGGTTGACTAGGTTGGACTAGTTGACCACCATCATTACAATGGCTATCATTTCATGGCAAAGACTTTTGCTTGCTTGTTTCTTTTTGCAAAATGAGTGCATGAAATGATATGTCCATTTTGACTTGAACCATCACATAATACTCAATTACTATTATGAGTTATCATGATTTTGGATTATGAGAGCTTGGATGGCAAAAGAGTTGCTCATTCTCTCATTTCTTTTCTCTCTCTTGCTTGAGCTCTCCCTCTTCCTCTTGCTCTCTCTCTAGTCTATGGTTCACTTGTCTCATGAGTTGAGAAGCAAGAACCATAGAGATAAAACCCAACACACTCCTCTACTCATCCTAGTTCAAAAGGTTTAGCAAACCAAGTGTTCTAGTTTCTTCTAGTTTGAAGTGAAGCCAAAGGTAGAAGCTTTCAGGTGGATCCATCTTCGGCGCAAGGAGACAACGAGGTGAGGCCGATCCGACCACCGCAAGGACTTGAAGACGAAGGAGATCAAGTTAAGGTATAACCACCTAACCGAGTAGGTAAAACTCTTGTTAGGATTGTTAGATAGTTGTTTAACAAAGATCCGTATTTTGAGTCCATGTTACCACCTCTAGAAAAATTGTTTTTCATCATTTCCGCAAGCCCGTAAGTACCGGGAGAGGTAACGTGGACTTACAGTGGTATCAGAGCCTAGTTAAACACTATCTAACATGTTAGCAAAGTAACTAGAAGTTCGATCGGAGAAAAAGTCGCGAAACGAACCTGAAAAATCAAGTTTCTGTCGATTCTGTATTCTGGGCCCAAAAGATATATACCAAAAACCCCAAATTCCAGACAAGAACCCACTGTGCAAATTTGGGGGCATGATCTCACAGAATGGCCGCGGATGCGCGGTCAAACCATAGGTTTGACCGCGATTCCTCGGCAATCTTGTTGAATTACGTGCCCAAATTTGTACGGTGTTCTTAGAAAACCCTGCACAACTTTCTGTGATATGTAGAATAATTTTTGGAACCCTTTAAAAATCAACAGAAACTGTGAACTTGAAATTTTGCAGTTTTTGATATTCAGTCCGATCGATGTTTTAAACGCGTTAGCACAAGTTAGTAAAGCAAAATGGTGAGGCTCTGATACCACTGTAAGTCCACGGTAGCGCCCCAGCCGTCTACAGACGCCAAATGCGGAACAAAAACTTTTTAACTAGCGCTATCGTATACTTTAACCCGGATCTGCCATTATTGCTAAACTAACAAACTGTAAAGAGAGTAGAAAGGTTATACCGAATGATCCGAGTCCTTCGTTCTTTAACCATCATCCCACGCTCCGTTGCGGCTGCTCCGATCTCGTCGATCTCTGATTTGCTCGTCCAGGTGGCACCACGTCAACGATTCTTTAAACGGGCTCCCGCATCTGACTCGAGGCAACTCGATCGTCAAGTTTGCTAAAAGAGACGACCAAGATTGATGTAGAAAATGAGTAGAAGACTTTGTCTCGTTCCGTCCAAAGTTATGGACGAACGGTTAATGAAGCTGCCAATTGATTCGGGTGATGGAATGAAATGAGCAATGAAATTTCCATACACCCCAAAACTAGCATAATCTCTTTTCTAAATCAAGTGAGTGTGTGAGAGAGGGGGAAGGGGCCGGCCATATTATAGGAGGTGGGGGGTGAGTGTAGGAGGATGGAGGTGACCACAAGAACAAATATCATGTGTGAACACAAAGTGTGAACACATAATGTGAACACAAAGTGTGAACACAATAAATGCAACCAATGAAACATCAACACCATTCTAACCAAGTCACCTTTTCTAGAAACTTCTAGAGCCTTCCACACTCATCTCAAGAAAAGATAAATCCGTCTTTAACCGAATGTTAAAAGACGGCTGATAGAAAACTGGAAACTGACAACTTCCAAAAGTGATCCCGAAACGAATTTCAGGATAACCCCATAACTGTATAAATATACCCGCATTTGTATTACAACTGAATACAGATGCAACTGAGACAAAAATATTATATCTACTCAATATAATACTCGGATCCGGCTTAAACCAAAGCCCACCGGTATTATCTGTCTGAAATATGACACGTGCGTAAACGCACGTGCATTTTCGGAACCCTGCCATAAAACCATACGGCCTCTACAACGTTTCTCCCGAACTTGGGAAACTGTCTGTGGGGGACTCTAATGACTCGTCAGTACCCTGGCAGTGGGTTTAACTACAAACCGTCAGCGGCACTAGCTATGTGTAACGGCTGCCCATGGACTGACCTCAAGGGAGGCCGATGAGCGAACTCATCCGGAAACCCTACTGAGCCTAACAGTGACAATGTATATACAGTCCGGTCCGTTCGTCTATGAGTATCGTATATCTGCCTAGGAGGCTAGTAACATCAGACCCCCAATAGCAGTATAAGTCGTGTCGGAGTGTAGCCCAATAACACCCTGAGATACTACTGGAGTACCTACCAGTAAATCTCCTGCCACGGCCGTGGGCTTTGTGTAATGGCTTTCCTAGACACAGCACGATCTCGCCCCCAATACCGGGAGAGACGAATCCCCTGCCGATCCGCTCACGTGCCTCCATGTGGCTCGGGACTGTACCCAAAAACTACCTGTTTGCACGACTCTTTTGAGCCGTGGTAGGGTAGAAATCAAAGCACAGTGGGAACTCACACGAGACAAATGATGACCTCAGGTCGATGAACTAACCTGTACACATGTCACCAGGGAACTGCTATCTGACGATATGTATAATACCAACTAGCAGGTTCCCGGCGAGTCCTGTCCGGTGTACTCATAACCCAATGAGCACCTGTATATATCTTAGGTGACCCAACTGACACCAGTGGCTTGTGAGACCGGCCACCGCCCCTCGTCGGGGTCTCGACTGTATACACTAGTCTACTCCGGAGTATCGATGCCTTGTCTCGAAACTCCCACGACTAGGGACCACAATTAAGGATATGCGTATAAACCACCCAACTCTCACGTATATGATCGCCATCATACTGTTGGTAGTAAAGCAAGATCCTAAGGGCTCTATCAAAGTGTAACATGTAATCAGTCACCTGCACATTTACACGACTGATAAAGGCAAACCAGATAGCATACTATCATCTCGAGTAAGACTGTCCTACCGTTATAGGTCCTCCGCAATCATTGCAATCACGTGCCTGCGATCCAATAATTGACTCTGAGGGCACTATCTCCAACAGATATGATCATCACCTACTGCCGGCGTATTGACGAGTCTTTAGAGTCCTACACAGGGATTTCCTGGCTCAAGCGAAACGAAGTAGGAGCACATATGTGATATGTGCGGGACCGAGATTAATACGATATGAGATACCGTATTCTATTCTCGCGATTCGTGACATTGATCGGTTGTATGCGATATAGCCGGGTTATCGGATCAAGTGTTGATTCGATAAGTTGTTACTTTTGATATTAGTCGGTTATAGCCGGATTATTAAATCAAGAGTTGATTTAATAATTTAATGCATAATTATATATTTGATATATTACATTGCATTAACTAGTATTAGCTCACTTATGATTTATTTTCTCACTAGTTTGTGCACATTGTTTATATATGATATATGCAAGTGTACATGTTTGTATCATGCTTGATGATACATCAAAGTTGGGTGTATGAGACTCATACCAAGATTAGGGTAAAGATTAGGGTTATTGTTTTATCTTAAGATTTAACAAAAGGGTTTAACTTAGTCAAAGAAATCAAGCTTGAAGAAGTTTGGAGAAGCTTTGACAAAGTCCACTCTTTTGTCATTTCTTTTGATATTCTTTAACCTAACCTTTAACCTAAAGCCTTGGTTAATTCTCTACACGAGTTAAGCATGAGGGCTTAACTCAACCATGGTGCCATTATTTATTGGATAAGTTTTCATTTGGATGGATGATTGATTATTCTTTTCTTCTTCTTCTTCATCATCAAGCTCCATCCAAAAGCTTACTAGCTCCAATGGTGCTATGAGAAAAAGAGTGAGAAATCAATTCTAAAGTGAGCCCACTTCCTACTTCTTCATCCTCTACCACTTGCCATGTAGTAGAGTGTGTTCTCTTCACAAAGTTTATGACCTAGTGAAGGAATAGCTTGAGTTAGTGTCTCCCCGACGTAGATCATCTTCGGCCTTGAAGTCATCGTAGCAAGCACGTTCGTTCTTCTCGTGGAGCTTCTCTAGAGTCCGGAGTTCACGATCGCAGCGATGGGGACGTCTACACGGAGCTAATGAAGTGAAGGACCGGATCTACAAAGGTTGTAATCCCTTTCACTTAGTGTTAAAGTTGTTAACATGCAAGTTTTCGCCTAAACCCTAGTTTAAAGATCCGTATTAGAGTTGTTCGGCACGGCTAAAATTTTAATCGGGCATGGTTGATGCCTCGTAGACCCTTGTGCGCGTGCCTAGCAACCCTACAGTGGTATCAGAGCCAAGCTAGAGCTTTAGGCGAAGTGTAGACGATGTTAGAAATTCGATCGAACCCCGAAACCCTAATTCAAACCCTTCTCTGTACATTTTCTGAAAATGTGGATTTTTCCAAATTAAAAATACTCAAAAAATCCAGCAGGGTTTTCTAGGAATTACTGTGAAACACGTGGGCCCAACTCCATCAAGACGCCGCGGAACCGCGGCCGTACCCTAGGTCGCACGACGGTTCCGCGGTCACACTGTAGCTTCTTTTGTCCCTGTTTGCACAGTAATGTCCATATATTATTCCTGTGTTTTCTGGGAATTTTTAATTTATACTCAAGAGTTGAGTTTTCTGGGTTGTATTGGGAGTTCGTTGTTTCGATCGAAACTTTAACTGCGTCTATGTGTTTTTCCGGGTAATTTAGAACGTGTTAAAATGTTCGACCGGATATCAATATCTCACCTTCTCCCCTGCCGGAAAATTTCCAAGTGTTGGATTTTTTCTGAAGTTTAAGAATGTTCTAAGTAGTGCAAGTAACACGATGGACCCTCTAGAAGACAACAAACCTTAACTCGATTATGTGATCGTCTTGAACTGCCCTTTGAACCTTAGGGTTTGGGGCAGTACGGCGTGCCACATGTGAGGCATTGGCTTGACCCTTCTACGGCTGGACCGTTGGTACTGTGGCATGAAATGGATGTTTTTAAACTCCCCTCAAGTGTTGAGCTATTTGGGAAAACTTGGGTGTTTGATCATTCGATCGGAAAGTTTAACATTATCTATTTATCTGGAATGTGATACAATAATTGGAATCCACAAATAGTTATGAGATAACTGATTTGAATGTTATAAATCTAGCGGTTTTGTCTCAATTGATCGGTTGCCACGGAATTTTGATGCGATCAAAAGTCCGTCGCAATCACGTAGCGTACGCGGATACTCGTCGGATAAACTTAATAGACAGCCATGCCCCATAGCCCCGACCAAGTGACTGTAGGAGAACCCCGTCGCCGAAAGCATCCGTTCGGGTGCTCGCGGCAGCGGTGTTCCGCCTTAGTGCACTTCGTCGACGGCATCCGGGGGTGCGGCCGTCTACTAAAGTTTGCGACGAGCATGCGATCAGAATGTCGGGAATCTTGTTGAATTGCCCGACTTAATATTGAAAAGAGTTTTCGATAATGAGACTAAAATGCGGGGTTTATAATTGTTAGGCATGCGATGTCTAAGGAATTCATTTGGTTAGGCATGCGATGTCTAAGAAGGTTGCGGATTCCAACTGTTGTAGTATTACACTTTCTTTTCTGTGACCGTAAGCGTAGTATGTGGTGTATCACTGGCTTCGTTGCTATACATCAACGACAATCGGGATACGCATACTTGCTTACGTTGATGATATAAGATATTATGTGTTGATGTGATATGTTATATTGGATCGTCGCGTTCTGAATAGCCGGGGGGTTTATGTGAGATGAGAGTTTTTTTCTTTTTCATTCATGTAAAATTTATTTGTATGTAATATTCTTTTATTGGGGCACTTCCGGGTTGAGGATGATGTCACCATTGTATATTATTTACTTTTCCGCATTAGGTAGACCCAAGGCGGGGAGCACAAGTAACCGGGTTCTAGGGTCCAGTGGGAGACCATCTCGAGGAGTCGAGACCGGGTCTCCTAACCCTAGAATTGGCAGTGTTGCTTGTCGCTCTCGTAGGGGTCTAGGGATGTGGGTTTGGCTATTCATCGCGACCGTAGAATCCGTGTTTTATACAGGCTCGTATTGAAAACACGGACGTCCTAGTATATCCAATATTTCATATATGTTTCTTCTGCTGCAATATCTGTGATGTGATCATTTGATATGTTGTGATAGATACTGTATATAGTATATACGATATATTATATAGACGTTACTTATGTTTTACACCCGCACCAGCCCTGCCCCGCTCTGCCGTTAGTTACCTAACCTAACGGTGCACGAGGGGACATCGAGGCAAATGCGGATGACATAAGTGTACGTCGTATTTATCTGTGATGTTTAGGTGACTTAAATGATGGGACTTCATTAATATGATTAATGAAAGAAAAGAAACCTAAAAGATGTTGTGGAATCGAATTTTCAAAAACAGGTAGCTACAGTTCTTGCTTTGCATCGCGGTGTTCCTTGTAGAATATCCTGCACCTTATTCGATAAGGAAAGGGCCGAGATCCCTTCACCGGGAGTGACCCCTTTAGCAATAACTGGCAGATGCTACACCCCTCGGTTTGTCTTTTGATAGCTTTTGGAATTTTTGCTTTGCATAGTGATATATATGATATATCCTGCACCTTATTCGATGAGGAAAGGGCCGACGATCCCTTCACCGGGAGTGACCCCTTTAGCAAAACTAGAAAAGCCTAAAAAACACTCCATTTTAAAATCATTTGATTCTACAACGATATCAAGTTCATTACGCAATAGGTTTTCAGAAAAAACTGTCGTAGCCCTCCGCCATTTCAGATAAGGACAGTTTAGTATTCGTGCTGCGTTTGTTGGCCTTTGTCAAGGCGTAGTGTGCGGTAGCTGAATAGTACTTATCTGCATATGCATATGATGCAGATTGGATTAGGGTAGTCGTGCGACCTTATTGGCCTTGGTCAAGGGCCATGCGGGTGGGTTTAATTCAATCAAGAAATGACGGGTTGAACTTGACTAGCAACCTATGGTTTGTTGGCCTTTGTCAAGGTCATAGGACGCTAGGGGCAAAATATTATCGGGAATTTCAAGTGTTGAAATTTGCAATGAGATTGCATACCTTCTATGAGATAGTTGGATCCCGATACCCGCTGTGAGTAAGAGTTACTCCTGGGAGAGTTTTACACATTACAATTAGCCGATCAAGTAGGTGTCTAGAAAGGTGTTAACGGGGTTACGCCTTTGGGAAAATGAGTTTTACTTTAATTAGGTCCGTGCGAAAGCACGGGGAACCTCCCTCAAAGTACCGACACTGGCCTGGCTGAAAGATTGGCGAACTTGTAACGTGTAATTAATCCCGGCTAGTCTTTCCTTTTAGGGTTTGAAGGAAGATTTGATTAAAACAGTGGGAGCCATCCTGATTAGATAAAATAATAACCAATCTGATCTTGCAAGAGCATACGCTGAGTGTTTTCTTCTCTCTCTCTCCAGGTAGCGACCATATCACGCCTTAATCAAGATAATAATACGGATATATTGACCGAACCCGCTTGTTATACTAAGCTGGGAAACGTTGGTCCCGCTCCAACTTATAATTGTTATAAGACAGAGCAGGAAATTAGGGAATACCAGATTTTCCGTGCCGCCCAAACGAAGAAAGTGCATGCCGATGCATCATCTTCGGGTGTGTTCATTACATAGAACTGTTTCTCAGTATCCTTTACGTCCTGGGTATGTGATATCGGATCAGGATCCCGCATATGTAATCTGTTACATGGGCTACAGAAAGGTAGAGAACTGAGAACGGGTGATAAGTTTCATGAGACAGAAAACGGTGCAAGCGTTGCAGCCAAGTCTGTTGGTCACTATCACCCTGTATTATAAGAATACATTGATTCTGAATAAATGTTATTAGATACCGAACCTGATATGCAAAATCATATCAGTCTCTTTATTAGTAAAGAAAGATATAATTTTGTATTGTTGGATAATGTTTTGAACATTTCCTATATCAAAAGTTGATCGGTTCAGGCACGTTATCTAAAAGCATTGACGTTCTAAATCAAACTACAGTTCTTAGTATACAGAACACACACAAGAGGAAGAGTTCAGAAATGAACGAATCCTTCTTGAGGTATTGTAGACTAGGTCATATCAATGCGACCCGACTGGCTAAGTTATATTTAGATGCATATTTAAATCTGTTTGAATTTACATCTTGTGAAACTTGCCGGTCATGTCACAGAGATAAGATGACCACAGCTCCGTTTATTGGAAACAGAGAAAGAGTTAGTGAACTCTTGGGATTGATACTTGCTGATGTATGAAGGTCCCCTGTCTACACATGCCAAGACCGGTTTTTTGTACTTCATTATATTCTCTGATGATCTCTCAAGATTCATACATATGTTCCTGTTGAAACACAAGTCCGAACCTTTTGAGATATTCACAGAATGTAAGTTAGAAGTAGAGAACCAAAATACGGGTAAAAGTATTATGTCCTTTGATGTGATCAAGGAGGAGAATACTTGAGCACGGAATTCCTGGACTATTCTAAAGGAGAATGAGATTCTCTCTCAGCATTACTCCTCCGTATACACCACAGCACGTCGGTGTATCGGGGTGGAGCAATAGCACCCTATGTGATATGGTGTGCTCTATGATGAGTACTACTGAGTTTCCTATTTCCTTTTGGGAGTTATGCGCTTGAGAAGCTGCATACCTATTGAATAGGGTTCAAATCAAACCAGTTTCCTACCACTTCATATGTGATATGGAAAGGGAAGAGCCCATATCTTAAGTTTGTTAAGATTTGGGGTTGTCCGGACTATGTCTAAAAGCAAAATCCGGACAAGCTCGAGGAAAGGTCTGTTATGTAGAACTAGAAAGGTTCCAGCTATACAAACTGCAGCAGATGATTTGGTAGAACCAAAGGATTCAATAGTAACCAACGAACCTCAGCCTCTCCGCCGATCTAGCAGGGTTCCTCACCCACCTGAGAGATACTTCGGTTTCTTTATGACAGTGGGAGCGATGATTATATCATGAGATGATGACCCAACTAGTTTTGGGCTGGCCATCAGGAGTGGGACTCTGTAAGAATGGCTGGATGCTTATCGATCTGAGATGGAATCCTTATACACCAACAAAGTATGGACTTTGGTTGCTTTATCTGAAGGGTTAAATCCCCATCAGGAGCAAGTATATCTTGAGAAGATTACTTGGTGTACATGGAAAAGTTGAGACTTTCAAAGCAAGACTTGTTAAAGGTTTGCATCATTGACCAGGTATGGAATATGATGAAACCTTTTCTAAGGAGCTATGCTTAAGTCCATCCAGATCCTACTTTCCACGGCTACATACCATGACTACGATATCTGGTGGTTGGGTGTCATGACTGCTTTTCTAAATGATGTTTTAGAAGAGAGCGTCTATAAGTACACAGCCAGAGGGCTTCGTAGACAGTGGGAGCAGCGGAAACGTGTGCAAGATGTTTTATGTCATAAAGCAGGCATCACGGAGTTGGAACGTCTATTTTGATGTAGTAGTCAAAGAGTTTGACTTCATCAAAATGGTAGATGAACCTTGTATATACAAAAAGGTAGTAGGGAGTATGGTGGTGATCCTTGTAGAGTACGTGGATGACATACTCTTGATAGGGAAGGAGTTTCCTATGCTACGCTCGGTCAATCTCCGCTTATCACAAGGATTCTCCATATAGGATCAAAGTGATACCTACTAAATCCTGGGTTTTGGATCTATGAGATAGATCTAATTGGATGTTAGGATACTCACTAGTTGTAGTGAGAAGGTATCAATCGATCCTGGGGAGAATCACTGGAAAGGTTCCAGGGTGATAAGGACGACTGAATGTCAGTCGCAGGCATTGTCTTTTACCCTCAGTGGAGGGACGGTATGTTGGAAGAGTTCCAAGCTAGATACCGTGACATACTAGACGATTAAAGGCAAGATACATCATTACCAAGGATGCTACCAAAGAAGCAGTCTGGATATATATAATTTCATGAGATGAACTTCCTTCCTACCATTGTGTGACAATGGAATTGTGGCTTTTGCCAAGAACCCCCCCCCCCCCCCCCGTCCCATCAGAAATCCAGATATAATTCTTAGGCAGTATCACCTGATCATGGAGATGGTTGATCTCCAGGGAGATCCAGGTTAGGAGAGTAGACACAGAGGACAACAGCGCGGATCCACTCATGAAGGCCTTTTTCCCAGTAGAGACTTTTATGGGATGGTTGAGTATGAGATACTTCAACCGCAGCTAATTGTTGGGTATGTGATACCACAACAGATGGCCCTAGTACAAGTGGGAGATTGTTAGTTATATGTATGCCCTAGAGGCCATTACTATACATACGATGTATATTGTAGTGGATGCTTGGACATATATAGGGAGGACTTTCTTGCTCGACATGATAGTATGCTATCTGGTTACACTTTACCTTAACGTGTATACTGATTGTCTCTCTGTTACATGTTGGTAAAGCCCTTAGGATGTGTACTTGACTACCTGGACTATGATGCGGATCATACTAGTGGAGACATGGTAGTCCATAAGTACATCATTCAAGGTCCCTAGTCGTGGGTGTATCGAGACAGGGCATCGATGCACTAGAGTAGACTAGCGTATACGCATCTTGACCCATATGATGGGCGAAGGATGATCCCATATCCATCGGTGTTTGACATCAAGGATGGTGTACGGGTGCTCAGTAGAGACTGGGTACACTGGACGGACTCGCAGAGAACTCCCAGATGGTATTATACTTCACGTCAGATGGCAGTTCTCCGGTGACACTGGTACAGAGTAGTCTGTTGACCCGAGATCGTCATAGAGTCTTGTGTGATTCCCACTGTGCTTTGATTTCCATCATACCACGTCCAAGAGGGAGTGCAAAAAGGTGGCTTTTGGGTACAGTCCCGAATCGCATGGAGGCACTGAGCGATAGGAGGGGATTCGTCTCTCCCGGTATAGGGAGTTGATGTTGTGCTGTGTTCGATTGGCTATAACCAGAAATCCCTGGCCAGGGTTGCTGAGATTTACTGGTAAGTGTTACCAGTAGTTTCTCGAACTGTTATAGACCTCATATCGACATGACTTATCGAGCTACTGGGGTCTGACGTTTACCACCCCTAGGCGAGATATGCGACATATCAGACGACGAGACCGGACTGTACGGGAGTGATACTGATTGGATTCGCAGGAGAACTAGCGGGCTTACTTGTTGATCTTCTGATCGCTCAATACCCAGGTGGCCATTACGTTTAGCACACTGCTTGCAGCTTGTGGGTGTTTGATATGATCATCACCTACTGCCGGCGTATTGACGAGTCTTTAGAGTCCTACACAGGGGTTTACTGGCTCAAGCGAAACGAAGTAGGAGCACATATGTGATATGTGCGGTACCGAGATTAATACGATATGAGATACCGTATTCTATTCTCGCGATTCGTGACATTGATCGGTTGTATGCGATATAGCCGGGTTATCGGATCAAGTGTTGATTCGATAAGTTGTTACTTTTGATATTAGTCGGTTATAGCCGGATTATTAAATCAAGAGTTGATTTAATAATTTAATGCATAATTATATATTTGATATATTACATTGCATTAACTAGTATTAGCTCACTTATGATTTATTTTCTCACTAGTTTGTGCACATTATTTATATATGATATATGCAAGTGTACATGTTTGTATCATGCTTGATGATACATCAAAGTTGGGTGTATGAGACTCATAACAAGATTAGGGTAAAGATTAGGGTTATTGTTTTATCTTAAGATTTAACAAAAGGGTTTAACTTAGTCAAAGAAATCAAGCTTGAAGAAGCTTGGAGAAGCTTTGACAAAGTCCATTCTTTTGTCATTTCTTTTGATATTCTTTAAGCTAACCTTTAACCTAAAGCCTTGGTTAATTCTCTACACGAGTTAAGCATGAGGGTTTAACTCAACCATGGTTCCATTATTTATTGGATAAGTTTTCATTTGGATGGATGATTGATTATTCTTTTCTTCTTCTTCTTCATCATCAAGCTCCATCCAAAAGCTTACTAGCTCCAATGGTGCTATGAGAAAAAGAGTGAGAAAATCAATTCTAAAGTGAGCCCACTTCCTACTTCTTCATTCTCTACCACTTGCCTTGTAGTAGAGTGTGTTCTCTTCACAAAGTTTATGACCTGGTGAAGGAATAGCTTAAGTTAGTGTCTCCCCGACGTAGATCATCTTCGGCCGCGAAGTCATCGTAGCAAGCACGTTCGTTCTTCTCGTGGAGCTTCTCTAGAGTCCGGAGTTCACGATCGCAGCGATGAGGACGTCTACACGGATCTAATGAAGTAAAGGACCGGATCTACAAAGGTTGTAATCCCTTTCACTTAGTGTTAAAGTTGTTAACATGCAAGTTTTCGCCTAAACCCTAGTTTAAAGATCCGTAATAGAGTTGTTCGGCACAGCTAAAATTTTAATCGGGCATGGTTGATGCCTCGTAGACCCTTGTGCGCATGCCTACCAACCCTACATTATCAACATGTGTGAATGAGTAAAAGCATGATCAAATCAACATGTCAGATAAAGAAGAACCAGATAGCATACTTGTAGGGATCCTAGGCACCCTAGTGAGGTCTCGCAAGTGATCAAACACGCTAATTTCTAAAAATTACGGTGCCGAGAAAACCTAGAACGGATCGTTAACTAGATATTTAGGCAAAGCAGGCAAGTAAATGGAAATGCATCTAAAGGAAAAGGGGCTACAACCTTTGTAGATCCGGTCCACCACTTCCTAAGCTCCACGATGATCTCCCTCCGCTGTCCAAATCGAACTCACGACTCTAGCATTGGCATCATCGAAGAATGGTCGGGCTTGATCGTCGGTTCGATGCCGAAGATGATCTACGTCGAAGCATCACAAGAACAAGCTCCAACTTCACCAAGCTTTGAAAACTTGTGAAGTAAACACCCTATACTACTTGGCAAGAGGTAGAGGATGAAGAAATAGGAAGTGGGTTCACTTTAGAATTGGATTTCTCACTTGTTTTCTCAAGTTGCCATTGGAGTAGCAAGCTTTTTCAATGGAAGAAGAAGATGAAGAATAAGAAGATGATATGATAAGTGTTGAATAATTAGATAAATAATTCAATACTTATCATACTTTCAACTATAGTTAAGTGTAGAGAATTAACATGGGTTAGTTAAATGGTTAGGGTTAAGCAAAACAACAAAAGAGTGACTTAGTCAAAGTTTCAAGAAACATCAACTAAAAACAAAACATACAACCATTCATTTATCCTTTTATTTTTCCAAAATGAATAAATAAGAAAAAGATAAATGAATAAATAATCAAAACCCTAATCATTAACTTAAACCATGGTTTGATTCTTTACACTTAACCAAGTAAGCATGTATCATCAAACATGATACAAACATGTGCACAAAACTATATCGCATATACAATGTGTACAATTCAAGTGAGAAAATCCTTTTAAAATGAACCAATACTAG
The DNA here is from genome assembly GCA_030015575.1 of Agapanthus africanus. Lineage (NCBI taxonomy): Eukaryota > Viridiplantae > Streptophyta > Magnoliopsida > Asparagales > Amaryllidaceae > Agapanthus > Agapanthus africanus. Next base: position 233,268,677 of record JASDDO010000012.1, read on the forward strand.
TTAACGCAAAGTAATATATCAAATATATAAATATGCACTAAATCATTAAATCAACACTTGATTTAACGATCCGGTCATATCGGATATAACCGACTAGTATCATATGTATCGGCTTATCGAATCAATCCTTGATTCGATAACTAGGTTACATCGCATATAACCAATCGATACATTCATCGCGAGAATGGAATACGGTATCACATACACGCATTATTCTCGGTCCCACACATATCTCATATGCGCTCCTATTTCGTTTCTCTTGAGCCAGGAAACCTCTGTGTAGGACTCTAAAGACTCGTCAATACGCCGGCAGCAGATGATGATCATATCAAACACCCACAAGCCGCAAGCGGTCTGCTAAACGTAACGGCCACCCGGGTATTGAGCGATCAGAAGATCGACGAGCAAGCCCGCTCACACTCCTGTGAATCCAACCAGTAACACTTACCGTATAGTCCGGTCTGTTCGTCTGATATGTCGCATATCTCGCCTAAGGGTGGTAAACGTCAGACCCCAATAGCTCGATAAGTCATGCCGACTTGAGGTCCATAACATTCATGAAACTACTGATAACTCTTACCAGTATATCACTGCAACCCTGGCCAGGGATTTCCTGTTATGGCCAGTCGAGCATAGCACAACATCAACCCCCAATACCGGGAGAGACGAATCCCCTCCTATCGCTCATTGCCTCCATGTGAATCGGGACTGTATCCAAAAACCACCTGTTTGCACAACTCAGTAGAGCCGTGGTAGGGTGGAAATCAAAGCACAGTGGGAGACACACAAGACTCTATGACGATCTCGGGTCAACAGACTAAGCTGTACCAGTGTCACCAGAGAACTGCCATCTGACGTGAGGTATAATACCATCTGGGAGTTCTCGGCGAGTCCGTTCAGTGTACCCAGTCTCCACTGAGCACCCGCATACCATCTTCGATGTCAAACACCAATGGATATGGGATCATCCATCGCCCATCGCATGGGTCGAGAAGATATGCGCTAGTCTACTCTGGAATATCGATGCCCCGTCTCGATATTCCCTCGACTAAGAACAAAGAAGGATGTACTCATTGACTACCCAGGCCCCACGAGTATGATCTTCATCATAGTCCTAGAAGTCGAGTACACATCCTAAGGGCTTTATCAACATGTAATCAGAGAGACAGAAAGTATACACGTTAAGATAAAGAGCAACCAGATAGCGTACTATCATGTCGAGCAAGAAAGTCCTACCTATATATGTCCCAGCATCCACTACAATATACATCCAATGTACAGTAATGGCCTCTAGGGCATACATATAACTAACAATCTCCCACTTGCACTAGGGCCATCTGTAGCAGTGGTTGCAGTATCTAATACTCAACCATCCCATATAAGTCTCTCTCTGGGATAAGGCCTTCGTGAGTGGATCCGCCGTGTTGTCCTCTGAGTCTACTCTCCTAACCTCGATCATCCCAGAGATCAACTATCTCCATGATCAGGTGATGCTTCCTCAGAATATGTCTGGGTCACTGATGGGACCAGGGTTCCAGGGCCTAAGCCACACTTCCATTGTCATACAATGGCAGGAACCTAGTTCATCTTATGAACCAATATACACCCAAACTTCCTCTTTGGTAGTATCTTCAATAGCGATGTTACCGGCCTTTATCGTCTAGTTTGCCATGGTATCTAGCTTGGAACTCTTCCAACATACCGTCCCTTCACTGAGGGTAAAGACAATGCCTGCAACTGACATTCAGTCGTCTTTATCACCCTGGAACCCTTCCAGCGATTCTCCCCAGGATCGATTGATACCATCTCACTACATCTAGTGAGAATCCTAACATCCATTTAGATCTATCATATAGACCCAAATCTTAGGATTTAGGAGGTATCACTTTATCCTATTTGGAGAATCCTTGTGATAATAGGAGATTGACCGATCGTAGTATAGGAAACTCTTTTCCTATCAAGAGTATGTTGTCTACGTACAATACGAAGATGACCACCTTACTCTCTACTACCCTTTTGTATATACAAGGTTCGTCTACCATTTTGATGAAGTCAAACACTTTGACTATAACATCAAAACAGACGTTCCAACTCCGCGATGCCTGCTTCATTATGTGAAGCAACTTGCACACGTTTCCGCTGCTCCCACTGTTTACGAAGACCTCTGGCTGTGTTCTTATAGACGTTCTCTTCTAAATCGGTATTTAGAAAAGCAGTCATGGCACCCAACCGCCAGATATCGTAGTCATGGTATGTAGCCGTGGTAAGTAGGATCTGGATAGACTTAATCATAGCTACTGGAAAAAAAAGTTTCATCCTTATCCACGCCTGGTCGATGACGAAAACCTTTAACAAGTCTAGCTTTGAAAGTCTCAACTTTTCCATCTACACCAAGTAATCTTCTCAAGATATACTTGCTCCTGATGGGGATTTAACCCTTCAGATATAGCAGCTATAGTCCATACTCTGCTGGTGTACATGGATTCCATCTCAGATCGCTAAGCATCCAGCCATTCTTACAGAGTCCCTACTCTCGATGGCCTGCTCGAAACTAGTTGGGTCATCATCTTATGATGAATTCATCGCTCCCACTGTCATCGAGAAACCGAGGTATCTCTCAGGCGGATGAGGAACCCTACTAGATCGGCGGAGAGGCTGAGGTTCGTCGGGAACTATAGAATCCTTTGGTTCTGTCAAATCATCAAATGCAGTTTTGTATAGCTGGAACCTTTCCTGTTCTACAGAATTGATCCTGCCTCGATCTTGTCCGGATTTTGCTTTAAACATAGGCCGGACAACCCCAAATCTTAACTAGCTTAAGACATGGGCTCTTCCCATACCATATCTCATATGGAATGGTAGGCACTGATTTGATTCAAACCTAATTCAATATGTATGCAGCTTCTCAAGTGCATAACCCCAAAAAGGAAATAGGTAACTCAGTAATACTCATCATAGAGCACACAATATCTAATATTGTGCAATTGCTCCGCCCTGATACACCGTTGTGCTGTGGTGTATTCAGAGGAGTAACACTGAGAGAGAATCTCATTCTTCTTTAGAATAGTCCAGGAATTCTATGCACAAGTATTCTCCTCCCTGATCTTATCATAGGACATAATACTTATACCCGTATTTTGGTTCTCTTCTTCTAACTTATATTCTGTGAATACCTCAAAAGCTTCAGATTTATGTTTCAACAGGAACATATGACTGAAGCTTGAGAGATTATCAGAGAATACAATGAAGTATAAAGAACCAGTCCTGGCATGTGTAGACAGGAGACTTTACATACATCATCATGTAACAGTCCCAAGAGTTTACTAACTCTTTCTCTGTTTCTAATAAACAGAGCTATGGTCATCTAATCTTTGTGACATGACTGGCAAGTTTCACAAGATGTAAATTCAAACTGATTTAAATATGCATCTAAAATGTAACTTCAGCTAGTCGGGTCGCATTGATGTGACCTAGTCTACAATGCCTCAAGAAGGATTCGTTCATTTCTGAACTCTTCCTCTTGTGTGTGTTCTGTATACGAGGAACTGTAGTTTGATTTAGAACGTCAATGCTTTTAGATAACGTGCTTGAACCGATCAACATTTGATATAGGAAATGTTCAAAACATTATCCAACAATCCAAAATTTTATCATTTCTTTACTAATAAAGAGACTGATATGATTTTGTATATCAGGTTCGGTATCTAATAGCATTTGTTCAGAATCAATGTACTGGTAATACAGGGTGACAGTGACCAACAGACTTGGCTGCAACACTTACCCCGTTTTCTGCCTCATGAAACTTATCACCCGTTCTCAGTTTTTCTACCTTTTTGTAGCCCTATGTAACAGCTTACATATCTGGGATCCTGATCCGGTATCATATACCCAGGATGCAGAGGATACTGAGAAACAGTTCTTTGTAATGAACACACCCGAAGGAGATGCATCATATGCACTTTCTTCGTTTGGGCGGCATAGGAATTCTGGTATTCCCCTATTTCCTGCTCTGTCTTATAACAATTATAAGTTGGAGCGGGACCAACGTTCCCCAGCTCAGTATAACAAGCGGGTTCGGTCAATATATCCATATTATTATCTTGATTAAGGCGTGATATGGTCGCTACCTGGAGAGAGAGAGAAGAAAACACTCTGCGTGCGCTCTTGCAAGATCAGATTGGTTATATATTTTATCTAATCAGGATGGCTCCCACTGCTTTTTATCAAATCTTCCTTCAAACCCTAAAAGGAAAGACTAGCCGGGATTAATTACACACTACAAGTTCGCCAATCTTTCAGCCAGGCCAGTGTCGGTACTTTGAGGGAGGTCCCCCGTGCTTTCGCACGAACCTAATTAATGTAAACCTCGTTTTTCTAGAGGCGTAACCCCGTTGACACCTTTCTAGACACCTACTTGATCGGCTAATTGTAATGTGTAAAACTCTCCCAGGAGTAACTATTACTCGCAGCGGGTATCGGGATCCAACTATCTCATAGAAGATATGCAATCTCATTGCAAATTTCAACACTTGAAACTCCCGATAATGGTTTTTACCCCTAGCACTTATGACCTTAACTATGGTCAACAAATCATAAGTACTAGTCAAGTTCTACCCGTCATTTCGTGATTAATTAGACCCACCCACATGACCCTTAACTAAGGTCAACAAAGTCACGCGACTGTCCTAACTAATCGCATCATATGCGGTGTAGGAAGACATCACTTAGCTACCGTACACTGTGCCTTGACTATGGTCAACAAACACAGCACGAATACTAAGTACTCTACTTCCTAAAATGAAGGAGGGTTGCGGCTGGTTTTTGTGAAAACCTTTAACGCTTTGAACTTGATCTCGTTGCGGAATCAAATGGTTTTAAATGGAATGTTTTTGACTCTTTTCTAGTTTTGCTAAAGGGGTCACTCCCGGTGAAGGGATCGTCGGCCCTTTCCTCGTCGAATGAGGTGCGGGATATATCATATATATCTCTGTGCAAAGCGTAAACTATAGAAGCGATCAAAGACAAACCGAGGGTTGTAGCATCTGCCAGTTATTGCAAAAGGAGTCACTCCCGGTGAAGGGATCTCGGTCCTTTCCCTATCGAATAAGGTGCAGGATGTTCTACAAGGAACACCGCGATGCAAAGCAAGAACTGTAGCTACCTGTTTTATTTTGAAATTCGATTCCACAACATCAATTAGGTTTATTTTCTTTCATTAATCTCATTAATGAATATCCCATCATTTAAATTACCTAAACATCACAGATAAATATGACGTACACTTATGCCATCCGCATTCGCCTCGATGTCCCCTCGTGCACCGTTAGGTTAGGTAACTAACGGCAGAGCGGGGCAGGGCTAGCGCGGGTGTAAAACATAAGCAACGTCTATATAATATATCATATATACTATATATAATACCTGTCACAGAACATCGCATGATCACATCACAGATAAAGTACAGCAGAAGAATCATATGAAATATTGGATATACTAGGACGTCTGTGTTTTCAATACGAGCCAGTATAAAACACGGATTCCACGGTCGTGATGAATAGACAATCCCACACCCCTAGACCCCTACGAGAGCGGCAAGCAACCCTACCAATTCTAGGGTTAGGAGACCCGGACTCGACTCCTCGAGTTGGTCTCCCTCTGGACCCCAGAACCCGGTTACTTGTGCTCCCCTCCTTGGGTCTATCCTAGTGCAGAAAAGTAAATAATATACATCAACGGTGACAACTTCCGCAACCTGGAAGTGCCCCAATAAAAGAATATTACATACAAGTTTTTACATGAATGAAAATGAAAAACACTCATCTCACACAAAAACCCCCGGCTATTCAAATACGACGATCCAATATAACATATCCAGCAACACATAACATCACATGTCATCAACGTAAGTAAATATGCGCATCCCAATTGTCGTTGACATATAGCAACGAAAACGGCGATATCACATATTACACTTACGGTCACAGAAAAGAAAGTGTAAAACTACAACAGTTGGAATCCGCAACCTCTTTAGACATCGCATGCCCAATCAAATGAATTCCTTAGACATCGCATGCCTAACAATTATAAACCCCGCATTTTAGTCTCAAAATCGAAAACACTTTTCAATATCGAGTCGGGCAATTCAACAGGATTCCCGACATTCTGATCGAATGCTCGTCGCAAACTTTAGTAGGCGGCCGCACCCCCGATACTGTCGACGAAGTGCACCAAGGCGGAACACCGCTGCCGCGAGCACCCGACCGGATGCTTTCGGCGACGGGGTTCTCCTACAGTCACTTGGTCGGGGCAATGGAGTGAGGCTGTCTATTAAGTTTACCCGGCGAGTATCCGCGTACGCTACGTGATTGCGACGGACTTTTGATCACATCAAAATTCCGTGGCAACCGATCAAGTGAGACTAAACTGCTATGTTTATAATATTCATTCCGTTATCTCATAACAATTTGTGAATTCCAATTATTGTATCACATTCCGGATAAACAGAAAATGCTAAACTTTTCGATCGAACAATCGAACACCCAAGTTTTCCCGATAATACTCAACACATGAAATAAGTCTAACAACATGCAGTTCGTGCCTCAGTACCAATGGTCCAGCCGTAGAAGGGTCAAACCAACGCCTCACATGTGGCACGCCGTACTGCCCCAAACCCGAAGGTTCAAAGGGCAATTCAAGACGGTCACATAATCGAGTTAAGGTTTGTTGTCTTCTAGAGGGTCCATCGCGTTACTTGCACTACTTAGAACATCGTTAAACTACGGAAAAATCCAACAATTGGAAATTTCCCGGCAGGGGAAAAAGTGGGTATTTATATCCGGTCGAACTTTTTAACATATTCTAAAATTACCCGGAAAGCCACACCGACAAAATTAGACAGTCCGATCGAATATACAGAGTTCCCAATACAAGCCAGAAAATAAAACTCTGGAAAAAATATTAAAAATTCTCAGGAAAATCAGCACAGACAAATAAGAATTACTGTGCAAATCTTGATGCACAAAACGACAAATGCGCCGCGGAACCGCCGCATGAGCATGCTCATGCCGCGGATCCGCGGTGAGTTTAAGGAATCAGTCCATCGTATTTTACAGTAACCCTTAGATTTGCCTGCTGAATTTTCTGGATATTTTTAATTCCAAAAAATCCACATTTTACAGAAAAGTCCAGAGAGCATTTTCAAACTTCGGGTTTTGGGTCGATCGGACTTCTAACTCCGTCGGGATTTCGCCTAAGGCTCTAGCTAGGCTCTGATACCACTGTAGGGATCCTAGGCACCCTAGTGAGGTCTCAAAAGTGATCAAACACGCTAATTTCTAAAAATTACGGTGCCGAGAAAACCTAGAACGGGTCGTTAACTAGATATTTAGGCAAAGCATGCAAGTAAATGGAAATGCATCTAAAGGAAAAGGGGCTACAACCTTTGTAGATCCGGTCCACCACTTCCTAAGCTCCACGATGATCTCCCTCCGCTGTCCAAATCGAACTCACGACTCTAGCATTGGCATCATCGAAGAATGGTCGGGCTTGATCATCGGTTCGATGCCGAAGATGATCTACGTCGAAGCATCACAAGAAAAAGCTCCAACTTCACCAAGCTTTGAAAACTTGTGAAGTAAACACCCTATACTACTTGGCAAGAGGTAGAGGATGAAGAAATAGGAAGTGGGTTCACTTTAGAATTGGATTTCTCACTTGTTTTCTCAAGTTACCATTGGAGTAGCAAGCTTTTTCAATGGAAGAAGAAGATGAAGAAGAAGAAGATGATATGATAAGTGTTGAATAATTAGATAAATAATTCAATACTTATCATACTTTCAACTATAGTTAAGTGTAGAGAATTAACATGGGTTAGTTAAATGGTTAGGGTTAAGCAAAACAACAAAAGAGTGACTTAGTCAAAGTTTCAAGAAACTTCAACTAAAAACAAAACATACAACCATTCATTTATCCTTTTATTTTTCCAAAATGAATAAATAAGAAAAAGATAAATGAATAAATAATCAAAACCCTAATCATTAACTTAAACCATGGTTTGATTCTTTACACTTAACCAAGTAAGCATGTATCATCAAACATGATACAAACATGTGCACAAAACTATATCGCATATACAATGTGTACAATTCAAGTGAGAAAATCCTTTTAAAATGAACCAATACTAGTTAACGCAAAGTAATATATCAAATATATAAATATGCACTAAATCATTAAATCAACACTTGATTTAACGATCCGGTCATATCGGATATAACCGACTAGTATCATATGTATCGGCTTATCGAATCAATCCTTGATTCGATAACTAGGTTACATCGCATATAACCAATCGATACATTCATCGCGAGAATGGAATACGGTATCACATACACGCATTATTCTCGGTCCCGCACATATCTCATATGCGCTCCTATTTCGTTTCGCTTGAGCCAGGAAACCTCTGTGTAGGACTCTAAAGACTCGTCAATACGCCGGCAGCAGATGATGATCATATCAAACACCCACAAGCCGCAAGCGGTCTGCTAAACGTAACGGCCACCCGGGTATTGAGCGATCAGAAGATCGACGAGCAAGCCCGCTCACACTCCTGTGAATCCAACCAGTAACACTTACCGTATAGTCCGGTCTGTTCGTCTGATATGTCGCATATCTCGCCTAGGGGTGGTAAACGTCAGACCCCAATAGCTCGATAAGTCATGCCGACTTGAGGTCCATAACATTCGTGAAACTACTGATAACTCTTACCAGTATATCACTGCAACCCTGGCCAGGGATTTCCTGTTATGGCCAGTCGAGCATAGCACAACATCAACCCCCAATACCGGGAGAGACGAATCCCCTCCTATCGCTCATTGCCTCCATGTGAATCGGGACTGTACCCAAAAACCACCTGTTTGCACAACTCAGTAGAGCCGTGGTAGGGTGGAAATCAAAGCACAGTGGGAGACACACAAGACTCTATGACGATCTCGGGTCAACAGACTAAGCTGTACCAGTGTCACCAGAGAACTGCCATCTGACGTGAGGTATAATACCATCTGGGAGTTCTCGGCGAGTCCGTTCAGTGTACCCAGTCTCCACTGAGCACCCGCATACCATCTTCGATGTCAAACACCAATGGATATGGGATCATCCATCGCCCATCGCATGGGTCGAGAAGATATGCGCTAGTCTACTCTGGAATATCGATGCCCCGTCTCGATATTCCCTCGACTAGGAACAAAGAAGGATGTACTCATTGACTACCCAGGCCCCACTAGTATGATCTTCATCATAGTCCTAGAAGTCGAGTACACATCCTAAGGGCTTTATCAACATGTAATCAGAGAGACAGAAAGTATACACGTTAAGATAAAGAGCAACCAGATAGCGTACTATCATGTCGAGCAAGAAAGTCCTACCTATATATGTCCCAGCATCCACTACAATATACATCCAATGTACAGTAATGGCCTCTAGGGCATACATATAACTAACAATACTATCATGTCGAGCAAGAATGTACACTGAATATATATATACATGTATAAATACATCCACTATCACATAATGGCCTCTAGGGCATACATATATCCAACATTCTCCCACTTGCACTAAGGCCAGTTATTGGCGTATCTCATACCCAACATCTCAAAAAGTCGCTCATGCTGTGGCTGAGGGAGGGCCTTGGTCAGTGGATCCGCGGCGTTATTCTTTGTGTCTACTCTCTTAATCTCGATCTCGCGGCGATCTTCAATCTCCCGGATCAAATGAAAGCGCCTCAGGATGTTTCTGGATCGCTGATGGGACCTGGGCTCTTTGGCTAACGCCATAGCCCCATTATTATCACAATACAATGGTATTGGATCAATAATGGTTGGAACTACTCCTAGCTCCGAGACGAACTTCCTCATCCAGATGGCTTCCTTGGCGGCATCATTTGCAGCAATGTACTCAGCCTCCATCGTAGAGTCTGCAACGGTATCATGTTTGGAACTCTTCCAACTTACCGCCCCTCTATTGAGGGTAAATACAAACCCTGAGATAGATTTGCTGTCGTCCTTATCGCTCTGGAAGCTCGAATCGGTAAAAGCCTCCATTTGGAGATTTTCATTACCATACACCAAGAACAATTCTTTAGTCCTTCACAAGTACTTAAGAATGTTCTTCACATCTATCCAGTGATTCTCCTCTGGGTTGGATTGATACCTGCTCATAACACTAAGTGCATAAGCTACATCTGGGCGTGTACATAACATCGCATACATTATAGATCCTACTGCCGAAGCATAGGGTATAATGCTCATGCGAGCTCTCTCTTCATCGGTCTTTGGACAATAATCCTTGGAAAGAGTGACCCCATGGCAAGCGGGTAAGGCACCCCGCTTGGAGTCTTTCATACTAAACCTTTTTAGGATGGTGTTGATGTACTTGGTTTGGGACAATCCTAATAACCTCTTGGATCTATCTCTATAGATACTTATGCCCAGGATGTATGTGGCATCACCCAAGTCCTTCATAGAGAACCTTAATGATAAGAAAGATTTGACCGACTGTAGCATAGGAATATCATTTCCTATCAGAAGAATGTCGTCCACGTACAATACGAGGAATGTGACAGCTCTCCCTACAGCCTTCTTATAAACACAAGGTTCATCTGGATTTTTGATGAAATCAAACTCTTTGATAACATCATCGAAACAGATGTTCCAACTCCGTGATGCCTGCTTTAACCCATATATGGATTTAAGCAATCTACATGCTTTCCCGCTGCTCCCACTGTCGATGAAGCCCTCCGGTTGATCCATATAAACGCATTCTTCTAAATCCCCATTTAGAAATGCCGTTTTAACGTCCATCTGCCAGATTTCATAGTCATAGTGAGCAGCAATAGTAAGTAGGATCCGAATGGATTTAAGCATGGCTACGGGCGAAAAAGTCTCATCATAGTCCAAACCTGGTCTTTGACGAAAACCCTTCGCCACAAGTCTTGCCTTGTAGGTTTCTACCTGCCCATCTACACCAATCTTTCTTTTAAAGATCCATTTGCATCCCACAGGTTTTACCCCATGGGGTACAACGTCCAAAGTCCATACTTTGTTGGTGTACATAGACTCCATTTCGGATCTCATGGCATCCAGCCACTTCACAGAGTCCCCACTCGTGATAGCTTGCTGAAAACTGGTAGGATCATCATCCTCTATGATGCAGTCTTCTCTGTCACCATCAATGACGAAACCATAGTACCTCTCCGGTGGGGGAGAAGTCCTACCAGACCTACGGAGTGGCTGAGGTTCCTCAGTTTCTATTGCAACAGCCGGTTCAACCAAGTCGTCATTTATAGTTTGTGTCTCTAGAACCTCTTCTAGATCCACCACTTTGCCATCATCTTTATCTGTGAAAAACTCTTTTTCTAAGAATGTGGCATACTGAGAAACAAACACCTTTTGTTCCTTCTTGTGGTAGAATAGATATCCATAAGAGTTCTTTGGATATCCCACAAAGTTACACATGACCGACCGTGTCTCGAGTTTGTCCGGATTCTGCTTTTTAACATAGGCCGGGCAACCCAAAATCTTAATTCTTTTAAGAGATGGTCTCTTCCCATGCCATATCTTATATGGGGTGGTAGATACGGTTTTGGTTGGAACCCTGTTCAAAAGAAACGCTGCAGTCTCCAATGCATGCCCCCAAAATGAGACAGGTAACTCAGCGTCACTCATCATGGACCGGACCATATCTAATAGGGTTCTATTCCGTCGTTCAGACACACCGTTGTGCTGTGGTGTGTAAGGAGGAGTGAGCTGAGAGAGAATCCCATTCTCTTTTAGGAAGTTTGCAAATTCTGTACTGAGGTATTCCCCACCTCGATCTGATCGAAACATCTTGATACTCAAGCCGGTTTGTTTTTCTACTTCTTGTTTATATTCAGTGAATTTCTCGAAAGCTTCGGATTTGTGCTTTAATAAAAATACATGACTGAATCTTAAGAAATCGTCAGTGAAAGTAATGAAGTAAGAAAAACCGCCTCTAGCTTGTGTAGACATTGGCCCACATACATCACTATGTATGAGTCCTAGGAGCTCGGTAGCTCTTTCTCCGTGTCCAGTAAACGGAGTTTTGGTCATTTTACCCTTGATACAGGACTGGCAAGTCGCATAAGATTTATATTCAAAGGAGTTTAAATATCTATCTTTGTGTAACTTGTTTAGTCTTGTTTCGTTAATATGACCAAGTCTACAGTGCCAAAGAAAAGCTTCATTTATTTCTGAAAATTTTCTTTTATTAGTGTGTTGTATGCTGAAAACTGTGTGTTGATTTAGGACGTATATCCCGTTATTAAGTGTACCATACCCAACCAACAATTGATTGAGGTGAATGTTCATAACATTATTCTGCAATACAAAATTATATCCTTCATTGTCTAACAAAGAAACAGATATTATATTACAAAGTATACTTGGTACAAAATAACATGGGTTCAAAACCAATATACACTCAGATGGCAACCCCAAGTGATACTCTCCCACTGCGACTGTATGTACATTGGAACCATTTCCAACGCGGAGAGTATGGTCACCTGTCTTCAAAACTTTGCTATTTCTCAGCCCCTGCATAGAATTGCAAATGTGAGAACCTGAACCGGTATCTAATACCCAGGAAGCAGAGTTTATTGAAAAACGGTTTTCTGTCACAAACACACCTGAAGCGGAAGCATCCCCATGCTTCTTCTTGAGATTTAAGTACTCCGTACAGTTGCGCTTCCAATGTCCTGCTTTGTGGCAATGAAAACATTCACCTTTCCCCGAGTCTCTAGCTTTGGACTTTTCCTTTCCCTTCACCTTTTTAACTCCACCCTTAGGATTGATGGGCTTCTTCTTTTTCTTTCCTTTGGACTTAGCCTTTGGGCGAGAAGAGGAAGATTGTCCAACAGTCATAACGGGAGTTTTCACTGATTTCAGTGTGCTCTCTGCACTCCTTAATATATTAAGGAGTTCAGGTAGTTCCCTCTCCATGTTGTGCATGTTGAAGTTAACTATGAACTGAGCAAAGGTGGAAGGGAGGGACTGCAGAATAATATCCGTATATTGTTCATTGTCCACTGTCCATCCAAGGTCCTCAAGCTCTTCTATAAGAGCTATCATCTTCAGAACATGGTCTCCTACTGATGTGCCAGGGGCCATTCGCATCTGAAACAATTTCTTTGATGCTTCGTATCGTAATACGCGGGATTGCTCTCCATACAACTCCTTTGTATGGAGGAATATGTCATGAATGTCTATATTCTCGTGCTGCTTTTGATGTGTATTGTCCATCGATGCAAGCGCGAGGCATTTGGCCGTGGCACAGTCAGCGTCCCATATCTTGCAGACTTCAATGTCCGCAACTGAGGATTTTGGACCTGGGGTGGGCGGGGCTGAAGCCGTGCGGACATATGATACTTTATCATAAGTCAAGGCTATTTTCAGATTCCTCAGCCAGTTTTTATAATTGGTCCCATTCAGTTTGTTTTTATCTAGGAAAAGCTTGAGTCCAGTCATTGGTATTTGCCATTAAGATAGAGAAAAGAATACACTCAGCGAAAGCTCTTGCATATATCAGATTGGTTATTATCTTGTCTAATCGATGTCTCCCACTGCTTTAATCAAGTTTTTCTTTCAAACCTTAAAAAGAAAACTAGCCAGGATTAATTACAGTCTACAACTTCGCTAACAGTTCAGCCAGGCCAGTGTCGGTACTTGAGGGAGGTTCCCCGTGCTTTCGCACGGACCTAATTAAAGTAAACCTCGTTTTCCCAGAGGCGTAGCCCCGTTAACACCTTTCTAGACACCTAATGAGTTAGCTAATTGTAAACTGCAAAACTCTCCTAGGAGCAACTATTGCCCACAGTGGGATCGGGATCCAACCATCATATGGAAGGTATGCAATCTCATTGCAAATCTCAACACTTGAAATTCCCAATATGATTTTTACCCCTAGTACCTATGACCTTAACTATGGTCAACAAATCATAAGTACCAGTCAAGTTCTACCCGTCATTTCTTGATCAATTAGACCCACCCATATGACCCTTAACTATGGTCAACAAAGTCGTATGAATGTCCTAATTAATCTGCATTATATGCAGTGTACGAAGACATTACTTAGCTACCGTACACTACGCCTTAACTAAAGTCAACAAACGTAGCACGAATACTAAGTACTCTACTTTCTAAAATGACGGAGGGTTGCGGATGATTTTTAAGAAAATCTTTAACACTTTGAACTTGATATCGTCGTAGAATCAAATGGTTTTCAAAAAGGAGTGGCTTGTGCTCCGCAGTTTTTGAAATACAGCTTTTTCATAAAGAGCCGAGTGGTTTTCAAATCCGATTCTACAATATCTTTTTAGGTTTATTTTCTTTACATTAATCATATTAATGTAATCCCATCATTTAAGTCATTAAGCCAATCACAGAAAAGAAACGAAAATAACACGTATGCTTATGCCATCCGCATTCGCCGCAATGTTCCGTTATGCACCGTTAGGTTACTTAACTAACGGCATACCGGGACGGGACTAGCGCGGGTGTAAAACATAAGCAACGTCTACTATATATCTCATATATAATATATCATTCGTCTCAGATATCACAGAACACAGGCAGCAGAAACATATATATAATGTGGGATATATTAGGACGTCCGTATTTAGTATTTAGCCAACAATAGAAAATATGGATTCCACAGTCGCGATGAATAGCCAAGCCCACACCCCTAGACCCCTACGAGAGCGGCAAGCAACCCTACCAATCCTAGAGTTTAGGAGACCCGGTCTCGACTCCTCGAGATGGCCTCTCACTGAACCCCAGAACCCGGTCACTTGTGCTCCCCTCCTTGGGTCTATCCTAATGCGGGAAAGTAAATAATATACAACACTGGTGGCATCAACCTCAACCCGGAAGTGCCCCAAATAAAAGAATATTACATTACATTTGAATTTACATGAATGAAAATATAAAACTCTCATCTCACATAAAAACCCCGGGCTATTCAATCGTGACAATCCTGCACATCATATCTCAGCAACACATAATATCTCATATTATCAATGTAAGTAAGTATGCGTACCCCGATTGTCGTTGATATCCAGCAACGAAACCGGCGATATCGAACATACTACACTTACGGTCACAGAAAAGAAAGTGTAAAACTGCAATATCTGGAATCCACATTCTCTTTAGATATCGTAAATGCGAAATATCACATACTTCGTATTTTATGTCTAGCTATATGAATTCCACACATTGCATCACATTCCAAATAAATAGACAGTATTAAAGTTTTCGAACGAATGATCAAATACCCAAAATTCCCTAAAGCTCAACACTTGAGCAGAGTTCAAAAAATCCGGAGTGTGACACAGTAGTAGCGGTCCAGCCGTAGAAGGGTCAAGCCAACGCCTCACATGTGGCACGCCGTACTGCCCCAAACCCTAAGGTTCAAAAGGCAGTTCAAGACGGTCACATAATCGAGTTAAGGTTTGTTGTCTTCTAGAGGGCCCACCACAAAACTTGCACGTATTTCTGAAAGATTTAGACCCTGTGAAAAGTGAGCAAACGACACTCGTTCGAACAATTCAATACTTTCTAATTATCCGGAAAAAAACATGAAGTTAAAATTCCGATCGAATCAATGAACTCAAAACAATCTCCAGAACAAATAACACTTAAACCAGATTAAAAATACCCAAAAATATCAACAAGCAGTTATAAGTATTACTGTCTAAAAACCAAGCTTGTTTGGGTCGCGGTTCCGCAGCCGTATAGGTGAGTCATCAAGTGAAGTTGCAAGCTTGGACCAAGGAGTTTCGGGTGGATCGTCGTGGACACTAGAAGACTTCAAACGAACCTTTCTCCAACCCTCAAGTGGCCAAGGAGTCCAGCGTAGGGAGCTACAAAAGTTGTACTCTCAAAATCCTAGCCTTTATAGCTTGTGATGTTGATTAAAATTATGAAACCCTAATTTTCTAGGATTGATTCTTTGTATGCTTACTTAGCACCCTAAAAATTTAATCTTTGGTACATGTGATGCTTCCAAACCCTTCATGGGGTGCTAGGTAAACCTAACATTGGTATCAGAGAAAGAAATGAAGCTAACACTCTAAACAAGTGGGCAAGACTTGTGTAGAATGATGTTGTGGTGGCTATTCTCACTTCAAAATCCTAACTTGGTGAGTAATTTGCTCACTAGAAAAATCTAGAGAGCAAAAGAAGAAGGAGGAAGAAGATGGTGGTCTTTTTAGAACAAGAGAAAAGATTATCTCCTTATGAAAAATGGAAAATATATGTATATATATTTTTCACTTCTCATCTCAAACTATGGTTATATTATATGGATATTTATTTCACTTGAGTTAAAACAAAAGAGGAAGATTAACTCATGGTTAATAAGTAGGTGAGCATGGTTAGTTGAAGAAAAGTGTAGAATCAAGACCATGAATTATCCTTTTCTTTTTCTTTTTGTTTTAACACAAATAGAAATAATAATCCATATAAATAACCAAGGTGTGAGTCTTATATTGCCACCATTTTCTATGTATATACAACCATGAAGGATGATGTATGTATGTATGTGTGCATGCACATCCATATGTGCATGAATCAAGAAAGAATGCATACATGCATGCATACATCCAAAAATACAAGAAAGGATTTCTAGTGAGAAACTAATGGTTAAATGATAAATCAACACTTGATTTATCAATCCGGCCATATCGCATACGACCCAACCAAAAACAAGCCGCCCGATTAATATACGGTATCTTATACGCGCATTTTAACCGGGTCCATGCGCATATCGCATACGCGCACCACAACGTTTCGCCTGGACTAGGTAACTCCTTTGTGGGACTCTAAGACTCGTCAATACGCCGGCAGTGGGTGATGATCATATCAAGCACCCCCAAGCCGCAAGCGGTCAGCTAAACGTAATGGCCACCCGGGTATTGAGTGATCAGAAGAAAACAAGCGAACCTGCTACAACTCCCGTCGAGCCAACCGGCAACACTACCATACAGTCCGGTCTCTTCGTCAGATATGCTGCATATCGAGCCTAGGGATGGTCACGTCGACCCCAATAACTCAATAAGTCGTGCCGGTGAATAGTCTATAACAGATCGAGAAACTACTGATAACACTTATCGGTAAATCTCAACAGCCCTGGCCAGGGACTTACTGATATAACCAGTCGAGCACAGCACAGCATCAACTCCCAATACCGGGAGAAACGAAACCCCTCCTATCGCTCATCGCCTTCGTGTGTCTCGGGACTGTACCCAACGGCCACCTGTTTGCACGACTCAGTAGAGCCGTGGTAGGGGGGTAATCAAAGTACAGTGGGAGAACACACAAAACTCTATGACGATCTCGGGTCTACAGACTAACCTGTACCAGTGTCACCTGAGAACTGCTATCCGACGATAGATATAATTCCATATAGGAGTTCTCGGTGTGTCCGTCTAGTGTACCCAGTCACCACTGAGCACCCGTATATGATCTCGATGTCAAATATCGATGAATGTGGGAACATTCATCGCCCATCATATGGGTCTAGTATCATATACGCTAGTCTACTCTGGTATATCGATACCCCGTCTCGATACACCTATGACTAGGGACATTTCAGGATATGCTTATAAACTACAGATGTCCCACTAGTATGATCTCTATCATAATCACTGTAGTCAAGCCAATATCCTCAGGGCTTTATCAATATGTGTGAATGAGTAAAAGCATGATCAAATCAACATGTCAGATAAAGAAGAACCAGATAGCATACTATCATGTCGAGCAAGAATGTACACTGAATATATATATATATATATATATATATATATATATATATATATATATATATATATATATATATACATCCACTATCACATAATGGCCTCTAGGGCATACATATATCCAACAGAAATGTAGAAGACCACATCTTGTTTAAAAGATGTTAGAAACAGACCTTTAATCATCCAAAATGATTTCCCCAAATCTTTGTCTCTCTGTACACCCCACCCCACCCCACCCCCCTTCAAACCCTAAAATAATAACACTAATAAATATGTGCCATAGTTAAGATTCTTTTCATATAATACTGAATAGTTTAATAATTCAAGTCAGTTTTACGCAAGTAAATAATTACCGGCTGTTGCGCAGCCCACTAATAAATCAATGCAAGCCTGTATCATGGTAAAAAATAAGAAGGCGAATAGAAAGTACAATATGTTCTCCTTGTTTACATGGTTATGGTCGTTGATATTCAGATCACTCACATTGCGAGAGATAACAGTCCGCATAAAACGAATAGCTGCCAGCACCAAGGATTTCTCTCTTCTGCGTGTTAAAAAAAGAACCTTCTCTATGGCATTATTCCTAAGAAAGTTGTTCCTATAACAAAGCTGATATAGTCAATAGATTGCAAAACCAGAAAGATCCAAGAACAATCAACTTGTAGGCAAAATTTTCTCACTTTATCCTGTTAGGATGATGAAGCACACAAAAGCACAGAAGCTCACAGATGTTAGATAAAATTTCAGGTTTTGATGCACCACAAGAACCAGATAGCTGCTTTCTCCCTGTTTGAGAATGGTTTCTTGGAAGACAAGAAGATGCTATCACATCTACCAACTGGTCCAGATGCTGTTCATAGAAGATCTCTATAATTGCGTCTCTCTGTAGGAAATAAACGCAACACCAAGGCAGTTGAAGAATGACTGAAAAGCACAACTTTATTGTATTACTCTTGAAAAAGCAACGATTGAACATCCATTGTGAATCAACTTTATTGATAGAACTATCCATCAATTCAGACCAGAAAAAATTGCACATATAAATGAGCATTCAAGTTTTTGCTTGCATCAATAAATATGAATAGGTTGTAGATACCACTTAAGAATCCAAATTTTTCCTCTCTTGCTGCATAGAATAAAAGACAAACAACAAATTGAATGTCACAAAATCAAGGAATTCAACATGACCATATAGAAGATGAAATTTGCAATATCATGATATGAAAATTTGGAACACGCGATATGGTAACGTGTTACTATAAGACAATTGACATTTTGGATCAAATACAATTTCGTAGATCTAATACCAGCATTTGGTTTTGTGTCATAGATTGATCAATACAAAATACATTATATCCTACATTTTTTACTTTCATAGTAAGGAAATGTGAATACCAGCTTTTCCAGCATGACACTGTGACTGGGTTCACCGAAAGGGAATGATTAGGCTGTTGAACTAGCACTAATTAAATTTTTATCACACACTTTAATAAGTTTATAGTTAGTTCTACCTTTTATTTAGAGAACCACTTAGAAAATATAATTTGTTGAAACTTTACATACACACACACTAACAACAACAAC
Organism: Agapanthus africanus; assembly: GCA_030015575.1. Taxonomy (NCBI): domain Eukaryota; kingdom Viridiplantae; phylum Streptophyta; class Magnoliopsida; order Asparagales; family Amaryllidaceae; genus Agapanthus; species Agapanthus africanus. Next base: position 233,288,088 of record JASDDO010000012.1, read on the forward strand.
AGCAGCAACTGAGCCTTTTATCCCAAGCGTATGGGATAGGCTACATGAACCAATAAGAGAATCACGCCGGGTCCAACACATGAATCCTCCGCCTCCACTCACTGATATCGAACAATATATTCATTGAGGCCTTTGACAACCATATCTTTTCGTATCACCTCCATCAATATTTTCTTCGGTCTTCCTCTCGCCCTTTTGACATTACCTATATCGAGAGTATTCATTCGTCGAGCTAGTGCTTCCATAGGTTTACGTCGTGTATGACCAAACCATCTTAGCCGGTTTTCCCGCATCTTCTCCTCCACATGTGCTACACAACTTTTGCACGAATATCCTCATTTCACACCTTATCTTTTCTAGCGTTCCCACATATCCAACGAAGCATGTGATCTCCGCTCTGTGTATGATGTTTCTTAAAAGTCCAGCATTCTGTACGATATAATAAGGCAAGCTGAATAGCGCTCCTCCCTTTCATTTTTAACGGAATGTTACGATCGCACAAAATCCCTGTTGCACTTCTCCATTTCAACCAATCGGCTCCCCATCCTTTTGGCTGATAGAACTTAAATATCTAAACTGATCGTTCGGTGATATCTCTTACCTTTCCAGTGTTATACCAATATGGTCTCGACTTCTCTGTTTGCTAAATTTGCAATGCATATATGCTGTCTTGGACCTGCTTAATCTGAACCCCCGAGATTCCAACGTTTTCCTCCATAACGCTAGTTTGGCATTAACCCCTGATTTCGTCTCATTTATTAGAACAATATCATCAGCGAATAGCATACACCAAGGTACCTCATCTTAGATATTTCTAGTAAGCTCATCTATTACGATGGTAAACAGGAATGGACTTAATACAGATCCTTGATGTAAACCAATTGTAATCGAAAAATCACTCGTTAGACCGCCGCAAGTTCTGAAATTTGCCACTACTCCATCGTACATGCCCTTGATTATGTCAATGTACTTGACAGGGACCCCCTTCTTCATCATTGTCCCCAATAATATCTCTGTAGGTACCTTGTCGTATGCTTTCTCTAAATCAATAAATAGCATATGCAAATCTCTTCTCCTTTCTCGAAAATGCTCGACAAGTTGACGAAGTAAATAAATAACCTCTGTCGTCGATCGTTCAGGCATGAACCCAAACTGGTTCTCTGTTATCTTAACATCCTTCCTTAGCCTGTGTTCAATCACTCTCTCCCAAACCTTTATGATGTGATACATAAGTTTTATTCCACGGTAATTTGAACAAATTTGAATGTCATCCTTGTTCTTGTAGATAGATACAAGGGTATTTTTCCTCTACTCATTTGGTATCTTTTTGGTCTGCCAAATCTTATTAAACATATCTGTCAGCCATTTAACGCATATTTCACCTAAGCATCTCCAAAGCTCGATAGGAATCCCGTCTGGACTAACTGCTTTTCTTGATCTCATTCTCTTCAAAGCCTCTTTAATCTCAAGTATTCTTATTTTACACATAAAATCATGATTTATATCTTGAGATTGAATAACAAGTCCATCCAAATTCTTTGTAAAGCTCTCATTGAACAATTTGTCAAAATAATCTCTCCACATTTCCTTGATATCCTCATCTCGAACTAAAACCCTCTGATCTTCATTTTTGACACACTTCACCGTACATAAATCTCCGGTCTTTCTCTCCAGCATCCGAGCAATCCGATATATATCATTTTCAGCCTCCTTAGTGTCCAACTTCTCGTACACCTTATAGAGCTTAGTTTTAGCTTCCCGAACAGCTTTCTTAACTTTCTTTTTAGCCATTTTATACTTTTCAAATCTCTCTGCATCTTTGCTTTTTTTCAAAATCTTTATAAGAATCCCTCTTGATTTTAATAGCATTTTTTACTTCTTCGTTCCACCATGATGTGTTCTTAGACGGTGGAGCACCATCTCTCGACTCACCAAAGAGATCTTTAGTTACCCTCTTGATACAACTAACCACCTTATTACATATTTTGTCTAAATCATTTTCAAATTGCCAATCTGCCTCTTGAACTACACGATCTATAAAATCCTTTTGGTTACCTTCCTTCAGTCGCCACCACTTAATTTTAGGCTCTACCTTACGTCTAATCTTTCTAGGTCCTCTTTTAAATTGAAAATCTAGAACTAAAACTCTATGTTGAACGGTTACACTCTCACCAGACACTACCTTACAGTCGATACAACCACCTCTATCTATCATTCCCATTAGAAAAAAGTCTATTTGACTTGCACTTGATCCGCTCCTAAAGGTGATAAAGTGAGACTCTCTTTTCCTAAACCAAATATTTGCTAAGATCAAATCACAAGACAAAATCTAGAATCAAGCTACCCTCTTCATTCCTTTGTCCAAAAACAAAATCTCCATGGATAGTATCAAACCCACAGCAACTAGTATCTACATGTCTATTGAGATCACCACCAATAAATAACTTCTCTACACTAGGTATGTTTTGCACCATCTCGTCTAAATCCTCCCAAAATAGACGCTTACTAGCGTCATCAAGACCTATCTATAGTGCATAAGTACTAATAACATTAAGGATCTCTCCATCTAGAATAAGCTTAAGCAGTAAAATTCTATCACCTTTTCTCTTAATCTCAACTATATTCTCAAGCAACCGTCTATCTATGATTACGCCTACCCCATTACAATTTTTATCTCTACCTGTATACCAAATCTTATAACCCAAGGCACCATGACTGTACCCTTTGCACCTACCCACTTAGTTTCTTGAAAACACATAATATCAACTCTCCTCCTAATCATCACTTCCACTAATTCTGCTGGTCTACCCGTAAGGGAACCTATGTTCTAAGAAGTTTGACGGATTCTATGAAACCCTTGCTTATTTGTCACTACACCCGGGGTCCGATGTAGCGCGCCGTTTCTGGACGACGACCAAGAATCCCTTGCATACTTAACACTTCATCCGGAATCCGATGTAGCGCATCGTTGAGTAGGAGACGCCCCAACGACATTCTTATTATGGTTCATGTCATAGAATGTGACAAAATTTTATGTTGGCTGTCACAAGCCTATCACAACCCTCACCCTTTCTCATCCGGACTTAGGACCGGCAAAGATGGGTTATATATATATATATATATATATATATATATAAGGAGTTGATCAATTAAAGCCGGTGCTCAATTTTTCACACACACATATAGGGGAGTGATCCATTGCAAACCGGTCCGCGCTTTTTAAAAAACAGGAACTCCTGATCTTGGACATTTTAATGATCCGATCCGTTTAAGACCTCTGGTCTATGCATCGGATGAAATTTAAGTTGCATTTGTAAGTCTACGTTAGCGCCCCGGCCGTCTACAGACGGCAAATGCGGAACAAAAACTTTTAAACTGGCGCTATCGTATACTTTAACCCGGATCTGCCATTATTGCTAAACTAACAAACTGTAAAGAGTGTAGAAAGGTTATACCGAACGATCCGAGTCCTTCGTTCTTTAACCATCATCCCATGCTCCGTTGCGGCTGCTCCGATCTTGTCGATCTCCTATCTGCTCGTCCAGGTGGCACCACGTCACTGATTCTTTAAACGGGCTCCCGTCTCTGACTCGAGGCAACTCGGTCGTCAAGTTTGCTAAAAGAGACGATCAAGAATGATGTAGAGAATGAGTAGATGACTTTGTCTCACTTCGTCCAAATCCGTGGACGATCGGTAAATGAAGTTGCCACTCGAATCGGGTGATGGAATGAAATGAGCTGTGAAATTCCATACACCAAAAACTATCATGTTTTTCCAAATGAATCATCAAGTGAGAGTGAGAGAGTGGGGGGAGGGGGCCGGCCATATATAGGAGGTGGGGGGTGAGTGTAGGAGAGGGGAAGATAACCATAAGAGAAAAGATCAACCACAAATATCCTTCATGCAAACAAAACCTCATTAATGCAAATGGTGATTCATTAACCTAGTCACCATTGCATTAATGGCCCCATTAAAGCACTAATGACTCACCATGCCAAGTCATCATTTCTAGAACCTTCTAGAAGCATGACTCACTCTCATCCAAGAAAAGATAAATCCGTCTTTAACCGAATGTTAAAAGACGGCTGATAGAAAACTAGAAACTTCCAACTTCCAAAAGTGATCCCGAAACGACTTTCAGGATAACCCCGTAACTGTATAAATATACCCGCATTTGTATTACGACCGAATACAAATGCAACTGAGACAAAGATATTATACCTACTCAATATAATACTTGGATCCGGCTTAAACCAAAACCGACCAGTATCATCTGCCCGAAAAATAACACGTGCGTAAACGCACGTGTATTTTCCGAACCCTGCCATAAAACCATACGGCCTCTACAACGTTTCACCCGAACTTGGGAAACTGTCTGTGGGGGACTCTAATGACCCGTCAGTACCTTGGCAGTGGGTTTAACCACAAACCGTCAGCGGCACTAGCAATGCGTAACGGCTGCCCATGGACTGACCTCAAGGGAGGCCGATGAGCGAACTCATCCGGAATCCCTACTGAGCCTAACAGTGACAATGTATATACAGTCCGGTCCGTTCGTCTATGAGTATCGCATATCTGTCTAGGGGGCTAGTAACGTCAGACCCCCAATAGCACTATAAGTCGTGTCGGAGTGTAGCCCAATAACACCCTGAGATACTACTGGAGTACCTACCAGTAAATCTCCTGCCATGGCCATGGAATTTGTATAATGGCTCTCCTAGACACAACACGACCTCGCCCCCAATACCGGGAGAGACGAATCCCCTGCCGATCCGCTCACGTGCCTCCATATGGCTCGGGGCTGTACCCAAAAACTACCTGTTTGCACGACTCCTTTGAGCCGTGGTAGGGTAGAAATCAAAGCACAGTGGGAACTCACACGAGACAAATGACGACCTCAGGTCGATGAACTAACCTGTACACATGTCACCAGGGAACTGTTATCTGACGATATGTATAATACCAACTAGCAGATTCCCGGCGAGTCCTGTCCGGTGTACTCATAACCCAATGAGCACCTGTATACATCTTAGGTGATCCAACTGACACCAGTGGCTTGTGAGACCGGCCACTGCCCCTCGTCGGGGTCTCGACTGTACACACTAGTCTACTCAGGAGTATCGATGCCCTGTCTCGAAACTCCCACGACTAGGGACCACAATTAAGGATATGCATATAAACCACCCAACTCTCACGTATATGATCGCCATCATACTGTTGGTAGTAAAGCAAGATCCTAAGGGCTCTATCAAAGTGTAACATGTAATCAGTCACCTGAACATGTACACGACTGATAAAGGCAAACCAGATAGCATACTATCATCTCGAGTAAGACTGTCCTACCGGTATAGGTCCTCCGCAATCATTGTAATCACGTACCTGCGATCCAATAATTGACTCTGAGGGCACTATCTCCAACAATCTCCCACTTGCACTCAAGGCTAATTATTGCAATGTCGACTACTCACAGCCCGTGTAAAACCGAACATCCAACTCCTCTACTAATCAGTTTCACAAAGCCCGTTTGTAAAACTATTGTGTTCGAGAAATAGCCTCAGTGAGTGGATCCGCCTAGATGTTTCTTTCTATATCTCTCTTAATCTCAAGTTCGCGGAGAAAGACATCTCCCGAATTGAGTAATACCTGTTTTAGAATATGTCTGGATATCTGATGGGACCTTAGTTCATAAATGAACTCCAAATCCAAACTTCTTAGACTGTATCGAAAACTGAACCTAATCAGTATCCGGCACCATGCCTCCCACAGTATCCTCTTGGACCACCTGTCCATAATACTGTCCCTCTTCGTCAGAGGGAGAACTATAACTCTGACAATCACTCTGTCATCCATGTCACCTTTGAAGCCTGGAATGATAACCGTCTCCCGAAGGAGGCTGCCGTCATCAAATCCGCAGAACATGTACTTATGTTCTAAAACTGCTTCCTTATGTTTCTCCAGGATTTGATTAATACAAACTTATTGCATCTAGTGCAAAAACAACATCCGGTGTGGTACTTGACATCTCATGATTGACTCAGTTGCATAAGCAAGTGATCTGCCAATCATGCACATTCCTCCCCTTTTTAGTCTGTAAGACACCTTTAGAGAGGGTGACTCCATCACCTGCAGGTACACCACCATGCTAGGAGTCATATATTCTAAAAACCATTAGAATACTGTCAAAGTACCCACATTGGGAAACTACCCAAATCCAGATCTAAAACCATAGATCTAGAAACCAGAATGTCAAATATTATATCTATATCCTGTCTGGAGAAAGAACTGTGTGACGACCACAGTACAACCGATCGTAGTATAGGAATTTTACTTCCTACTCTGTGTATGTCATCCAAATACCATGACATCACACCCTACTACCTTCTTAACAGATCCATCCCCTATTCTGATGAAGTCAAACCCATGACTGTCACATCAAAATTAGATGATCTATCTCCGTTATAACTGCTCAAGTCTATAAATAGATATAAGCAACTTGCCCACTATGCTTCTGCTGCTCCCACTGACTACGACAACCCCCCTACCGGGTCTCATAGCCTGGAACAACAGTAGTGTCAAGTCTGGATAGATAAGAACCTCCCTGTCACCGTCCTTGAGGCTACCGGAGTACCTCTCGGGTGTCTGAGGTTACCCACCATATTTGCGGAGTGACTATTGGAATGTCAAACCTGATTGAATATATAGGTCCTATTAAATTTTCCGTAATCATTCGCGGTTCTGGAATCACTTCCAGTTCTACCATACCCCCACTACTGTTTTCTGAAAAAATCCTATTTTACTAAAACTGTGGCGAGTCAAGAACAATATCACTATTGATCTTCCAAATGGTAGAATATCAACCCTCGTCATAGCCAGGGTCAACCCACAAACAGCCATTACAGAAACGTGCCCTGAGTTATCCAGAGTCTGGTTTTAAGCATAAGCTGGACAACTCTCCGTACCTTAACATCTTTTAAGGTATGAACTATTCTATATCCAATATAGAAATTTTGGCACTTATTTAATTGGAACCAGATTCAAATCATGCAACTGTCTCCAGTGCATATCAACTTAATGGAAAGAGGCTAATCAGTATTACTCAACTTAGGAATCCATCCAATTATGAGCAACCTGAAAGAGAAACACGTTTCTCAAAACTATTACTATCATCTGAATACCAATCACAAGAATCTACATCTTCGATCTCTTTGAAGAATCCCGATACTTATGATACCTGGTTCTCTACTTTATTCTTATACCCACAACTTCTCAAAACTTAGACCTTGTATTTCTACGAAACACTTGTCTAAATACTAAAGAAGTCATAAGTAAACAGAACATAGTACAAGGACCTACCCCTTTGTCCTGATGGACACTGGACAACATACAAAACTCTGTATAAGTCCGCTGAGTTTAAGCAACTCAAAACCTGTGCGTCGTAGGTTAAAAACTGTACCCTGGCGATTTCCTCAAATATCACCAATTACAACGAATTCCGATATAATGAGGATGATCACCTAATTCCCAATAACTTACTCCCACTCATCATCTGTAAAACCATACAGAGATGAGAATAAAACCTGGTAAATACATACCCTTGGAGTAAGTATCTAATCGGGAAAACAGTTTTGCTTTAACAATGCACTGAAACATGAAAATGTTTCGTAGGGGTACCCTGGTATTCATAGCAATGCCCTTTCCAAAATCCAATTCATGACTTTAACCGTATATTTCACTGCCATCTCTCCAAGTCCCTTTATTTGTCTTTAGTCGTTACCTTCTGCACACCATCGTTAGGCTAAATGGTTTTCTTCCTTCCCTACCGTTCGGCACCAGCCTATGGTTTGGAAGAAGACTATCCAGTAAGCATAATAGGTGTATCCTCCTAAACCAAGGAGTACTCGCATCTTGAGAGAAGGTGATGATAAAAGACATCTGAATAATACCTTATTTTTTTAAAGGTGAAATAGGAGTGGCGATGAAGTACGCGGTTTTGGTCGTGAATGATATTAGTCGCAATTTACTTTGCTCTCTTTCTAATCCCTTTATTTTGTCTTTACATATTACCTTCTGCACACCCTACTTAGGCTAATTGGTTTTCTTCATTCCTTACCTTTCGGCACCTGCCTATGGTTTGGAAGAAGACAATCCAATAAGCGTAATAGGTGTACTCTCCTAAACCAAGGAGCCCTCGCAACTTGAGAGAAGGTGATAATAAAAGACAACTGAATAAACCAATTCTATTTCTCCTGAACCTGGATCCATCCTCGAAGAAGTCCCTTCGAGTTCGTATATAACCATACGATGGATCTATCCAATGGAAGTGGATGTCCGTAGTAATACGGGTGTTCTGAGAAATTCAAAGGGTAAAAGAAGGAGTGGCAATGACTTATGCAACTCAGACAATCCAAAAGCCAGTATTTTAAGAAGGTTCGGTCAACCTGGTCACTGAATCATAGTCTAGGGTCGGTCAAAAAGTCGCTGCCAAAGAGAAAGAGAAAAGAAACACTCTGCGTGCACTCTAACCTAGATCAGAATGGTTATCACTTTATCTAATCCGGAAACCTCCCACTGTCCTGTCAAATTCTCCTCCAAACCTGAAAGAAGAATCAATCGGGATCACCCGAAGAGTAAACCAACTCATCAGTGGGAATCGGGATCCAACTCTCATCGCATGATAACGTGATGGAATGCATCCACGTTACTCATACTCCAGAAGGTATGCGCATACTTGGCAAGTTTCAGTTTCTTTAGAAACTCCCGATATGATTTTTGCCCCATGCTCTTATAACCTTGGCGTTAGGTCAAAATGTCATAAGTCACATGCCAAGTTCTACCCGTCACTATCTTGTTAATTTGAACCCATACGCACATGCCCTTGGCGTTAGGTCAAAATGGCAGAACGGCTGTCCCAAACCAACTCATTTATCTATGCAACAATTGAATACCCAGCAGCTACCAAACACTATGCCTTGGCGTTAGGTCAAAATACATAGCTTGAATACTACTGAATACCCAAAAGAAGTGACGGAGGGCTACGGCTGGTTTTTGGCGAAAAACCTTTAACGTAGTGAACTTGATATCGCTGAAGGAACCTGATAGCTTTTTTAAAATATAGTGACGAAAACCTTTTGCTAAAGAGGTCACTCCCGGTAAAGGGATCTCGACTATTTCCTCGTGGAATGAGGTGCAGGGTATTCCACTGAATACCGCGATGCAAAACAACATGTAATCGACTATAGCGAAGTTATTACCCTGACGCAAACTTCTGCCCAAGGGGTCAGTCCCGGTGAAGGGATATCGGCCCTTGCCCCGTCGAATGAGGTGCAGGATATTCCACTGAATACCGCTATGCATAACAAAAGGAAACGTCTTTGTAATAACACCTTTTAAATTTGTTCCAATAACTGTAAACAGGTTTGCTTTACTTTGCATTGATCAGAATCAACGCAGTCCCATCAATCAATCACACCAGAAAAGAACGAAAATAAAATGTACGTATATGCCATCCGCATTCGTCACTGGGTCCCGTCATCACCCATTAGGTTACTTAACTAACGACAGAGCGGGGACTGGACTAGCGCGGGTGTAAAACATATACAACATCTAATAGTATATAAACCAATATACAATAATCGCTCCAGGCATGATAGTATGCAACATTACAGAAAAGTAATAAGCATCACAGAACAATACAGATAATCTGGGATCCCCGGGTTTCACAGAGCCGCTGCTGAAACCCGACGTTCCCCTGTCGTGTGGATAGCCTGTGCAATGAAACCTAGACCCCTACGGGTGTGGAAAGTTACCCGCCAAAACCTGAAGCGAGGCAGCCCCCTACAGCAAAGTGAATGGACCACCCTGCACTTCACGGAATCCGGTAATCTTGGGCACCCCTCCTTGGGTCAACCTGTACCCCCTACGAGTGCGGCGAATAGTCTTCCAATTCTAGAGTGAGGCCTCTCTGCCTCTCAAAGCCATGAGATGCGGACCCGTTGCCCCCCAGAACCCGGCTATCCGTGCACTCCGTCGCGGGGCAAAACCTAGTACAGTAATGAAAAATAGTACAACAGGTACATCGACCGCAACCTGGTCGTGCCCCAAAAGAATATTATACAACAGGCAGTGGCGGCAGTCCACATGTTGGACGCTCGCCCCGCAATATCAAATGTACAAATAAATCCAAACTGCACTATCATTGCACACTACTATCCACCACGACAAATCCGCAACATCACAGCACAACACAGAACATCAACGCGAATGTCACGTTCGCAAACCCGTCTAAAAGAACTATAGCAATCAGACGCGGTTTACCGATCAAATGACATTCCCGGTCGGAGATATAATGTAAGCACTGTAAACTAACATGTTTAAATTTCGATCGACTAAATATCAAGAAGTGGGCCCCACGAACATTTGGTGAACAATAACAAAACCTGGGCCCAAAAGATATATACCAAAAACCACAAATTCCAGAGAAGAACCAAATGACCAAATTTGAGGGCATGATGACACAGAATGGCCGCGGATCCGCGGCCAAACCATGGGTTTGGCCGCGTTTCCGTGGCAGTCTTGTCGAATCATGATCCCAAATTTGGACGGTGTTCTAATAAAACCCTGCACAAATTTCTGAGATATGTAGAAAAATTTTAGGACTTCATTTAAAATCGACAGAAACTGTGAAGCTAGAATTTTGCAGTTTTTTGATTTCCGGTTCGATCGATATTTTAAACGCGTTAGCACAAGTTAGTATAGCAAAATGGTGAGGCTCTGATACCACTGTAAGTCTACGTTAGCGCCCCGGTCATCTACAGACGGCAAATGCGGAACAAAAACTTTTAAACTGGCGTTATCGTATACTTTAACCTGGATCTGCCATTATTGCTAAACTAACAAACTGTAAAGAGTGTAGAAAGGTTATACCGAACGATCCGAGTCCTTCGTTCTTTAACCATCATCCCACGCTCCGTTGTGACTGCTCCGATCTTGTCGATCTCCGATCTGCTCGTCCAGGTGGCACCACGTCACTGATTCTTTAAACGGGCTCCCGCCTCTGACTCGAGGCAACTCGGTCGTCAAGTTTGCTAAAAGAGACGACCAAGAATGATGTAGAGAAAGAGTAGATGACTTTGTCTCACTTCGTCCAAATCCGTGGACGATCAGTAAATGAAGTTGCCACTCGAATCGGGTGATGGAATGAAATGAGCTGTGAAATTCCTGTTGCGCCACGGCAGCGCCCCGGCCGTCTATCCGAGGCCAAAATGCGGAATCAAAATTTTCTTAACTTTTAAACTGGCGCTACCGCGGACAATATACCCGGATCGTAACCATTAACCGATACTAGCTATCAAGAGAAAGGGTGAGAGATATACCGAGTGATCCGAGTCCTCCGGTCTTCTCGTCATCGTCCCGATCTCCCGCGGAAAGTCTTGTCTCCATATCGTCGCCTCCTCGCCGGAAGGGCACCACATCGCCTGCGTCTTTTACGGGCTCCCGCCTCAATACCGAGGCAACTCGGGCATGAAGCCGGCAAGTCGACATGCCCAAGAAATGCTGTAGAATGTAGTGTAGAAACTTTATCTCTTGGAGTTTATATAGTTGCCATTGATGGATGGAGGAAGAGGTAAAGAAAATTGGTGCTTTCAATTTTCTAGCAAGAAGAAGATGAGATGAAGAATTCCTCACATAACCAAAAATGAATTCTCTCATTCTTTTTCTCTCAAGTGAAGCCTCTATCTCTAAGTGAGAATGGTGGAGGAATGAATATCCAACCATAACAAGAAGGGAGGTGATGGTAGGAGAAGAGAATGGGTGACCACATCCAAAACATCATGATAACAATCTCACATCAACTCTCATCTCATTTCTAATCACCTTTATGCAAGAAATGATGATAGAAAAGAAAGGAATAAAAAGATGCTTTCATAATCAAACCATTTGCATGAAAACCCCTCCACAATGTGTTATTTGCAAACTTGCAAATAACACCCTCCATCGGAAAAGTCCGGCCGGGAAAGAACAAAGAAAAAACCGGCCGGAACGGAATGCAAACTGGCAACTCCAGAAAACTGGTCCCGTAATAAATTACAGGAAAAACCCCGATACTGTGCATACATACCCGCATCTGTATTCTGACCGGATACAAATGCAATGAGACAAAATCTACACTGTACTAAACTAGGACCGGCTTAAACCAAAGCCAGCTAGTAAAAATCCGTTCGATCCTGATCCGTGCAATACCGCACGTATCAGATCGAACCCTGCCATATATCCATACGGCCACTAGTACAAACCGTCCGATCCTGATCCGTGCAATACCGCACGTATCTGATCGGACCCTGCCATATCTCCATACGGCCTCTACAGCGTTTCGCCCGAAAGCTTGAGTAACTGAAAGTGTGGTGGACTCTAAAGACTCGTCAATACTATGGCTGTGGATTTAACCACTAGCACGTCAGAGGTATTAGCCAATACGTGACGGGCCACCAGCTATTGACCAAAAGGGACGTCGATGAGCGAACTCATCCTGACACCCTACTGAGCCTGTCAGTGACAATATCCGTACAGTCCGGTCCGTTCGTCTATGAGCATCGCATGTCAGGCCTAGGGGGTTGGTAAAAGTCAGACCCCCAAAAGCGGTACAAGTCGTGTCGGAGTGTAGCCCAGAACGCCCTGAGATACTACTGGAATACCTACCAGTAAATCTCCTGCCTCGGCCGAGGGCTTTGCGTAATGGTTCTCCTAGACACAGCGCGACCTCACCCCCAATACCGGGAGAGACGAACCCCTGAAGATCCGCTCACTGCCTCCATGTGGCTCGGGACTGTACCCAACTAAAACCTGTTTGCACGACTCCTTTGAGCCGTGGTAGGGTAGTAATCAAAGTACAGTGGAAACTCACACGAGACAAATGACGATCCCCAGGTCGATGAACTAACCTGTACACATGTCACCAGGGAACTGCTATCTGACGTCAGGTATAAGACCAACTAGCATGTTCCCGGCGAGTCCTGTCCGGTGTACTCATAATCCAATGAGCACCAGTATACATCTTAGGTGAACCAACTGACACCAGTGGCTTGTGAGACCGGCCACCGCCCCTCGTCGGGGTCTCGACTGTATACACTAGTCTACTAATGGAGTATCGATGCCCTGTCTCGAAACTCCTACGACTAGGGACCTTTTAAGGATGTGCTTATAGACTACCAGCTCCCACGTATATGATCGCCATCATACTGCTGGTAGTCAAGCAAGAATCCTAGGGGCTCTATCAACGTGTAATAGCGACATGTCAGGTCACCTAAAGCAGTACACGATGATAAAGATAAACCAGATAGCATACTATCATCTTGAGTAAGACTGTCCTACCGGGATAGGTCCTCCCTCAATCATTGCAATCACCTGCCTGTGATCCAATAATTGACTCTGAGGGCACTATCTCCAACAATCTCCCACTTGCACTCAAGGCTAATTATTGCGATGTCGCATACTCACAGCCCGTGTGATACCGAACACCCAACTCCTCTACTAGTCAGTCTCACAAAACCCATTTGCGAAACTATTGCGTTTGAGGAATAGCCTCAGTGAGTGGATCCGCAGAGAAAGTTTCTTTCTATGTCTCTCTATATCTCAAGTTCGCGGAGAAAACCATCTCCCGAAATGAGCAATACATGTTTTAGAGTATGTCTGGATATCTGATGGGACCTAGCTCATAAATGAACTCCAAATCCAAACTTCTTAGACTGTATCGATAACTGAACTTAATCAGTATCCAGCGCCATGCCTCCCTCAGTATCGCCTTGGACCACCTGTCCAAAATACTGCCCCTCGTCAGAAGGAGAAACTATAACTCTGACAGCCACTCTGCCATCCATGTTACCTTGGAAGCCTGGAATGATAACCGTCTCTTAAAAGAGGTTGTCGTTATCACATCCCTAGAGCATCAACTTATGTTCTAAAACTGCTTCCGACTGTTTCTCCAGGATTGGATTAATATCAACTTATTGCACCTACTGCAAGAACAACATCTGGTGTGGTACTTGACATCTCATGATTGACTCAGTTGCCTAAGCAAGTGATCTGCCAATCATGCACATCCCTCTCTACTTTAGTCTATAAGACACCTTTAGAGAGGGTGACTCCATCACCTGCAGGTACACTACCGTGCCAGGAGTCGTCCATTCTAAATACTCTTAGAATGTTGTCAAAGTACCCTGATTGGGAAACCACCCAAATCTAGATCTAAAACCATAGATCTAGTAACCAGTATGTATGATATAATGTCCAAGTCCTTTGTGGAGAAACCACTGTGTGACGACCAAAGTATAACCGATCGTAGTATAGGAGTTTCTTTTCCTACTCTGTGTATGTCATCCAAATACCAGGATATCACACCCTACTACCTTCTCAACAGATCCATCCCCTATTCTGATGACGTCAAACCTATGACTGTCATGTCAGAATTAGATGATCTATCTCCGCTATATCTGCTTTAGTCTATAAATAGACACAAGCCACCTGTCCACCAAAGCTTCCGCTGCTCCCACTGACTACGACAACCCTCTGGCAGAGTCATATACACGTACACTTCTGAAGCTAGTTCAGAACGACGCTATACTCATCCTCCCGCCGGGTCTCACAGTCTGGAACAACATCAATGGCAAGTCTGGGTAAACAAGAACCTCCCTGTCACCGTCCTTGAGGCTACCGGAGTACCTCTCGGGTGCCTGAGGTTACCCACCGTATCTGCGGAGTGGCCAATGGAATGTCAAACCAGATTGAATCTTTAGGTTCCTTATCAAATCTTCAGTAATCGTTTGCGGTTCTGGAATCACTTCCAGTTCTACCATACTCCCACTACTGTTTTCCAAAAAAATCCATTTCTTTTAAAAATGTGGCGAGTCAAGAACAATATCTCTATTGATCTTCCAGATGGTAGAAAATCAACCCTCGTCATAGCCTGGGTCAACCCGCAAACAGCCATTACAGAAACGTGCCTTGAGTTGTCCAGTGTCTGGTTTTAATCATAAGCCGGACAACTCCCCGTACCTTAACATCGTTAAGATATGAACTGTTCTATATCCAATATAGAACCAGAGGCACTGATTTAATTGAACCAGATTCAAATCATGCAGATGTCTCCAGTGCATGTCAACTAAATGGAAGGAGGCCGATCAGCGTTACTCAACTTAGGAATGCTTCCAATCATGAGTAACCTGAAAGAGAAGCAATTTCTCTTTATCATTACTATCAACTGAATACCATACATAAGTATCTACATCTTCGATCACTTTGAAGAATCCCGATACTTGCTACACCTGGTTCTCTACTCTATTCAAATACCTATAACTCCTCAAAACTTAGACCCTCTGTTTCTACGAAACACATGTCTAAGAACTAGAGAAGTTAAAAGTTAACAGAATATAGTATGAGGACCAACCCCTCTGTCCTAATGGACACTGGACAACATACAATACTCTGTATAAGTCCGCTGAGTCTAACAACTCTTTCACTGTGCGTCGTAGGTTGAAAACTGTACTTATGGCTAAGAAGAATTACACCGCTGTTTGATGCTCCTTACCTAACCATCCACTGATATAGGTAAATGTCATCGACATAATATCAAAAGGTATATCTCACTCTATGAAAATAGACGTACAGATATATCAATTTGAAATTGGTGCACAACAGCGGAAATTCAAAACCAAATATTTGCCGACCGGCAAACAGCCCAGATGATCTCCTCAAATATCACCGATTACAACGAATCCCGATATAATGAGGATGATTACCCTATTCCCAATGACTTACTCCCACTCATCATCTGTAAAACCATACAGATGTGAGAATCGAACCTGGTAAATACATACCCTGGAGTAAGTATCTAATCGGGAAATCAGTTTTCTTTTAACATTACACAGTGAAACTGAAACATTGAAATGTTTCGGTGGGGTATTCCGGTATTCTTAGTAATGCCTCTTCCATTATCCAGATTCACAACTGTAACCGTATATCTCTTTGCCATCTCTCCAAATCCCTTTATATGTCTTTAGTCATTACCTTCTGTACACCCCTTTAGGCCAAATGGTTTTCTTCCTTCCCTACCGTTCGGCACCAGCCTATGGTTTGGAAGAAGACTATCCAATAAGCATAATGGGTGTACTGTCCTAATCCTAGGAGCACTCGCAAAGGGAGAGAAGGTGAAGATAAAAGACAACCGAATAAACCTTATTCCTATTTCTCCTGAACCAGAATCCATCCCCGAACTGGAACAAGTTCCTTTCGAGTTCGTATATAACCATACGATGGAGTATCCAAACAAACTGTGGATCTTCGTAGTGATACGGAGTGTCCTGGAGAAATACAAAGGTGATTTAGGATTGGCGAAGAAATACTTGGTTCGGTCGTGAATAGCAGTCGCAATTTACTTTGCCCTCTTACTAATCCCTTTATTTGTCTTAATCTTAATACCTTCTGCACACCGTTTAGGCTAATTGGTTTTCTTCATTCCCTACCGGTCGGCACCAGCCTAAGGTTTGGAAGAAGACTATCCAATTTGCGTAATAGGTGTGCTATCTCCTAAACCAAGGAGTACTCACAACTTGAGAGAAGGTAAAAGGGAAAAAACAACTGAATAATCCTATCCGTTTTCTCCAGAACCGGAAACCATCCTCGAATTCCTTCGAGTTCGTATATAACCATACGATGGTTTTGTCCAATGGAAGTGGACGTTCGTAGTAATACGGGGTGTCCTGGAGAAAAGGGTAAAAGTAGGAGTGGCAATGAGGTTTGCAACTCTGACAATCCAAAAGCCAGTGTTAAGAAGGTTCGGTCAACTTGGTCACTGAGTCATAGTCCAGGGTCGGGTCAATGGTCGCTGCCAAAGAGAGAGAGAAAAGAAACACTCAGCGTGCACTCTAACATAGATCAGAATGGTTATCATTTTGTCTAATCTGGAAACCTCCCACTGTAACCTCAAATTCTCCTCCAAACCTGAAAGAAGAATTAGTCGGGATCACCCGAGGAGTAAACCAACTCATCAGTGGGAATCGGGATCCAACTATCATCGTATGATAACTTGACGGAATCCACTCAAGTCACCACACTCCAGAAGGTATACGCATGCCTGGCAAGTTTCAGTTCTTTTGAAACTCCCGATGTGATTTTTACCCCAAGCGGTTTATGACCTTGACTAGGTCAACAAACCATAAACCGCCAGTCAAGTTCAACCCGTCATTATTCTGGATTGCATTAAACCCACCCGTACGTGCCCTTGACTAGGTCAACAAGGCCGCACGACTGTCTTAACCAATCCCACTTATGCAACAAACAAGTACCACTTAGCTACCGAACACTACGTCTTGACTAGGTCAACAAACGCAGCACGAATACTAAATAATACCTGTAGGAAATGACGGAGGGCT